>OX337228.1:0-600000 GCA_946965045.2 Epithemia pelagica
CCCTAACCCTAACCCTAACCCTAACCCTAACCCTAACCCTAACCCTAACCCTAACCCTAACCCTAACCCTAACCCTAACCCTAACCCTAACCCTAACCCTAACCCTAACCCTAACCCTAACCCTAACCCTAACCCTAACCCTAACCCTAACCCTAACCCTAACCCTAACCCTAACCCTAACCCTAACCCTAACCCTAACCCTAACCCTAACCCTAACCCTAACCCTAACCCTAACCCTAACCCTAACCCTAACCCTAACCCTAACCCTAACCCTAACCCTAACCCTAACCCTAACCCTAACCTAACCCTAACCCTAACCCTAACCCTAACCCTAACCCTAACCCTAACCCTAACCCTAACCCTAACCCTAACCCTAACCCTAACCCTAACCCTAACCCTAACCCTAACCCTAACCCTAACCCTAACCCTAACCCTAACCCTAACCCTAACCCTAACCCTAACCCTAACCCTAACCCTAACCCTAACCCTAACCCTAACCCTAACCCTAACGTTTTCAGGTGAAGATGTTGGGCCAATTGAGGTTTTCAGGTGAAGATGTTGGGCGCGAAGGGGCACGCAGGCGAGCTTTTTGCGCCAAAGAATGGGGGAACAACTAAGAGTGCGGTAATGGTTGGTAATGAGTGAAATTAAGGACTCATATTGAATATGAGTGCTTAGAAATTAGACTTGAGCGGGGCATAGACATTCTGTGCTCATCTGCACAAGGGGCAGTGCTCTTTTGCAACAAAAGGCATATATATCAGTGCTCATATGCACAGATACTATAGCCCCTTGTGCTCATATGCACACGTTCAAATCCTACGGTGTCTAGAACTAAAGACACCCAAAAAAGGCAAATATCCTTAGGGCTGTTCTAGTGGGCTGTTCTGCAGTGGGACAGCAGGCTGTTCTGCAGTGGGACAGGGCACTTCTGCAGTGGGACAGAGGGCGGTTCTGCAGTGGGACAAGTGGGATGGGGGCTGTTCTGCAGTGGGACGCTAGAGTCTACGTAGGCCCACGGACAGGCACTTTCTCCTTAGGGCACAGGTAAATTCCTGGCTCAATCGCAACGGGGGTTATGATAAATTGCAGCTCATCTGCAAAATGAGCATAACAAATTTGCTCATATGCAACAAAGCACTGTAGGATATACTGCTCATATGCACACGTTCAAATCCTACGGTCTCTAGTACTAAAACATGCCAAAAAAAGGAAAAATACTTAGGGATGAGGGGCTGTGCAAAGGTGGGATGAGGGGCTGTGCGAAGGTGGGATGAGGGGCTGTGCGAAGGCGGGATGAGGGCTGTGCGAAGGCGGGATGAAGGGGAATAGTAGGAGGGGAGGGTGGGAAGCCAGGATCTACATAGCTCTACGTAGAGACCTAGTTTATCCTTAGGGTGACCGCTCTCTTTGTTTTCAAGATTGGATCCTCTTGGGAATATTTCATACTGACAGCAGTCATAGATACCAGCCTCCCACAAGAAGTGACCTGCAATTGTTCCCTCTCAGGCCCAATGGCTCCACAGGAGTTAGGTGAGGAGAGATGACGCATAACATTGCTGAGTCTTGTCCAGCCAACAAGACACCTGCAGGAATATTCAAGAACAGACCTCCCCGTGAAGAAGTTTTTTGCAGTACGAGGGTCTTCTTGCAAAATTTGCTCAAGGGACTGTTTATTTGCAACAAGGAGTCGGTTGTCAGTTGCTGAGACACAGACTCCATGTTGATTTAGATGCCGCTGCATGGACCAAAGACTTTCACTAAATGATTTCTTGCATATGCCGCATCCCATACCAAAGGGTGTCACAATTGTAGCATCTAAACATGACAAGCCAATGCCCTGATCGGAACGGATCTTCTTCACAGGCCGTCTCCGGGATGGAGATGGCGTTCCAGGCCCATTGTTGGTAGCCATTGCTGGTTTCTTCGTGTGCATGGAACAGAGGAAGAGACATAACCAGCCGACTCTCAAGCAAAAGCAAGGATGGGCCTCTTTGCAAGAGTCATAATTCATGAAACAACAATGATCTTTTGTTGGGCCAAATGAGGTTTTCAGGTGAAGATGTTGGGCCAATTGAGGTTTTCAGGTGAAGATGTTGGGCGCGAAGGGGCACGCAGGCGAGCTTTTTGCGCCAAAGAATGGGGGAACAACTAAGAGTGCGGTAATGGTTGGTAATGAGTGAAATTAAGGACTCATATTGAATATGAGTGCTTAGAAATTAGACTTGAGCGGGGCATAGACATTCTGTGCTCATCTGCACAAGGGGCAGTGCTCTTTTGCAACAAAAGGCATATATATCAGTGCTCATATGCACAGATACTATAGCCCCTTGTGCTCATATGCACACGTTCAAATCCTACGGTGTCTAGTACTAAAGACACCCAAAAAAGGCAAATATCCTTAGGGAAGTCTTCCTTGCGTTGGTAATCAGTTGGGAAACACTTGATTTCTCGAGGGTTGGCGAGAGTCATCTTTTGTTTTCCATCTTCGTTCTTGAAAACAGAAAACCTTACGACGTATACATTTTTAATGCCTTCGGCCCAAGAATTGTCTGGCTTTTCAAGATCTGACGGGTGGAAAACAAAAGCCGGGTACAAAACTTCAATTGATTCTCGTTCGGCATCGTCGATATCCATGGAAACGTCCGTCTGGTAGAGTTCAATGTTTTGAGAACCGGTTGAGTGCTCAATGGGAGAATAGCTATGATTCGGGAGAGGTGGGTGACAATCGAGCTTGTTGAGAGGAAAGAGAGGAAGATAAAGAACGTAGAATGCCCAATTATTTCTCACAGGAACAAGGCAACCAAGAGATTCATGGCGAAGTTCACATAGCACTCGAAAGACCATGTATGCTCGACTCAAGGTCATGCAAAGTTTGTGCTCAATCAAATTTTTACCTTTGTGGTGAACACTGAACGCTTTTTCACTGTGTGAGTAGTAATACACACAGCCTCCATGCCACCGAACGTCAGAAAACAGGCTACGAGAAATTTCAGTGTATCGCATGGACCCCAAACCTGTTCCATGAAATGCCAATTCCAAATAGGAGGCAAGGACATCAATGTCGCAGAGATCATAGTCGTCCTGAAGAACAATATCCTCTTGGGAGTAATTATTGTGACCCGATGCCAAAGTCATTGTTGTCTTGCCCATAGAACTCCAACACACAAACAGTGGATATCGTCGATTCAGTAGATTCACCCAACGATTACCCTTGATCACCTTGCAAAGTGAAGCAACCAACTTGTCAAAGATGATCGGAATGACGTTCGACCATTTCTGAAACTTGAACATAAAACCATCAACAAGTATATCGTAGTTGTCTTGAATGGACACTTTCCGTGAAGACGGTGTGAGCGACTCTCTCCACCGCATACGCCGAATCGTACTTGCCAAAAAATTGACTGTGATGGAGTTTTGAACATTTTCCACCAGCCGAGAAGCTTTCTCATGGTAGCCCCGTCCCATGAAGTATATCATTGAGCAAATACTGGCCCGAAGCATGGCCAAAATGGCTGACAGCATTGTCGCAATGTAGGAGGGACTCCAAACAGAAAGTGTCTCTGAACCTTCTTGCCCCCGGACAACTCTCCCCGCGCAGTAGGTCATGACTGTGGTATGATGCTGAACAGAATCCACTGTTTCTAAACACAGCTTTGCCAGTAAAGAGGGAATATCTCTAGTGAGTGGCAGAAGTTTGTGGTTGCTTTGACACAGGAACGAGAGCAATTTCTTGAACTCGGGGAGAAGTCTTTTGGGGTACGCAGTGAAGGTGAAAGTAGAAATCGCATTGGGACTTCTTGCTCCATCAAAGACCAACAGCCTTGATCGGTAATTTGCTGGAACCATCTGGACATGGAGGGCAGCCTGTGCTGTGAGCCAGTTTTCTCCTTGATGGTACAACAAATCAAAGAGTGGTTGATTGTCGATGATGTGTTTCAAGTTGATGGAGTCATATAAGAAATGCACTCGTTCCTTGAATGACCTTCCCTTGGGCCTGGATGGGTAAGGTTCGTCTTGGGCCAAGGGATGGAAAAGGGGTACGAAACACCCCATCATATCGGGGAGTACATGAAGAGTTGCTTGTAGTTGTGTGCTTGTTTTGAGTGAAGGGGCTTCTTGACAGGAATACTTGATCTGTAATGCCTTGAGGGAAATCATACGGCCACAGGTACTGATTTGTAGCTCCTCTTCTGTAGGGGAGGGAGCACCGCAGGTACGACCCGAGGACAAATGTCTGTACACATTTTGAAGTTTCAAGCTCCCAACAAGACAATGACATGAATAGCCCTTGACCTTTTCCCCCGTCATATATTCAGAGACACTTGAAATGTCTTGCATAACACTTTGAAGGAGGGTCATTTGATGTTCTATCAGTGACTGGCTTTCAGAACGTGAGACAGACACACCATGGCCATTAAGGTGCCTTTGCATGGACCATAGACTGGTTCCAAACGGTTTCCCACATAGGCGACACCCCATACCAAAGGGGGTCACTAGCGTGACATCGACAGCCTGTAGTTTGTTCTCTTCCTTTTTTTTCTTCGTTGGTCTCCTCCTTGATGGAGAAGGAGTCCCTGGCCCATTATTAGAGGGGGAAGCCATTGTCGATAGAGGTTTTGCTGAGAGTGTTCAAGAGACATCTTTCATCGTTCATCAAAGAAAGGGAGTGATGACCCTTTGCAGAATTGCATTGGGCCCAATTTACTGAACGAATGATGGGTAGGTACAAAGACCTAGAGGCATAAACTAGAAATGGTCAAAATGGGATTTTGATGAGAACTAGTGATGGGTGGAATGAGATTTTTCTGTGAAATGCCAGCGTCATTTGGCGGGAAAAAAGATTGTACAAAAAAGTTAGTTGGTCATTTGTGTACAAATATATGTCACTCGTACACACATATTAGCTGGTTTGTTGTAACAAGGAAATTTTGTACAGCAAACCAAAGGAAATTCAATCTTACGTTGATTCTTGTATGTAGAGTAGGGCAAGACAAAAACCTAACTGGCAGAGCTCTGAAAAGTATTTGGCCAGTATAGAGCATATTGAATATGACGGCTTTTCGGGAGTGGTCAAAGGGGCATAGACAAGGCCACTGCTCAATCGCAACAAAAGCATAACAAATTGCAGCTCATCCGCAACAAATCCTTGCTCATATGCAACAGGCACTATAGGATTTTGTGCTCATATGCACACGTTCAAATTCTACGGTCTCTAGTACTAAAAGCTCCCAAAAAAGTGAAATATCCTTAGGGTGACCGCTCTCTTTGTTTTCAAGATTGGATCCTCTTGGGAATATTTCATACTGACAGCAGTCATAGATACCAGCCTCCCACAAGAAGTGACCTGTAATTGTTCCCTCTCAGGCCCAATGGCTCCACAGGAGTTAGGTGAGGAGAGATGACGCATAACATTGCTGAGTCTTGTCCAACCAACAAGACACCTGCAGGAATATCCAAGAACAGACCTCCCCGTGAAGAAGCTTTTTGCGGTATGAGGGTTTTCTTGCAAAATTTGCTCAAGGGACTGTTTATTTGCAACAAGGAGTCGGTTGTCAGTTGCTGAGACACAGACTCCATGTTGATTTAGATGCCGCTGCATGGACCAAAGACTTTCACCAAATGATTTCTTGCATATGCCACATCCCATACCAAAGGGTGTCACAATTGTAGCATCTAAACATGACAAGCCAATGCCCTGATCGGAACGGATCTTCTTCACAGGCCGTCTCCGGGATGGAGATGGCGTTCCAGGCCCATTGTTGGTAGCCATTGCTGGTTTCCTCGTGTGCATGGAACAGAGGAAGAGACATAACCAGCCGACTCTCAAGCAAAAGCAAGGATGGGCCTCTTTGCAAGAGTCATAATTCATGAAACAACAATGATCTTTTGTTGGGCCAAATGAGGTTTTCAGGTGAAGATGTTGGGCCAATTGAGGTTTTCAGGTGAAGATGTTGGGCGCGAAGGGGCACGCAGGCGAGCTTTTTGCGCCAAAGAATGGGGGAACAACTAAGAGTGCGGTAATGGTTGGTAATGAGTGAAATTAAGGACTCATATTGAATATGAGTGCTTAGAAATTAGACTTGAGCGGGGCATAGACATTCTGTGCTCATCTGCACAAGGGGCAGTGCTCTTTTGCAACAAAAGGCATATATATCAGTGCTCATATGCACAGATACTATAGCCCCTTGTGCTCATATGCACACGTTCAAATCCTACGGTGTCTAGAACTAAAGACACCCAAAAAAGGCAAATATCCTTAGGGCTGTTCTAGTGGGCTGTTCTGCAGTGGGACAGCAGGCTGTTCTGCAGTGGGACAGGGCACTTCTGCAGTGGGACAGAGGGCGGTTCTGCAGTGGGACAAGTGGGATGGGGGCTGTTCTGCAGTGGGACGCTAGAGTCTACGTAGGCCCACGGACAGGCACTTTCTCCTTAGGGCACAGGTAAATTCCTGGCTCAATCGCAACGGGGGTTATGATAAATTGCAGCTCATCTGCAAAATGAGCATAACAAATTTGCTCATATGCAACAAAGCACTGTAGGATATACTGCTCATATGCACACGTTCAAATCCTACGGTCTCTAGTACTAAAACATGCCAAAAAAAGGAAAAATACTTAGGGATGAGGGGCTGTGCAAAGGTGGGATGAGGGGCTGTGCGAAGGTGGGATGAGGGGCTGTGCGAAGGCGGGATGAGGGCTGTGCGAAGGCGGGATGAAGGGGAATAGTAGGAGGGGAGGGTGGGAAGCCAGGATCTACATAGCTCTACGTAGAGACCTAGTTTATCCTTAGGGTGACCGCTCTCTTTGTTTTCAAGATTGGATCCTCTTGGGAATATTTCATACTGACAGCAGTCATAGATACCAGCCTCCCACAAGAAGTGACCTGCAATTGTTCCCTCTCAGGCCCAATGGCTCCACAGGAGTTAGGTGAGGAGAGATGACGCATAACATTGCTGAGTCTTGTCCAGCCAACAAGACACCTGCAGGAATATTCAAGAACAGACCTCCCCGTGAAGAAGTTTTTTGCGGTACGAGGGTCTTCTTGCAAAATTTGCTCAAGGGACTGTTTATTTGCAACAAGGAGTCGGTTGTCAGTTGCTGAGACACAGACTCCATGTTGATTTAGATGCCGCTGCATGGACCAAAGACTTTCACTAAATGATTTCTTGCATATGCCGCATCCCATACCAAAGGGTGTCACAATTGTAGCATCTAAACATGACAAGCCAATGCCCTGATCGGAACGGATCTTCTTCACAGGCCGTCTCCGGGATGGAGATGGCGTTCCAGGCCCATTGTTGGTAGCCATTGCTGGTTTCTTCGTGTGCATGGAACAGAGGAAGAGACATAACCATCCGACTCTCAAGCAAAAGCAAGGATGGGCCTCTTTGCAAGAGTCATAATTCATGAAACAACAATGATCTTTTGTTGGGCCAAATGAGGTTTTCAGGTGAAGATGTTGGGCCAATTGAGGTTTTCAGGTGAAGATGTTGGGCGCGAAGGGGCACGCAGGCGAGCTTTTTGCGCCAAAGAATGGGGGAACAACTAAGAGTGCGGTAATGGTTGGTAATGAGTGAAATTAAGGACTCATATTGAATATGAGTGCTTAGAAATTAGACTTGAGCGGGGCATAGACATTCTGTGCTCATCTGCACAAGGGGCAGTGCTCTTTTGCAACAAAAGGCATATATATCAGTGCTCATATGCACAGATACTATAGCCCCTTGTGCTCATATGCACACGTTCAAATCCTACGGTGTCTAGTACTAAAGACACCCAAAAAAGGCAAATATCCTTAGGGAAGTCTTCCTTGCGTTGGTAATCAGTTGGGAAACACTTGATTTCTCGAGGGTTGGCGAGAGTCATCTTTTGTTTTCCATCTTCGTTCTTGAAAACAGAAAACCGTACGACGTATACATTTTTAATGCCTTCGGCCCAAGAATTGTCTGGCTTTTCAAGATCTGACGGGTGGAAAACAAAAGCCGGGTACAAAACTTCAATTGATTCTCGTTCGGCATCGTCGATATCCATGGAAACGTCCGTCTGGTAGAGTTCAATGTTTTGAGAACCGGTTGAGTGCTCAATGGGAGAATAGCTATGATTCGGGAGAGGTGGGTGACAATCGAGCTTGTTGAGAGGAAAGAGAGGAAGATAAAGAACGTAGAATGCCCAATTATTTCTCACAGGAACAAGGCAACCAAGAGATTCATGGCGAAGTTCACATAGCACTCGAAAGACCATGTATGCTCGACTCAAGGTCATGCAAAGTTTGTGCTCAATCAAATTTTTACCTTTGTGGTGAACACTGAACGCTTTTTCACTGTGTGAGTAGTAATACACACAGCCTCCATGCCACCGAACGTCAGAAAACAGGCTACGAGAAATTTCAGTGTATCGCATGGACCCCAAACCTGTTCCATGAAATGCCAATTCCAAATAGGAGGCAAGGACATCAATGTCGCAGAGATCATAGTCGTCCTGAAGAACAATATCCTCTTGGGAGTAATTATTGTGACCCGATGCCAAAGTCATTGTTGTCTTGCCCATAGAACTCCAACACACAAACAGTGGATATCGTCGATTCAGTAGATTCACCCAACGATTACCCTTGATCACCTTGCAAAGTGAAGCAACCAACTTGTCAAAGATGATCGGAATGACGTTCGACCATTTCTGAAACTTGAACATAAAACCATCAACAAGTATATCGTAGTTGTCTTGAATGGACACTTTCCGTGAAGACGGTGTGAGCGACTCTCTCCACCGCATACGCCGAATCGTACTTGCCAAAAAATTGACTGTGATGGAGTTTTGAACATTTTCCACCAGCCGAGAAGCTTTCTCATGGTAGCCCCGTCCCATGAAGTATATCATTGAGCAAATACTGGCCCGAAGCATGGCCAAAATGGCTGACAGCATCGTCGCAATGTAGGAGGGACTCCAAACAGAAAGTGTCTCTGAACCTTCTTGCCCCCGGACAACTCTCCCCGCGCAGTAGGTCATGACTGTGGTATGATGCTGAACAGAATCCACTGTTTCTAAACACAGCTTTGCCAGTAAAGAGGGAATATCTCTAGTGAGTGGCAGAAGTTTGTGGTTGCTTTGACACAGGAACGAGAGCAATTTCTTGAACTCGGGGAGAAGTCTTTTGGGGTACGCAGTGAAGGTGAAAGTAGAAATCGCATTGGGACTTCTTGCTCCATCAAAGACCAACAGCCTTGATCGGTAATTTGCTGGAACCATCTGGACATGGAGGGCAGCCTGTGCTGTGAGCCAGTTTTCTCCTTGATGGTACAACAAATCAAAGAGTGGTTGATTGTCGATGATGTGTTTCAAGTTGATGGAGTCATATAAGAAATGCACTCGTTCCTTGAATGACCTTCCCTTGGGCCTGGATGGGTAAGGTTCGTCTTGGGCCAAGGGATGGAAAAGGGGTACGAAACACCCCATCATATCGGGGAGTACATGAAGAGTTGCTTGTAGTTGTGTGCTTGTTTTGAGTGAAGGGGCTTCTTGACAGGAATACTTGATCTGTAATGCCTTGAGGGAAATCATACGGCCACAGGTACTGATTTGTAGCTCCTCTTCTGTAGGGGAGGGAGCACCGCAGGTACGACCCGAGGACAAATGTCTGTACACATTTTGAAGTTTCAAGCTCCCAACAAGACAATGACATGAATAGCCCTTGACCTTTTCCCCCGTCATATATTCAGAGACACTTGAAATGTCTTGCATAACACTTTGAAGGAGGGTCATTTGATGTTCTATCAGTGACTGGCTTTCAGAACGTGAGACAGACACACCATGGCCATTAAGGTGCCTTTGCATGGACCATAGACTGGTTCCAAACGGTTTCCCACATAGGCGACACCCCATACCAAAGGGGGTCACTAGCGTGACATCGACAGCCTGTAGTTTGTTCTCTTCCTTTTTTTTCTTCGTTGGTCTCCTCCTTGATGGAGAAGGAGTCCCTGGCCCATTATTAGAGGGGGAAGCCATTGTCGATAGAGGTTTTGCTGAGAGTGTTCAAGAGACATCTTTCATCGTTCATCAAAGAAAGGGAGTGATGACCCTTTGCAGAATTGCATTGGGCCCAATTTACTGAACGAATGATGGGTAGGTACAAAGACCTAGAGGCATAAACTAGAAATGGTCAAAATGGGATTTTGATGAGAACTAGTGATGGGTGGAATGAGATTTTTCTGTGAAATGCCAGCGTCATTTGGCGGGAAAAAAGATTGTACAAAAAAGTTAGTTGGTCATTTGTGTACAAATATATGTCACTCGTACACACATATTAGCTGGTTTGTTGTAACAAGGAAATTTTGTACAGCAAACCAAAGGAAATTCAATCTTACGTTGATTCTTGTATGTAGAGTAGGGCAAGACAAAAACCTAACTGGCAGAGCTCTGAAAAGTATTTGGCCAGTATAGAGCATATTGAATATGACGGCTTTTCGGGAGTGGTCAAAGGGGCATAGACAAGGCCACTGCTCAATCGCAACAAAAGCATAACAAATTGCAGCTCATCCGCAACAAATCCTTGCTCATATGCAACAGGCACTATAGGATTTTGTGCTCATATGCACACGTTCAAATTCTACGGTCTCTAGTACTAAAAGCTCCCAAAAAAGTGAAATATCCTTAGGGTGACCGCTCTCTTTGTTTTCAAGATTGGATCCTCTTGGGAATATTTCATACTGACAGCAGTCATAGATACCAGCCTCCCACAAGAAGTGACCTGTAATTGTTCCCTCTCAGGCCCAATGGCTCCACAGGAGTTAGGTGAGGAGAGATGACGCATAACATTGCTGAGTCTTGTCCAACCAACAAGACACCTGCAGGAATATCCAAGAACAGACCTCCCCGTGAAGAAGCTTTTTGCGGTATGAGGGTTTTCTTGCAAAATTTGCTCAAGGGACTGTTTATTTGCAACAAGGAGTCGGTTGTCAGTTGCTGAGACACAGACTCCATGTTGATTTAGATGCCGCTGCATGGACCAAAGACTTTCACCAAATGATTTCTTGCATATGCCGCATCCCATACCAAAGGGTGTCACAATTGTAGCATCTAAACATGACAAGCCAATGCCCTGATCGGAACGGATCTTCTTCACAGGCCGTCTCCGGGATGGAGATGGCGTTCCAGGCCCATTGTTGGTAGCCATTGCTGGTTTCCTCGTGTGCATGGAACAGAGGAAGAGACATAACCAGCCGACTCTCAAGCAAAAGCAAGGATGGGCCTCTTTGCAAGAGTCATAATTCATGAAACAACAATGATCTTTTGTTGGGCCAAATGAGGTTTTCAGGTGAAGATGTTGGGCCAATTGAGGTTTTCAGGTGAAGATGTTGGGCGCGAAGGGGCACGCAGGCGAGCTTTTTGCGCCAAAGAATGGGGGAACAACTAAGAGTGCGGTAATGGTTGGTAATGAGTGAAATTAAGGACTCATATTGAATATGAGTGCTTAGAAATTAGACTTGAGCGGGGCATAGACATTCTGTGCTCATCTGCACAAGGGGCAGTGCTCTTTTGCAACAAAAGGCATATATATCAGTGCTCATATGCACAGATACTATAGCCCCTTGTGCTCATATGCACACGTTCAAATCCTACGGTGTCTAGTACTAAAGACACCCAAAAAAGGCAAATATCCTTAGGGCTGTTCTAGTGGGCTGTTCTGCAGTGGGACAGCAGGCTGTTCTGCAGTGGGACAGGGCACTTCTGCAGTGGGACAGAGGGCGGTTCTGCAGTGGGACAAGTGGGATGGGGGCTGTTCTGCAGTGGGACGCTAGAGTCTACGTAGGCCCACGGACAGGCACTTTCTCCTTAGGGCACAGGTAAATTCCTGGCTCAATCGCAACGGGGGTTATGATAAATTGCAGCTCATCTGCAAAATGAGCATAACAAATTTGCTCATATGCAACAAAGCACTGTAGGATATACTGCTCATATGCACACGTTCAAATCCTACGGTCTCTAGTACTAAAACATGCCAAAAAAAGGAAAAATACTTAGGGATGAGGGGCTGTGCAAAGGTGGGATGAGGGGCTGTGCGAAGGTGGGATGAGGGGCTGTGCGAAGGCGGGATGAGGGCTGTGCGAAGGCGGGATGAAGGGGAATAGTAGGAGGGGAGGGTGGGAAGCCAGGATCTACATAGCTCTACGTAGAGACCTAGTTTATCCTTAGGGTGACCGCTCTCTTTGTTTTCAAGATTGGATCCTCTTGGGAATATTTCATACTGACAGCAGTCATAGATACCAGCCTCCCACAAGAAGTGACCTGCAATTGTTCCCTCTCAGGCCCAATGGCTCCACAGGAGTTAAGTGAGGAGAGATGACGCATAACATTGCTGAGTCTTGTCCAGCCAACAAGACACCTGCAGGAATATTCAAGAACAGACCTCCCCGTGAAGAAGTTTTTTGCGGTACGAGGGTCTTCTTGCAAAATTTGCTCAAGGGACTGTTTATTTGCAACAAGGAGTCGGTTGTCAGTTGCTGAGACACAGACTCCATGTTGATTTAGATGCCGCTGCATGGACCAAAGACTTTCACTAAATGATTTCTTGCATATGCCGCATCCCATACCAAAGGGTGTCACAATTGTAGCATCTAAACATGACAAGCCAATGCCCTGATCGGAACGGATCTTCTTCACAGGCCGTCTCCGGGATGGAGATGGCGTTCCAGGCCCATTGTTGGTAGCCATTGCTGGTTTCTTCGTGTGCATGGAACAGAGGAAGAGACATAACCAGCCGACTCTCAAGCAAAAGCAAGGATGGGCCTCTTTGCAAGAGTCATAATTCATGAAACAACAATGATCTTTTGTTGGGCCAAATGAGGTTTTCAGGTGAAGATGTTGGGCCAATTGAGGTTTTCAGGTGAAGATGTTGGGCGCGAAGGGGCACGCAGGCGAGCTTTTTGCGCCAAAGAATGGGGGAACAACTAAGAGTGCGGTAATGGTTGGTAATGAGTGAAATTAAGGACTCATATTGAATATGAGTGCTTAGAAATTAGACTTGAGCGGGGCATAGACATTCTGTGCTCATCTGCACAAGGGGCAGTGCTCTTTTGCAACAAAAGGCATATATATCAGTGCTCATATGCACAGATACTATAGCCCCTTGTGCTCATATGCACACGTTCAAATCCTACGGTGTCTAGTACTAAAGACACCCAAAAAAGGCAAATATCCTTAGGGAAGTCTTCCTTGCGTTGGTAATCAGTTGGGAAACACTTGATTTCTCGAGGGTTGGCGAGAGTCATCTTTTGTTTTCCATCTTCGTTCTTGAAAACAGAAAACCGTACGACGTATACATTTTTAATGCCTTCGGCCCAAGAATTGTCTGGCTTTTCAAGATCTGACGGGTGGAAAACAAAAGCCGGGTACAAAACTTCAATTGATTCTCGTTCGGCATCGTCGATATCCATGGAAACGTCCGTCTGGTAGAGTTCAATGTTTTGAGAACCGGTTGAGTGCTCAATGGGAGAATAGCTATGATTCGGGAGAGGTGGGTGACAATCGAGCTTGTTGAGAGGAAAGAGAGGAAGATAAAGAACGTTGAATGCCCAATTATTTCTCACAGGAACAAGGCAACCAAGAGATTCATGGCGAAGTTCACATAGCACTCGAAAGACCATGTATGCTCGACTCAAGGTCATGCAAAGTTTGTGCTCAATCAAATTTTTACCTTTGTGGTGAACACTGAACGCTTTTTCACTGTGTGAGTAGTAATACACACAGCCTCCATGCCACCGAACGTCAGAAAACAGGCTACGAGAAATTTCAGTGTATCGCATGGACCCCAAACCTGTTCCATGAAATGCCAATTCCAAATAGGAGGCAAGGACATCAATGTCGCAGAGATCATAGTCGTCCTGAAGAACAATATCCTCTTGGGAGTAATTATTGTGACCCGATGCCAAAGTCATTGTTGTCTTGCCCATAGAACTCCAACACACGAACAGTGGATATCGTCGATTCAGTAGATTCACCCAACGATTACCCTTGATCACCTTGCAAAGTGAAGCAACCAACTTGTCAAAGATGATCGGAATGACGTTCGACCATTTCTGAAACTTGAACATAAAACCATCAACAAGTATATCGTAGTTGTCTTGAATGGACACTTTCCGTGAAGACGGTGTGAGCGACTCTCTCCACCGCATACGCCGAATCGTACTTGCCAAAAAATTGACTGTGATGGAGTTTTGAACATTTTCCACCAGCCGAGAAGCTTTCTCATGGTAGCCCCGTCCCATGAAGTATATCATTGAGCAAATACTGGCCCGAAGCATGGCCAAAATGGCTGACAGCATTGTCGCAATGTAGGAGGGACTCCAAACAGAAAGTGTCTCTGAACCTTCTTGCCCCCGGACAACTCTCCCCGCGCAGTAGGTCATGACTGTGGTATGATGCTGAACAGAATCCACTGTTTCTAAACACAGCTTTGCCAGTAAAGAGGGAATATCTCTAGTGAGTGGCAGAAGTTTGTGGTTGCTTTGACACAGGAACGAGAGCAATTTCTTGAACTCGGGGAGAAGTCTTTTGGGGTACGCAGTGAAGGTGAAAGTAGAAATCGCATTGGGACTTCTTGCTCCATCAAAGACCAACAGCCTTGATCGGTAATTTGCTGGAACCATCTGGACATGGAGGGCAGCCTGTGCTGTGAGCCAGTTTTCTCCTTGATGGTACAACAAATCAAAGAGTGGTTGATTGTCGATGATGTGTTTCAAGTTGATGGAGTCATATAAGAAATGCACTCGTTCCTTGAATGACCTTCCCTTGGGCCTGGATGGGTAAGGTTCGTCTTGGGCCAAGGGATGGAAAAGGGGTACGAAACACCCCATCATATCGGGGAGTACATGAAGAGTTGCTTGTAGTTGTGTGCTTGTTTTGAGTGAAGGGGCTTCTTGACAGGAATACTTGATCTGTAATGCCTTGAGGGAAATCATACGGCCACAGGTACTGATTTGTAGCTCCTCTTCTGTAGGGGAGGGAGCACCGCAGGTACGACCCGAGGACAAATGTCTGTACACATTTTGAAGTTTCAAGCTCCCAACAAGACAATGACATGAATAGCCCTTGACCTTTTCCCCCGTCATATATTCAGAGACACTTGAAATGTCTTGCATAACACTTTGAAGGAGGGTCATTTGATGTTCTATCAGTGACTGGCTTTCAGAACGTGAGACAGACACACCATGGCCATTAAGGTGCCTTTGCATGGACCATAGACTGGTTCCAAACGGTTTCCCACATAGGCGACACCCCATACCAAAGGGGGTCACTAGCGTGACATCGACAGCCTGTAGTTTGTTCTCTTCCTTTTTTTCTTCGTTGGTCTCCTCCTTGATGGAGAAGGAGTCCCTGGCCCATTATTAGAGGGGGAAGCCATTGTCGATAGAGGTTTTGCTGAGAGTGTTCAAGAGACATCTTTCATCGTTCATCAAAGAAAGGGAGTGATGACCCTTTGCAGAATTGCATTGGGCCCAATTTACTGAACGAATGATGGGTAGGTACAAAGACCTAGAGGCATAAACTAGAAATGGTCAAAATGGGATTTTGATGAGAACTAGTGATGGGTGGAATGAGATTTTTCTGTGAAATGCCAGCGTCATTTGGCGGGAAAAAAGATTGTACAAAAAAGTTAGTTGGTCATTTGTGTACAAATATATGTCACTCGTACACACATATTAGCTGGTTTGTTGTAACAAGGAAATTTTGTACAGCAAACCAAAGGAAATTCAATCTTACGTTGATTCTTGTATGTAGAGTAGGGCAAGACAAAAACCTAACTGGCAGAGCTCTGAAAAGTATTTGGCCAGTATAGAGCATATTGAATATGACGGCTTTTCGGGAGTGGTCAAAGGGGCATAGACAAGGCCACTGCTCAATCGCAACAAAAGCATAACAAATTGCAGCTCATCCGCAACAAATCCTTGCTCATATGCAACAGGCACTATAGGATTTTGTGCTCATATGCACACGTTCAAATTCTACGGTCTCTAGTACTAAAAGCTCCCAAAAAAGTGAAATATCCTTAGGGTGACCGCTCTCTTTGTTTTCAAGATTGGATCCTCTTGGGAATATTTCATACTGACAGCAGTCATAGATACCAGCCTCCCACAAGAAGTGACCTGTAATTGTTCCCTCTCAGGCCCAATGGCTCCACAGGAGTTAGGTGAGGAGAGATGACGCATAACATTGCTGAGTCTTGTCCAACCAACAAGACACCTGCAGGAATATCCAAGAACAGACCTCCCCGTGAAGAAGCTTTTTGCGGTATGAGGGTTTTCTTGCAAAATTTGCTCAAGGGACTGTTTATTTGCAACAAGGAGTCGGTTGTCAGTTGCTGAGACACAGACTCCATGTTGATTTAGATGCCGCTGCATGGACCAAAGACTTTCACCAAATGATTTCTTGCATATGCCACATCCCATACCAAAGGGTGTCACAATTGTAGCATCTAAACATGACAAGCCAATGCCCTGATCGGAACGGATCTTCTTCACAGGCCGTCTCCGGGATGGAGATGGCGTTCCAGGCCCATTGTTGGTAGCCATTGCTGGTTTCCTCGTGTGCATGGAACAGAGGAAGAGACATAACCAGCCGACTCTCAAGCAAAAGCAAGGATGGGCCTCTTTGCAAGAGTCATAATTCATGAAACAACAATGATCTTTTGTTGGGCCAAATGAGGTTTTCAGGTGAAGATGTTGGGCCAATTGAGGTTTTCAGGTGAAGATGTTGGGCGCGAAGGGGCACGCAGGCGAGCTTTTTGCGCCAAAGAATGGGGGAACAACTAAGAGTGCGGTAATGGTTGGTAATGAGTGAAATTAAGGACTCATATTGAATATGAGTGCTTAGAAATTAGACTTGAGCGGGGCATAGACATTCTGTGCTCATCTGCACAAGGGGCAGTGCTCTTTTGCAACAAAAGGCATATATATCAGTGCTCATATGCACAGATACTATAGCCCCTTGTGCTCATATGCACACGTTCAAATCCTACGGTGTCTAGAACTAAAGACACCCAAAAAAGGCAAATATCCTTAGGGCTGTTCTAGTGGGCTGTTCTGCAGTGGGACAGCAGGCTGTTCTGCAGTGGGACAGGGCACTTCTGCAGTGGGACAGAGGGCGGTTCTGCAGTGGGACAAGTGGGATGGGGGCTGTTCTGCAGTGGGACGCTAGAGTCTACGTAGGCCCACGGACAGGCACTTTCTCCTTAGGGCACAGGTAAATTCCTGGCTCAATCGCAACGGGGGTTATGATAAATTGCAGCTCATCTGCAAAATGAGCATAACAAATTTGCTCATATGCAACAAAGCACTGTAGGATATACTGCTCATATGCACACGTTCAAATCCTACGGTCTCTAGTACTAAAACATGCCAAAAAAAGGAAAAATACTTAGGGATGAGGGGCTGTGCAAAGGTGGGATGAGGGGCTGTGCGAAGGTGGGATGAGGGGCTGTGCGAAGGCGGGATGAGGGCTGTGCGAAGGCGGGATGAAGGGGAATAGTAGGAGGGGAGGGTGGGAAGCCAGGATCTACATAGCTCTACGTAGAGACCTAGTTTATCCTTAGGGTGACCGCTCTCTTTGTTTTCAAGATTGGATCCTCTTGGGAATATTTCATACTGACAGCAGTCATAGATACCAGCCTCCCACAAGAAGTGACCTGCAATTGTTCCCTCTCAGGCCCAATGGCTCCACAGGAGTTAGGTGAGGAGAGATGACGCATAACATTGCTGAGTCTTGTCCAGCCAACAAGACACCTGCAGGAATATTCAAGAACAGACCTCCCCGTGAAGAAGTTTTTTGCGGTACGAGGGTCTTCTTGCAAAATTTGCTCAAGGGACTGTTTATTTGCAACAAGGAGTCGGTTGTCAGTTGCTGAGACACAGACTCCATGTTGATTTAGATGCCGCTGCATGGACCAAAGACTTTCACTAAATGATTTCTTGCATATGCCGCATCCCATACCAAAGGGTGTCACAATTGTAGCATCTAAACATGACAAGCCAATGCCCTGATCGGAACGGATCTTCTTCACAGGCCGTCTCCGGGATGGAGATGGCGTTCCAGGCCCATTGTTGGTAGCCATTGCTGGTTTCTTCGTGTGCATGGAACAGAGGAAGAGACATAACCAGCCGACTCTCAAGCAAAAGCAAGGATGGGCCTCTTTGCAAGAGTCATAATTCATGAAACAACAATGATCTTTTGTTGGGCCAAATGAGGTTTTCAGGTGAAGATGTTGGGCCAATTGAGGTTTTCAGGTGAAGATGTTGGGCGCGAAGGGGCACGCAGGCGAGCTTTTTGCGCCAAAGAATGGGGGAACAACTAAGAGTGCGGTAATGGTTGGTAATGAGTGAAATTAAGGACTCATATTGAATATGAGTGCTTAGAAATTAGACTTGAGCGGGGCATAGACATTCTGTGCTCATCTGCACAAGGGGCAGTGCTCTTTTGCAACAAAAGGCATATATATCAGTGCTCATATGCACAGATACTATAGCCCCTTGTGCTCATATGCACACGTTCAAATCCTACGGTGTCTAGTACTAAAGACACCCAAAAAAGGCAAATATCCTTAGGGAAGTCTTCCTTGCGTTGGTAATCAGTTGGGAAACACTTGATTTCTCGAGGGTTGGCGAGAGTCATCTTTTGTTTTCCATCTTCGTTCTTGAAAACAGAAAACCGTACGACGTATACATTTTTAATGCCTTCGGCCCAAGAATTGTCTGGCTTTTCAAGATCTGACGGGTGGAAAACAAAAGCCGGGTACAAAACTTCAATTGATTCTCGTTCGGCATCGTCGATATCCATGGAAACGTCCGTCTGGTAGAGTTCAATGTTTTGAGAACCGGTTGAGTGCTCAATGGGAGAATAGCTATGATTCGGGAGAGGTGGGTGACAATCGAGCTTCTTGAGAGGAAAGAGAGGAAGATAAAGAACGATGGATTGCTTGCTTCCTTGTCGGTGAATCAACCTGCCGATGGTCGTCGTACCATCGTCTTGATTGGGAATTCGGGCATGGACAAAAGTTCCGAGACGAAAGTAATCGTCAAGTTGCTCGACGTAGATGGCGCCACGGGCAGAAGTCATGATGGTGTCGGAAATCAATTCGGGAGATGAATGTGGGGTTTGTTGGGACAACAGAACGACTAGAGATTATTGGAACGATCAAGGGCGTCCATTGTTATCAAGAATCGGTCCGATTGGCATTAGGAGTTGCCTCCGAGTTGGTCAGTACCGGTGGAGAAAAAATGAGGGAAAACGACAATTCTGCGTCAAAATGCTTTAAGTAAGATATGTCGTGGATTTTTTCTAATTATTGGTATTTTCCGTTGAAAATAGCGCGCGAGTACGGTTTTGTAAGCGCGGGCCGTGATTTTTGGTCTTAGGGGGAGCGTGAATGTGAGCAAAATTGGTATGGAAAGGCTCCTAATGTATGCACACGTTCAAATTCTACGGTCTCTAGTACTAAAAGCTCCCAAAAAAGTGAAATATCCTTAGGGAGGAAATTTTCCAGATGTGATGTTCTGTACGGTGGACTCGATCGGGAGTCTTTTCAAATTTCACTGTCTCTTTGTGCATGAACTGTCATCAAAACACAAAATTGCCCGATTTTATCTCGATGAAGTGCATACACTATTCAGTGAACAGTTCAGAATGGCATATGACAACATACGGAACATCGGGCAATTTGGGGTGCCCCTCACCGCACTCTCTGGAACTCTTCCCGGGCCTCTGGTAGAAAGTCTTTATGAATACTTGGGTCTTCGTCTCGATCGATTGATTACGGGGAGAACTCTATTGGGAAACTTCCCTAAGGGTTTCCAAATTGAGACAGTCCAATCATCACAACTAGTCCATGACACAGTGATCTGCACCAAAGGCAAAGTAACCACAGAGTCATCAACCTGTGTACATGTGATTGTGGCAACTAAACAGCAGTGTACCGACATTGCACAGTGCCTCAAGCAATCAACCAACCTTTCTGTTGACAAGCAATCAACCAACCTTTCTGTTGAAGCTCTGTCATCGGATGAGCCTTCAAGTAGACAAGAAGCAGTTGCCCAGCAGTGGAGATCTGGGGACATCCGAATCTTGGTCTCAACAAAATGTGCACTATGTGGTAATGAGAATCACAATTGTCGACATGTGATTGTATGCGGCATGATATACAGTCTAATGAACATCGTCCAAGCTGTGGGACGCCTACGGCCAAGTCAGAGAAAGCCTGATGGGAGTGTCACATTGTTGTATAGCACAGGACACATGGCAAGGGATCTCCAAGAAGACCAGACATTGAGGCTACTTGAAGACAAAGGATTACTGACTGGATCTGAATCAAGAGCTCACCTTGAGTTGGTGTTTGGCTCAAGTTCAATAGCAAAGTGGCTGGCCGAAAGATCATGCCGAGTACAAGGTCTGTCAAGACAATTCGGATTGGAGGTGGATTGCTGTGGTGTGTGTGATTGGTGTGTTGAACAATCAAATCAAAGTGGACACTCCAGAGTCAGGGAGAGGGTCAGGAATGAAGACATTGATGCGGAAAGGCTGAATCCTATCTGGCAAGGCTTACAAGAGAATGCATTGTGTGCAAGGAGGCAGGATGCAATGGTGAAAGCTGTCTGCCCTATGGAGCATGCTTCAACTGTGGTCAGCCAGGTCACCAGAGAGGACAGTGCCGAGTCAATTTCCAAACAGTCTTGAGCAACAAGGCCTGCTTTTACTGCTTTGATGTGTTCAGCAGGCGCGGCTACAAGCAACACCATCCCAGTACATGTCCTTTACAACGAAGATTGAAGCGGCTGATGATCGATGTATATGAGTCAAGGAAGACCAATGGACAATCCAGAGCAATGACTGATTTCATGTCCAAAGTAACATGCGACAGCCATTCGTTTCATGCTTTTCTGTGTCAGAGTGTTGAACAACGGATGGGCATGACAGTGACACAGACACCTCATGCAACCACAGCAGCCAGACCATCTGTGGCACGACCAGCTCTACCAAGGAATCCATATGCAAAGAAAGCATTCAAGTAGATAGTATTAAGTTAGTAGTTACAATGTGTCGGGGTAAAGACCATCATCAAAAGGCCCATAGAAGAGTCATCTCACAAAAAATCTAATCACGTCCCACAAAAAATATTAGGCCCAAAGAATGGTCATTTCACACAAAAATCTGACCCAGTCACACTTGTAGTGACGGGAAATGAAACTAGTCGAGCTACGACTAACTAATAAGCATGGGCATAGGTATGACTAGAATAGGGCTGTTCTAGTGGGCTGTTCTGCAGTGGGACAGCAGGCTGTTCTGCAGTGGGACAGGGCACTTCTGCAGTGGGACAGAGGGCGATTCTGCAGTGGGACAAGTGGGATGGGGGCTGTTCTGCAGTGGGACGCTAGAGTCTACGTAGGCCTACGGACAGGCACTTTCTCCTTAGGGTTTCTCACCAAGCAAGGCAGATCCTGACATTTGGATGAGAAAAGCACCTGGGGAGGATTGCTACGAATACATCGCCGTATATGTGGATGACTTAGCCATCATAGCTACTGACCCTGGAAACATTTGCAAAGGCTTCAAGGAAAAGTACAACTTCAAGCTTAAGGGAGATGGACCTATTGACTATCACCTGGGATGCCGGTACATCAAGGACCCTGACGGAACCCTAGTCTCTGATCCACGCCGATACATTAGCAAAATGATGGACACCTTCGAACGTATCTTCAAAGAGAAACCCAAGAAGGCTAAGACCCCTCTCATTGCTTGTGATCACCCGGAATTGGACGACACCGAACTCCTTGATGAAGAAGGTACACAGCACTTCCAGACCTTGATTGGACAGCTTCAGTGGGTGATTACAATTGGTCGCTTTGATGTTTTTACTGCTACGATGACCCTTTCCAGGTTCCGCGCAGCTCCAAGACAGGGACATCTCAACAGAGCTAAACGCATCTATGGATACCTTTTCAATCTTTCTGATGGTGCAATCAGATTCCAAATCGGAGAGCCCGATTTCTCAAGCATTCCAAGTCAAGACTTTGATTGGAGTCGTACGGTCTATTCAGATGCCAAGGAATACATCCCTCATGATTGCCCAGAACCACTTGGACGATATGTGACGACAACGCACTATGTTGATGCTAACCTTATGCACGACATGATCACAGGAAAGTCTGTAACAAACATCTCTCGAATGGGACACCAATTGATTGGTACAGCAAACGACAGAGCACTGTGGAAACGGCAACATATGGATCAGAATTTGTGGCAGCAAGGACAGCAGTCGACCAAATCACTGAATTACGGCATTCACTTCGTTACCTTGGAGTACCAATCAGGAATCGCAGTTATCTGTTTGGAGACAATCGATCTGTGGTTGTTAACGCAACAATGCCTCATTCTATCTTGTCCAAGAGACATCATCTCCTTTCATATCACCGGGTACGAGAAGCAATAGCAGTGCAATACGTTGCATTCTATTGGAAGGATGGGAAGACCAACCCTGCCGACATCCTCAGCAAGCATTGGGAGTTTGCAACTATTTGGCCTCTACTCAAGCCCCAATTGTTTTGGAGAGGAGAAGTTCAAGATCTCTACGAATCCAGCGATGACAAGGCTGAACCAACGAGCTGTGGGGAGTAGTAGAACTCTCACCAAAAATCATCGGTTAGGTTCGGCACGTCATCGGTTAGTCGAGTCCCGTGGCTTCAAACATCACCTTCATCACCTACATCCACACTACATACCTAGCTTCGCGCTAGCTCAACATATATTTCGGTCGCATATACCAAAAAGTGAGAACAGATTGACAAACGTGCTATCAAGAATCAACTTTGGTCTTGATATCCCATCAACGGACGATCATCCGTTGAACATCCGAGCCTGACCTATGCCCTAAGCGTGCGCGCCCAAATTCGTTAAGACGCGCGCAAGAACTATCCGAGCGTGGCGACCATGTATCCGACCCAACGGTCTAAGTACACAAGGCACGAATCACGATCACGCGAGACCATATCATCGTTCCCACTATTTCAAGATTACAAACAAGGACGCGCCAACAAAACTACATATACCAACTTTAGCCAAGAATCGTTGAGGATGTATATGATATACAAGCACATATACATGTTATATACCTCACATACATCAACTCCAACCATTCCAGTCCTATCACCGCCAAGAACCTATTTCACACGATTGACAACAAGAATGGAAACCTCACACACCAAACCTAGTAGTAAGCTCACAATCATTAACATTACCATATCATCACGTCTTCAGTGTCCTGACTATCCCTACGATAGAGCCCTTGGGTTTCCTTTGTTCTCTGACCCGTGGAGAACCTTGGTATCAGTTGGTAATCGATTGTGGCTCTTCTAGAGCGTGTACTGACGGAATTCTACTAGGATGAGGGCTGTGCGAAGGTGGGATGACGGGGCATAGTAGGAGGGGAGGGTGGGAAGCCAGGATCTACAGAGCTCTACGTAGCAAACCTAGTTTATCCTTAGGGGTATCACTTGTTTCCACTCCAGGGATCAACCTGCAACAGACTGTTGTCACACAAGAAGTTCTTGTTGCACTTGAACCATTGCACACTCCTCCACTATGGCGACAGTGATCTGCAAGTGCTCTTTGTGTCTTGAAAATTTCTCCACAAACGCAGCAATGACCCATCACAGTCTCCAGGATACTTGATGACCTGGTTTCTGTAGTGTTTAATTGTTGCATGTGGCTCTTACACTGTGCCAACATGTCTTTTAAGGAAACCCTGGTCACCCACTGCCGGTGTTTCTTCAAATGCCTTTGCAAGGACGATGTTGAAAAACCAATTGGAACTTTACAAACCAAACAAAAAATACCAAAATGAGACACCCTGATGCCATGGTGATTGTCAAAGGCATACCCGGTCAATGGGTCAAACAACGGGGAAGAATCTGACATGGTCAATGGAGGAACTGTGCAAGGTACCAATGACAGCGAGACGAGAGATAGATAGATGGGGTGGAGTGAGGTCATTTGGCCCATACAAATTCATATGGGCCAAATGACCTTGGCAGTCCAAGGGAAAAGGCAACAATAATTACTATAGGTTTTGATTGTACCTTGTGGGATGAGGGGCTGTGCGAAGGTGGGATGAGGGGCTGTGCAAAGGTGGGATGAGGGGCTGTGCGAAGGTGGGATGAGGGGCTGTGCGAAGGTGGGATGAGGGGCTGTGCGAAGGCGGGATGAGGGCTGTGCGAAGGCGGGATGAAGGGGAATAGTAGGAGGGGAGGGTGGGAAGCCAGGATCTACATAGCTCCACGTAGAGACCTAGTTTATCCTTAGGGTATAGAATGGCACTGTGAGGTTCGGCCAGGGATGGTGTTGTGTGGTCTTGGTATCATGTACAACTACCTAATACGACGATTAAAATTTTGTGAGAAAACAAGAGCTGCGAGCTGTATTTACACGACCAAGATCAAGATGAATGGCTCGCGTGATCCATATCCGCGGCTGACGCATAATATTTTAGTATAAGCAAGATTTTAGCTTACCTGCTAAATTGTAAAGCTAGAGGTAAGTAGACTTCTGTCCTGTTTTGTGGGTCTTGGGTATTGGGGTAAGTCACGGGTTGTTCTGACTGCTGACGCGTCTATGGGGGAAAAGTATCTGACGTGGATAATTTCTAGCGTGATTGGTCTGCGTAGTCCCGTGGCCTTTACTATCGATCCTATACAGGTACTTAAATATCAATAGTTACTCTTTGGCACTCCTAAGCCCTTGTTGAGCGCCAATGAAAAGAGGCTCTTTTCATTGGCCCGCCCCTCCTCGGCGGAAGTAATGCGTGGAGAGTCGAGAAAATGGCAAGTGTTCCACTAGATTGTCACAAACGCCTCGCACCTCAAGGTCACAAACAACGAGCAACAGGAGAAACAGCAGCAGGAACAACACAACAATCAAACACTCACTTACAAAAAGATGAGTGCGGAAGAAACGAATCATCGAGCGACAAGAGGAGATGGGAGCCATGGAGGAACGACGAGAAAAGGATGATTCTCCTGACATCGAAAAAAAGAAGAAGCCCACTACTTGCCTTTGTTCATGATTCCGGACAGCAGAGACAACGAAACTTCCAATGAGTTGGGAGAAGTGAACTATGTTTCTTCCCACTCATCGGAGGGTTCCTTGTCTCTGCTGTCTGGCATGATGAACATAGGCAAATAGGGGGCTTCTTCTTCTTTTTCGATGTCAGGAGAGTCATTCTTTTCTCGTCGTTCCTCCATGGTTTCGATCTCGGCTTGTCGCTAGATGAGACATTGTTTCGTCTCTTCCGTTCTCATCTTTTTGTGAGTGAGTGTTTGATTGTTGTGTTGTTCCTGCTGCTGTTTGACCTTGAGGTGCGAGGCAGCGGGGCCGGTTTGTGACAATCAACCGTTGGGTGTCGTGTGGCCGACGACGGGAGCCAAACGAGACACCCCTTGTTTCCAACACAAAACTTCCAAACGTCAGAACATGGCCATTCTCCGTGAATCTGGAACCCGATCAAGCCTTGCAAGAATCGAATCCCTCCTACAATTGATTGGCCGGCCCCATTTTTGCGCATCTTCAGCCTCAAAAGCTTGCTAACGTAAACCGCGAGAACAGTCGGCTCGAACAAGCGATTTGCGAGCGAGAGGACGAGGAGAATCCGACTGCTGGCCAGGAACTTTATCTAGATAGCGACTGCCTAATTTATAGACTATCATATGCATGTGACATACCAATGTATTTACTCGGAACTGGTGGAACCCATTGGTTCTGCAGAATCTCGATACCTCTGCTGTCCTTGTTGTTGCAGTCGGCATTCTTGTTTTCGCTGCCATGCTCGCTACAGCGACTGTGAAAGAGCTTTGGTGGCATCCATTTTCGCAGTTGATTCCATAACAGCTGAGCTTCACCGCCAACCAAGCCGCAATAGACCTGACATGATGAGGACCTTGACACTTGTTGCCGAATCATGTCATTGGCATTGGTAGACGAATTGGTTGCTGACGATGAGCGCACAGAAGAATGGGGTGGCCGGTTGCCGTGCAAGTATTTTTATGTGTGGTTGTGTGGTGGAATATGTACTACTGGAATTGTTGCTCTCCCAGAAATATCCGTCTTTGTTTTCTTCATCGTCATGTTCCAAGTCCTGTACATTAAGCATCACGCTCGGCGTGGATGGTACGGTAGGCTTCCGGCATGAGGTCAACATTGCTGCCTGTGAGATTCGATGAGGAAGGATTACTTTCCAGAAAGCCATCTGCCCCGTTGCTTCGATTGGGTGGTTCACTTTCTGGATCTGTAGCTAGGCGCGGTTGCCATTGCGATGGATGTTGCAGAGTCCAGTGAAAGAAGCCACCACTGGCCACTAGCATTAAAAGTCTCGTGACTGTCCCTGTCGCTCACTTGCCTCCCACAAGAGCCGACAAAAAGCATAGCCACGACCAAAGGGATGAATTTGTCGTGGCAATGGTTGCCAATGCACCCAACACGGCTCATCTGCAAAGAAACAAGACAATGGTTTGGACCATGTGTATGGACCTTATGTGTATGGACCATGACGATCGCCGACAAAACTCGTAGAAAAGACGCTCGGCGCAAGGATTGACTGAGCAAATCCAAGGCCGTGTTGGCCAACACTTGAAAGTACGTCATATCCGCGTTGTGGGAGTCGGTGACACCACCGGCAGTCGGCAGTGACGTCGCATGGACCCGTCGTTCTACAAATGCAAGCGTCCACGAAAGGATTGTCGAGCATGGCGCATCCACCAAACGACATGATGCAAGGCAAACCAAAGTGGCAACAAAACAGCCACACGAGCATGAGAGGCAAGCACACCCACATCGTAATGTGGCACCCACCAAAACTTGCGTGAGAGCATGCCGTGCTTAGCAAAACGTAGTGACCGTTCCCCATCATAATGCATGCATTGTCGCTGTACTCAGCGGTGGATGACAATGAACCAAGGCCACCCATGAAGATGGTGAGAAAATGGGGCTGTACTGAACTAGCTCCATCCAAATGGGCCACAAGAGTGACAACGGAACAAACATGCAAAAGGCCACGGCCAACGATACGTCAGGAGCCATCGAGGACGTTGTTTGCAGACAGAGCCAATCGTAGTATCTCCATGGGTCTATTGGGGAGTTGTGGTGGATTGTGTCGGACCCCTGTAACGCCACCCGTGATGCGCTTCAATTCCAGTGCCGGTACTGCATGCTAGGAATCTGAATCATCCATGTCGACGTCATCTACCATTTCGTGGGAGATTTGCTCCTTCCATCATGAGTTTCTCATCACCAGTCAACAATAATGCGTGTTCCGATTTGGTTGGTTCCAGTCCTTGCAGGCCTTGCTCGTCTCATGGAAATGGAGCTGAGCACATCCCCATGGTGAGAGAAGAGGAGGAAGAATGGTTTGCGGAGGTGGAAAGTGTAGCGACTTATTGGTCTCATTGCTTCGATCCATCTGATTCCTTTCATTTCTTGTTGCGTTCTGGAATGATTTCGGTTCGACTCTTGCGTGTCATGTTGTTGTTTTTGGAAGGAGGAACCACACCGCCATGGTCATCTCGTCGATTCTCCCCAGCGTCGCTGCGGGTGCACCGATGATTTGGGGTCTTCTAGTAGGTCTGACCGCCCGTACGTCAAACTCACGGGTTTTGTGGGGGAGTGGATGACATCACATCTTATAGTCGCACATCAAATTTCATGCCACAAGATGGAAGGAATCGGAAGACAGTTCGACCATGGTATGAACCTCCACCCCACGCCCAATAACTTCCTGAATATACAGAATTAATTGAGACAAACCTAGGATACTCTTTGTAGATGCCTTATGGACCTGAGGTTCAGTTTGTCTCAATTAACTCCCAAAAATGAGCATACTACGGCCATTTTTGGAAGGCCTTTGCTGCTTGAAGGAATATCTTACGAACGCTACAATCAAACACATTGAAACTTCGCCCAACCCTCAGTTGTGAGATGATGGATCTTCTACTTTGCGTAGAAGAACCACAACCAACTGAAGGTTGGATGAAGACAGGTACCATCATGGTGCAAGTGATCTACACGAATCACGAAACGGGACCCACAAAAGAACCTAAACGACAGAGGAGTAAGTAAGTAGAAATCATGGAGTCGATTGCTTGTTTATACGTTTATACTGTATGGGGACGATCAAGGGGTAAAGAATAGTCATAAAAGCGAACATGGATTGGAATGGTACTTATTGTGTGTGTGGTTTGAATTCTCAGAAGTGTGTATGCGTGTATTCGTGGTTGTGGTTGATGGAGAAGGTGGAACCTGGCAATCATCATCATGGGTTGTTTGTCGAACGGAAGAACGTCGACCATGTCAATGTTGAATGGCATTGATACGGCATGGCGTGTCGCTGTCGTAGAAAAGAGTCACAACCGACTCGTATAGAAAGGGAGGAGAAAAAACAATGTGATGACAGAGACACTCCATCCCAAAGCGGAACGTGGACCTAGGCTCCGACTGGAACCTTCCCACCAACCCGAACGGAAGGTAAACCGGATCGCCAGTCAGATTGAGTACAACAGCCAGATACAGCATCTTTGGATGGAAACCCATGGAGCTGGAGTTCCCATGTCGTCAAGAAAGACTTCAGATTTCCTGTGACTTGACGGTCTTCCAGATCGACATGCTCTTCCGTGACTTGACGATCTTCTAGATCGGCATGCTCCATCGGTCTCTTCCGGTGGCTTCCTCAAGGCACATCCGTCGGTCCGAGAAGCACACGATCGGTTCGGTCGTTCTTGCCTTGGTTGCTCTCGTGTCCTCTTCATCGTCGTTGCTGTATCCTTGTCAAGAGCCTATGCTGCACTCGCTTTCTTTAATTGTCCGTGCAGGTTTCAAAGGGCAATTCCAACACAATGGCTTGTGCCAAGAAACCGGCATAAAAGAGGAGCATGAGCATGGCCAGCGTTTTGGTCAACTTCCATCCTTGACAATGAATGGCGGCAATCACAAAGACCAACATGCCCAACAAGACAATAATGGAAATCCAAATATTTTCCGATTCAATTTCCACAATGCTGGGTTTGCTCGGCCACGCCGTAAACAGGAGCCAGGGAATGGGCAACCCGACCAAAATATCAAAAATGTTACTCCCAATCGAACTGCTGACGGCCATGTCTCCTGATCCACGACGAGCGACAATGACACTGGACAACAAGTCGGGCACCGAAGTTCCAGCCGCCAAGACGGTCAATCCCATTATCACCGATGGAATGCCCAAGGTATTTCCAATAATCTCAGTCCACGAAACCATGAGATAGGAAAAGGCACCAATCCAGGCAATGGACAAGAAAAAGGACAGATAACACCATCGGCCGCCCCATCCGGGTCGTCGAACATCGGGCACGGTGACGGCCAAACAAAAGACGAGCGGAAAGACCACAAGGTATTGGACCCACGCCAAACACGTCGAGACGGCCGAGTCGTCCGGATCGCGCGTGGGTGGTTTCAAGCTTTCCCAGACCCCCTCCTTGTCTTCTTCGACCGCCTTTTTCTGCCGTTCGTACAAGATACTCTTTTGGTACCATTCGGAAAATTCTTCAAAGGTAATTTCCTCGCGACTTCCTTCCTTATACATGGCCGACAAGGCATTGGTCACATCTTGATCGGTAATGGTGGGATCCAATTCGACCAGGAGCGCTCGAATTTCATGCTTGTCCAAGGTTCCACTCCGGTTCGTGTCCAAGGTATCAAAGACGGAATGGACTTGCGCTCGAATCAATTCTTGCGAATTGGTATACCAGGTATTGAATTCGGCTCGACTGATTTTGCCATCGCCATCTTGATCCAATTGGTTAAAGACATCGTCCAATTCTTGTTCCGTCATGGTATTGTGGACATCCAATGCGGTAAAGAGTCGACGCAATTCTTCCTTGTCAATATGGCCATCGCCATTTTTATCAATGCGATCAAAGACGTAATCGGCGTCGCCGGAAATCTTGGCGACAATGCCCATTCCACCAATGTGGACCCAGGATTCGGGATCGCGCAACAACTTGAGAATTCCGGCCCGAAAGGTTCCTTGCCATCGCAAATGCGTATTGGTCGTTCCGCTGGTACAATTGGATCCCGATTGACTCAATTTGCTCAAACTGGCGGCTCCTCCTTGACGAGAATGCTGGGACGAATTGGACAACATACTGGCAGCATGCGGCGAAGGTACTACGGCCTTGAGGGTATCCTTGTCTTGAGGGTCCTGCTGCTCGTCATTGTTTACGTCCTGGTGATCATTCAAGTGTCCATTCGTCGTCGTTGTGATGGTGGGTGGCGAACGTTGTTCCGCAGGATCGTATTCGGATTCAAATCGTGTTCCACTGCGATCGGAGTTGGGATCCAATTCGGAATCTTCATCCACCACCCGTCGTTGGGAGTTGCGTTGTGGTTGCTGCTGCAAACTTTTTTGACTGTCACTTCGAGCCGCTTGGGCGACAACCATCAACTGCGGATCATTGTGATCATCATCGCCATCTTGCGAATGGGTCAAATCTTCATCGTCCATGGAAACGGCCGGACCATGAATGGAATCTTGGCGTTGTTCTTGGAGAAGCATCTTGGAAGAGTCGCCATTGGGAACTACCACGACGGTTGTGGCAGCCGCTAGTGTGGCAGCCTCGACGGCCTCCGGAGGTCGCCGACTCTTTGGGGAGGATCGTACCGTTCCTCGAACAGCCGCCGCCACTTCTTGCTCCAAATCATCGTCGTCATATCGGCCATGACGCGGGGGGTGTCGAGGTGCCAAGAATTCATCGTCCGAATCATTGTCGTCGTCGTCCTCGTCATCTTCGGGATAGACCAATTCTTGTCCGGTAATAGCTTGATACAAATTGGCATTTTGCCACATGATGAAAATGTAGACAAAGTACAATATAAACAAGACGACGGCTTCCCACAATTCAATTTCTTCGGGAGACACGACCCCGACAAAGAGACTCAGGACAATCAAACCAATGGCATAACAGGAGGAATCGCGAAAGAGGGGCCACCAGGTCAAGGTCAAGATTTGTTTGCTAAACAAGGCACACATGGCAATGACAAACAAGACATTGAAAACGGCCGATCCAATAATGGTACCAAAGCCAATTTCGGATTCCGAAAAGGTTCCAAACAAACTGGAAAACAATTCGGGTGCGGATCCACCGGCCGCCATGAGAGTGGCACCGGCCACATCCATGCTCAAATTCAATTGTCGACCACTCGCCATTTCTTCCAGCGCCGGAACAAAGAGTTCGTCACAGACAATGGCCAAGGCCAAAAACATGTACAAGACACCAATCGCATAAAAGGTGGCTGTCCAGCCCGGATCAGCCTCGTCCAAATCGTCACACGAAGTTTCCAAGAACCGAACCGTTGAACCGAACGAATCAGAAGAAGACGAAGCAGGAGTGGTAGTTCCATAATCCAGCGGCTCAATCTTGGAAGACGCAATGTTAGGAACGTTCATGGAGAGTAGTTTGGCCAAGGGATGATGAGGGCCATCCAGGTTGGTGCTATTGGTCATGGTGGTAGTGTTTTTCATGATCCGTGAGAAAAAGGCTTCCAGAGCACTTATTCTTTGCAGTGAGTCATTTGTCGGCACTGGAGTTACAGTCGTTGTAGTTGTAGCTTTGCTGCTTGTACTGGTTATTCTGCTTGTTGTTCCTGTTCCTCCTCCTATCGACGACAAGGACGGAAGGTTTTGATAGGTGTAGGTTCCCAGTAAGAGTGCGACCAACAAGATGGATTGACAGAGTGCCTTGAAATGATAGGGTCGTCGACGGAAACGTTGTTCGTGTTGTTCCGCAAAGGACCAAACGGTCGACGACGACCACAAGGACGACGACTGCCCAGATGAGGATGATGATGAAGAAGAGCTCATGGTGTGTGATTTCGACAGGGATCGATTGGAGCAAGTCGCAACAGAGGTGTGTCAAAGGAAGCGCACGAGTTGGTTCGTTTTCTCGCGCCAAAACAGAGAGAGAGAGTGAGGAGTAGAGCTGTGTGTAAGTGTGCGATGCCAACAACACAACCGCAACAACAGCCGCAACAAGCGGAAGTGTCCTTTTGGTTCGTGGGTACTGTAGCGAATGATCCCGATTCGATTCGAGTTACTTGAGAGGTTGGTTGTTACTCCAAACAAGAAGAAGCAGAAGAGACTTTCTCCAAACCGTCCAAACACGACAACCACAATGGACAATGTTCGTCTTATTCGTCGCGCTCTTTCTCTCACGCAATACTTCTTGGGGGTCACTTCGTTTCTTGGTTGCTATACTGCGTGAGTGGCCCAAGTACGCTTGGGCGTGTTTTCCAAACACAAAAGGGGGCAGCGACCATCATACTACTAGGACTACTAGCTAGAACCACTCGTGCTTGTGTGCGGTCTTGGTTGGTTTTTTTGTTCCGGCCAAATAATTACGAAGGGCGAGAGAGTGCGACAATGGAGGAAAACGGTTGTCTCCTAGACTCCTAAAATCCCAAACTTTTTGGACGATCGAAGCCTGATCCAAGAAAAAGCAGTCGATCATCGTAAAAAATAGTACTTACCATGCTACACTAAAGACATAATTTGTCTGAACGTCATACGATTTGGTGATTTCTGATCGGTTAACAAAAAGGATTTTGGGATTTTGGGATTAACCGTTTTCCTCCAATGACTCTCTCTTTCCGCTCAACGGTCTCTCGATATCGAAATGACTGTACTACGTAGTAGACGTAGATAGCTGGTCCTGTGCGGCACTGGACAAAGGTATTGAGAAAGGACCACGTCACACTCGTGGTCGCCGTGCGTCTGTTGGGCCAGGGTGTTAAAGTTCCATTTTACTGCATAAAACTTTTTAACCATAATTGCCAACCTTTAATTTTTCATCAAAGTCAAGTCAATTTCCTCCCCTGTCAAAATCCCTTGACTTTTCTTACCGAAATCAAGTTAGAGAGCACCCATGAGTAACTTCATCACATTTCAGTTCAATTGACAACTTTCATTTTTAACTTTGAATTAACTTTTTTATGAAATCAAGTTCTGAACTCCGACCATCAACCGCCACCGTGGGTTGCGACTTCGATCCTCATCGTGTAAGTCAATAGCTTAGCTTCTGACTTTAAGTTGACTTTTCCTTCTGAACAAGTCAAGTTTGTGGCATTTGAAATGTGACTTTTCAAGAATTTGATTTTGTGTGTTCCAAGAACTGACTTCAAACTTAAAGTCTGAATTGCCTTCATTGAGTTAAGTTGCATGTCCATCAAAATTCAAGCTTTTAGTCAGAAGCTAACTCTCACCGCAAATCGGTCGTGCCGTCTGTCCAACCATCTCTCTACGTGCGACTGCGTGTGGTCTCGGATGACAGTCGCCACGTCACAAAATGTCCAAGCGGAGCCATGGCCAGACCGAGTGACACCCACAATGGACGAGAGTGCCGTCGTCTCGTTGGAGCGAAACAAACAAGAACGTGCCCTTTTTTTGCAACGTTTGGTGGTAGATCATCTCTCTTTTTTTGGAATCCAAGGAGGAATCCCCCGTGTGGAAGAATTCTCTTGCTGAAAGTGCTGTGAGGGAGATCCTTCTTTTGGTGTTTGCCGTGACAGTCTCATTGTTCCTCCTTGGTCATAATGTTTTCGTGGGCGACGCAACAATTGGAAAAGTTGTCCTTGCAAGTGGCACCTCCTCCCACGGATGTGGCAGGTCGATTGGTCTATGCCTGTCAACGCCACGACGAAGCCACGGCCTTGCAAATTGTGCAAACCGAAGCCTTGCCGGCCATTTTGGTGGAAGCCAAACAACAATCTGCCTTGCATGTCGCCTGTTTGTATGGATGCTTGTCCGTTGTCCAACACCTACTGCCTCCCATTCAACCACAGCAACAAGGACAACCAGAAAACGATGCTCATGCTCAACAACAACAACAACAGCAGCAACAACAACAACAGTATTGGTTGGAATTGCCCGATGCCGATGGTCATACGGCCTTGCACTGTGCCTGTTTGTCCAATAGTCTGGCTGTCGTGCAATACTTGGTACAAACGGGACGTGCCTCGGTCCGAGTTCGGAACCATCAAGGACAAACGCCGTACGATGTGGCGACGCAATCGGCTGTCCGACAATACTTGTTGCCCCTCCAATTGCAACAAGAAACAGCCGAAGCCTTGGCCAATGGAGGACAGGGATTAATTCCCGGCATGGATATGGGAGGATTGACCATTGCGCAATACTCGCAACATCAGCAGCAATCACAACCACCAACGACGGGTGGAGCGGCTCCACCCACAACACCAACCACACAAGCACCACCTGTCATGCCTCCCTATTCCAGTGGAGGAGCACCACCATCTGCTACCATCTCTGCGACGTCATCTTCACCCTATGCCGCGCAGTCTCAGTCCTCTCCACCGGCCGCTCCGCATTCGGCTCCTGTCTTGTCGTTGTCGTCGTCGTATGCGCGGGTCGGAGGTTCCTCGGCGGCCATTTTTAGCAAATATCAAGCCGATGGGTTTCATTCCTCCGCCTCGGACAAGTCCTTGCAACAAAAATATGGACATGCTGCAGCAGATGCAAATCGATTGGCTGCCTTGCCACCTCCCCCCACGAGTGGCAATGGTGCAACCATTGGCACTAATACTACAACAAACCCCTATGCGAGTGGGACAAACCCCTATGCCGGTGGAGCTGCGACACGAAGTCGCAGTTTTGGCCATGCTTCTCGCTATGTCACCTACAATCCTCACGGAGGAGTAGTACAACCAGCCACAACACCGGCCATGCCCACCCAACAATCCTTTTCCCACAGTCAGTCCACCGGTGGAGCTCCAACCTATCACTACTTTGTGCCAGGACAACAACAACAACCAGCACAACAACACGGACAGTACCAGCAACCTCAGCAACAAGCACAACACTATCATCAACAACAACAACCAGGACAATACCATCAAGAGCAACCCTCGTATCCATCCAGTACGACAACAACAGCAACAAGTGGATATGCACAGCCCTCCACTCCCGCAACGGCACCCTATTCCGGGGGAGGAGTCCCATCCTATTCGACAAGCAGTCCAATGAGTTCCTCGGCCTTGCCTCCTCCACCCTATTCGTCCACCTTGGCGTCAGCCACACTCACCACACCCGTGGAAGCTCCTACCCTGAATAGCAGTCCACCTGGTGCAGTTCTATCCTCACCCTCACCTCCAACTTCCCCCCTGGATGCGGCTGCTACCTTTGCGTCTCCCCCATCGGGTGGCATTCCATCGGGTAGCCTGCCAACAACAACCACAACAACCACTGCGGCTGGCATTTTTGCCTCTCCTCCGTCCGGAGGCGCACCAGAACGACGACAAGACCCAGCAACCATCACTTCGAATACTACTACTAGTAGTAGTACCACGATGGATGCTCTCACCACCTTTGCGTCCCCACCATCGGGAGGTGTCCCATTGACAACAACAACAAAGACAAATCTCACAACCACCAATGCCAATGCTGCTGGCACCTTTGCCTCTCCACTATCGAGAGGAGGAGCAGGTGTACCATCCTCCTCCCAAGCCCTGGCAACAGGAGGAGCAACCAACACCGCCCCTCCAACCACGACTAGTACAGGCATGACATCTCCTCCTCCTGCTCCTAATGCCCATGCTCTGTTTGCGACACCGTCCCCCTCACAACCTTTGAGTAGTACTAGTGAGGCAACTGCTGCCAACGTGTTTGGTACTACTAGTACTACGAGTACCACCGAGGCTGTTGCCATTGCGAGTGCGACAGTCGCCGAATCGAAGACCGTTTCGCAGGATCCCACCAAAGTCATGACCGCATCGGCGCTCTTTGCAGCCGGGGCGGAACCAGCACCAACGACCAGTTCCGAAACGACGCCAACGCTTACCGAACCAACCACCAGTACCGGGACGACGGACGTTGTCGACGACCACGACGCTGGGGATGGTATCCTAGAAGATATTTCCTTAACCACGTCCACTCCAACAACGACGACGACCCAAGCACAACCTGCTACTACGACCACCACCACAGGCACGGATTTGTATTCGTCCATTGGTATGCCACCGCCACCGTTTTCATCGTCAGCTCCATCCGAATCATGAAGGATTCTCGGCTCTCGGGAGTCGGTTTAGATCTTGGATACACTGTCGTGATGCGGAGCAAGTTCCCAAACTTGACACACCACGACAAGAACACCGCATGCTAGAACACGTTTTCTCTCTCATTCTATAAGAATAATATTGATAATATGAGGTATTAGAACAAACCAAACCATTGGAGCAACACTCTGTATAGTTTGGTTTGTGCCATGACCCGTTACTCCTTTGTGTGTCGTTGGACATGGGGCTGATTGTCGTGCAAACAAGGAGATCACGAACCAACACTCTAACTCATCTATATATATACTCAGAACGGACCCGAGGATATTGTGGACTATGTTTACGCCTAATACAGAGAGACAACCCTGGAGAGTAGGTATAATGGAGAGAGATATTGCCGAGTTATAATTATTACAAAAGGATCTTCGCAGCATGCAGTTTTGGAGTATGAGACGCGATGGAGAGATACAAATAGTGTAAAGATAGGCCAGGATCTTGCTTGCGGGGAGACACAGGAACCACCACAGTATTCACATAGCGCTGTGACACTTGGTAGCACGCACCCTATTTCCCTTCCTGCTCTGTTGTCGCGAACGATACCTACTAGTCCGCACATCGTTGTGCTTGGAGTGGAGTCATGACACCACCCACGGGGAGAAAACACATTTCTCCATCGGGAGCAAAGGCTGATACCCGAAGACCACCCTCCTCTTCCAAGATTTCCATCAAATCATCGCTTTGATCCGCCACAGCCGGATTCTTGGCTTCCGACGGCGGATAAATTTGCCAGAACTTGTCCTTTTCCGTTTCCCAATTGGCCAAAATCCCGTCCGCCCGTGCACTTTCGGTCAAGGCCGAGTGTCGTTCAATCATGTGACGCAACTGTCGAAATCCCATTTCGGTTTGCACTCGTTGACTCTTGACAATCTCTGGATTCAATTTGTCATGAAAGCTTCCGTCCGCATCGTAAAAATATCCGAGACCACCAGTCATGCCAGCTCCCACATTGCGTCCCACACTACCCAACATGACCACGACACCACCCGTCATGTATTCGCAGCAATGATCTCCTGCCCCCTCGGCCACAGCAAAGGCACCACTGTTGCGGACGCCAAATCGCTCACCGGCACGTCCATGTGCATGAAAGTCTCCACCCGTCGCTCCATACAAACAGGCATTGCCCACAATGCTGGACTCTTCCGGGACAAATCCGCGTTTCCCTGGCGGCACCACCACGATTTCTCCTCCATGCATACCCTTGCCCACATAATCATTGGCTTCTCCCGTCAACCGAACAGCAAGACCTGGTAGAACAAAGGCACCAAAGGATTGACCGGCACTACCAGTAAATTCCACCATAATCCGTCCATCGAATCCGACATTGCCATGGGCACGAGCAATCTCACCCGAAAGCATGGCGCACGTGCTTCGATCCGTATTCTTGATGGGGAATCTCAATATAGCTTCTCCGGCATTCTCGGCAATCACCTTTTGAACGTCTGGGTGACGAGCGAGATCGCGATCTAGATCTGAGCTAAATCCATTAACATGAATGTTTTCTTCCTTCATGACTTGTTGGCCACCGTCAATGGTGGCACGCAAAAAGGATCGATCTTGAGCCGTGTTGGGAGCCGAGGAAAAGAAGTTGTCCAAATCAATCTTTTCCGTCTTGGAGACACGGCTCATTTGACCTTCACTTTTGGTTAACAAGTCCACACGGCCAATCAAATCTTCCAACTTGGTGTAACCAAGATGGGAGAGTAACTGCCGTATTTCTTCAGCGACAAAGTAAAAGAAATTGACGACATGGTCTGGTGTTCCAGGGAATTTCTTTCGTAGTTCTTCCTTTTGACTCGTCACTCCCACGGGACATGTGTTGAGATGGCATACACGGGCCATGACACAACCTTCTGATATCATGGCAATGGTTCCAAATCCAAATTCCTCGGCTCCCAACATGGCTGCCACGACAACGTCACGACCGGTACGGATTCCTCCGTCCACACGAAGGACGACGCGGTCACGAAGGCCATTTTGGTACAAGGCAGAATGTGCTTCAGTGAGACCTAGTTCCCATGGACACCCAGCGTGTTTGATGGAAGAGAGCGGTGAGGCACCTGTTCCACCATCATTGCCCGAAATTTGAATCACATCGGCATCGGCCTTGGCCACACCGCAGGCAACGGTGCCAATACCAATGGACGACACCAGTTTGACCGAGACACCCGCCTTTTCGTTAACGGCGTGCAGGTCATGAATCAATTGAGCCAAATCCTCAATACTGTAAATGTCGTGATGAGGTGGCGGCGAAATCAGGGTGACACCGGGCTTACTGGCTCGCAATCCGGCAATATATTCCGATACCTTGGCTCCTGGAAGCTGTCCACCTTCGCCTGGCTTGGCACCCTGAGCCATTTTGATTTCCAACTGTTTGGCCGTGACCAAGAATTCCGGTGTGACACCAAAACGACCACTCGCCACTTGGTGCACAAAGGAGTTGGCCGAATCACCATTCTTCAAGCCGGCCAAATGAGGAAAGGTTGGACTCCGTCCGGTCGCTTCATCGACATCATTAATCACCGAACCTCTCAAGACATCTTCACCTCCTTCGCCCGAGTTGGATTTCCCTCCAATTCGGTTGACGGCAATGGCCAAGGTTTCATGGGCTTCTCGACTCAGAGCACCCAACGACATGGCTCCCGTACAAAAGCGTTGCATAATGCTCGAGGCGGATTCCACCTCTTCCATGGGAATGCTTTCCCGATCCGAATCAAAGTCAAACAAGTCTCGAATGTTTGCGAGCGGTGCCGAAGCGAGACTCTCCTTGAAAATTTCGTAATTGGCCGCATTGGATGTGGGGACAATGCCGTCTTGGCCGAGTTTTTGTCGGTTTTCCACCGTCACCTTCTTGTCCAATCCAATGGCATTGTGCAAGAGCTTGGCCAAATCGGCCGAGTTGACATGATATTCGCCCAACTTGGGGACCGGTTTGTAAAAGCCATAATTCAAGAGCTTGCGTTTCATGTCGGCCACTTCGGGTCGCATCATGACAGTTTCTTGGGCAATGTCTTTAAAGGTCATACCACCAATACGACTGGTCGTTCCACGGAAACAGGTGTCAATGACTTCCGGGCCCATTCCCAAGGCTTCAAAAATTTGGGCGCCGTGGTAGGATGTCAAGAGGGAAATGCCCATTTTGGACAAGATTTTGAGCAATCCATTTTCCACCGCCTTGCGGTAATTGGCTTGGGCTTCCTCGACCGTATACGACTTGAGTTTGCCCGCTCTCATCATGTTTTGCGTCTTGGACAAACCGTGCCATTGTTTTACCGTTTCCAACGCCATGTAGGGATGTACCGCATTGGCACCGTATCCCACCAAACAGGCAATATGATGCGTCGACCAGGCTCCTCCCGTTTCGACCACAATGCCCGTATCCATACGGCGGCCTTGTTGAATCAAGCAATGGTGTACCGCACCCACTGCGACCAAGGGCGGAATGTAGGTCGTATCTTCCAATGTGGCACTGTCGAGAGCCTTGTCGCTCAGAATCAACACTTCGACCTTTTGCGTTTGTACCATATCAATGGCTTGTGCGCAGAGAGCATCCAAGGCCACCTTGAGTCCCTGAGGTCCATCGGCCAAGGGATATCGGGTGGACAAGGTGGCTTGGACAAAGCCATCTTCGCGATGGGGTGGTGCCAATTGCGCCAAGGCATTGAGTTCGGCTTGATTGAGAATGGGCGATTTCAAATGAATGAGGCGAGCTCCCTTTTCCGACACTTTGTAAATACTTTGTTTCTTGCCCAATGTCATGGCCAGGGACATGACGACCCCTTCTCGTAGGGGATCAATGGGTGGATTGGTCACTTGGGCAAAGCGTTGTTTGAAGTAATTGTAAATCGGATGGGGATATTGGGACAAGACCGAGAGGGGTGCATCGTCTCCCATGGAATAGGTGGTTTCCTTGGCCGATCCCGCCATGTCGGCAATTTGCATGCCAATATCTTCCAAACTCCATCCAAACATGGCTTGGGCCATGGTGACAGTGGCCTCGTCGTCATACAAGCGATTGGAATCAAAGGCCATGCGATCCAAATCCACACGTTGACGAGCCAACCATTCACCATAGGGATGACCTGTTGTAATACATACAATGCACGAGAGCAACACCAACCACAACCGACGACCAAGAGTTGCGCGCAACACACAAAAACAAACACGTGTGAGAGTCGATACCACACAAGCCAGCAAGCCAGCAACCACACAGACTGCATCCGACACACGACACACGAGACACACGTACGTTTGGCAATTTCTTGTTTGATTTGCAAATCGTCCTTGAATTCTCCCGTGGTCAAATCGACATTGATCATTTGTCCCGGTCCCAATCGTCCCTTTTGCACAATGGATTCATCCGACAAATTGGGAATGACACCCGTTTCGGACATGACATACACCGTGCCTTGATCATCGATACTGTAGCGCGCCGGTCGTAACCCATTGCGATCCAAACTGGCCCCAATCGATTTGCCATCGGAAAAGACCAAGAGGGCCGGTCCATCCCAGGCTTCCAACAAGCCGCCATGAAATTGATAAAAATCGGCCACGGTCGTATTGACATAGTCGGGATGATCTTGATGATAGGCGGCCGGCACGAGGGCCATGAGGGCACAGGGGGCGCGATGGCGGGACATGGTCATTAATTCAAAAACGGCATCGAGATTGGCCGAATCGGACCGGGTCGAGACACTGACGAGGGGTTCCAAAATGGCCGGCAAATCTTGGGTATTGCACAATTCGACAATGTTGGTGGTGGATTGGGCATCGACCAAATCCACCACATCACTGGTTCTGCGGGACTTGGCCTTTTCACGAGCCCGAATCCAATTGACATTGCCCAAGAGGGTATTGATTTCGCCATTGTGACCCACCACGCGCATGGGTTGGGCCAAGGGCCATTGAGGATTGGTATTGGTGGAAAAGCGCCGATGGTACAAGACAAATTGGGTCGTGTAGAGCGGATTTTGCAAATCAAGGTAAAATTGACTCAACACGGCGGCTTGCACCATGCCCTTGTAGACAATGGTGCGCGAACTAAACGAGGCAATGTAGGTATTGACATCGCCTTGTTCTTCCTTTTCTGCCAGTGTCAATTCCAATCCACGTTGTTGCAATTCGACAATAAACCGTCGCCGCACCAAATACAAGGTTCGTTCAAAATCATCGCCGGTATCGTCCACTTGTTCCACGGGATGTTGTCGAGCGGGCGGTTGGACAATCAATTGCCAAATGCTCGGCACGGCTTGTCGGGCCAAGGGACCCAAGACGTCTGGATTGACGGGCACTTCGCGCCAAGCGACAAAGTCCAATTCATTGGCCGCACACACTTCTTCCAAGACGGCTTGGACGGCCGCACGACGCTCGGCATTGCGCGGCAAAAAGACCATTCCAACGCCCCGAACGACATTGGTAGCACCATTGGCAGCATCTCCATTGACTTGTGGTGGTTGTTCGCCATTGGTAGTGCTTGCGCCATGGGCATTTCCATTGGTCATTCCATAATAGTCGGCCAAAAGGGGTTGAGGAATTTGCGTCATGATACCCGCACCATCGCCCGATTCACCATCGCCTCCACAGGCCCCTCGATGTTCCATGCAATTCAAAGCCGACAAGCCTTGTTGCAACAAGGAATGCGAGGCGGGGAGTTGTGGATTGGCAATAAATCCAACCCCACAAGCATCGCGTTCTGTCGTCAAGGCACGTTCCACTTCTTCTTCTTGGAGACGACGAGTGGTTTGGTCCGGTGTCGTCCATGCCATGGTTCTAGTGGTGAGAATAGGATGGAACTGGCGCAAGGATGGCGTAGTTTGTGGGAGCACAAAGGCCATGGTTGTGACAGCATGGTGAGACGATACCACCACAACAGCCACCCAAAACCATCCAGCAAGGAACCGTCCTTGGTTTGTCAAGCAATGAAGATTCATCCTGGTGACTGTACTACACAACGAAACGAAGACTTCTGATTTGGGTGGAAGGGGTGCAGATTCCCCACCGACAAACGATGCTTGTTCGTTCCAAGAGAGAGACGACGCTTTTCTTTTGAATGTGGAAGGAGCAGGCTCAGATTCTCTTCTCTTTTTCTTTGTGGCAGAGATTCAATCGAATGTTTGTGTACGTTTCAACAAGCCGTTCCAGAAGAAGAACAAGAAGGCAGAGCCGCCGAACAATACATTAGAAAGGGAGGCATCAAAAATAAAAGGATCCAGTGCACATCAACCATCAACGGTGGAGAGATGCTTCCGTTCTTTTCTCGGTGGGTGTGTGGTCGCGCACAAGTGCAAGTACAAGTACGTGTTGTCGGCATCCCCCCACCAGTGCCAGTTCCACTATGGGGGAAATCTGTACCGAGAAAGAATTCTCAAGGAAAGTACGACGAAAGTGCAACGGGCCAAAGCTATCATGCCTATGGTATTGTCTAGCTATGTAGCTGCACACCCTGCAAACTATCGTCTGGCCGTCCTTTCGCATCGGGTGCGCCCGGCGCGGATCGGCAGTCGTGTATTGTAGCGCGCGCGTCGAGCACAGCATTCACTCCCGAAATCTTTCATGGACACGCCGCATCCCATAATCTCGAAACGAAAGTGGACCATCGTGACGGTCTTCCATGAGTACGTCGACAAGAAGCATCCACACTCTAGCTTGTCTTGTTGCGGCAATTCGTTCTACTACCGAGGAGGAAGAGGCGGAACGTGGAGATCTTCCCACAGTCAGTCACAATTAGCAGCGTAGAACAATCAAAGCTTACGACTGTTTTCAATTTTCGCCAATGACGGATGGCCACGGATTGGAACATGAGATGTATAGAGAAGAGAGAGAAAAACCATGTCTACTATTACTACTATCTCGAGATATCTTTCTAGAGTGTTCGAGCTGTAGAATTCTGCTTACCCAAACTACAACGATTCATGATAGTCTTGCACACAGCAATGTCACAAATAGGATTTTATTATAGAATTGTTGTAGGATACAACGAGATCGAATTGTACCTTTAGTAGTGGCAAGGATATGCTTGTGCCATGTATGTGTTCCATGTCACCCTCTTAATCCCATCGTTCCCATCCCGTCGTTCGCTGCGTTGGCAATATGGGATTTTCATTGGCGGGTACTTTACCCGTTCCGGCCAATGTTTGCAACCACAATCCAATCGTCGCCAAGGCCTCACTGGATCGCAGCCGGACATGGGATTTGGATTGGGGGTTGTGTGCCAAATGGACCAACGTGGCAACGGCATTTTTTGTATTTGTAATGGCCACCACCGCGCCCGGTTCCGTCGTTAAATTGTACAGGGTCGACACAGCGGCTTCCTTTTCCTCGTCTTGGACACGCATGGCGCAGGCCGTGATGAACACCAAGACCCGTTCCGTGGCGAGCTTTAACTTACTCTTGGGGTCGGTGGAAAGATTTTGCAAACATCGAAGCGCCGCGAAACGATCTTGTGGGATTTGGGAAGCCTCGCCGAGCTCCATGAGACTGGGAACCAATCCCTGAAAGTCGGCCAAAATGGTATTGTTGGCAGGAAATCGAGAAAAGTTCAACACAATCTCCAGACATTTGGTATGAATTGGATTCGTCCTTTCATTCGCGACCATCAACACATTATGCAACACAAAGTTGTTGGCACAGAGACGGTCCTGTATAGTTACATCAACAACGAAACGAGACAAGAACACACATGAGATACGCTGATATATACGAGGCACCAAGCAACATCGATCCAATCTGACTTACCGCTGTGGGGCAATGCTTGGAGAGATGTAAAAAGACAGCACATGAATTGGAACGTGCTCGTTCATAGAATTCGTGGCTTTTCTCCTTGCTGATTTTCCGTAACGATGGATCTGCTTTGCCACGGGACTTTGACTTGGTCGACTTGACAGATTTACTCATGTCATCATCTTCGTCATCGTACGAGTTACTCCTACTGTAATCTTCCAAGTGGTCATCATCATCTTCTTCTTCGTCGTCGTCATAATCCTCATAGGAGTTGGGCTGATCTTCATAGGCGGAATCGTCATCTAGGCTATGGCCGTCACTGGGATAATTTGTAGTACTCGCGGACACACTCAATGTGTTGGTCTCTTCCACATCAGGACGTCGTTGATTCTTTTCTTGTTCCAAAGCATTCGGAGTAGGGGTTCGTTTGCCCTTGTTCTTTCCACCCTTTGCTCCAGCCACCGACGCATCCACCTCGGTCGCATCTTCCTTGAGCTGTTGTTTCTTTTGGGAGTCATGTTGGCCACCCAAAACTTGTGCCAAGAGGATGATTAACCGTTCTTCCTCTGCGAGGGCTTCTCGGCATTCCATCGACTTGGCAATCAAGGCACAGGCTCCACATGCTAGTACTCGTGCTTCACCATCATCCTGATCAATCACCTTGGTCAGGCAATCTACCATTCCAGGATACATGAGGACTGCTGCTCGATTCTCCTTGGGTTCACAGACCGCGTTGAGACAAGCAACGGCACGGGTACGTGCATCCAACGCCGTTTCTCGATCCAGATTGTTGGGAATCGACTGTGTGGCGGCAAAGATCAAACACGCCAAAAACGAATCGGTGCGAACCATGGTCAATTGATTCTTTTTACTCCCCTGCAACAAGACTTTGAGTGCCCCACAAGCATTGCTCCGGCGCTGCAGTGAGGATCCCATGGCAGCTACAATCAATTGCTTCAAATCAGACTTGGGTTTGATCCAACGAATAGGCTCGGTAGGAACACCGGTCCAATGATCCGAAATGATATCCTTTCGATCACGAGTGGGAATCGGTGGTTTAAGCACAGGAAAGGGATCTCGGAATCGAAGTCGCCGTGACCCATTCTTGCCGGACGACTTGTGGGCTGTCTTGGTTTTTCGAACGGGAGAGTTCCTCTTGTCACGCATCGTAGACGGCGAGGGCGAGGATGATCCTCTTCGAAGCAGATTGGAGGTGGAGCGTAGACGACTCGATGCTGAAACACCTGCGGAAATCGCATTGATCCGATCGCTGCGGGAGAGAGAATTCGTGGGTGAGCTTGGTTCCTGCAACGTCGTTGGACCTTGTGATAAATCGGCTCCCGAGTTTTCAATCATGGCGGATCGCGAAGGAATACTAGTCTTTTGTGGAGAAACAGGAGACTTGAAGGATGATGGATTTTGGTTCGTATCCTTACCGCTGAGGTTCCCGGCGTTCGCCGTCACCACCGAGGAATTGGGCGACACTGCGTCCTTGTTGTTGTTGTCCGTTGCCATGGGTGGAGCCGAGGTCGTATTGCGACGCAAGGGTGTGGCAGATTTGGGAGAGTCCACCATGAAGCTGGCTGGACTTGGAGGGGGTGCCGCTGGTGGTTCGGGAGGCTCCTTGCGGTTTCGGTTCAAGGCTCGGTTCGGGTTCTTATTGTTGTTGGTGTTGTTGGTAGTGTTGCCGCTCTTGGTGGGATATTCATCCTCCTTTTTCTCATCTTTGGGAACAGAAGAATCTTCCATACCGTCACGCCGCATCTTGTTGTCCTCTTGGTCCGACGGTGCATTGGTCTTTTCCCGAGGAAGAACGTTGGACAAATCCAGGCTTCCACTCTTGGTGGTAGGAGTCGCAACGACCTGGGGTTGTGGCAATCGCGCCTTTGGTGATGGTGGACCCTCGGACCGTGATCCAATCGGGGTCGAAAATTCTTCGGGTTCGGAATCCGTGTCGCTCAAGGTCAAGGGGGACGACGTCCGTCCCGCCTGTGATTGACGGGGAGTCGTCGTTTCGGGACGAGACAACGAAGAAGGCGTCACGGGCGTCACTCCAATAGTCGTCGTGGGCCCTGCCGTTGGGGGTGAACTTCGAGGCGAAGGAACCGTCGAGGGTCGCTTCTTATTGTGTTGGGGGGACAGGGTGGCCGAATCCACGGCCAAAGTACCAGCACGAGTTGCACGGTGCGTCAGTGGAGACAGAGTATCGTTATGAATACTTCGAGGACTGCTTCGAGATCGAGGAAAGGGCGCCTGTCTGGTGGTTTCCGATCGACTCGTAGTGCTGCTGGTGGACGGCAGTTTGTTCATGGAGGGTGGCGACAAGGGATGTTGTTGTTGTGGTTGTTGGGGCGTGAGACGAGCACGAGGACTGCTACTGGACCGTAAGGATGCCACAGTTGCGACTCGTCGACCCTCAATTGAGGATGCGGCCGAGGCGGCTGACAGTAAATGATCGGCTTCCAGTTTGCGTTGTCGTGTCCGGGCTCGCAATTCCGCCATGGCCGTACTGGTCGTGGTCGAAGTCATGAGATTGCTATTATTCGTATTGGGTGGTGACGCCCGCATCCTGGTCGTGGACGATGTGCGCAAGGAACTGGTGGTCAATGAGGACGCGTTGCTGCTCGCAATGGGAGTGGAGGGTAAGGAGGTCGCAGTTGCTGCGGCCGGAGAAGAGGCAGAATGCGTGGGAGTGTTGGGAGCAGCAGTCATGAGTCCTCCTCCACTACTACTTTTGCTGCGTTGCAATCGAATGGCAGCGGCCATGCGCAATCGTCGTTCTCGCGAGTGCGGCGAATTGCCCACCACATTCCACGACGGCGATGTGGGACTTGTGGCCGTACCGGGTGGAGGAGCCGACGAGGGTGGGGACAAGGGTGTCGTCGTCGCATGGGTGCGATTCGAGGGTGGCGATGCCACAATTCCCAGACTATGATGACTCGTGTTGTGGTTGTGGTCCAGAGGACCTCCCGGCGATGTGGGAGGCCGTGCGGAAAGGGACGGATTGTTGTTGTTGTTGCGCGACAACAATTGATGCGTGAGATTGGCCGCCACGACCGTCGTGGCAGCCGTAGATGTCGCAGCAACTGAGGAGGCAGCCGCGGCATCGTCCGTGACACCATCCCAAATATTATCCTCATCATCTTCGTCGTCATGGCCCTGATCCAGTCCATGGAGGTGCTGTGTCGTTGGCGTTTTGGGTCCCACGGGCGATCCCAGGAACGAAGAAGGTGCAAAGGACGACGAGGGTGCAAAGGAGGACGAAATGGAGGGCGTGCCAATACTGCTATTGGCACCCAGGGGAGATTTGGTGGTGGTATCGTCCGCAAAGTCTCCCCCTCGCGGGGATGGTGGTGGTGGACCGCGTCCCCGCGAACGTGACCGTAGAGGAGACGAACGAGCGTCATTGTTGTCATTGCGAGGTGTCGTGTGGACATTCCATTGTGGTTTTTCCGGACTCAGACCAGGTCCCGGTACATCGTGAATTTCTTCCCAGTTCATGCCCCGATCCTTGGGATTGGTCGATTCATGTTGATTTTGTTGTTGTTGTTGTTGAGTGTGTTGTGGAGACGGCATGGCAAATTCGTGTTCCAATTCTCCCAAGGCTCGTTCAAAGGACATGTCCATGGTCGGACCCTTGGAAGAAGACATTGCTGGACTCTTGTTGGCCAAGGTGGTGGGGAGTGGAGCCGTGGTTCGGTTGCTGCTACTCATACTTGTACTATAGGGATGATTTCGTTCGTCATCGGGTTCCGTTTCCGAGTCATTGTCATTGTGTGAAATACTACTGGTACTCGGCAAGAGACGGCCTCCACCACTTGCAGTGGTTGTGGTGGTTGGACTGAGCGGAGCAGCCGATCGCGGACTACTCGTACTTTGATGCACGGCATGCCGCGCGGCGGCAATTTCTTGTTCGACTCGTTTCATGATGGAATCGGCACTGGGATCGGACGATAAGTGATCGGGCAAGCGCAATCGGCCGTCTTCCTCTTCCTCACTGCTAATATCATCGATACTGGTATTTCGAGGGACCATCATCATTCCGCTACTACTGGAAGATCTTCCGCGAGATCTGGGTCGACTCGGAGTGCGACTCGTCGTAGGATTCGTACCTGCACTTGCAGTAGAAGTAGTGGGGAAGGAGGACGACATGATGATGATGATGATGATTCCTCCAAAGGTGGTGATGCTGGTGGTCAACGCACAAGTGTCTCAATGGCGTTTTTGGGCCCACACTGAGAGTGCAATGTGTTGTGTTGTGGAACAAAGGTTTCAATTCCTTCGTCGTCTTGCTCCTTTTCCAACTGTCGGCACTTCGAATATCCAAGCATCATGATTATAATAGTCAACCCAAAAACCATTCCAGGAGTCCACGAAAAACCGCATTCATGGAGTACAAAGAGATCGAGAGAGAGAGAGAGAGAGAGAGAGAGAGAGAGAAGGTCAAGCAATAAGAGCCACAACAGGGATTCGAGCAAGCAAGCAAAACAAAAAAGACAAGCAGCAGCAAGACAATGTCACACAATCAATCACAACAAGACAGTGAGAAGGAGAGGCGAACCAGCTGCTGGTTGGTTCCAACCAGCAGCACGAATCTACAAAATCAACACACACCTGTCTGGTTTCACCACAAGTTGTGATTGCTGTTGCGTCGGGGACGCAGTCCAACCTCGATCTGAGAATAGCAACTATTTCGAGAGGTCCAGCCCAGAGTGTGTGTCGATAGTCCAGGAGATTCGACCAAGAGAGAGAGAAATGGAACGACTCGAGTACACGAGATGCTCCGAGTGTTTCTTTCTGCAGAGGTGCGGATGCTTGGCAAACGTTCCTTCCCACTGACGCGCTATGGTTGGTCCGTCGTCGCTGTGTCTACGTTGTTGATGTGATTGTGGAGGATAGTGTTCTGGAATGCAACGTTTTCCCCCGTGTTGGTTGCAACCCAAAAAGGCCACCGTTCTTCCTTCCTCTTGTCTTTGGTGGTGACACAAAAAGACGAGCTCGTCGTCGTCACTCAATCAAAGTACCGATTGTGTGGTCCACTCTATTTGGCCTCCCTCTCCTCTGGTTGGAAACTTTCCAGCCTGGATGAAAAAAGAGGCTTGATAGACAACTACAACGACGACAATGGAGATGGTTGCGTCTTGTTCCTCTTGCTGTCGTCTGGATGTTGTTGTTGGATGGAAGCTTTCTCTCTTGTGTATATTTGGCCGTATTTTTGGTGCATCGGGTCTAAGTATTTCTGGAACCGCCAAGCGCGCCCTCTCTAAGTGAGTTTGGTTTGGTCGTGTCGATTGGCGAGAGGAGGGCGCGCATCCTCGGACTCCCTCCATCCGCACCAACCACGAACGAGGGGAGCGCGACTCCAAAAAAGAAGCGAGCGTCTACAAATCAGGCGTGCGTGCGATCCGGACGAGGTTTTGCGCAACAATCTATCCAACAGGCTCTCACAAAATCGTCACACACTCCGACACGACGACACACAGCACGACGAAAAAGTCGAAACTCGACTATCATGGTGGTGAGTGAATGGTTGCTGTCCTGTGGAGACTCCTTTCCGCGTCCGTGCCGTTGCTTTGCGAATTCTATTCGACACGTACGGACTGGGGCTGTACGGTTCCTTGGTGATCCGTGTTGTTGTACTAATAATATAGGTGGTTATATTCTTTGGTGCTTGGTTCGTTCGTGTCTTGTGTATGTGTGGTTCTCTTCGTTTGGCTGGATATATATTCTTGGGGGATTCTTTGGTGTTGGGTGCATCAGGACAGTGTCGTCTCTGCAAGAAAGGCATCATGGCATGGGGATCTTGTGGTTGTGGTTGTGATTGTGGATGATTTGGACCGTGTGTGGGGTGGCATGGCTTCTGTTAGTCGTGGTGGTGGTAGTGAATGTATGTATAGGCATGTAGAATACTGGGTTCTTCCGGGTACGGTGTTCTTCTTCTTCTTCTTCTTCTCGTGGTGCTGGTATCCGGTGCTTTCTTGGAGAGACTGTACGGGTGCTCATCATCGTCTTGTCGTTCTTCTTCATTGTCTTGTCAGTTAGGTCGACACGCGTGCATTGATGCGTTCGTCAAAGGCTCGTCCGGGAGGATTGACGGTAAAGTACTTGTCATATTGTTTAAAGAGCTTCTTGTCATTGGCCGTCAATCCGGGAATCTTGTAAATGTCACTCACCACCTCGTAGGGGCCATTGGACGCAATCTTGCCGGCCGCATGGGGGAACATGCCCCGAAAATACTTGTAGTCGCCCTGTATATGTCAGAGAAATGTGTGCAAGTGTGTGTGGAACCAAACACACGACCAACCATGCGACACGATTGTGGTGTGGTTCGCATTCCACCCCAACCAAAAAGAGCGGGAGAGAGAAAGAGAACGAGACCACACACCAGGAAACACCAGCAGAGACCCAGCAACCGACCAACAAAGACGCAACCAAAAAGAGTGTGTGTGTGTGAGAAACAATCTCTCTGGATCGATACACGGGACGACAACGGCAACGACACGAGCCGACAATGACTCTTCGACTCCTCGCTAGAGACACGTACCACAAAGGCGGAATTGAGATCAATCTTATCTCCTGTGGGCATTTGCGCCGGTTCTCGGACTGTTTCAATGGTTTCATCAAAGAAAAAGGTGGATCCCTTGGCGTGTGCCGGTTCCACGACTTGATTCAACAGGAGGCCCAGCGTGGCGACTTGGGCCAAGACGTGACGACGATCGACCATGTCGAGTTGCGTCGTCGTTGTCGTCGGTTGGGGAACGCGAAGGGGACAAAAGGCATGCGACGTTGTCATCCAAAGGGCAAAGAGCAAGGCAAAGCGCATCATGATGACAAATGTTGTTGTTGTTGTGAGGATGGTCAATTCCAAAAATCTGGTTGGTATCGTGTGGTTGGAGTGTTTGGGTTCCAGAACCGCAAATGGATTTTTTATGAGACAACAACGACGACAAGGGTTTGGATCACACACACGAGAAGAATCGACCATGATGGGAGGGTTCGATTCGCCTTTTTTCTCCTTTCATGGCTGGCACTTACCAATCACGACCGATACACACTCAATCGCCTGGTCGTGTCGTTGCTTGGTAAAGACAACAAAAAACGCGAAGCAAAGCTTGCACCACAAGGCTCTTGATGACACACAATCTGCTGCTTCTTGACAACACACCCAAAACACGGGACGAAGGGAGGTTCCGTCTTTTGTGTTGTCTGGTGATATGCGACAAGGATTCTTCTTTCCAAAGATACCCTTCCTCAACGAGACATCAACCCTTGCTGTTTCTCGTACGTGTTTTTCTTGACAGTCTCAGATTCGCTTCGCAAAAAAGATCCAATGGATGGAAGCGACTGAGAGTCACGCATTCTATTCGCGATCGAGGTGGTCGCTTGAATGTACTATAGACAGTGGTGTACCCTCGGCACGCGTTTCGATCTTAAGTACGCGAGTCACTCGATCACGCATTTTCCTTGGTCTTGTTTGGATGTGTATTGCCTTTGTTCCGTTGGGCTCCGGGGGACTCCGCCGGCCAAACAATGGGCTGTGGGTACATTCACAATGACACACACGCAAACACAACCCACACAGAGAATGATATCTCTCTACACGACAAAGAAAGCACACGCTCGATCCGTTGCCCCTTGCTATTGCAAACGGCAAATGGTCCAAATCAAAAAGAATATATGGCATGAAAGAGAGAGAGCAAACCATACACAGTTTCTCACATACACGACCGGACACACACACTCCAACAAGAACCACAAGAAAGGACGACATCTTCCTCTCAACGGCAAGACATTGAGTCGCTGCTGCTCTCTTGTGTTTGTCACTGCAAAAATATATAGTCGTCGCTCGAGCCGCAGCAACACAACACACATCTCCTCTCGTCCTCGGTTGTGGTTTCTTCACAAGCGATTGTGTCAAACGACACCCAAAATTGGAACCGGTCGAGGTGAGTGTTTCGAAGGGTTGGTTGTTGTTGATGTTGTTGTTGTCGTTGTTGTTGTCGTGGCGACAGATTCGAGGAGGATCGTTGTGTAAGGTCTCTTTCTCTGACGTAATCTGGTTGTGGTCCTCTCTCTCTCTCTCTTGTTTTGTTTCTTGTTTGGATGGTGTTTGTTGGCAGTGTGCCAGTCGGTCTTGCTTGCTTGTTAGAGTCGGAACCAACACGTTGCACGTTGCGGCCATTCCACGATTGAGCAAGTGGAACAACCACATCCACAACAACCACAACCGCAATCCCAAGCACCGCACGGTCCCTTTTCACAATGTCCACCTCGGACCAAAAGGACGACCTTGTTGCTGTTGCAACAACAGAAGCAGAAGAAGCAGAGCTAGAGCCAGAACCGGCAATCGAGTCCACGCCCTTGGACGACGAACAAGGCAGAGACGTCCACCATGTTCACAACAACCAACACAACGTCGACGACCCAGAGGAGGAGGAAGAACCACCGCATGTATTGGGGAGTTTGATTGTGGAGAATGACGACGACGAGGAGGAGGATGCAGCTCAAATGTGGGAACCACGACGGCCCGTACTAGAAATTGAATTTGTACCTGAACTACAACCACAAGCGTCGCATTCGTCGTCATCGTTGCAGCTGCAAAGTAGTACCTTGGAGGATAGTCACGACGACAATGACAAGGATGAGGATGATCTTAGTTTGACGGACGATGTGTTGGAAGTGGCCGCACAATCCACCATGGCCGCTTCGGTTCGACGCCACAAGGATGACGACGACCATGACGACGACGACCATTCCTACGATGCCGACCATGACAATCGACTCACCGATGACAATCCCTGGACCGATGACGACGACAATGACAATCCTCCCTTGGACGAACCTACCACGCCCCTTGTTACTAATTTGGCATCCTCCACAGTATCATCATCCTCTCCATTGGGACAAACCAATTTGTTCTTGCCCACATTGCCACCACAGCCAGAACGACAGCCACCACAGCAACACACTGCTGCCACGGCAGCAGGAGCCGCACGGCCCAGTTATTCCTCGGCGGCCTTGTCCGCCTCCCATCGTGCCATGAAATCTTCGTCCTCGCCCAAAACAACACATCATCATCATCATCGTCCACATGCCTTGAAACGAGGCAGTTCGTCGGCCGAACCTCGCAATACCAATGTGCGACGACGACAACAATTTATGAAACACTTGAATCGACCCTTACGGGCCACGGCCAATGTCGTCAATTGGCCCGCCTTGCAACCCCAAGGATCGGCGGACGACGACCATGACCAGGAAACTGAAAATGACGGAACCTATCCAACCACCCCCACGCAGGTGCGATCGTCGTCGACTCAACAAGCCACCAAACTGGAATTTCCCGAGGAGAACAAAGAAGAAGAAGGAGAGGAAGAAGAAGAACAACATTACGACGAAGAAAATCCTCCTGCCGCCATACAACAAGGAGAGGACCCAGAGACTCTGGACCACCCGCAAAAGGATGACAATGACGACCCAAAGAACAAGGATGTGGAAGCTCAACCCACGCATAGCAGTACTACGATTTTGCGCAACAACCACCGTCATGCATCCTTCACCAGCGATGGACCGTCCTCATCACCGGTCCAACACAGTCGTCAAGACAAGGACAAGGACAACGACGACATGGCTGTTAAGGAGGATAGTGTCCGATTGCCGCAATTGCGACAACGCGTGACGCAATACAATTTGACCAAACGTGATCGTCATCGTCATCATCAACGTCGGAATTCCTCGTGTGGATTGGGATGGTGTGGGTTTGGTCGATCCTCGTCGTCCTCGCAAGGGCGGCGTCCTCGTCGACCCGGTACCATTCGCAAGAAAATGTCATCCTTATCGTCACTCTCGCACAGTCCGACGGATTTGCATTATGGCGGAGGTGCTTGTTCGTGGTTGGGCATTACCTTGCATTCCTGGGTCGTTCATTATTTGCATTGGTCCTTTCGGTCCAGTTTTGCCGCCGTCTTTTTGAGTGCCGCCGTTGGATTCTTGGTCTTGACGTTATTGTTTGCCGCCGTCTTGTACGGATTGGGACATCATCATCCCAAGTGTTTGGGTGGCGTGGACTTTTATGAAGCCGATTACTTTACCGATGCCTTTGTGTTGAGTTGGACCACCTTTAGTACGGTACGTTCACACACACACACATGACACAAGACACACTGTGGCCATTTGGCAGGAGGTGGTTGTCATGGTTGTGTTGTATCCATGAGTCAGGTGTTTTTCTCACACTATCGTTGTACACACATATGTTTGCTGCTGTTGGATTGTTGGTATCTCTATTACTAATAGGTGGGATATGGGTTGATTTACAGTGGGATTAGTGCCGATGAACCCGATATTCGCAAATGTACAGGCATGACCATTGTCGTGACCTTGGAGGCCTTTGTTGGTGTCTTGTATGCCGCCTTTTGCGGTGCCGTCGTCTTTGCCAAGGTTACACGAACCCAATCCGTGGCCCAAGTAGCCTTTAGTACACCCATTGTCATTCGATATGGATCGGGAGTGTCGATTGAAACCACCAATCAAAATAATCAAAACCCCAGTTCGGGATCGACCAGTGGCAGTAGTCGACGCTTTCTCGGCAATTCCCTCTCCAGTACGGCGGTTGTGCCACCCTCGTCGTCCAACAATCTTGGTGCTGGCGGCAAGGAAGAAACGGTGGACGATACACGGGCGCAACAACAACAAGTGGGTGGTCGAACTCGCACACGACGTGTCAAACAAGTGTCGGATAACAGTGTGACGGATATGCTGTTCTTGCAAGATACACAACGATTGCCGTGTCCGATTTTGGAATTTCGCATTGCCAATCGATTGTGCAGTGTCGAGGGGGGAGAATTGTTGGATGCGGCCGTGAACATTGTGGCCAGCATTGATGCCTCGCAGGCCTGTCATACCGTCCATGCTCAACTGCAGCAACAGAAACGACGGAGACGACGGAAAAAGAACCGTGGACACCGATCCAACGATGTCATGTCCGCGAAAGCATGCATGGCCATGCAGCAAGAGTTGGAAAAGGAACAAGAAAAACAACCCCATTGGATGGATCGAGAAGAGTACTTGTCACATGCCAGTGAGCTCTTGTCCAACTTTAGTTCCTCTCGACCACGATCCTCCCAGTACAACGGGAGAGCGAGTCATCATCATGGTAGAATGAGTCATCATGGTGGTAGAGCGAGTCATTACGGTTCGTCTTGGAGAGACAATGGACCCATGTCGTCCCTGTCGTCGTCGTACCAGTATCATCAGGGCATGAGCTCTAGCTTGACAGATTCGCAAGCTTTATCGCCCACGACGCCGACAGGAACAGCAGCATCACAGCAAAAGAAGCAAAGTTCGACGCACCAAGCCTTTGAAGAGGACCCGACGGGTCACTTGGTCCCTCGTCGTATTTTTTCCAAACTCGAAGTGGATACCTTTGAACATCCCTTTTTTGAACATGTCTGGACTGTTCGACACGTTTTGGACGACCGATCGCCACTGTTGCGGACGGCGGCCCGTGAGATGGTCCAAGCCAATGGAGGCTTTTGGCCTGTGGAACTCAACAGTGCCCAAGGAGTCCGGAGTGCCGTTCATTTTGATCAAATTCTCGTCAGTTTGAGCGGCACCTCCAACGCGGATGCCAATGCCGTGTATGCCCAAAACGTCTATGAATGGGTCGACCTGATTGTCGGCTACCGATTTGCCAACATGATGTATCGCATTGGTCCTTCCAAACAAGGCAAGAAGAAGAAGGATCCAAAGAAGGACGGTGACGCGGCCAATGACAGCAGTAGTGATAGTTCTGACGTGGAGGACGAGGAAGAATGGCGGGTTGATCTACGATTGATCAATGATGTCTCGGAACAAGCCGGTGGAGGAGGGGAAGCCTTTAATGGAGCCGTACAAGAAACCTTTGGAGATCATTTGGCAGATATGCTCATTCTGTAACATATTGTCATGAAACACATACATCTGGCAACAAGTAGCTACGCTAGTTTCTCGTGATTGTAACTCATGAAACCAACACAGAACAAATGATTTGTGTATTCCTTAGCGTTATTTCACTTGCCTACAGAGTAGAACAATATAAACAGCAAAGATGATACAACAACCAATGCAGCAGTGATCAAAAAGCTGTGAATAAGTACGGGGTTTCCCGTTGTTGTGGAAAGAAACAGCAATCAAGGTTCTTCACGCAAAGCTTGTAATGAAGGGGAATGGACAGAAATCAATAATGATACAATCAAAGAGGGACTGCAGTCGTCTTCAGATTAGCAGTATACGGCATTGGTGGACTGCAGCCCCATCAGTCTCGAAAATCTTTAGAATGGCAACACAAGGTTTCATCATTGGAGTGTCAATGGAAAGGAATATAGCATAGCAGTTGGTATATCGAAGACTGGGATCTTGAGGGAAATTGAGACATGGGATACGTATTGAGACATGTAGTAGTATAAAGACAGGAAAGGTGTGAATGTACAAGAGAGGGACGCCGTATCATGAGGCGAAAAAATCATGCGCTTCTCGTAGAGGAGAGTTCTTGCTCCATGGCCAACGCCAAGAGATCAAGTTTCCCACGATCATGGCGTTGTTCTGCTGAAGGAGGAGCCACTGTCGATGACAAGGGAGCCTCCTGGAGCACACTTGTGGGCGAACTCGGAGAATTTGAGGACTGGACGGATGAAGATGTCGACGACGATGATGAGGAGGAGGAGGACATGAGCCTTGGTAGGAGCCTTGTCGATGATGCTATCGTCGTGGAGGTTTGGGGACTTCCAATAATCAAAGGTGGAAGAGTGGGAATGTTGTTCAACTTGTTGTTGTTCATGGCAGCGGATGTAGGACTCGCGCCATTGCTACTCCATAAACTGGGAGACACGGTATTGGTGCTCATGGTTCCAACGCTCGGGGCCGATTCTCCATCGTGAGACGAAACGGGCGAAATAGCTCGTGTGGTTGTCGTCGCACGACAGGGAGGAGGTACCACCGATGTCATGGGGGGAGTCATTGTGGCTTGCTGCTGGTGATGCTTTTGAAGAATCATGCTCGCCAAGGAATGGGCGTCCAAGTCTTTGGTAGCAGCAGCAGCAGCAAAGGGATTGGCAGTTGCAGCCGCAGAGGCCATGAGGACCGCTGCGGCAGCGGCTGCCGCGGCCATGGCTTGTTGTGCCGTATGAGCCGCACTCTCTTGAACTGTCAATGGTGTGGGAGGAGAAGTCGTGACAGGAGGGACTCCCAACAAGCTTGAAGGAGCCGGAGTAGCTGAAGTCGGCTGAGTTCTTCTGGAATGGTGATTGGTCCTGGCTGCTGCAACAGCACTGGGAGGAATCACAAGAGGAGAAGATGTTGTTGTCGGCAGGGCATGTTGAGGCGAATGTGGGGTATGACTGGTAACGGCCTTGCGGAGTTGAATCAACAGTTCGGGTGCTCCACGGCGAAACGAGGGGTGGGCATACATGTTGACCTCAGGACCTCGCCGAAGTTTCGCAAAGCCATACTGGAAGAAACAACAATGGTTATAACAGAGAGAAGACAAGTGTAAGTAACGACAATTTCTAAAGTTTCGCGAGCAGAACAAGACGAGCAATCGTCCACAACAAGACACTTACCAGGTTGAGATTTCGTTGAAACGAACTAAACTTCTTGGTCCGAAAGTACTTTGGGAGAATGGTATTGGCAAACTCGGTAATGTTGCGAATGTGAAATGCCTTGCCAGACTCCGACCAAGCAATGACACCCGAACGGTGCTTCGATTCCGCTTGGCTTTCCTTGTCCAACATTTCGTACAAACGTCGAGGAAACTAAAAACGATGGAACAACCAAGAGAGGTCAGTGCATGATCAATCTTTAGAAAGACAGGATGAATGTTGTGGATGCATTGGCATTCGACAGAACACTTACTTGTTGTGGAACACCTCGTTTGCCTGTGCGAGGAAAGCTCACAGAAGCCAAAGGGTTGGGAGACACCATGGATGCTGTCTCCGTGGGTTCATTCATCAAGGAGGAAGAATCGTACATGCCCATCATAGTCTCGAATTGTTGTTGATCTACGTTTTTGGAAGAGGAAGGGAGGTCGCAAGGAGAAGTCAATAATGGCAGAGATAGTCGTTGGTTCTTGTGGACTTGAGAACCAGACAGAGTATGCTGTGATGTCGTTGTTGTTGATGGTTGAAAGGAATGGATTGTGAGATTGTTTTGTACGTACAAGCACATCCGAAACACCCTCCATCCATTCGCTCACATTCCAACTCTCTTTTGTGGTAAAAGAGGAAAAAAAGCGTTCGGCTTGATTTCGAAAACGTGTGTGCGATTGATGGAGAGGGTACAGAGTTTGGTTCCATTTCAGGTAGTAGTGTGGTTTCAGAAAGTGTCAACAGGAATGTCAAGTCTCGCAGTGTTGTGTTGTTTCGATTTAAAGGTGATAGTGTCACACACCCCAGAAAGAATCCTTATCCAAAATGCATCAGCTATCAGCTAACGACTCCTTTGCACCGGGTTGATGGTGGATTGGGTTGATGGTGGATGCCCGAGGAGGAGCAAACTCGCATACGCACGAGCGACACTCGACCACCTTACCTCGTGGAGTGATGTCGGTTGATGTCATACCCTTCCAAATTGATTCCATCCACTATGTAGGTCAGAAAGAGTTCGGAAAATGTGTCAAGGATTCGATTGCAGAATTTCGATCGCGGTACCAAAACCGAACTAGGTAGAGCAACGAATGCCTTCCATGTCGCAAATGATTGGATGCGTTTGGTGAGGTAAACTTACAAGACTCCGAGATGCACATAGTTGCTTCACGAGTCAAATCGAGTTCAGTGAGAAAGTCTGCGCAAAGGGGAAACTGAGAACAAAGAATCACAGGGTCGGTCGACGGAAAGACGTTCTAAGATCTTATTAGACTCAATCAATGCCAGTCTTTTCGGAATGATAGGTCCTGGAGGAGGGTGTCAAAGCATGGACCCTGTTGGAATTGCGTCATTCCTACCATCACTCACGTCATTGTTCCTATTCTTCGGTGGCCTTCTTTGGTTTCGATCCTGCGCATCGGACGCGGAACAATCGCGCGTAATGGACGGAGAAATTGCTATGTGCCCGGCGACAAGGCTATGCGTCGAAGCCTATCTACCAGATGGATCTTGCTCTATGCTCATAGACTTCCATGTTTGGAACGGTAATTTGCAAAGTTGTTCATCTTTTGGTTTTATTCTTCCTTCTCCTATTACTATGTGATGATTTTCCTATGTTTGTGATGGAAGAGTATGGTATCTCAATGTGATTTTCCTGTTCTCTTGTGTTCTCGTCATGCCTCTTGCGTGTTTTTTCCGTGTGGTTGGTTCCGATTCTCCCTATTAGTTACCCAGCCGCATTGACTTTGAAGAGTTCCACTTCAAATTGCAAGGTGGCTCCGGGTGGAATGACATCGCCGGATCCGGCTTCGCCATAGGCCAAGTCGGGCGGACAAATCAAGGTGGCCTTGCCCCCTTCTTTCATAAGCTGCAAGCCTTCTTGCCATCCTTTAATGACCCCGCCCAGGGGGAAGGAAATGGTCTGTCCCCGATCCACACTGGAATCAAAGACGGTCCCATCCGTCAAGGTGCCATGATAATGGACTTCCACCGTACTGTCCACCGCCGGCGACGCACCCGTGCCCTCGCGTGTGGGCAAGTAGACCAAACCGCTAAAATGAACAAGGCGTGTGTAAATATTGGAGTATTGCGTCATGGTCATGTACGCATCATCCCCGGTGCAATGGTAGAAACGTCGCCACAACATGTGAATGCCACCAGTGCAAGGATAGGAAGCGCACAGCACACGAGAAAAAGTCGATAGTGGAAAGAAGGAGAAAAAAGACACATCATGATGCATGCATTCATGGATTCCCCAGCCACAGGAATCGAAAAAATGGTCCAACCGACAACAATGGAACACCACAGGGTCGTCGTCGTCGTCATTGCCGGAGTGAACCGTCCGTTTGTCCGCGTCCGAGGCACCATATTCCACAGGATCATACCAGAAACACAATGAAATCAAAACAAAATCATCTTGTTAGGAATAAAGCATGATAGAGTACACAATTGTCCCATCCCTGTCGTTTCCAGTTTCCGGATCACGACCCAAACACACAAGAATCTCCAAGCACTTGCAACGTCCAAGTAAAAGAACCTACCTAGCGGTTTGTGTGGCTTGCGGATGGGTATTGAGAAACTGCTGCAAAAAGGCTTGTCCTTCTTGTTGGACGCGTTGCATGAGTTGCGCCGATCGATCTTGCAAAATCTCATTGAGGGCCGGTCCATAGGATTGCAAGACGGCTCGTTCGTTGCGCGCGGCACCGGTGCCCCGCAAATTGTCACAAAATCCCGCCAAAACCAATTCCAATTCATCGGCATTCAACAAGGTTTTGATATTGCCCTGTCCGCCCACTTGCATGGCCAAATTGACACCCAAGGCGTAATATGGCATTTTCGAATCGTCGTACGGCATGTCACCGCCTCCTCCATTGGACGTGGACATGGCACGAACCAATCGACTTGTTGTTGTTGTTGATGGTGTAGCACGACGGGTCACCACCGAAAAGGCGTGCACCGACAGGGACGACGGCGAACCGAAAGAACGAAACAAGGTCATGGTGGTGGCAACAACAACAAGGAGCAAACCGGTTGGAGACGTGTGGGTCATTGCGACAACTCTTGCAATCGAGTCTGGAATACGAAGGGGGATGCAATTACGATTCTAGGATCACTGTAGAAAGCACAAACCAATAATACAGAGACGGTCTCGTCCACTTGTGTTGTTGTTGTTGTTGTTGTTGTTGTGGTTGCTTTGGATTTGGTTTGGTTGTCATCCACGATGGCACACGCAGCCGGCAGACAGGATCGGCGGTCAAAAGATTTGGGCAAATCTTTCAACCGTAGGACAGACAGACGTGGATAAGGTGCGGATAGTGGGGGTTTCTGTCCGTGCGTCGTACGTTTCGCATCGCGACGCATACAATAATATACGCTTTTCCCTACGACTCATTCATTCAGGACTGATTCACACGCCAGCAACGCGCGCGCGGGGAGAATCGACGACGAGACGACCATGGCGTTGTGGTTCCTCCTTCCAACAACACAAGTCGAACCATTCCACAAGACCTTCCAAATTCGAAACCATCCCAAAACGAAAAGAACGAAACAAATCCGATGGATCGAAACAATGAGAACAGCAAATCGCAACCAGAAAGCAGTTCCAACTCGGCCAACGTGATGACATCCACTCCCCCACAAAACCCGTGAGTTTGACGTACGGGCGGTCAGACCTAGAAGACACCAAATCGGCGACGAATCGACGACGAGATACGAGATGACCATGGCGGTGTGGTTCCTCCTTCCAAAAACAACAACATGACACACAAGAGTCGAACCGAAATCATTCCAGAACGCAACAAGAAACGAAAGGAATCCGATGGATCGAAGCAATGAGAACAGTAAGTCGCTACACTTTCCAACTCCGCAAACCATTCTTCCTTCTCTTCTCTCACCGTGGGGATGTGCTCAGCTCCATTTCCATAAGACGAGCAAGGCTTGCAGGGACTGGAACCAACCAAATCGGAACACGCATTATTTTTGACTGGTGAAGAGAAACTCATGATGGAAGGAGCAAATCTCCCACGAAATGGTAGATGACGTCGACATGCATGATGCATGATTCAGATGCCTAGCATGCAGTACCGGCACTGGAATTGAAGCGCATCACGGGTGGCGTTACAGGGGGTCTGACACAATCTACCACAACTCCCCAATAGACCCATGGAGATACTACGATTGACTCTTTCCCCAAACAACGTCCTCGGTGGCTCCTGACGTATCGTTGGCCGTCGCCTTTTGCATGTTTGTTCCGTTGTCACTCTTGTGGCCCTTTTGGATGGAGCTAGTTCAGTACAGCCCCGTTTTCTCACCATCTTCATGGGTGGCCTTGGTTCATTGTCATCCACCGCTGAGTACAGCGACAATGCATGCATTATGATGGGGAACGGTCACTACGTTTTGCTAAGCACGGCATGCTCTCACGCAAGTTTTGGTGGGTGCCACATTACGATGTGGGTGTGCTTGCCTCATGCTCGTGTGGCTGTTTTGTTGCCACTTTGGTTTGGCTTGCATCATGTCGTTTGGTGGATGCGCCATGCTCGACAATCCTTTCGTGGACGCTTGTTCTTTGTAGAACGACGGGTCCATGCGACGTCACTGCCGACTGCCGGTGGTGTCACCGACTCCCACAATGCGGACATGACGTACTTTTAAGCGTTGGCCAACACGGCCTTGGATTTGCTCAGTCCATCCTTGCGCCGAGCGCCTTTTCTACGAGTTTTGTCGGCGATCGTCATGGTCCATACACATGGTCCAAACTATGGTCTTGTTTCTTTGCAGATGGGCCGTGTTGGGTGCATTGGCAACCTTTGCCACGAAAAATTCATCCCTATGGTCGTCGTGGCTATGCTTTTTGTCGGCTCTTGTGGGAGGCAAGTGAGCGACAGGGACAGTCACGAGACTATGAACGCTCGTAGCCAGTGGTGGCTTCTTTCACTGCGCTCTGCGTACAGACCCAGATAGTGAACCACCCAATCGAAGCAACGGGGCAGATGGTTTGCTGGAAAGCAATCCTTCCTCATCGAATCTCACAGGCAGCAATGTTGACATCATGGCCACCCCATTTCTCTGTGCGCTCATCGCCAGGAACCAATTCGTCTAGCAATGCCAATGACATGATTCGGCAACAAGGGCCAAGGTCCTCATCATGTCAGGTCTATTGCGACTTGATTGGCGGTGTAGCTCAGCTGTTATGGAATCAGCTGCGAAAAATGGATGCCACCAAAGCTCTTTCACAGTCGCTGTAGCAAGCATGGCAGTGAAAACAAGAATACCGACTGCAACAACAAGGACAGAAGAGGTCTCGAGATTCTCGGAATGAAGAAAACGTGAATGCTGGGAGTTTGGATTCAAGAAGTGTGGACAAGTTGTGGGCTCAGACGTTGGCCGGGGGGGGGGGGGGGGGGGGGGGCTAACTCTGTCTGTAAAAGCCATGAGAGACTCGAACGGTGTGTGATCAAGAAGGGCAAGCTTCCAGGCAAGCTTCCAGGACACTTGCCCTTCTTGATCACATACCGTTCGAGTCTCCCATGGCTTTTACAGAAAGAGTTAGGCCCCCCGGTCAACGTCTGAGCCCACAACTCGTCCACACTTCTTGAATCCAAACCCCCAGCATTCATGTTTTCTTCGTTCCGAGGCTCGTACGACGAAGTGTCATCGTCGTCGTCATCGTCATCCTCGGCTCGCGATTCCTCTTCGTCTAAACTAGGAGGGGCATCTCTTGGAGGGGTTCGTTCTTGTTCGGCCAAATTTATCCCGCGATCGGCAGTTTCGTCATCACGGGGCGTCCAAACCGGTACGAGATCTCCAAAAGAAACCAGAAGGAAATGCCACTACAACGTACTCCTCCTGGGCCGAACCATCACAACGAAACACCAAGAACGACGAGAAGGATCAAGAGCTCAGCATCATGTCGCCTGTTTTTGGTACTTGGCCTCTCAACACCACACGGGCCTTTTCTCTCATCCTTCCACCAATTCAAGTAGCTCGAGTGGTGCCGATTGGTCCTTGTCCTTGGTGTCGGTCACCTTGTGTTCGCATGCACCACACTCGAATGACATGGCAGCCTTGCATCGCCGTTTGCCCTTGACCATTGTCAAACTACACGCCTTGTTGGCACGACACTATGCGTTGGAAGTCGATCGACAAGAATTGCGCTTGGCCATGCCAACGACGACGTGTCGTAGTAGTACCAGGAGTGCATCACAACTACGTGAGGATGAGAGAGAGAGACGAAGAGTGTGTTTGCCAACCACAACCAACCACAACCAACCACACATCAATCCACAGACTGTACTAATAGAGAGAGTGGGTTCGTCCAGAGAGAGATGGACGACACTTGAATGGACCACAACTACAACAAGAAACACCACAGAGGTCTTCTGTGCCTACGGTGACTTGACCAACCAACAATCTCATTGTTTGATATGGAATGGCTCAAATGAACAACATTCGAGATAAAACAGGTTTAGGATGAGGATTACAAGAACCAGTTCCTCTAGAGTTTGAGCCACTGAAGGAGGGCGGAGATCAAGCATATGAATGTGGTGATCAGCAAATGGTCGACAGTTGGTGGACAGAGGAGCGACTGAAGCTCCTTGAGCGTGAAGCGTCTCTGGGGAAACTAGTGGACAAACTGTAAGAGGGCCAGAAACTTTTCATCGTGTTCTCATAACTGCCTTTGTGGTCGAGATGATTCCAAAATCAGAACTCTCCAAATCGAAAGAAAAAATTGTCTACAACATCAGAAATCTCTTCGCAATGCACTCTCCTCTTTCTTTTCGAAAAAACTTGAGATCTGTAGATGAATTTGGATGCCGGCTTAATGGCCCATTTCTGTAATTTGGTGCTGTGGACGAAATTCTCCGACCTCCAGTAACGAGAAGCGTCGAGTCGAATCGAATCGAGATCATCCGCTCATACCTGCGAACCAAAAGGACACTTCCTCTTGTTGCGGTTGTGTTGTTGGCATCGCACACATACACACAGCTCTCACTCTCTCTCTCTCTTTTGCGCGATTTTGCATTGACACACCTCTGCTGCGACCTGTTCCAATCGGTCCTTGTGGCAATCACACACCATGAGCTCTTCTTCTTCATTCTCATCCTCATGATCAAGGTAGTCGTCGTCTGCCCCTTTGTGGTCGTCGCCGTCAGTTTGGTCCTTTGCGGAACACCAACACAAACGTCTCATCCGTCGTCGACCCTATCATTTCAAGGCACTTTGCCAATCCGTGTTGTTGTTGACAGTCTTGGTGTCTTGGTGGGAACTAACACCTATCAACAGCTCCCGTCGTTGCCGATGGGAGGAGGAACTGCCAGAATAACCAGCACCAGCAAAACTACTACAACGACTGCTCGAGTGCCGCCAAAGGACTCAAACCCGACAATCAGTTTCCCCAGGCTAGCACCACCACAACCACAACGACCGTTTTTCGCATGGACGTCTTGGTCTCACGAAACACCACCATGTGAGGAATCGCACATGGAGCAACAACTATCCTCATCATCCCCTGGCCGAACCACGACTCTCCAATGATGGAACTACCAATCCTGCTGATTCTTCACCTTCTTCGTTCTTTTCGACCGTTCGATGCTTGGAAACCTTGTTGGTATGGAAATTGACCAAAACGCCGGCCATGCTCATGCTGCTCTTTTATGCTGGTTTCTTGGCACAAGCCATTGTCTTGGAATTTTGCCCTCTGAAACCTGCACGGACAATTAAAGAAAGCGAGTGCAGCGTGGACTCTTACAAGGATACAGCAACGACACAGACTGAAGCGATCGTGTGTCTTCTCCGACCGACGGATGTGCCTTGAGCAAGCCACCGGAAGAGACCGACGGAGCATTCCGATCTAGAAGATCGTCAAGTCACGGAAGAACATGTCGATCTGGAAGACCGTCAAGTCACAGGAAAAGGAAGTCGTTCTTCACTACATGGGAACTCCAGTTCCATGGGTTTCCATCCAAGGATGCTGGATCTGGGCGTAGTACTCAATCTGACTGGCAATCCGGGGCCGAGGTCCACGTTCTGCCTCTCGATGGACACTTCTGAGAAGGCGAACCACAAACCACACACACAAGTATCCATATTCAGTTTTATGATTATTCTTCACCCCTTGATCCAACCCATATAGTATAAACGTATTAACAACCTATCGACTCGATCTTCCATGATATCTACACAGACGAGTACTCCTATGAAGTGGTAGTAACATAGATTATGCTGCCACTGTGTGGGTCCCGTTTCGTTATTCGTGTCGATGACATCTCCGAAACACATATTATGCGACTCATACGCTTCCCCCGACTCAGTCATGACTCATGACTGCCTCGCACGCCCGCAACGCGCGCGCCCATATCGAATGGGGAGAATCGACGACCATGGCGGTGTGTGCGGTTTAATTGAAAAGAACAAGAACAACAACAACAACACAAGTCGAACCATTCCACAAGACCTTCCAAATTCGAAACCATCCCAAAACACAAAGAACGAAAGAAATCCGATGGATCGAAACAATGAGAACAGCAAATCGCAACCAGAAAGCAATTCCACCAAAACTACCACAACAACAACTTCTCCACTGCTGTCTTCCCAGCCTTGTTCCTCGAATGGTTCCATGAGAATTCGTCAGGAAGGTCAAGTGTCGGAGATTGCCTGGCAGGTGTATCACAGTCATGGAATAGTACTGGGCCATTCACAATGCGAATGGGATGGTGAAGTGGGGACCATTTGTTACATTGGACCGGTAGCCAGTTCGTCGCAGTATCCCACACTTTGGTATGCTGGCATTGTCTGGCAACAACCCGGCAGTCCCAAAGCCAAACACAATGGCACCGTCTGGGACAGCCAGCACAATGAATGGGTGTGTCATTTTCAAGTGCCACCCAACACTACCCATAGTACGACTGCCTGTACTACTACTACTTCTAGCAACACTACCAATCGAGCCTCTTTTGTCAAATGGTCCAAATTGCAGCATCATTTGGGTCACGGTCTCGACTTGAAACTGGTCCAAGGCCGCTATGTCCGTCGCGATTGTCCCGAGTGGGAAACCACGGACAACCATGTCTTTGGACCGCATGCGGCCGTGGCCACGACCGTCCCCGGTCAGTACAAATTGATTGAATTTTATGGGGAAGCCCAATTGCGCACGCAACAAGAATTGGGAAGTCGACAATTGACCACCTTGTCGTTACGACGTGCCGGTCTTTCCCATGTCGTTTCCACCCAAGCGACCGATTGGCAACTCGTCCCACACCAACCATTGACTCCAACGTCTCAAGACGATAACGACCCAAAGGACCCACATGGTTCGGAACCACTGGTGCAGCAGCAACAGCAGCAGCAGCATGCCTTGCAGTATATTCGCAAACTCGATGTGGCGGGGAATTTGATTTCCGATTGGCACGTGGTGGCGGACTTGTTGCATCTGGTACCCCATCAAGCCTTGACCGAATTGAATCTCTCGTACAATCGATTGTCTGGTCCCATTCTTGTGGGGCAGGAGGAGCTTCCAGAAACGGATGCAACCGACCCTGCAAGTCTCGAGCCGCGAGGACCAGCACCATCACCACAGTCGCTGGACGTGGAGCCCGAGACAGTGGGGGAAACGGTCCTTATTTCTCCTGATTCTTGGCCACAACCACGTCCGCCACCCCACACGATGCGACACGACCAGTTGCAACACTTGAATGTACGAGCCAGCCATTTGAATCCATGCCAACCCTTTGCCACCGTATTGGAGTGGCTGGGAGGTTGCTTTCCACAATTGCAAACCTTGGGACTCTCGCAAAATCCCAACTTGTTTGGTGCGACGTGTTCGGTCCACACCACCACCACGACTACTACGACACCCCAATCCGTGGCCACCGCCTTGCCATGGTTGGAACGTTTGGATGTGTCCGAGTGTGGCCTGGCCTCCTTGCAAGATGTCTGGCATGCACTGGCCCGGTTGCCTCGATTGGCGAGTTGGAATCTCATGGACAATCCCCTCCAACAATTGCAACTGACAACGACGACAACGACGACAACGACACGAGAACCGTCGTGTCCCTTTTCCTCCTTGCAACAGTTGCAATTGTCGGGAACCTTGGTGGAAACCTTGTCCGATTTGCTGGGAATTGAACCCATCAGTCTCGACAAGAATGGACGGGCGACGGACCAGGAAGCAAACGACAAACAAGACTCGAATCGCCATCACCAGGACCGGGACACGAACAATGCCTTTCCCCGCCCGTACTTGACCGCTTGCTTATTCCCCGCCTTGTCCTCCTTGCGGTTGGATCAGACGCCCTTGACGCAAGCCCAAGGTGTGGCGACCACTCGTAGTACCTTGATTGCTCGACTGGGACCGCAATTGCAAACCTTGAATGGAACGGCCATTTCCGATCGAGAACGGACAGATGCCGAACGACGATTTGTCCGAACCTGGTCCAAACCAGTACGAGATCTCGAAACGAAACAACACGAAAATGTCACTGCAACAACATCCTCCTCTATGGCCGAACCATTACAACCAGACACGAGGAACGACGAGAAGGATCCAGAAGCTCAACATCATGCCGCTTGTTTTTGGTACTTGGCGTCTCAACACCACTCGGCCCTCGTCTCTCATCCTTCGACCAATTCGAGTAGTAGCTCGAGTGGTGCCGATTGGTCCCTGTCCTTGGTGTCGGTCACCTTGTGTTCCCATGCACCCAACTCGTGTGACATGGCAGCCTTGCATCGCCGTTTGCCCTTGACCTTGACCATTGCCAAACTACACGCCTTGTTGGCCCGACACTATGGGTTGGAAGTCGATCGACAGGAATTGCGCTTGGCCCTGCCAACCACGACAACGTGTCGTAATACCCACACGACGATGACGACGACTCGCACCGAGGCCGTCGTACCCACCGTCTTGGACGATCCGGACCGCGATTTGACCTATTTTGGAGTGGTGGATGGATGTACCATTTACATGCACGAACGGGACGACTACGACACCAATGGTCGAGCAACAGGGCCCAGTAGTAACCAAACAACAACCGACCACCAACACGAACAACGAATCGAGCAGCAAGAAGCGGAATGGAGGGATTTTCGCAATCGGCAATCTCGACATGCACCACAGGGGACACATTGCATCCGACCTACCACCAACGAACCACCATGACACGAAACGCCATGATACATATGAGGGTTATTGAAACGGAAAGGAGAGAGTGAGATGCCAAATAGCGCTAGTAGAGAACCAACAACACCTTCTTCTTTCGTTAGGAGTAGTTCTGGTCTCCGCCTTTGGATGCTTTTTCCACAGCAGCGGACACCACAGTGGCAGCCGTTTCATGGGTGGTGGTAGTATTAGCTGCTGATGCGGTGGATGATGGAGGAGGAGCTGGATTGTGAAACAGGGCCTCAATCTATCATATGTGGTGGAACACAAACAGGGCGTGTGAGTACCAAAAATAGAAACAACGGCACTCCTCACAGTGGATGATTCCGCGCGTACTTACCTCGTGTTGGGACCGGTCGGCGAGTTCCACAAAGGTAAGGCGGAGGCTCATGAGTTGCACCAAGGACCAAATGTCCAAGTAGTGTGCCGCGTCCAAGAGGCCAAAGGCCGTTGGGGCATCGGCCACGCTCTCCTGGACAAAGTTGCGATACCAGTCTTGGGTCATGCACTAATGGTGTAAAAAATACACAAGAGCACATGGGTGAGTGAGAGAACCCTTTAAAATCCAACAGCCATGGTACCAACCGCATACCTACCTCATCCAAGGTTCTCCCTGCCAAGGGAAGCGAAATGGTTTGAAACTCCTCCTGTTCCAAATGCTTGAGAAACTCCACCACTTTTCCCAAGGTGGACCCCGTCAGCTTGGGAATCGGAACCACTGGTGGTTGTTCCACGGACACCACTCCCGTGTCCTCCACCTCCTCCTCATCCTCATCTTGATCATCCTCTTTGCCCAAGGCATGGCGAATCATACCACTGTGTCGAGCCGCCTTCCAGGGCAGCTGGAAGGATTGATGGTCCAAACTCGTTACCGTCACGACCAGAATGCGATTCTGCGACGCCTTGCGTTTCGTCGATAGAGCCGCGGCCGCTGTCGGAGGAGCTTTGGCAGTGAATGCCGCGTCGTCATTGGCAAACGGCGGACGGGGAGGATTGTGGTTGTGGTGGGTCGCGTCGTCTCCCATGGTCACAATGTAGGAGTAGAGAGTTTTGGTGGTGGCAAGGACGTGAATCCAGTCTCGGATTATATATGGCGGAATGGGTGTGTCGTCCTGTTGTCTGGAAGTGGTGCAAGGCGGAGGAGTTTGCGGTACAGAACCGCTCCGTTTCCTCACCACCGAATGATCCTGGCGAAGAAGAGATCTCTTTGGATTGGGAGAGGAGGCGGGAATTGGTTCTGCCCTACGGTACAATCGGACGAATCAAACGTCTTACTTTCTATAGTTCCAGGAGTAGTAGGAGTACTGAAAATCATAGAGAGATTTGGAGTTGGTGTTCCCGCCGCCCCAAGCACACAAGTCCTACGGGAAAACTCGTAGCGGTTTGCACCGCGTCTATTAGACCAATACCATTGCTGATCCAAAGCTAATGATCTGGGTAGTAATACTATATCGACTACCTGGACCAGTTCATGTCGTAAGGTTTTCAAACGAGCTCTCCATCCGCCTCCTTTCAGCGCATTCTTGTGTGTGGTTTTGGTGTTGTGTGTGTCTCTGTGTGTGTGTGTGCGAGAATGACATGGGACAAACGGGACTTACAACAGATGATACAATAGACAGCCTCCTTTGGAGGGCAATCATATGATCGCCTCGTCATCCGTCTTTCGCCGTTGAAGAATCCCGCTCAAGGATGACTCACACCAACAAACCAAAGTGATTGCTTGTATTACTGCCAATGGATGTTGAAATGTTTTTGTATTGCGCGCGCAAGAGGTAGGCTAGCTAGGTATTCGTTCCGACCAAAAACAAGAGAACGAGGGACAATAAGGTCGTGATGGGATTCACTCCAAGATACGAATTACGAGTACTACCATCACTACTCTTTATTCTCGTCGAGCATTGCTGCGCCACAAACTCCCCCACGGCGGGTCCACAACAAAGGCAAACGGACCAGCAACGCCGTGGAGTCGTCGCGGAGGACAGAACCACCAAACAACCTCTGGTGGTCCGAGCACACGACTTGCCATAAACAACAAAATTCCATCATGGTGGAGGATACGATCAACGCTGCTCTACGAGAAGAGGAAGCATCGTAGAACTATCAAAAAAAGAATGGACAGGGGACACGACGCGGAATGTTCTGTATTGTAGGACCTGGAAGCATACATTCTGTAAACAAACGTGTACCTGTTGTGATCTTGGTAAGTAGATGCTCGTTGTCGTGCGTGCTAGGGAGTCGGCGCAATCCTCTAAACTTTTTCGTGCCCTCGCACACCAGAATGGCAGACTACTATAGTATACGCGCCGTACCATGTCATTGTCTAATTCAAAACTGCCATTGGCCGAAGGGATACACACATGATTCTCATTGTCGCGTTTGGAAGGTACAAGCTTTCCACAAAAGAGAACAACAAGAATTTGAACTCCAAGGAGTTCCATTGGCTCAATTTGGCGTCAAGCCAACCAAGAGAAGAGTGGTCGTTCTCCTGCTCCTCAGTTTGGGGTCCTTCTTCGTGGGGCCACCAGACGATGATCCTGGTACTGGTATTGCAACGTTGTTCCTCACGAAACAATGAGAGACCAACAGTGTCCCACTAGAAACAGCACATAATCTATAGTAGATAGAGAGCAACAGCCAGAATTCTCTCGTTCTCGATCTATTAGATTGTGGGGAATTTTTAGTGTGGCGGCACAAAGACCAAACGTGCCAAAACCCACAACCACTGGAGAGCAAGGATACTCCACCATAGTTTCTACTCCATTCGATTCGATTGGAATTGTTGCTGTTGTTGCAAGTTGTCCCAGTGATGCGCCAGCAGTTGAATCCACACGAGTCGACCGGCCAGACCATAATGGGCTGGATGATCGCCTCGAATGCGGTCCAGGTCAAAGGATTTGGGTTGAATGGCCGCTGCAAAATTTACGTAGGAAATGCCAGGATTGGATGCTGGTTCGTGCCATTGGTGTGGTTGTTGTTGTTGTTGTTGTTTGTGCTCCACATGATGAAGGACGGCCCGATTGAATTCTTGCACAGCCGGTTGTTCCTCCGCCGACGAGGTTCCCAGGGCATAGCCCGAGGTTTGCCACACCACGTGCAAGGGAGATGGTTGTACGGACAAAACTTGGCGTATCAAGGAATGTACCTCTTGCACCAAGGTGGTAATGTTCCGATTCGTAGTAGTAGTCGTATTGGGATGCTGGGACGACACTGCCACTGCTGCTCCGGATGCTGCTGCATCACAGTGCTGGGGCTGTACTTGATGCCATATGCCCAAGTTCAAGACGAGGAGAGTATAGTGGGGCAAAATGCGTCCTCCCGATCCATGGTGGTGGGCATGATGATGATGGGCCAGTTCCGACGCCAAAAAGGTGGACACGTCTTGCAGACAATTGGCGCGCAAAAATGTGACATCGGATGGTGGAGTGGTTGTGCTCGTACAACGACAAATGGCTTGTCGAGGTTGCAACAAGGCATTGGCCAATGCTTTGCGCCGTGGTTTCCACCAGGGTCGATTGCAAGGTTCGGTCATGCGATTTCGATTGAGATTGACATCGCGTTCCAACACGGCACTCGGTACATGGACAGTGTCATGGTCGTTGCCACTTGTAGTCGTTGTTGTGGTGTGATTCAAGAGGGCAAACAGAGTCATGGCCGCTTGTCGGGCCGTGGAATCACCGAGAATCAAGAGTCGCTGACCAGCAAACAAGGCTTGCAATTCCGACACGCTATACAACTTGTGGGATGGAGGTGGAATCCAAGTATCACCCATCCAAGAACCAATCATAGACTGTTGTTGTTGAGGGTGAGTGGACGTGTTGTTGTTGGTGGTGGTGGACCTGGTACTCTTGTTGTTGTTGTTGGTGGTGGTGGTGTTGGCGTTGTTGGTGTTGGTGTTTGGGAGAGTGGTGCTGTTTTCGTGTGCAACGCCGTTGGCGCCATGGTACGCTTCTTCCATAGTGGAGAAAGACGACGACAAGGAATGGTTGTGGCTGTTTTCCTCGTGGGTTGTGGTGTGGTCCAAATGCCCTTCTTTGCGTTGCACCACCATGACACTGTCCGAGCTGTTTGGTGATTTTGATAATGACGGTGTCACGACGAGATGCGTGGTGGTTCTGCTGGTGGTGGTGGTGGTTGCTCTTGTTGTTCTTGTTGTTGTACTACCACCAAAATACGGTACGATCACCCGTCGATTGAGCACCCATTGGCATCCACCGACCAGTGTCGCAACCCACAAAAGAGTCGTCTTTCTCATGCTCCTCATTTTGGGGTGGTTCTTCGTGTGGCCAGGAGATGATACTGGTAATGGTACGACTGTCATGATGCGGATACAATGAATGGAGAGGGCCAAGCAAGCAAGCAACCAACAGCCAGTCACTATACATGCAGACCGAAAAAGACTGGAATGGCACCGTTGGCTTGTTTAAAGTGTTGTCCCTCAAGAAAAAAATGAGAGACCAACGGTCCACACGCGCACGGCGACCTGACGCGCGCGGACAGAGCAATCGATAGCGTCTCGTACATGATTCATGACTCGTCTAATCCCGTACTCGCAAGGTATACAACGACAATACGAGAGTACTGTAGTGAGAGATTTTTCCATGTCGCTGCGACGTCTCGGAGGTCCCGGCTCCCGGAGATGCTGTTTGCAAAGAGAACACAGAACAGACAGACAGACACAGACACAACCGAAAAAACCGAACATGGTATCACACTCTTTTCTTTTAAAAAATAAAACCTTCTCCTGTTTGTTGTTTGTTCTATCTTTTTACTGGAGCCAAAGCCACTCTCGCCTTGTCGTCGTCGTCGTCATTGTGTTTGATTCGAGTGCAATCATCATCATCATCGTCGTCGTCGTCATGACACTGCACTTTGTTTTGGACCAGAACAAAAGACGACGAGGAACCAAACGAGGAGAGCAGCATGACACAACCACAAGTGCAGCCGTACGACCGAGTGTTGCGGGGTGGCCGTGGCGGTGGTGGTGGTGGACGAAGCAGTCGAGGAGGTGGTGCTGGTGGATCCACCAGTACTAGTAGCAACACCAACAATCATCCAGACGAGGGAAACGACGATTCGTGGATGATTGGCGTGGTAGTCGTTGTCGTGGCGGTGGTCCTGGGCAATGTCTGGTGTTGGTATCGACGACGTCAGAAACAACAACAACAACAACAACAACAACAACAAGAGCAAACAAAGAAGGAACAGAAGAAGAAGAAGAAACAATCCACAACAGCAACAGCACAACAAGAAGAAGGACGACGACAAGACTATGCCTCGGCCTACCGAGCCGCTCGTCAAGCCGTCTTGTATGACGAGGATGACACGCAAAGAGCATTGCCACCACAACCACCATTGCCCTTTCGAAATGGCATGTACAAGGGTACCTATCACGATGCCCATGGGAGACTCTTGACAGTCACGACCCATCTCGTCGTGTTGGACCAAAAGAAGAACCCAACCAAGACGACACCAATGAAACGTGAAGCACCACAAGACACTCCTCCTACCAACCACCGTGAAGTGTGGACTCTTTTGGCAAGACGACACCAATGAAACGTGAAGCACCACAAGACACTCCTCCTACCAACCACCGTGAAGTGTGGACTCTTTTGGGAATTGGTCGAGATTTTTGGGAATCCTTTGAGATTGTCGAAGGATTTGTCTGTCCCCGTACCGGTCGTGCCTATTGGGTCCACGCCTCCTCGGAAGGAGGCCGTGTCTTGACGACGGGAACCTTTGTGGTGAACCACAACAAGAAGGATTCTTCTTCTTTTAGTTCGTGTTGCTCGCTCACACAAGCGTCATGGATTTCGAATCAAGCGTGGTGCAAACGAGTCACCCCGTATCTCTCGTTTGAATTCGTACGGACACTTCCCCATGATGACGACAAGAATCCGCAGGACAAGGATTCTCAGAATCGATCCATGACGACGACAACAACAACAACAACGACAAGGACGACGAACTCCGGCGGCACATCCGCAACAACTGCGAAGGCCATCATTAAGAACGCCACCACCACAAGTCGAACTCCTACAACTCGTCCCCCAGTTCCGGCCCAAATCTCCTACCCAGGAACATCACGAGTCGTTGCAAGGTGCTCCACGACACCCCCCCACCTCGGGAACGTAGTTGTAGCTCTACTACGAATCCGATCCGGGAGCATTCATCCATCCATTCATTCATTCTCGTCGTGGGCCATCAATAAGCCAACAACAGAGGATGCGACGGATTGTCATGGTGGCGGTGGTGTGACCCCCAAAAGAAGAAGAAAAAGAAGACTTGTTGGTTTTGGATCGGAGAACCACATTAGTGTTTCACTGTTCTTGTTTTTGGTTGTCGTGGATCGATATGATATAAGTGAGCTAGATTCTTGGTCGTGCCGAGAGAGGTGCTTATAACTATCTAGTCTATACATGTTCGAAATCCCCAAATGAGGGCAAGACTAGTAGCCTTTGGAGCGAATAACGTTCTCATATCCTCAATCATGGTTCCCGGATCGAAAAGCTCATAATAATACTGACAACTACAACAACCATTGAACCATTTCCCCTCCTTCTGGAGTGTCTGGTACGAACCGACAGTATAGCAATATTACACACTCGGTACGAACTGTGTATTGTTGTCCTCTGGGATCTTGTTGTTGTTGTTGCTGCTGCTGCTACAAAAGCCACTCCGTGTCGTTCGTGTCGTCATTTTGTTTAAATCATTACTGCTCACGTGGTTTCCGCTCTCCCTAGTATATATAGTGCAATTGTCATCGTCGTCGTCGTCATGACGCTTTTGGGACAAGAAGAAGAAACCACACCACTGCACCGCATGTTGCGGGGTGGTGGTGGCCGCGGTGGTGGTGGTGGTGGTGGACGAGGCAGTCGAGGAGGTGGGGGTGCTGGTGCGGGTGGAGACTCATCATCGAGCAATAACCAGGAAAACTCGGGATGGATTGTCGGGGTCCTGATTGGAGTGGTGGTGGTCCTGGTGATTGGCTGGTTTTGGTTGTTTCGACCATGGCGACAAATACCAAGGACACGACACAACCAACCACCACCACAACCATCACTCGTAGGAGTAGAGGGTTCGTCGTCCTCGTCCTCCTCCCCTCAAACGGCCTTGTCCACCACCACACACAAACACCCATTCTCCACAGCCGCATCAATCACTCCCACCACCACAAGTAATACAAGTAGGAATACCTAGTAGTACACTAGAGATATCCTTTCGATCACAGCTGGGAGTCGAGCACAGGAAAGGGGTCTCGGAATCAAAAGTCGCCGCTTGCCTGAGGATGCTCCAGTGGACGAGACTTGTGAGCTGTTTTGGGTTTTTGAACGGGAGAGTTCCTCTTGTCCTCACGCATCGTGGTGAGGATGATCCTCTTGGAGGAAGCAGATTGGAGGTGAAGCATAGACACGACTCTTTTGATTGGAATCAGCCCTTTCCTCGATCTCGAATCAGTCCTCGACGTAGATTAGTATTCCTAAGGATAACAAACTGTCTCCACTGACGCACCGTCGTCATGTTCCCAGTATCACCGCCCACACTACACCCAACAATAACAACAACAACAACGTCGTTTGTCGCACCATGTGCCTCGTTGCCCATGGTACCTCTGCTTTGAGCACGAGTAGACATCATTAACACCTCCCACTCCACAACAGCACCATTATTTCTGTCCAGAAAAATGAGGAACCAACGGTCCACACGCATGCGGCGACCCGACGCGCGCGCGAAAAGTTCAGTCGCGATACATTCAAGAGCGATGGATCCGCGATTCGACAGAAAATACGAACCGAACGTGACACCTTCCCATCGACGACCAACCAACGAGAACAACACGACAGAAAGGAAGAATACGAGAACAAGAAGATCCTTACACCGTTTCAGCAGGATGATGGGAAGGATCTCAATTTCTCGTGAGATCGCAATCTTCCCACAACACAGTCACACAAACACTGCCGAACCGAATCCAACCAAAAAGTCGACAATACAACGACAACAGACAGTACTTAGCGCATCCGAACCACTCGAAACCAACGTCACATCAGACTCTCGATCGACACCATCCTTATCATGGCCTTGACAATGATTAATCTCTTTATCCTTGATCAAAAGGTTTGTGTTCTGCCATGTGAGAGAATCCACAGATGGACAACTCTTTTGTCTCTCCCTCACATCCTTTGTTTCTCTCGATAATCTTGTAGGAACTTCGGATTCCTTTGCTGCTCGTGGACAGCCTCATGATTTTGGGAGCACATCGGTACGTTCCACACTGACACGGACAAGGAATCCATCCACACGACATGGCTGTCACAGGCTATGGTTGGGGCCTAAAGTCTATCATCCTTCGGATCCCATCACTCTTACTTAGCTGTTTGTTTGTCTGTTTGGTTTTTGTATGGGTTTTGCTCGGTCATTGTTTGTGGATCCGGTCATTTGGTTGGTGAATCGCAACTTCCATTCCATGTTCCTGGTTGGATTCTTCTCCTCTGTGTTTTGGCTTTTTGTCTTGCAGCTACGAACGACACTTGGTCCAGGAACGCCAAGCCCTTCACGACAAGCAATTGCATCAAGCCCAAGTGCAACACGAATTGGAAAAACGCGACAAGCGAGCGCAACAATTGGAACACCGAGCGCAGCAAAAGGCCCACTTGCAGGCTGCCAAGGTTTCCATTGGGAACAACAACAAGACGCTCCTGGCCTCGAGTCGCATTCAACAACCCGACAAGGCCAAAAAACTCATATAAAAAGTCGTCCTCTGGAGTGATGTCGTCCAGGAGAACACACTAGTGTTCTATTCTTTGAGAGAGAGAGAGCAAGTCCCATAGACTAAGTGCCTATAGCAAATGAATCCTTCTAAAAACAACAGACACACACTGCGTTACGACAAACACCCAACGTTTCCTGTAGCCATACTAGACGAATAGCAACTTCCACCAGTGCCGTTTCGTTGGTTTCCTTCCTCGTCCAATCATACCTCAAGAGTCGGTGTGTGAGACTACTTACATGGCATTGGCGGCCACGGCCGTCGTGGCCGCTGCGGAGGATGCCAGGGTCGTAGCGGTGGGTGGTGTCGTTGTCGTCGTCGTTGTGGTTGTTGTGGTCGTACTGGTACTGGTCGTTCCCCCCACCCGTAAGGCATCTTGCAAAAAGTAGGCCACCAAATCCTTGGCACTCACGACGCCCAACAAAATCGGAGGACGACTCGTGGGATGGGTAGTTGTGGGAGTGGCATCCATGGCTGTGACACCACCACTCGTAGACGTGGGATCAACCACCATGCTTCCCAACAACCCACCGGGCATTGTCGATGGAGCTGTCGTTGTCGTATTCAGATCTAACATTCCAGGCATGGCAATGGATGGAACAGAATTTTCTTCTTCGGCGACTGGGTGTTCTTGTACCACGTAGAGTCGATGAAATCGTACTTGGGCAAAGGATTCAAAAATGGCTTGCAGGGTATGACTGGGACTACAGGTTCTCAAGGCATCCGGTGTCGTGACATCGTGTCGTGTTTGCTCCAACACATGGGCCAAGGTCAAATTCAAATTGGACATGGCATCGTCGGCATCCTTGGCCTTGGTCAAAAAGGTAATATCGGAACGACTGTAGGCACCGACAATGACTCGACTGCCATCGGCCAAATGTTCCACAACGGGCAAGGCACTCAGCCCATGTTGGGCCATGAGTTCCAAGGCTTGTGCCAATGTTTGATTCGGTGTGGCCGTGACGAGTTGCGATCCATACGTGCCAATGCCCAAATCGGTAATACTATCATCAAACAACCGTCGTTGTTCACGAAAATGCGTCACCAAATGTTCCAAAATGTGCGTATAGGTCAAACAGGCCAAGACACGCATATCTTGCGTGTACATAATGGGCAAATAATCTTGTCCACTCTGTAACAATTGCAAACAGGCCCGATGCAAACTACACGTCGATTCGGCCGCTCCAAAGGGACGGACCTGCAAGGCGCCATGGGCTTGGGCATTTTGCAAAATATCGGCAATGCTCCACACGGCCAAATCGCCCACGCGTTTGGGAGAGTTTGTACTTGTTGTCGTGGTGGTACTTTCCTGGGTGGACGACGAGGTGACGGTCCGAAAATACCGCAAAATGTCAATAAAATCCGTCACGGTCAAAATCCCGGCAAATTTGCATTGGACTGGATCCCACAAGGGAGCTGCTTGCATATCTGTAATGCGACAACAACCGTCAGAACAACAACGTGTATACATAGATATATTATTCACACATGGGATAGATCCACAGTGTCAAATCGAATCCAAACCACGTCAAACGCAAATGATACAAATAGGGAAAGAGAGAGACAGAGAGAGCCAAAAGGTTGGTGAGAGACATGGTTTATCTTGTTGTTGAATTCACACCGAGACTGGTCGTCGTCACTGGCAGGTTGATCAAAAGTTTGACCGGGTCACCCTCTCCACAAACAACACGGCACTCTCCAGCACTTTTTTTATTTCTACAACTCTTTCTCCACGCACGTACCATGTTCGACGAGGGCATAAAAGGCCAATTGAATGGGAATACGGGTATCAAAGACAACGACTTTGCCCGATCGTCGCAAACAGGCAAAACAATTTTGGCCTTGCAAAAATTGACAAATGGCTTGTCGACCGGCCGATCGGACCACTTGTTGTTCATTTTGCATGCGAATCGTATTCACCACGGACGAAGACGCTGTGGTGGTGGAGGACGAGACGGAGGCTCCTCCGGCCGGCATTCGGGCCGCCAAAGTCGAAGAAGAAAGCATCATGGGTACTCCACCGGCTGCCGTCGGGGAGGACGACGAGGAGTGCGTGGCATCGACTCCTCCTCCTCCTGGTGTGTTGGTTGTGGCAGGGTTGGTGGGTAACATACTGTGCAAGGCGATGGAATGTGTTTTGGTCGCTGCTTCTCTATTGCTGATTTGTGGTAGACGTTCCACCAAACAATATATGGTCCAACTCCGAAAATCCAGAACGAAACAAGGAGACGGGGAGAGTCGTTCTGTGTTTGGTGGTCTTGTCGTGAGCAGATTGTGTCTCTTGTTTTGTGTGTGTTTGGAAAGGATGAGAAATTCTCAAGTCTCGTTTGTCTGTCAACGGCCTTTTTGTCGATGAGTGCTGCTGCTATTCTTTAGATCCTCCCTTTGCTCTTCCCGATATTCTATATCAATGGACCGTGTAGCAGTAGTGGAACGATCCAAAAGACAAACACTCTTTTCGAAGGATACAAATGGGATGGGGTACATATACGGCTTTTGTGACACCACCGCGTCCGCGTTTTGCAGCGTCTCCAAGTGGGTCGCACATATAGTTCGTGACGCCGTAGTCTAGCTGTGCTATGTATTGTATGGTGTAGGAAAAGCTACCTTGCGCAATCTCTCGTCTCTCTCGCTCTATTCCTGTGCCTACCTATTCAAACATACCCTTCTCCTCAATCTCCGGAACGTTGTTTGAGTGGATTGGTTCCCTTTTACAAGAAACATAGAGTGTGGTCTCCTGCTGTTTCGCTTGAATCTACAGCTACCAAACGTATCATGGTGGTGATGGTGGTGCATCTCTCCAAGAAAGGCGGCTCCCAATCATAAAAGGGCATATTACAGTCAGGGTCTTGTGTGAGTGATGAAGAATGATTCGTTACGACTCGGGCGGGCGCCTATCCTCCTGTTTGTCGTGGAGTTGTTGCACCCGATTGGCGAGCAATTGAATCAAGACAAAACGAGGTTCCCATCCATAATGGACAAACATGTCTCCCCCCAGTCGTGTTGTTCCAAACGATCGGCCTTGAATCATGGCACTCCAATCCACCATGGCGATCGTACTACTAGTACTATTCGTAGAATGATTGGTGGACCACCACCACGGTGATGGAATCATGGTTCGCAGTGCGGTATTGTAGGCTTGAATCTGGACATGATGCGCCGGATGCGGTTTGAGACTGTGAGCGGAATAACCCGAGGTGCGCCAAATCACATGCACGGGACGATGCGATTGTTGTTGCAGCAACAAGGCTTGAATCAAGTCTTGACAGCGATGCATCCATTCCGAAATGGATACGTCATTGCGAAACTTTTCGGCATAGGGAGGATCACTCTTGAGACGTGGCTCTTGACTAGCATGGTCCGCACAGACATGAGCCAATTCCTCATGCCAGACGCCCAAGGCAATCACGACAAGATCGTACTGAGGCCAAATCAACCCTCGTCCCACTCTTGGATCCTTGGTTGTTTTTGTTGTCGTTGTATTCGTGGTAATAGTCGTAGTAGGACTACTCGAGTAGTGCAGTTCGGCGTGTAACAAGTCGTAGAGTTGCGACAAGCAATTGATGCGCAAAAATGTGACATCGGTATGGATGGTTGAAATGCGTCGACAAATGGTATCCTTGGGATAGGCCGTGGAATCCTTGTACTGGGCCGTTTGGGCCCAGGGTCGTTGACAGGTGGGTTTTCGAGCTTGTCCATTGACATCAATCCATTGTTCCACTTGCCACACGTCCATATTGTGGTTTTGGGGGTTGTTGCTGTGGTGCGACGACAAGAGCGACACCAATTGCATGGCTGTTCGACGACCCGTCGAATCGCCCAACCACAAGATGGAATGACCCCGAAAAATCGTTTGCAATTGTGACACGGAATACAATTTCAACCCTGCGGGAGGAATCCAGTGCGTGCCAATCCACGAACCCCTGGTGGTGGTAGTAGTAGTAGTATTGGGAACAGAGGTGGTGGAGTTGTTGTTGTGGGAGGAGTGGAGAACAGAAGTTGTTGTTATCGGTTGTGACTTGACACTGGAATGGGTGTTGCTGGTGGTGACATTCCAGGATGGAGTCAGTACGAGGAGGAGGACGATGAGCGATAGTACCACGAGAAGCATTCGGCTCACTCGCCGCCGTACCAATGGTTGGGAATCACGTCGTCCTACTGCTGGAGCGTTGTTCCTCATCTTGTGCGTGTCTGTCTCAGGATTTACGAAATTAGAATGGGAGACGAGGTCACCGACCCCCAATACCATCATCATCAACAACAATAAGACTGGTGAGCAGGATGGTGCCGGCTGCTCTCCGCTGTCATGGTCTCGAAGACCACGAATCCCTACAAAAGTGTCTTGGGAAGAAAAAAATGGGTCCCCTTCCGAGAAGTCCGAGCTTTGGACCCGCGTTTGGGTCGCGGTAGATTGCTGGCATAGCATCTATGCATGCTACTCCTAGGAGTGTATTCATCTACGAGAGAGCATCCATGCTGTGGAATTATTCTCATCATGGATCTAGCACCATGAATGTATGACATAACAAGTCTATACCAAGGCGTCAAAGGAACGGAGGATTGCAGTTTGCGTTGTGTTAGCGCGCGCAGGACGCAAGGGGGCATCGATTATATACTATACTAGTAGAATAATATCAGATGGAGCCCTTACGCGTATTCGCCGACATAGGGAAAGGGCCCTTGGGTCAAGACGGCTTGGGTGACCATACCGGAAAAGGCCAACATGGCCAAACGGCAATGAGTTATTTCCTTGAGCATCATTTCTTCCTCTTCTTCCGGTGTGAGACCGGTCATGAAACCAATCGGGTCCAATCCAAAGTCCCCGGGTTGACGGCCACTGCCATTCAACATTTGGACAATGGCGGGAATCGAAAGGGTTTCGGCCAAACCAATCCACAAAAACAATTGTCCCATGGCACCCTGTTTCACCAAGGCATCGTGTGCCGTAATACTGGTCAATCCTTCATAGGCTTCGGGCATGGGGTAAATGTGAAGGCCCAAATCGACGGCGGCAAAGCCGACAATGGCCAATTGAGCTTGACGACCATGCTTCAATTCCGCTTCTCGCAAAAAGTCCATGGGAACAAAGTCGGAAAATCGAAAGGGATCAAAACCGGCATCGCCCACATAGCCCTTGAGATTGGGAGGGTATTCCAAAAAGGGCAAGGCCGTACTGGCCACATAGGCCGGTTCTTCGGGTTCGGCCGGGGCGGCTTCTTCGGCAGCTTCTGGTTCCGCCACAGCGTCCGAAAAGACGCGAGACGACATGCGGCCTACGACAACAAATCGCATTCATTCCAGGAGATTGGGATGGGGGTTGTCCAATGGCATTGTTACCAACAAATCAACAAGATGGAACGATACAGACTGTGAGATTCGCACTTCAAGAGAGTTCTTCCTACTGCCCTTTCCAAAGAGATACAGAGGCAGTCTCTCGCCCTATCGACCACAGTTCATTCGCCAACACTAGAAGAAACCAATCCGTCCCCGACACAACACGGCCATGACTGGGCAGTGTTCTTCCTCAACCATGAACAACAACTCACCAGCGAAGGAGGCCGGGGCAAAGGCGGCCGCCGAGCCAATTAGAGATGCCAAGCAAAGAACGGCCTTCATGGTCAAAGTGTATTGATTTTGGAGAGAGAGCGTGTTGGAGAGAGATGTTGCCGGTACGGCACACTATGGGATAGTTGAACTGAAAGATCGCCGCAGTGCGGCCCGAAAAGATACAGCGACTCAAACGCGTTGGAGCGGCAGCTGTGGGATGAGAAGCGGAACCTACAAACCTATACCTCCGCTATCTGCGGAAGGTACTATACTCCTACTCCTCTAGTAGAAGTACTCCTAGTTAGAACGACCAATGGCACAATGATGAACTTCACTTGGCGCTCGTTTCACTCTCACGTATTGTCGTCACATCCTCCTCAACTTTTTGTTGGAGCAACCATTGAGCGCGAGACACGATTGTGTCTGTACAAAAAGTATACCTCTCTCCCGTCTGCTAAGGTACCAGGTAGACGATCCTTTCAATGAACTCCTCTCTCTCATTGTCTCGGCACGCATCGCTCCCTATGGTAGAATAGAGATCCTATCTATAAGTTTTGTCTTCTTTGGACGGGACATACGTTTGGAAAGATCCTCGGATGCCTCTATCAATACTAAACCAAAAAGCCAAAAGAACAAGTCTAGAAAGAAAAAAAGACTAGCGACCATGTTGCTGCTGGGAGTTCCTTCTTGGCAGTGACAGACGACTACTACTACAAGAAGAAGAGCCAACAACGAACTGGTCCAGAGAAGGGTGTGGGCATGACGGCAGGCACCTCACATGCGCGCGCACACATTCGATTTAAAAGTATGGGAATCCCACGTCGTAATAGACGGATTGGGTGACCATCCCACCAAAGGCCATCATGGCCAAGCGTCCATTCATAATTTCTTGGTATTTCAGCGTTTCAATTTCCTCGTCCGACTTGCCGGCCAAGTATTCCAAGCCAAAGCCAAAGTCTCCGGGAGCCCGTCCCGATCCTTGCAACATTTCGGCAATGGCAAGCCATCCGACAATTTCGGCCAAACCCAAAAAGACGAGCATGTTGCCCATGACACCCTTTTCCACCATGACATCATGGGCCGTGGCCGAGGTCAAGCCGGCACCGTAGGGATGCAAAATCAAGCCTTGATCGACACAGACATAGCCGACCACGGCCAACATGGCAATGCGACCGTGTTTCAATTCGGCTTCGCGCAAATAATCCATGGGAAAGTAGTCACTGACACCCAAGGGATCAAAACCAATGTCGTCGCCAATGTATCCCTTGAGGTTCTCCGGGTACGGCAAGAACGGCAAGGCCGGAGACTTTTCGTTCAACAGGGTGGCGGCGCGAGCTATTGTAGAACCGCAATCAAAGCAGAACAACAAGAAGAACAAGAACAAGAGGGTGGTTGGAACAAGCAAAACAAAGAACGGAGCGTATTGCCATGAGAAAGGCCATATTCAATCAAAAGCAACCAACGAATTCAAAGGGGGACCATAGGGTGTCCAGAAATACTAGCCACTGACATTCCTTGCAGCTCTGCAATAACAACAACTGTAACACTGCAGGTCCACCTACCACCATTGGATTGCGCTGAAGGAGCAAAGGCGGCGGCAGCACCCAACAAGCAAAAGGCAATTACGGATTTCATCATGGTGTTGGGGTATTATTAACAAAGCAAGGAGACAGACCTTGAAGGAGAGGAGGTTGAATCGCAAAGATCGGGGCCTATCTATCGAATGAACGCACTGTCTGTCTGACGTTGGATCCGATGCGGGAATGTCGGAAGAGAGTTGAGTCCCGAATACAAGGTCGCGTAAACATATGCGGTCGCGGTAGAGAGTTGAGTCCCGAATGTCGGTCGCGTGTACCGTGTTGGTCGCATTAAAATTAAGGTCGCTTCTGAGTCGCACTTACTTGGAGATTCGACTGCACGGGGCGATCCGGTTCGCGTCACCATCACTCTCGCACGAAACGTGGGGTACGTCACCTTTCTCACATGCATCTCTTGCTTGTCGGTTGTCGGCCACCATGTCGTGATGTCTGTCTCTCTTTCAAATTTCGACGAGGGATCCATTCTCGATCCGCATCATCTCTTTTTTTTTCCAGCAGTGCGTCGTCGTCGTCGTATTTGCTTCACAAAGATTTGACGGGGAACCCACACACACAAATACATACACACAACTAGAACGAACCAGAGTATCCCTTGTGTTGCTTTGGGGGGGTTCGGTTCGACCTTGTCATTGTTTGGTTTGGATTGCGCTTCACAAATCCATCCATCCATTCTTTAGCAGTTCGTTGGCTCCTTCTTTTGCTTCTTTTGCTTCTTGTTGTGGTTGTGACATTGTCTTGCGAGTCCTATTACGATCAATATGAGTGCTGCCGACACCACGACGACGACCAGCAGTGTCTTGTTGGACGAGGGGGGTACTGTCTTGGATGCCGGCGGGGAACCCACCACCACGGCGGCTGCCGTCTCGCGCATTCCCTCGTCGTCGAATCGACAATACCGTCGCTTTGCGTCGGTCCACGACTATGTGCAGGAATGGGCCGGTGATAAGGCCCGCGTGATTACCCGCATTCTCATTGCCAACAATGGCGTGGCCGCCGTCAAGGCCATTCGATCCATTCGACGATGGTCCTACGATGTTCTCGGCAATGAAAAAGCCATTTGCTTTGTTGTCATGGCCACACCCGAAGATTTGCGGTACGTTTCAAATGAATGGCAGGAAAATGTGTCACTCGTAATGTCTCTCTCTCACACACACACTCTTGGTTCTTCTTTGGGTTTTGGTTTCGGAATTGGATGGAATCGTCGTCCTGTGTCATTTGGACAGTGCCAATGCCGAGTACATTCGCATGGGCGATGTCATTGTCGACGTTCCCGGTGGTTCCAACAATCACAATTATGCCAATGTCACCCTCATTGTCGAATTGGCCCGCTTGCATGGTGTTCATGCCGTCTGGGCGGGATGGGGACATGCCAGTGAAAATCCCACCTTGCCTGATACCCTACACGCCAGTTTGCCGACCTCCATCAAGTTTATTGGACCGGCTGGTCCGCCCATGCGAGCCTTGGGGGACAAAATTGGCAGTACGCTTATTGCGCAATCGGCCGGTGTCCCCTGCATTGCCTGGAATGGACAAGACATTACCTGTACCTACGACGCGGAAGCAGGAGAATTGCCGCCGGGTGTCTACGAACAAGCCACGGTCACCACGGCCACGGCCGCCCAAGAAGCCGCCCAACGCATTGGCTTTCCCATCATGATCAAGGCTTCGGAAGGCGGTGGTGGCAAGGGCATTCGCAAGGTGGAACGGGTCGAGGATGTGGCCGATGCCTATCGTCAAGTCTGTGGCGAAGTGCCAGGCAGTCCCATTTTTATCATGCAATTGTCTCGCAATGCGCGACATTTGGAAGTCCAATTGCTGGCCGATGAATACGGTGCTGCCATTGCCCTCAATGGCCGCGATTGTTCCGTCCAACGACGACATCAAAAAATTATTGAAGAAGGACCGCCCGTGGCGGCACCTCCGGCCGTGTGGGAACAAATGGAAGCGGCCGCCGTGGCCTTGGCCCAAGCCGTGCAGTATACCAATGCCGGTACCGTGGAATACTTGTACGACGAAGCCACACAAAAATTTTATTTTTTGGAACTCAATCCCCGTTTGCAAGTGGAACATCCCGTGACGGAAATGATTACCCAAGTCAATTTACCCGCCGCCCAATTGCAAGTGGCCATGGGCATTCCCTTGCATCACATTCCCGAAATTCGAGAATTGTATGGCCATGCTCGATTTCCGGAACCCGGCACGGATTCCACCATTGAGTTTGCCACGACACCACGGAATCAAGCCGTCGGACATTGCATTGCCGTCCGAATTACGGCCGAAAATGCCGAAGCGGGCTTTCAACCGACGTCGGGCGGCATTCAAGAATTGAATTTTCGATCGACGCCGAATGTGTGGGGTTATTTTTCCATGGACAGTTCGGGATCGATTCACGAATTTGCCGATTCGCAATTTGGACACTTGTTTGCCATTGGCGTCGAACGAGAACAGGCCCGACGGAACATGGTATTGGCCCTCAAGGAATTGAGTATTCGTGGCGATATTAGTACGACGGTGGATTATATTTCCAAACTCTTGGAATTGCCCGATTTTGTTGCCAATCGCATTGATACCGCCTGGTTGGATGGCATTATCCAAACCGTCGGAGGCCTCGAAGGCTTGGCGGCCGCCACGACGCAGGATTCGCACACCAGTGGGGCCGCCACCAACCAAGAAGGACCGCACCCACATGTTTATGTGGTGTTGGGGGCTTCGATTTTGGCCTACGATGCCCGCAAAGACAATGAAACGCATTTTTTGGATTTGTTGGAACAAGGACAGTTACCCAATCGATCACTGTTGCAAATGACCCACAAGATGGAATTGATTTTATCCTCCATCAAGTACAAGTTGACCTGTGCCTGCAATGGACCGCATGATTTTTCCATTCGCTTGCAAACCAACGACACGGACCTTAGTCCAGCCGTCCAAACCAATGTGCGTGTCTTGAGTGATGGCGGATACTTGATTGCGATTGGTGGACAATCCTATGTGGCCTATGTCACGAGCCGAAGTACCGTCTCGACCGGACTCCGATTGACGGTGGGCGGTGCCACGGTCGTCTTTTCGCCCGATTACGATCCCACCTCGCTCCGTACCGAAGTGGCGGGCAAATTGGTCAAGAAATTAAAGCACCAAGGCGAGGCCGTCAAAAAGGGCCAGGTCTATGCCGAAATTGAAGTCATGAAAATGTTCTTGCCCGTCCGGGTCGAAGAATCGGGAACCCTGGCCGCCTGGCATGTCAATGAAGGCGCCGCGCTGGCCGCTGGCGATTTAATGGCCACGGTCGAATTGGACAATCCCGAAAATGTCGCCCGCATTCAAGTCTTTGACGGTCCTTTGCAAGTGCCGACCACGACGACGAGTATCCAACAACAACAACAACAACCACGACCCCATTTGCAGTTTCGGGCCGCCTTGGAACGGTTGCAAAGTGCCTTGGCGGGATATCTGCCCACCAATGTCGACCAAGCCTGGGAAACCTTGGCCTTGGCCGTGACGTCGCCTCTCTTGCCGGCCCATGAAATTGAAGAACAATTGTCGGTCCTCAATGGACGCATTCCCGCACCCTTGTTTGGAGGCATTTCCCAAGTACTCAAGGACTTTCGTCAAGCCTGGGATGCCCGGGCTTCGGGAGCGTCGGGAATTCCAGTCAAGTACGTTGTTTTTTATATGTGGTTGTTCTTTCATGTGGGGCAAGATACCAGGCTCGGTGAATGTCAAACTCACTTGCTGCATATTGCCATTTATTTTGCAGGTTCCCAGCCACGGATATTCTGTCCATCATGGACAAGTACTATGAAGGAATGGACAATGCAGCGGAGAAGCAAGCGCTCATGTCGGTTACGGAATTGCTTCGTAACACAGTCTTACCCTATACCAAGAGCAAGGCATCGGGAGTCCCTGGAGCGGAACGTGCCATTCTATGCTTTGACGAAATACTCCGCAAGTGGATTTCGGTCGAGCGATGGTTTTGTGAAGGCGGCAGTACCACCACCTTTTCGGATGTGGTGGAAAATCTTCGAAAAGCGCACAAGACCGAAGCTCAAACCGTCTTGGACATTTGCCGGGCGCACGAACAGCTGGCCACAACGTCCGGAATTATCCTGCGAATCTTGGGGGCCATTAGTGACGGTACCCGATTGGATCTAGAAGCCATTGACTCTCCAGATATTGGCAAGATGGTGTCCCTGGTGGCTGGCGCCGAGAGTCTGCCCACTGTCATGCCAGCCATTGCGGAGATTGGCTCCTTGGTGGGGAACCAAGATTCCTATGCCGAAGTGACACTGCGGGCACGCAAGTTGCTGATGCAAGTCAGCATGCCTAGCTTTATTCGACGTCGTGAAAAAATTCTCGGAGCAGCCCAAACCATTGCCGAACAAGAGGGAGCAGCTCCCTCTCGAGAAGTCCAAGACTTGCTGGCAGACCGGTATCCCATTGTGGATGTCTTGTTTTCGGTGCTCAAATCATCCGACGTGTCGCCCGCTGTCTCGGTAGGACTTTTGGAATTGTATCTCAGACATTTGTACCGCCCGTATACCATTAAGAAGTTTGAGAGAGATGTCGACAGTCATGTGGTCAAGTTTTCATTTTTGAACAAACCAGCCGAAGGCGTCTTCAACGCAGGCTTGTCCATGACAAGTATGACGGACTTGTCAAGGGCCGTCAGTACTGGTTCCCTGAGCAAAATGGCGGATTCCGCAGAGGACCTCAAGTCCAAAGACACGAGCGACTCCATGCAAGAGCGCGTGCCTCCAACTGTCGAGAGAACTGGCCTGTGTGTCATTGTGGACAATATCGCCGCTGTGAACTCAACGATGGAGTCTGCCCTCTCCAGAATTACGCCAAACGCATCTCAAAGTGAAACGAGCCCAGTCAATGTCATGTATCTCATTGTGGTGGGGGAAAATGCCAATGTCGGAGACGAGAATGAAGACGACATTGCAACCAAATGTGAAGAAGCCCTTGCTCCCTTTGGCAGCCAGCTGACTGCGGCTGGAATGCGTCGCGTGAGTTTCATCTTTGATCGCCGTGGTGGTGACGTGGATTTGGAGGACTCCACTCCAGCTCTCTTGACGTACCGTGCTCCGAGCTTTAACGAAGATGTGCTGTACCGTCACATTGACCCAAGCCTTGCTTCGCATCTCGAACTCAGTCGCTTATCGGCCAACTTTACTCTCAAGAGCTTGGGATCCAGGCATTCAGCGGCCTGTCATGTGCACATGTATGACTGTCGTCCCAAGACAAGTGCGCTGGAAAAAGACAAATGGGCCAAGAAAGATCCTCGTGTCTTTGCCCGAGCGCTGAGCGTGGAAATGGACTTTTCATCCGCTAGCTTTGAACGTGTGCTTGTGGATGCCTTGAATGCAATGGACCTCTGCTCGTTGAAGAACACGAGTGACAACCATTTGTTCCTGAGTCTTGTCAGTGACTTTGAACGTAACGTGGTCGACCCTGTCGTGGTCGAACAAATTGTTGCTGGTGTGGTCAAGCGTCATAGTCATCGCATTTCGGCTCTCCGGATTGTGGAAGTTGAAACACGAATTGTATGCTGCTTGAGTCCCGACTCGCCTCCTGTGGCGATCCGTTTGTTCTCGAGTAATCCCACTGGGTTTGTCCAAGTGATGAACACATATGTGGAGGCAGCGAGTGATACTCAGCGTGTCTACAAGCTCATTGGAGGAACCAAGGCCAGTTTGGCTGGTACAGGTGATAGCTCCTGGGATGGTAAAAATGTGAATACGCCCTACCCCTTGACACGTCCCTTTGATGCCCAGCGTAAGGCAGCTCTTCGATCCTCGGACACTGTATACTGCTATGATCTACCCGCCTTGTTTGAAGCCGCGGTCGAGCAACAATGGGAAGAAGCATTGGAAAAGAACCAAAAGGGCTCACGCAACACCTCGCGGCCTTTGATGGTGATGTACACCACAGAACTTGTGGTCAAGAAGAAGAACGGTGTGCCTACGCCTTGGACGTTGCAAGACTATCGGAACGGCGACTTGCAGCTTGTCCAAGAAAATCGCGGAGCTGGGCACAACAATGTCGGAATGGTGGCATGGCTCGTGACATTGCGGACCGTGGAATGTCCTAGTGTAAGAACTTTGTTTGGCTCGGAGCTTTCAGTGTGGTGATCACCCCCGTGTATTTCGAAATGTCTCACGTCTTCCTTTTTGCTTTCTTGCTTGCTGTTGTGTTGAATACGCAGGGACGACAAGTCATTCTTATTGCCAACGATATTACCGTCAAGGCTGGAAGTTTTGGAACACGCGAAGATGTCGTGTTCAAAATGGCATCCGATATGGCACGGGAAAAGCGGATACCCCGTCTCTTTATTGCCGCCAACTCGGGAGCCCGGATTGGGTTGGCCGATGGTGTCAAGAAAGCCTTTCAGGTGGCCTTTAAGGACCCGGCCAAACCGGAAAATGGCTTTGACTTTTGCTATCTCGAAAAGGACATGTACGATAAATTAACGGCCGATGATTCCTTTCCCGAAGTGAGATGCGTGGAGGACACGTACAATGGACGACCCGTCTACCGCATTACCGACATTATTGGCAAGGAACCTGACTTGGGTGTGGAAAATCTTCAAGGATCGGGTCTCATTGCCGGCGAAACGAGTATTGCCTACGAGAATATCTTTACCATGACGGTGGTGTTGGGTCGTACCGTGGGAATTGGAGCCTACTTGGTCCGCCTCGGTCAACGAACGATCCAGAAAACGGCGGCGGCTCCCATTATTCTGACGGGATACCAAGCTCTCAACAAACTCATGGGTGTCGATGTCTATTCGACCAATGAACAAATTGGAGGACCGGGCATTATGCACTTGAATGGCATTTCGCATCAGGTGGCACCGGATCCGCTCTTGGCCGTCAAGGCCGCCGTGGATTGGCTCTCGTATGTGCCTTCGACCCGCGGTGGGTTGTTGCCCGTGACGGACATTACCGGGATTGACAATGTGGAGCGCAAAATTGCCTTTTGTCCCCAAGCCGGTGCTCCGTACGATCCCCGAATGCTCGTGGGTGGCGGACACGACGACGATGGCAATTGGATTAGTGGCTTTTTTGACAAGGATAGTTTTACGGAAAGTTTGGCTGGTTGGGCCAAGACCGTCGTGGTGGGACGAGCGCGATTGGGCGGGATTCCCATGGGTGTCATTATCACCGAAAATCGTACGGTCGAAGCCATTCGTCCCGCCGATCCGGCCGATCTCAAGGCGTCGGAAACGGTCAATCAAGAGGCGGGTTGTGTCTGGTTCCCCAGTTCGGCCTACAAGACGGCTCAATCCATTAACGATTTCCGGACCGAAGATTTACCACTCATTGTCTTTGCCAATTGGCGTGGGTTTAGTGGCGGACAGCGGGACATGTTTGAGGAAGTGTTAAAGTATGGTTCCATGATTGTCGATGCCTTTTGTGCGTACGAACAACCCGTCTTTATCTTTATTCCTCCCTTTGGTGAAATTCGGGGAGGAGCCTGGGTCGTGTTGGATTCCTGCATTAATGCGTCCGTCATGGAAATGTATGCCACCAAGGGTACGGCCCGGGGCGGTGTCTTGGAAGCCAATGGCGCCGCCTCGGTCAAGTACCGGACCCGCGATTTGATTGCCACCATGCATCGGTTGGACAGTGCCCTGATGAAATACGATCAAGACTTGTTGTCGGCAGTGGACGAAACGACCCAAGCGGACATAAAGGCGCACATTGCGGCCCGCGAGCACCAACTCTTGCCCGTGTACGAACAAATTTCGGTGCAATTTTGCGAATTGCACGATACACCGGGTCGCATGAAGGCCGTGGGTGTGATTGAACAAGAGGTGGAATGGGAAACTTCTCGATCCTACTTTTATTGGCGACTCCGTCGCAAATTGGCGGAATTTGATTTGCGTCGGCAATTGATTGAAGGGTCCAACTTGGGACGGGGGGTCAAGGCCTTGACGCCCTTGGAGGCGTCGGCCATGATTCAACAATGGTTTACCCAAGATACTGCCGGAACGTCATCGTCGTCCTTGTGGAAGCATGACGACAAGGCCGTCTTGGCGTGGATGGCCGATCATCATGCCGATTTGGAACAGCGCATTTTGGGCTTTCACAAGGAGGTGGTATCGGCCGAAGTCGCCCAAGTCATTACGGCGGGTGGCAATACCGCGCAAGTGGGCATTGCCGGCATTGTCGAAGGCCTCTCGCGCGGCGTCGATCAATTGTCGCCCGAGGAACAACGACAAGTACGAGCCTTGCTCCGCACGACGTTTGGACTCGACGCGTGATAGAGGCGAAATCTCTAGAATACCAAACTTAACACACCAACGAGTAAAGTAGTAACGATTAGGAAACAGAATTCTCTACTAGTAGACAAGAGTTTCTTTTATACTCTCTCTAGAGTGTATAAAAGGTGGTGATTCACACCCAACGACTCGAGAGCCACGGCAACAACAACAAGAAGCCATTGGGTTCGCCTGGTGGATACTTTGTGTGGTTTCATTCCTAGTAGGAGCTACTTTTTGGTTTGCTGCTGCTTGTCTTGAAGAAATTCTTGAAGGAGTTCTTGTCCTTGTTACACAGGGCCTTGGGGACATTTTCCTTGCTCCACTCCCATGCTTTGGTCGCATGTTCTTGCAAGACATCGAGTGTCGACCAATGGTCGGCCGAGGAACAACGCCAAGTGCGAGCCTTGCTCCGCACCACGTTTGGTCTCGATGCGTCCTAGAGGCAAAATCTCTAGAATACCAAACTGGACACACCAACGAGTAAAGTAGTAACACTATTAGGAAACAGAATTCTCTTCTAGTAGACAAGAGTTTCTCTTTAGAGTGTATAGAAGGTGGCCAACGATTCAAGAGCCTTCAAGAAGAAGAACAACAAGAAGCCAATTCTTTCGTGTTGTGCATGCTTTGTAGTGTTCCATTCCTAGTTGGTTACTTTTTGGGTTGCTTGTCTTGAAATTCTTGAAGGATTTCTTGTCCTTGTTGCAATGCCTTGGGGACATTGACCTTGCTCCACTCCCACGCTTTGGCCGCTTGTTCTTGGAGGACTTTTATGGCATCGGAAAACCCTGTTGCGGGTGGATCGTTGGTGAGTGCTTTAATGGCAGCGGTTCCATCAATCACCGATTCGGTACAGTCTCCCACTGCTGCCGCCGCACAGGCCTTGGCCACGGCCGTGACCGACACGGGAGGTCGCAAGGCTACCTTGACCAATCCCGGAGGCAACAAGTCGGCCACAGTTGTAACAATTGGCCACGACAAGACTTGTTCGACGGCCGAACCGTATTCGGTCGTGACGCGGGGCGGAGCAATGCCAAACGACGAACCGCCATAGATGAAGGAGGGTTGAATCACGGTGCATTTCGTCGTGTCACCATTCACAGCCTCCAAGGCGGCGGCCGCTGCTTCTTGTTTGCCTTGGACATAGCTGGCGACAAAGTCGGGAATGCCAAAGGTTCCTGGCAAGTCGGCCACATCGGCACTGACACCAATCAAGACGGCGCGTTGCAATCCTCCTTGGTCATTGTCCGCAGCCGCAGAAGCCGATGCTTGAAAGGCAGCGACATTGGCCGCTCCATTGCCTTGCCGTAACGCCGTGGGATTCGTGCCAATGGCCCCGACACAACTAATCACGGCCTGGGGAAAATTGGCGGCCGCTTGAATGTGGTTGGCATCGTCGGTCCCCAAGGTGGCTTGATTCCACGTGACGGAATTCGTCCAGTCTTGTCCGATATATTCCTGGGGAATCACACCCGATTGACTGACACTTGTCACTTGCAGATTGTTGTAGTCCTCGACCAAGGCTTGACAGACGCGAGAGCCAACAAAGCCCGTACCGCCAAAGACGGTCACTCGTTGAATGTTTTTGTTCGTATTGGTATTCGTACTACTCAAGGCATGAACGCTACTGCCACTCGAGGCCAAGCACAACAGCAACCAGAAGGCAACCATTCTCCCCACCCAGAGAAGGAGCATTCGATACGATGGTTGCCACAGAATCTTCATGGTTTGTGTTGTTTGTTTGGAATAGATGGATCCGTCCCGGGACTAACTCCCCCTGCAAACGTGACTGGTGTCAAGATCAAAAAGTCGCAGCGACATTCGTCTCGACCGATCTTTCCGCGCGCGTCGGGTTGCCGTGTGCGTGTGTGTGGACCGTTGGTGGCTCTCATTTTTTTGGGGTGCCATTCTTCTCCACCGTCTTTTGTGTTTGGTTCGGTCGGCACTGTGACTGGTTGCTGGCTGCTTCATTGCTTGCTTGGTTGGCTCTCTCTCTCTCTCTTTCCAACCTTGTTTTGGTTTTCGTTGAGAGAATGAGAGAGAGAGAGAGTGAGCCACTAATACAATCCAATGGTAGCTGCTCGGTGTTGGCACACGGCACAGGATTGCGACCCGAATCATCAATCATGAGGTCTTGGCCACAAAGTGTGGTGGTGCTGCACGGCCAGTCGAGACACTCGACACCAACGGCTGTCTGGCATTCTACGAGGACTGTGCCACACACGGTCGTTGGTGAGAGAAAGAGTCGTCTCTATACGCTCCACCACCTCTCCAATCTGCTTCCTCCAAGAGGATCATCCACATATATTCTCGTCACCATTGCCGTTCGCGATCCTGCAAGAATACTGTTTGTGGTCGGTCCTCGAGGACGGATTCGAGATCCAGGAATCGGGCTGTAATTCGAGATGGAGGAGTCGTCTATACTCCAATCTACTTTTTCCAACAGGATAAAGAGACCAGAGGACAACACACACTGTTCGTACCGAGTGTACGATTGCCACTCGTAGGAGACACTCCAGGCAAATGTTTCAACTATTATGATTAGGAGCTTTTTGATCCGGGAAACAGGATTGAGGATATGAGAACTTTATTCGCTTATCCTCATTGGGTGATTACAAACACGTATGACCTAATAAATAGGTATAGCAGCAGCTCTCGCGGCACGACAAAGCATATAGCTCCATCTCATTGATCCATGACCACCAAAAACAAGAACAGTGAACCAATGGGGTTTCTCCAATCCAACCAACAAGATGACATTTTCTTCTTCTTCTTCTTCTTTTGGGGACCATGGCAATCCGTCGTATCCTCACTTGGCTGATTGGCGGCCCACAATGAGAATGAATGAATGAATGGATGAATGCTCCTGAATCGGATTCGTGCAGGTAGTACTACGTTCCAGAGGTGGAAGTCGAGGAGTTCTTTGCAACGACTCGTCATGTTCCGGGTACAGAGATTTGGGCCGGAACTCGGGGACGACGAGTCGTCGTAGTCGTTCGACTTGTGGTGGTGGTGGCGGCGTTCTTTTGGATGGCCTTCTCGGTGGTTGCGGTTGAGACGCCGGACTTTGTCGTCCTTGCCGTGATGGTTGTCGCGGTTGAAGTCGTCGTCCGAGATTGATCCTGCGGATTCTTCGTGTCCGGCGGATTCTTCGTGTCATCATGATTCGGAGTCTTGACGAATTCCAACGAGAGATACGGGGTGACTTGTTTGCACCACGGCTTGATTGGAAATCCACGACGCGTGCGTGAGCGTGCTACAAGATCGAAAAGAAGAAGAATCCTTCTGGTTGTGGACCACAAAGGTTCCCGTCGTCAAGACACGGCGGCCTTCCGAGGAGGCGTGGACCCAATACGCACAACCGGTACGTGGACAGACCAATCCTTCGACAATCTCAAAGGATCCCCAGAAATCTCGCCCACGTCCCGAAAGAGTCCACACGACACGGTGGTTGTGTGTAGGAGGAGTGTCGTGTGGTGCTTCACGGTTCCTCGTCACCGTCTTGGTTGGGTTGTTTGTTCGGTCCAACACGAGATGGGTCGTGACGGTCAAAAGTCTCCCATACGCACCGTGATAGGTACCCTTGTACAAGCCATTCCGGACGGACAGTGGTGGTTGTGGTGCTTCTGTGTTTGGGATATCATCATCATCATCATCATCCTCTCCCCCCAAGACGGCTTGACGAGCAGCTTGGTAGGCCGACGCATAGTCTTGTCGTCGTCGTCGTCGTTCTTGTTGTGCTTGTGGTTCGAGTGCGGCTGCCATGGTGTCTGTTGGCTGGTCGGATTCTTGGTTCTTGTTTGTTTTGGGTCCTTGTCGTTTGGAACACCAGAATCGTCGAAACCACTGGCCAAGCCCAATGGCTACCACCACCAACAAAACGACCACGCCAATTCCCCACCCCGTCGTATAATCCTCCTCCTCTCCGTTGCTACTCGAAGATCCATCACCACCACCACCCCCTCGACTGGTTCGTCCACCACCACCACCACCACCACCGCGGCCACCACCCCGCAACACTCGGACCAGCAGCGGCTGCACTGGTGGAGTGGTGGTTGCTTTGTCTAGTTCGTCTTGTCCAAAAAGGAGTGTCATGACGACAAACTCATCGGGCACACTTGAGACGAGATGAGGATGATGATTGACAAGAAGAGCACTTTTCCAATCCAACAGGATGATGATGATTCGGACGACTCCAAAGACGACAAGAAGTGGCTTGCTTGTGTGTTGCAGCAAAGGACATTTTTGTTTCACCTCTCTGATGTACGACAGAGGTGCAATCGGCAAAAGAGAATCGAATGGCAAAAGTTGGAGAGCGAAACGGTGTCACGGTCGGTTCGTATTTTCTGGAATCGCGGATCCATCGCTCTTTTGAATTTCGCGACCGAACTTTTCGCGCGCGCGTCGGGTCGCTGTGTGCGTGTGGACCGTTGGTTTCTCATTTTTCTGTTGTTGTGTCTTGAGAGAATCCACTGGAGAACGGTGCCAGGACAATCGTTTCGCAGTCGGCATGGTAACTGGCTGAGTTGGTGGTTGTTTGGTTCTCTCTCCAACCTCGTGTGTGTGTGTGTGTCCTCTTGAGCGAGGAATCATCGAATCAACAGTATCCGTATCATGACAGTCCCATCATCATCATCATCGGTCTCTGGTCACACAAAGAACCACCCCAAACAAAAGAGCCGGAGAACCACTACTCTCTTGTGGGTTGCGACATTGGTCGGTGCCTGTCAATGGCTGCTCAATCGACGGGTAATGCTTCCGTATTTTCGCACCACAAGTACAACAAGAGGAACCACCACCAGCAGCAGAACCACCACGCGTCTCGTCGTGACGCCATCATTATCATCATCACCAGCAAACAGCTCGGACCGTGTCACGGTGGTGGATCGCCAATGGCATTGGAGCGACACCACCCACGAGGCATCCAACCACAGCCACAACGACGATTCCTCCTGGTCGTTTCGTTTATCAACCTCCTTGGAAGGACCCAACCATGCCGCAAACGTTACACAGGAAAACAACAACAACACTGTTCCGAACCACACCACGAACAACAGCACTAGCAAGTCCACCAACAGCAACAATTCCACTCTGTCCTCACAACCACCACACCAGTCCTTCCGGATGATTGGTTCGTGGATGGGCAATACCTGGATTCCCCCACCCTCTTTCCAATTGTATAGCGTGTCGGAATTGCAAGCCTTGTGGGCCGGTCACCGACTCTTGATGCTGGGCGATTCCACGGCCCGACAAGCGGCCATGACGCTGTTTGCCCTCTTGAATTACACGACAACGACAAATACGAGTGTCAAAAACGACAACAACAAGAACAATAATGTACCGGTGCATTTACTCAATCGCGATCTCAATCTCAATCGCGTCAACCAGACGGAACCTTGTAACCGACCCTGGTGGAATGCACGGCGCTTGGCCCAGGCTTTGTTGCAACCACGACAGGCCATTTGTCGTCGCACCACCAATCACCCACCCACCGACGTTACGTTTGTGCGCACCAATTGTTTGCAACATGTGGTGACATTCATGGCGTCGGAACTGGACCATCATTCCAAACATGGATCGGGTGGACGCATCTTGCCGCACTACGACGTTGTTCTTTTGAACTTGGGCATTTGGCATCACTCGCAGCCCCAACAGTGTGCCAAACCAATATCGTCCCATAAAACCAATGCCACAACCAGGACGCGCAACATTACCACCTTGGTCCAACAGGTGCATGCCTTGACGCAACAGGTACAGGCGGTACAATCCTCGACCTTGCACGTGATTTGGCAAACCTCGGGCTATTCGTCCTTGACTCCGTCGGCCGACGACCAACCGGCCGTGCAAGAATTCAATCGAGCCGTTCGTCATCAAATAATGGAGCACTACCAACAAGCACAACAACAACAACAAGCAGCACAAGAACAACAAGCACAACAACACTTGCACCACCATCACACCATTTCCTACGTTCCGGATTTTGCCCGTGTCATGGAACCACGATCCTTTGGAGAGGATCGAATCGAGGGCGATTCGCCGGCCCATTATGGTCTGGCGGGTCGTTTGGTCTGGATTCAATTGTTGGCCAATCACTGGAACCACTTGCAAATACAACAGCAACAACAACAACAAGCAGAACGACGACCGAGTCGAATAGACTAAGAACTATAGCATTAGAGTGTACCACCGACTCATAAATTTGGAGCAACCACAACAGCCACGCACAAATAGTGAACCATTGTTTTAGTAGTATGTTGGAAGGATTCTCGTACAAGAACCAACTCCGTAGGACGTAATCTCCTCACAACAATCTCATGGCTACTACGTGGGACAAAATCATACTCATGCCATCTCTCTGCTGGACGACACGAACAAAGCACTCGAACGACACTCGATACCAAGAGAAACCGTCTTTTCATCCCAAAGCATGTGTGCCCATTTGTATATGCAGGGGGTTCCATCGTCTTTTGTGGAACCGTAGGAGTGTGTGTATGGGTGACGTTGTATACGACGACCGCTGATCCTCGGGGGGGATGTATTCTCCCCACACGTGCCTAGTTACTATAGCCCGAATTTTTACTGTACTCAAATTTTAGTTTTAGTGTATATAAGTAAAATTTTCGGTCGTGGGAAAAACCCAAAAAATGAGGCGAACGGAAACCGTCACAAAATGAGCCGAAACAGACCACGAAAAACAAACCGCGTGCAACAACAGCAACAACAACAGCAACAAGAACAACAATAGCAACAAGAACAAACAACAGCAGAGCCAGGACAAAGACAATGTAACAAAAAGGACATCACAACCAACCAGACCAAAGGATAAAGGCGAGACATGAAGACCAACCAAAGAGAGATACAAGGCGAGACAAGTCGACAACCAAAGAAGGAAGGCAAGGCAGAGAAATGCAAAGACAAAGGCAAGACAAAGCAAAAACAACAGATAGCACCAGAAAAAACAGAAATCGAAGAGAGCCATTAAGAGACAACAATCAACAAGGAATAGGGAGGGTGAATGCATTCGAGGAGGACCAAAATCAAAGAGAAACGGCATTCGAGAAGGACCTAAATCAAAGAGAAATCAAGATTAAGGTTAGACATGCCTTTGGAAAGAACACAGCAATCAAGAAGGAACAGCAAAAGACAAACTTACCTATGGATTTGTAGCGAACATCACAAAGAGCTCAAGCATCAACCTGTTAAGACGAAGATGGTGAGAGAATAGCAATAGACAGACAGCAAATCAAACGAAGTAACTTACCCATTTCATTCTGTCATTCAGTAGTGACGACCCCCGTGGTTGAAATGGTAGTGATCACCGCCATGTCGGTGATAGCCACTGTGGTGGTTGCCTTGGTTAGGCCACGAAGAAGATGCAGGATACTGACGTGGAGGCGGTGGTGGCGAGGAATGATGGTGATAGTGATGGACCGTTGGGCCATTCACACGGGACGAAGGAATAGGAGGAGGTGGCGAATATGATCGAGGAGGGGGTGGCGGAGGGGAAGGCCCGCGGTAATGATCGTAACGGGGTCCATACGATGGTGGAGGTGGAGGAGGAGTCCACCCACCATGGTTACGATCGCTCGAATGGTAGGAGTACGATCGAGAATGAGGGGGAGGAGGAGGAGGCGACCGATTGTAGTGGTTGTCGCGTTGGTGGTAGTGACTGCGACTCTCGTTGCGCTGGTAGTTGTGCTGGTAGTTGTCGTGTTGGTGATGAGAGTGTGTGGTGTTTGTTGTATTGTTGTTGTCCCATGCAGAAGGAGGAAGGAGCGGGGGTGGTTCGTCCTCGTCGTCTTTTTTCGCGGCTACTGGTGGAGATTTTTTCTTAGGTTCCTCTGAAACGAGAACAGTAGAGAGGTAAGAAACAGAAGTAGTAACAACATGCATTAGTCAGACAACAACGTACCTTTTTTGGTTTCTTCTTCGTCATCGGATGGCATGTACCAATGGGCCGTCACTGCCCTCTGTTTCGAGTGGTCCGTCACTTCTTGATACTCAAAGTTGATCTTTTCACCCTTGTGGCGGCCGTAATTCGTTGCAAGAGGTTGAGGAACGCCCGAGTTCGCAACCGTGGTGATCCCAGTTCTCCGAGCGGAACGACCAGTAAAGTTGCCGGTTCCTTCGAAACCACAACGCTTAGCCAACTCTTTCGTGTTGCGCGCAGCGAAATTTTCGCCCAACTTTCCACCAGGACGCATGCCAGTCAACGGATTAATCTTTGTTTTCGACATATCAGGAACAAGATCCGTCCAGGCACGGTGAGTCGATCCGTCAGTGCGTGTGGCAATTACTTTGGCGGGTGCTTCACGAAGGAAGAAGAGCCCTTTCCAACCCGGCGGGTGGGCAACTCTACGGTACTCCATGACCAGTTTGTAGGTGCTCCATGGATCCTTGGGGTTTTCCACAATCATGTTCCCTTTGCAATCCACTGCGCGCCGGAACGAAGGGTTGGCAAGAGTCAATTTTACATTCTTATGGTGACCGGAGTCAAGAGGGATGATCGCCGCCTTACCAGCGAGATCGCCGTGCGAATCATCTAGACTTTTAACAAATAGAAAGTCTGTTACTTTTGCTAAATGCATCTGAGTAGAAACAACAAGCAGAGGTGAGAAGCGTGTGATCCATACGACAATCCAACGGATCGTGGACGTACCTCTAGACATCGAAAACTACAGTCACGGCAGACTTTGTAGAACACCATCATGAGGAGATCCTTGTAAATTTCAAACGGACGAAGTGGAGGACTCGCATACTTTCGCATGGACTTCTCGTCGTTGAGGCAAACTCCGGCTCGTTTGGGAAGTCGGCCAAACTCAGAACGGACGGTGGCGGTTTCCGACCACAAGTTCTCCAAGTAGGCATGGTACGAGCCCTCCCCTTTGAGGTCCGACTGTGTGATCACGACTCCATTGGCTCGCAGGATGGAAAAGATGTGATTGAGCACTTTGCCGGTCGTGTTTGGCTGGTAGTGATACTTGGGGTCATGCGGGTCGTGCTCCCCCTTTTTGTACCCAGCCATCCGAAGATTCATGCAAAAAATCATACACAAACTGTTTAGCAACCCCAATTTACCGCGTGTAATACCCCCCCGGAGAGCAACAAAAAGCTTGGGCACCTTCAAATTCTCGCCCTTTTCAGTATCAGGATCAATGATGGGCGCCGCGAGTCCTCTATAGTGTTTATGGCGACGGAGAATGTCTAAGAATCGTTTGAAAGAGTCCGCCTTGGCCTTGTTGTACGACTCCGAGTTCTGCGAGAGCTCGCGAACGTCGTACTTGTGGTTCTCGTCTTCGTACACATCCTCGCTGATGCGAGCAAAGGTGTTCCAGTACTGAATACTGTCCTTGGTGTGTGGCACATCCACAGGGAGTTTTCGATACTCCGCAATCATCAGCTCGCCATCCTCATTTTCGGTCACATGTCTCTGCTTGACGCATGCCATGGCAATGGTTCGTGTATCGAGTGGAGAAGGGGGACCAATGGCAGCAGGAGGATGATGTTCGTCCAGTGGTTCCTCGTCGTCCGTATCTTCCAACAGGTGATACCAATCGTCTTCATCTTCATCGTCATCGTCCCTGAAAGAAAGAACGACATTCGTGTGAGACACAACAATCATACAAAAGAAGGGAGTATCTCATCCTCAACTTACTCCGGAAGATAAGGAACAAGAGGAGGAAGACGATCGTCTTCTTCGTCGTCATCTTCCTCGTCGAAAAGGGAAGGACGATCCTTCTTCCCATTGGTGCTGAAAAAGAGGAGGCCATTCTTGTCAGACACAACAATCATACAGAAAAGAAGACGGCAATGATGATCCAACAACTTACCTTTCTTTCGGGTGAGGATGGTGACGAGGAGGAGGAGGAACGTTTTCCTTCCCATTGTCGACGGTGGGAGGAGGAAGTTTCTTCTTCGGATGAACCTTCTTTGTTACCTTCCGAACAAGAGGGCGAGGAATGTCGTCTTCCTCTTCATCGCGGTACCTCTTCTTGGCTGCTGCAGCAGCAGCTTGGCGTTTAGATCGACGGGGGCGGAGCGGAGTCTTGGCCATGGTCTTTCGTTTCCTGCAATGCGATGCAAAAATGGCAATGGAAGAAAAAGTGTGAGGTTTGTTTTGCACGGTAAACACAGCAACGAATTCAAAAATGGATGAGGCGGGGCACGCGCGCAGGAAGAAAAAGGAAGGAAGGAAGAGTCGCAGGAAGGAAGACTGGTCGACAATGACAAAAAACAACAATCAAACTTACATTTTCTCCAACTTGGCAAGGTACCAAGGATCGGAATGAACACTGTGAGCGTCGGTGTCGCTCCCAGTGCATTCATCCATCTTTGGAACGAAGGTACCGTCCAAAGGTACGAAGGCGAGTGAGATGGCGTCCGACGAGGATGAACACAACGATAAAGACGACGAAGACGATGAACACGACGACAAAGACGACGAAGAAGACGCAATGGAGATAGGAGAAGACACAATGCCACGATGTCCCTTGTCCTTGGAAGGCATGGGGCTGACAACGGCCGTAGGAGGTTTCGTCATGGTCAGGTCTTCCTTTTTCCAAACGAATGATGAAACACAACGCCCAACACACAAATGCGGCCACTTTATCTGCTTGGAAACTCGTAGCTCCTAAGTAACCTCCAAGTATATTTGTGAGTCCTAATTAGATTGTTCCTAATTGTCGTAAGTAATCTTTCTTTACAATGGTACTGTTTTCCTATGTATTCCAAACAATTAGAAAACTCAACGTACTTTATTACATCCCCCCCTCGGACGCAACGGACGCCTATGACATTTGCTGCTCGGAACGCTTCTCGTCGGGGGCACTCGTCGGGGCGTAACTCCTCGAAGGGCAATAGGTCCTCGTCGTGGACTGCCCCTATATCCGCTGACGCGGGGGGCAGTCCACTCCTCGGACCTATTGCCCTTCTCGTCGTTACGCCCCTCCTCGTGCCTCCCTCCTCGAAGCTACTCCTCGCAGCAAATGTAATATTACAACAACAAGAAGGCCGGGGGACGATCCCTGGTTCCGTTTCCTACACACGCTTGACCTTGGCCTCCGACCGGGGGTGGTTGTTGTTGGTGTTGTTTTGCTGTGGTGGTTGGGAACCAGAAGACGAACGACCCCGACAACGAAACGTTTGCCACACCACCAGACCCAACCAAAGGAGGGCTGTTCCATATTTGCCGGCATTGGCCACTACAATCACAGTCCAAGAATACCACCACGAGTCGTCACTTTGTATGGTTCTCGGTTGTTCAAGAGCCCGTCGACAGGCGAATTGCAACAGAGAAGTTTCCGCCACGTCGCAAATCCACGTCGTACACACCGGCCCCCACACACGCCAGTGCCGGAGACACGTGCCACAAGGAGGAGGAACCACGAGTGTTTGTCGTCGTCCAGGATTCTTGCTCCCAACTCCCATACACGAGACTGCTGAGCGCCACAATGTAACAGGGCATGTACCACGCCAAGTCAATATACGAAAAGTCAATGTACTGACGTTGTTTGGTGGCGGTCCACGCTTCCACAATCCATTCGGACAATAAGGCCTCACTACTACTACGGGTCGTCGTACCATTGTTGCCGCGCAAAAAACACAACAAGACCATGTCGGGGAGCCACACGCCTCGCGTCACAGCATACATGGCAAGATTGCCACACGCGGTCAAGACCGCCAAGAGAGTCAAGGATCGCTTCAAGTGATGCGCACCCCATTCACACAGCGCACTGTACTGACAAGCCAACCAATAAACCCGCTTCCCAAACCCTGCCATTGTGGCTCCTGGTGCTGCCATGTCTGGACGAAAGGTATCGACGACGATAACAAGTGTCAAACCCAAAGGATTCTTGGTTCCTCAAAGAGACACTTTTGGTCTTCATGGAGGCCTCACCCGAGTCGTGAAGCGAACTCCCAAAGATACCAATTTCATCCGCGTTTAGGTCGCTCTTTACAGTACTTGTCGATGGATTCCCGATCTGTGACTGCAGTCCCATGAGGAGATTCATGGATTCCCGATCAGATGGGTCGTGGTTCGGTAGCCTCTGTAGTGTTCGCATCCTTCGGAAACAGGAACGAATTCCAGATGCAGATCTTTTGGGTGCCACGACGCCATGTGTCTCGCGTGGATTCCTCCCCTCACTGCAAAAGCAATTCGTCGACCGAAAGAAAAAGAGAGAAGACTGAGAAGATACCTGTCTCTTCCATTGATCTTCTTGTGTGCGGGTTGTAGGAGTATTATCCACCACGATACTATACTGGCATTGAATACGATCTCGATACACAGCAAGTCCAAACACGTGTGTGATTTGGGAAACAGTGTTGTGTGTGGGCAAGTGCAAAAAGTGATCACACCAAGCAACATCTTGGTAGCAACAGCATCAGCAGTAGAGGCCGTTGGAAGAATTGTCGATTGAACCAAACGCATCTTCCTGCCTGCCTTGCGTCATTTTCGGGGGACCAAGAGTGACACACGACTCTTGGCTGTGTGACATCGGGCCGCCAAACCAGGAATATATCAGTGAGTATAGAAACAGGAAACGAAGGATGAAACCGTGTGGAGGGAATCCTACCCAACAACCACTGCGGCGTGATGGTGCTTTATCTTCATCATCCTTTCATGAATGGCGAATGACTCGTCTTCTTCTTCTTCTTCTTGGCATGGTCGTCGGGTGGAATGTCGTACTGCCAGTTCCAACCGTTGTGGCGACTTCTCCTCCGCTTCGAGTACAGGGGAATGCCAAACTGCAAGAGGCACGTCGAACCTTGCTCGTTCCCGAACCCGTCAATTATCTCGAATTGAATCAAGATCCACCGGGACCCGACACGACTCTGGAACAACCACAACCACAACTCCAGCAAGACGACCTGGTTTTGGCCAATGATGAACAGGATCATGATCTTGACAATGACGCCGTGTTGCAACACAATGACCATGACCATGAGGATGACGACACTGCCGGCTTGTCCTTGCATCGAGCCGTGGAAATTGTCATCATGACGATTTTGCTCGTCTTTTTTGTCTTGGTCCTCGTGTGGACCTTTCGCAATCATTCCTATTACGATCCCAATCAACGACGCTGTCCTCCCATGACGAGCAACAATACCAACAACAGCAATACCAATACGAGTCCTACGGCAACGGCCGTGGCGGAGGAACCCACAAGCACCACACTGGCTTCCTGGTTCCAATGGTGCAAGACGGTGTTTGCTCGTCGTCCCTCTTCATTGGCCGAAGGCAACAACGGCAAGGCCCATTATGCCTGGCAAGCCGTGCCCACCAATACTACTAGTAGTAGCAGCAGCAATCCTTCCACGTCCCTGGAACAGGGACACGAAGGATCGTACCAACGGCACACTCGAGCGACCTCCAATCCGGCGGCAACGACGACCACGAGCAGTCATGGCAGTTGGTATTCGCCAGCCATGACGCAATTAACGTCCCTGTCCAACAGTCTGGGTTCGACCTTGTTGTCCAGCACCCATCATTTGCAACAGCATCAGCAACAACAACAACCATCGGGCAGCCAGTCGCTCTACCACATGCTTTACAATACCAATCATCATCCGACCAACAATCATCCCAATACCAATAACATGTATTGGTCCATGGCCTTTTGTCAAACTTTGGAACATGCGCAAGAACGGATTCAACACAATTGTCAAAATACATTTGACAACAATCATCAAAGTCCGCCCAATGGCACGTATACGACCGTCTATTACAATGTGGCGGCCGGAACGCAACAAGTCTTGTATTTTTCCGCCACCCAATTGCACTTTACCCCCCTGGCGTCGTCGTCCTCGACGGCACCCACGACACCACGAACGGGTGCTACGACCCATCACCACCAAAACAAGTCTCGCGTCACGGCTCCTTCTACAAACACCAATGCCACAGCAACGACGACCACAAATGACCACAATGCCTTGGAAGGATGGACCATTACGGGTCGCGGCAATGATTCCGATGGTCCCTTTACCATTTTGTATGGAAGGGCGGCGGCCAGTGGCGAATTGTATTGGATTCAAGCCGCCCCCCATCACACCAGCACGACCACACCGTCGTCGGCCAGTCATGGTCCGGGAACGGTCGTCTTGCATTGGGCCTTGTTGAATGGAGACGATGATTCCTTGACGGGCTGTTCCATTGCCTCGACGGCCTCGTCCATGGACGAACGGCATTATTATTCTCATGTCCGATTGCATCGACCCTACCTCCAAGCCTTGTATCAAGCACGAGAACGGGTCATTCAAGAAGAACAGCAACCACAACCACAACAACAGCAACATGCAGACCAGGGGTTGTACCCAGAGTCCGCCAGCACGACGACAACGGGAAGCACAACGACTAGTACTAGTACATGGATGGGACCTGGCTTGTGGTCGTCCTGGCATCCTCTCAAGAGAATGCACACCACCACCAAGACTTTGCCGCACACGCCCCTTCCCCAATCGTCCGTGTCGTCGTCCTTGTCCTTGTCATTATCACCCCAAGTCTTGTTGTTTGCTCCCACCAATGGCACCTATCAATGCAGTTATTACGACAAGGGCATTCGGTATTGGGTCACTTTGGAATTGCAATTCACCTTGGAACAAGTCGTCGAATCCAATAATCCTACTAGCAGCAGTACTACGGGTGGTACCACAGCCGTCCTCCCAGCTCATGAGGAGGATGAGGATGACGATGAGGATGATGACGATGACAATGAAAAGGCTCAGGGGCAAGAACAAGGAGGGGAAGCAACCGCACTGGTCGCAGCCGAACACCACCATCACCACCACCCGGATGTAGAAGACGATGGAGCATCCTCACCGACTGATGCTCGCACGGCCTCGACGGCAGCGACAGCAACATCGTCGTCCGATGCTTCTTCGTCGTCGTTTACACGATCCTATTGGATTTGGAACGTGTCGGGTCACGGTCACATTTCACCCTCCTCCATTCAACCACCCCGAAAATTCCGTATCGTCGAAGGTCGAGTGTCGGCCACGACCGGCAAAACGTATTGGGTCGAACAAGAAGACGAAGAAGAACCACCCCAATCGAGTACTAGTAGTAGTACAGCACTCAAGGCACCACCTACAACATCCTCGTCTCCCGAGCCCTCCAAGAATTCAACACAACAAGTTCCGTTGCCACCCACCAACGAACCCAACCAGACGACGAGTACTTCCCACAAGGATGCACTTGGAGGACCAGAACAGCAACTCGACACCAAAAAGAAAACTTTGCACCGAAGACGACTGCATCATCCAGAGGGTCCTCCCCAAAGCTTGACGACTGGTCACTTTTCGTTTGTGAATCAAGATTTTGTCGGATGGCGACAAGCCAACAATGATGCTCCCAGTGTTCGATATCCCGAGTTTTATCTCGTCCACGAAGACAAGCAACATCCCGGACAGGCCTATCAAATGTCGTACGAGTTGGCCAAATCCAATGTCCAATACGACATTCAAGCCGCCAGTTCCTCGGCCGGCCTGTATACCCATTACTACGCCAATCGGCGATACTATACGCCCATGAGTGGAACCTATACCTTTTGCTTTCATGACTATTTGCATCCTCCGCCCAATCATCATTCCCATCACCGCAATCCCATGACGACCTCGCGTCATGAAACTCTCTTGTCGTCCACCCTACAATTGCACTTTGAAGCCCTGCACGACACGGATCAACAGGACCAGGACGCCGGTGACAATCCTAACCGAAACGGCGAGAACCATGCATCCGGAGGACAACAAGACCAGGCCCAACAACCCAAGAGTTGGAAAATCACCGGATCGGGAACCAATGCGGCCGATGGAAGTGAATTTACCATTGTGGAAGGGTTGGTTTCGGCGAGTGGCAAGGCCTACTGGGTCCAGAAAACGACTCGGACAGCTGCCCCACCGTCTCCCCCTCCTTGTCCAGCACCGCTCTTGACACAACTTCCCATTCCTCAACCTGTCGTCTCCCAAGAAGAACAAGACAAGTTTCCTCAAGGTCGACGACGTCCCTATCGTCCAGGACTAGAGCTTGATGAGAATGAAAACGAATATGTCTTGTCCACGGGCGAATTTGTCTTTGTCTTACCGTCTCCATCGACCATGACGCATCGTTCGCGCGGACAACCACAAACACCGCCGTCGCAGCGACCCCAAGAACCCATTATGGAATTCCGTGGTGGATGGCATAATATTCGAGGCCATAAACGATGGTACGAAAAGTTTTATTTCACCAGTCCTTCCTGGTGGTATGGACCGGGAGGACGGGGAACCACGGGTGCTCCTTCCAGCATGATGACGGCGCCTCCGGCAACCGGACAAGCCTTTGTGCCTCCCACCACGACGACCGCAACAACCACCCCCATGAGACCAGCAGCTTCCACGCTGCCCTCGGTGGTGGTGGCTTCGTCCCCTACCGTGGGGATTCCTCCCCCTCCTCCTCCGCCACCACCACCGCCTGTTCCCAGTCACAATCACAACAACAACAACAACAACAGTACCAATGGCTCCACCCCACACACCAGCACAACTCTTTCGCAACAATAACCACATCGCAACAATCACCAAACCATCATACCTTTGCACAGTACCAATCTTTCCAAAATCAGAACCCGATCATATGAAAAAAGGAATAGAAACAAAGTCGTCATAGCTTGCTGGCAACATCCAAAGACGACAATCTAGTAGTACATAATAATATCTTTCAATTCTCTCCGCGTAAACCACTGATCGGGGACGCTCCTGAAGTGGTTCCAAAGAAAAGACAAAACTCGAAAAGTTCTAGACGAAAAAAAGTGTCCTAAGGAGTGTATCTAGATCCTCAAATAGATAGGAGTAGCGACTAGCGACTATGGCGTATGTGTCAATGTACATATTGCAGTCGTGATTCTCTCCAGTCATGCTTCGGTCGCAGAACGAGATTAGGAACGCATGCACGCACGTACTTGCATGGGACCTGACGTTGGGTCGGTCGATAACCAGCATCTACCCCTCCAAACGACGAATAGATCCCATCGAATCCGTCATGGAACAAAAGGCTCTTCTTTCTCAAGGTTCGAGATCCGTCATGGAACAAAAGGCTCTTCTTTCTCAAGGTTCGAAGTTCGAAGCGAGAGAAGCAATTCACGACTTTTAAATCTCATCGACCATGACAAAGGGAAGCAATTCATAAACAAAAATTGATAGTGTTAACTACCCACAACAAAATGGGAGTGATTCTCAAGCCCTTGGAATAGATTTCGTGTTTCACGAGGAGAAGGGTTTCCAACCGTTTTGAAAATCCTGCCTCTCGTTGTAGCATGGCTTGGCTTGCTCCATTTGTCCAACTTTCCTCCTTTATTCCTCCATTGGTATCTCATTCGTTTTCATTGTGGTATTTTTGATTGTATATCCAGTGTAACTCTCGTTCGTATTCCATGTTATAGTTGTGAATTGTGATTGAAACAAAGAACACAACCATGTACTCTTGTTGTTGTATCGAAAATGACAAGGATGGGTCCACACCAGAAAAACGGATGATTTCAAGACTGTATCACAGAAGCAGTCGTTACAATCCCAGGGATTGCAAATAGGCATTGAATTGTTGGACCGTCGCTTGCAATTGCGCAATGGCTTCTTGCACGGCGGTTTGCAAGGGTGGCGGGGCACTGGTCCCTCCGGCTTGATGGGCGGCTCGTGCCGAATGTTCCAAGGCATAGGAAGCGTCTCGCACTTGATGGCACATGAGGTTGGCCGAAGCACCCTTGAGCAAATGAGCACTCCGCATTATTTGTTCAAAGGGTTTATCGGCAGGATTCTGATATGTAGAACAAACAAGTCAAAAAGCAGAAAGGTGGACAAACATGACGCATTAGAAGACGATTGAAATCAGTGAATCTTTTTGCTCATGATTTGCAGCAAGCATAATCGTACCTGTATGACGTTCCCAATGGCCTCTAACTGAGCACCGGCTTCTGTTCTCAAATCGACCAACAATTCTTTCAAGAATTCTTCATCGTTACCACATTGGTCCATGGCATCATTCCATTGAATGACATTGGACATGATTGTTGAAATTTCTGTGGCTGATTAGTTTGGCCTGATTGTGTGCGCGTTTGCTCCGCTCGATAAACTACGAAGAGAGTAATAACAGAGGAATCAATCCAGGTTTCTGGTTTTCGTTCGTTGGTGCGTCGTTGTTGGAATCCTTAACAAAACACAAAAAACAACATTAGATTGTGACAACAAACAGAGGCACGCCCATTGGCAAAGAAACGCACAACCCAAATCACCATTATGTCCAATGGTTGTCGAAGCAAACACGACACAACGTCCTCTTCGAAACAATCAGCGCTCAGTCTCGCACTCACCTCACAAACTTCAAAGTGATCAGATTGTGATCCACGACGAAAGATCTGCAAAGATTGAAACTCTGGGATGGAATGCGAAGAGTTTGAAAGGGAACCAATGTGAACACGATGAGAGATGAGGGGGGAGATGATGCGCAACTGACGAAAGACTGTGCGTTGATGAGAACGATCATGCATAGCTATGTGGAGAATGGGGACCTCCTAAACTTAATTATTGGGACTACTGAGTACTGAGAGTACGATCCGGTCTTAGCTATAGTACACGTCGCTCTTGAGTGACCAGTAACCAAAGGTCTCCAATGTCATATGTCATGCATGGAAACTTCTCAAGGAGATGCGGTCTGCTAGGATGATCGCTAATGATTAGCGACAATTTAGCGACAATCATGGCAAAAAGCATGGACAGAATAAGAAATGCTAAGTAGTCGTATTCCAATGTCATATACTTAGCAATGAATAGATTCAATTTGATGAGAAACCAAGACTAAAATGTTAATAATCTCTACATTTAAGACTGGTTCCATTGTGGGCAGGGATATTTCAGAGGGGTCCCAATTTGAGTTCGTTACATAGATCAACTCGTCTTTGAATGCTCTTTCGATTGGTTCAATATATGCCTCGCCAAATTAAGATATACACTTTGAAATATTGGACTAAAGTATGGCCGGCAAAATTTTAGTATTCAAAACCCTAATGTGAGATGTGCTAGAAGGTACGTAAAAACGGTACTGCAGTCGCGCACGTGAATGACAATAGGGGTATATCGCGCGCATACCGCGCAAAACTTTCAAGCTTGATTTCTCGAAAAGTGGATTTTTCAAATATCCCTGGTGACGATGGAATCAGTCTTATTTACGTATACGAGTAGGGATTCATTAGTATTGTGCCCACAATTCGTTGCTGGTTGGGTTCATTAATGTAGTAGTGTACGTTGATCAAAAGTTTTCCCGAACGTCTCTCAAAAAGCTATCCTAAAACTCCGAACGTCTCTCAAAAAGCTATCCGAAAGTCTTTCATTTCACTTTTTAAAGGCTTCATAGCGAAATGAGAGACATTCGGGGAAACTTTCAATTTTAGGGATAGGGTTAAACTGGGGAATGTAGTTGAAGTGGCACTGACAAGACAACTAGGGTCATTTTATTTAAGAAAAGTCAGTAATGGAGACATGGACGGTCACTGGATGGTCTGTCCGAATGTCAGTCTATCTTTTGAAAGTTTCTCCGAACGTCTCTCGTGAAAGTCCCTCGTTTCACTCCTCTCAGGGGAGTGAGATCTCTGTGCAGGATTCGTCCAATTCGTACCAACTACCAAAACTAGTAGAGGAGGAAGCTATGAGATTATGAGATACCTTCCTAAGTTCCTGCTCTTTTGTTCGATAGAGCTATGGAATATATAATGGGTATGTCATAATATGTCAAATGTCAAGTGTCAAACCCACTCTTCGTGTTTGGATTTTGGATCTTGGATTTTTGATTGCCCACGCTGTATGCTGTATGGTGTATGGTCCATCCGATATCCGATGGTGGGAGTGGTGAGGTTTCGATGGTGACAAACGCGAACTTTTCTTCTCAGGTCGGTTTGCACTTGAATCTAGAATCTACCGGCTCATGGAAACCAGAAATTTGGACAATCACTCAGCATCCGAAAAAATAGATTCAATGAGAAGTCAGAAGTCAGAAAAATAATAAGAAATAATAGCGGGTCGAAAGGAGAGTGGTCTCCCTTCCAATCCTTTCCTTCCTTCCTTTCACCTGTCTCAACAGGAGACAGGAGACAGGAGGTATTTCAAGTTTCGAGTTTCTACTCCATCTCGAAGTGCACTCATGTCTCATGTTGTCATGATGTGTCATGTGACAGTGAGTGTTTGCGAATCCGAATCCACACCCGACACAGCTACTTCTTCTTGGTCGACTTTAGTTCATGCTTTGGGGAGAGGAGTGCCGCATGGAAAAGGTTGACATGAGCATTGTTCTCGTTGGTGCAATCTCACATGTAGGCATTTGAGATTGGAAAAGGGTCGCTGGATGAATCGGACAACCACATTATCTCATGATACATTCATTGTGTGCGTTTTTCTAGATAGAAACCCGTTGCTTTCTTTCTAGGAAGACGGCTCGTGTTCCGGAATCCTTTTCGAGCGAATCTCTAGGTAGAAGAGAGGGGAAAACTAGAATATAGTCTATGGAGGAAATGGTGACGACGAGATAATGGCCTTTCGTACGATCGACGATACCCAGATACTCCTAGAATCTATGCCGGCACGTGCTATCTCCTAAGATCTGAAAGTCTGAGCACATGCAGTCATAGACTCAGTCGAATACTATGCCCTAAATCGCCAGGTTCCCGGGAGCACGCCGGTATGAGTAGCAAAAAAATCCTAACTTTTTACCGAGCTTTCACGTGTCCATGGCGCATGCTGGCAACATCTGTATAGTATAGCTACGCAATTATAGCGTACATATAAGCGCGCTCGCGTACTCGGAACGACACTAGGCACATGCTTTTGTGCGCATAGGGAACATAGAAACACACGTGCACCAACGACTTGCCCTCACAATATTTTTGTTGAGCCATGGTTCTCAAAGATTCTTTGAGAACCATGGCTCAACAAAAATACCCACGATCGAGAAGAAGAGAACTAAACCACACAGCGCCAAACTATAAAGTCGGACGCAGACGCACACTCGAGAGAGAGAGAGATACTAGAGTGGCCTCCTCAGCTGAAAGTCTGAAACAATTGGACATCTTCTTTTTCTTGTGTGTGCTGGAGTCGACGAAACGAACGACAGCGACTTCACCGTTTTTCGAGACGAATGATGCATGACACGGCGACTACAATGGAATCTACTCCAGATACAACAATCCTCACGACGAGAATCATACTGACCAAGGAGAATATTTCCACAGTCCTGCTTTCCAGCAATGCAGACGACGACGACGACGAGTATGAGACCTACGACGACGACGACGACGATGGATTTTCCAACTATGTGGAAACCACAGTGGATCCGAGTCCATGGGCCTTGATCTTGACCATTTTCATTTCCATTCTATGCATTGCCTCCATTCCCTTGTTGATTCATTGTTGGAGAAGGAGGAGAAAGAGGGTCCATTCCAAACAACAGCAAAACGGAGCACAACACGTAGCACAGCAACGAGACCAAGAACCAACGACGACGACAACAACAACAATACCATCCGAGGAGACAACGACCCACGAGGCAACCCTTGTCGTTGCGAATCCATCAAACGATGCATTACGGGATGAACCCTCATTGTCGTCCTTGCAGCCGATTCCACCACAGCTTCCTGTTCAATTCAAAGACCAGCAAACCAAAGCCAATGACTCGTTGCAAGTCGTCCTTTCCAACCCATCTGCTACGGCAAACACAAACAAAACAACTGTTCTTGCCTCGAGAGACCACAGCCATGAGACTCCTACTACTACTACTGCTAGAACCAATCTCCTGGAGGAATACCTAGACTCGGGTGCCATGTGGCATCCCAAGCACAAGGATGTCCGTCGAATTGTCGGTGGAGCGGAAGCCATTCAACAAGTCTTGTTGCCGGCCATGGGTGTGGGCGCAACAACAGACGCGGAACCAATCGATGGCAACGACGATAAGGACAGCAAGGAGGATCCGCAACCACTCGGTGAACCGATTCCCAAGGATGCTCCATCAAAGTCATCGTCATCATCATCATCCTTGTCATTGCCACACATGGGTACCGAAGATTCGTCCTATTCTGCCGGTGGTGAAGTGTCCAAATCGGGCCCACGTCGTTCAAACTCCTTGCGGTTCTTCTGCTGTTGCCACAGCACCAAGAAACGCTACCAGTTTTATCGCTTTGACGATGATATGAAATCCATTATTCAGTTGGCCATCCCCTTTACCTTGCATACCTTTATCATTCACATTTTTGAATTGCTGGAACTGGCCATTATTGGTCGATTGGTGGGTATTAACGAATTGTCGGCCGTCTTGGTGGTGGACACGGTCTTGTCCTTGGCCACCATGTTTCTCGAAGGATCCATTACCAGTTTGTATACACTCTGCAGTCAAGCAGTGGGCGCGCAGGAAGATTACTTGGCCGGTCAATACGTTCAAATTGCCGTGGTGTTTTATCAAGTCACCTTTATTCCCATGGGTGTGATTGGCTGGTTCGTTCTCGAAGACATTGTTCGATTGTTTGGATTTGATCAAGAAGTGGCCGATCTTGCCGTGAGCTATGCCACGATTGAGTTTGTCGGGTATCTCTTTATGGTGTATACAGAAGGCATTGGCTACCTCTTGGAGGTGACGGGATACGAAAAGTTTTCGGCTGGATTTGATGTCATAAATGCCGTGATTGGTTTTGTCTCTCTCTTTATCATGGCCAAATACGGTGAGCCGTCCTTGAGGGATATTGCCTTGTTGGGGTTGGCCATTGATATCCTATTTTCCATTCTCGTGGTTGCTGTGACAGTGAATCGTCGGTGGTTGAATCGACATCACTGGGCCGGAATGGTGGGGAACTTTGCTCCCTCCAACTGGGAAGCGGTCCGTGTCTTTTTCAAAACGTCCATCCCACTGTCGTTGGGCTATATCATGTCCACGGGCGAGTGGGAAGTCTTGACCATCTTGGCGGGTGTTATGGGACCCGCCGAGGTCGCCGCCTGGAGTTTGTTGGGATGGTTGTGGGATGCCATTGAGGAAGTGAGTTTGGCCGTGGCCGACGCAGCCGAAGTCAAGGTGGCCAAGTTCTTGGCATCCGGGCAGGTTGTGCGGGCCCAAACCTTGGCGCACAAATCCTTATTTCTGGGCTGCCTTGTCTCCGTCATCTTTTCCGTACCCATCTTGGCACTCCAACCTGTTCTTCCAAAGCTTTTCACGACGGATGAAACACTTCAAGAACTGTTGCGTCAGCTCATTCCGTTTGTCGCAGTTGGGAACGTGGCACTCATGTTTGGGTCCATGTGCTGGACCATTTTGGGTGCCCAGGGTCGGTATGGCCTCGCCACCGCCATGGGATTCCTGGGAAGTTGGGCCGTTACATTGCCCTTGTCAGTCTTGCTTACCTTGGCGTGGAACTGGGACCTGCAAGGCGTCGCGGGTGCCGTCGTGATTGGGTATGCCTGTTCCGGAGCTCTGAATGCCGCGGTACTGTTTCAATCCGATTGGGAAAAGCTTTCCGCTCGGGTTGTTCGAGATACCATCAAGGCGGCTGGATCGTCCACCATGAAGTTGTTGAAGGAAGGTAATTTGGACTTGAGTAATGACGACATGGTACCACCAATCCAGGATTTTGACGATTATGACTGGAATGAGCTACCAGAGTTTGGTACGTTGTAGAAACACGGTGGATGTGTCTGACAGCATGAGAAACTGAATGACGCTCACGTATTTTTCTTCATTTCATTATCTAGTACAAGCCGCAGCTTCTGTGTTGGGTTATACCAAAGATTTGTGGGATAAGGAAATGGAGCCTCCGGCTTCCGAACTTGAGTGGAATCAAATGAGTGCTGAACAACAAGAAGCAGCCGGAGTTATAGGATATGACCAGAGACGGTGGGACGCCGATGATGAAAGTCAAAAGTAGCAGTAGCAGCAGCAGCAACGGAGATATTGAAGACTCTGGGAGCAAGCACGATGGGTCCAAGGGCAGTGCCCATCCAGGAAATACCAGTTATGAGCAACATCAGATGGCTACCGTTGATACCGACGAAGAGTGGGATGAATCCCCATCAGTAATCATCGATACCGAGTTGCAAAGACACTCGCTTTCCAAGATTATATTTGAGGAACTAGCCTTCTCCGGTCGTACAAATGCCGATTTTGCTATCAAGGAATCGAAGACGTGGTGAGAGTACAAAGAAAGTTCTCATTGGATGTTACTTATTGGGAAAAGCCAAAAAGACCCGTGCATACAACCAGAAGTAGCTGTTATCAATCCAACATTCGGCTTGGCTAAGTGGGTATCAAGAATTGAACCAGGAAACCGACAATCGCATATATTATTGAAATCAGGATGAACGCAATGGCGGCGGACTGAGCAAAAGCTCCGAACAGATGGTAAATAATGATTCCATAGATCCTTGTAGATGTACCTGCTTTCGAGGAGGTTACATCAATGATTCGTTAGTGCGTATCATAGTACAAGGCCCTTTCGGAGTAGTAATACGTATCGATTTCGTCGAGGCTCTCAACATGGGTCATGGCTGACAGTCACCCAACACAAAAGACGCATTCGAGGGTGACACATGCAGCACTTCCTCGTTGTCAATTCGAACCGAGATGAGGGATTGGTTCAGCGACGGAGTCGTTTCAAACATGGTAGTATTCAAGACAACACATTGTCCTTCCGAAATACACATCTCCTCCAGAATCTTGCGAAAGCTATCAAGTGGATCGTAGTCAGGGCTTTGCCATAGCCTGGATGTTTCATTAGGAAGTTTCCCCGGTTGTTCCAAAGACCAAATGATATTTTGGTTTCTCTCCAACACGATGTATAAGCGCAAGTAGGAATCTCCATTGCGGCAAAACGGAGAAATGCGAAACGTTCGAACCTCTCCCGAATTATCAGATACAGCCATTAGAGAAGCGTCATAGGAAGTGGCCAGTGCTGGTGGACTCTCCGTCTGGATGACGTCCCCGATCGGATACCATACCATGGTTGCATCCAGGCGAAACGACCCAACCTTGTATTCCATGCTACTTTGTCTTGACAAGCCAAATGTCATCGTCGTTCCATCTGTGGAGAGTGAAGCGGAGTTTTCGATAACACTCCAGCCCTCTTCCACGATCAAGTCGTTTCCAGTTTTCACCCATGTATTGTCTTCTTGGACTGCATACAGCACAATGGCTGGTGTGTCGGTACGAGCGGCTGCAATGAAACGACCATTCCTTGACATTGTTGACCATCCCACATTGGAGGCAACAAGAGCAACCGTCCAGTTCGCACTGCCCAATTCGTCGGAAGTTGGTGATACATGGAAGAGGTCCGCATTGGAAGATTTCAGAAGAAACGACCCGTTTTCGGACACGGACTGCAAGCTTTGCATATCGCATGATAAACCCAAATCCAGACATGAGACCGCGGTGACTTGAACGCTCTCATTGGTCAGATCAAATATAGAGATAGTAGTTGGGTCGGTTTGGACCGCAAGGTATCGTCCCTTTGCAAAAAAGTCGAAATAGGTACCAAAACGATCACCGACGAGAGATGGTTCCAGAGTAAAACGAATCTCTGGGTCCAGGGGAACAAAACGGTCCATTTGCCAGTCCATCACATGTACCACAAACGTCAATAGGCCATCGGTTGACGTGGTTGGATCAAACGAACCAATGGCCATGCGGACATCGACGGGCCAGGCAATGAAATCAAGCACACTCCCGTGTGCCGTTGAAAAGGTTATTCTATACCCAAAGGAGCTGTCACGAGGTCCATATAGGGTGTCCCCTCTCTCGATCCATTCCGCATCCACCCGGTCAAACACTTTAACATTCGCAGCTCGGGGATGGGAAACGACCAGGATTCGACCATTTGGTGATAATGTAAGGATTGCGAATCTCTGTGCACTCCATCCCGCCACTGTCTCCATTTCCAGTTCTGTTGCATCTAACGCCCAACATCTCTGTCCAGGATCACAAGAGAAGGCAGTGTCTCTGCAGTACGGAAATCCAACCTCGACGGTTCCATTGTATCCACAAAATTGTGTCAGCGAACTCTTACAACTAGCACGACAACAGTCCCCTAAATCATACGCGAAATCCCATGTGTTGAATCCCACGTCACACTTGCCTGAAAAAACCAACAAAACTCAAAGGTGTCAGATCGTTGTACACGTGGTTAGAACATTGCTCCAAAGATGCAAACCACAGGACGTACCATCGGCCGATGGCAGGACTTGGCACTTGTTTCCTGTCGACCCATCCAAACATTGACAGGTACCATTGATGCAAGGATTGCCAAACTTGCATGGGAATTCGACAGCATGACAAATGGCACAATCAAAATCTGACGACGCCTTTTCTTCTTTGACGGGCCACTGCATGGCTTCTTCACTTCGTGGTGTGGAAGCTCTGTACCATGCGAGCCGAACGGGACTGGAAGAATCGGAAAGCGTTCCAACATCGGAAGGATCCGACATGAAGGCTCCTTGGATTGGCTTTTTATGAAGGCTCCAGCCATTTTCGAGCGCCACGGCCAATTCCTTGGTCGAAGATACATTGAATTGCGCCATGGTCGTCATGAGCCATCGTCTCCCATTAAACACAATCAGTCCATTAAAGATGGGATCCACATAGACTGGTTTCGAGTACATGGTCACAAGGTTTCCGTTTTCATCAGTGATTGTTTCATAGTCAGTGGGCATATCTCTTGGTCCAACAAAGGCTTCATCCTTGTCGAGGAAGATTCTAGAACATGGTAGAAGGAAATTACATCTCCTCCCAAACGTTTTGGGTCCACAAACACATTCTCCGTTCGTGTATACAGCATTGCGTCGACAGGGATTTTCCTTGTCGGGACACAAAAAGCACTGAAGCGAAAAGGGTCGCAGGGGTACCCGAGGTGTATCGGGCGTACCGAGACTCCACAGCACCGTTTCGGTAATCTCATAGGTCTCGGTCATGGACGACACTGCTTTGTAGTTGCAGGAGTCGTTTTCATCATATGTAAAGGTCCAGGCTTCAATGTCATTGCAATATCCAAAAAAGGCAGATTTGGACAGTCGTTCCCTATACCGGAAGCGTCCCGCATCGGTCGGTCGGGAGGATCGATCGTAAATCCCACTAAAGGCCGCCAGGCCGGGAACCAAGTCATCGGGGAATTGGACTTCAATGGAGGTAGACACAAAGTGACCCGTTTGTTGCAAGACAAAGATCCAAATCCAACAAGCCAAAATGACAAAAAAGACAATGAGCAAGGGAAACCGTCGACGAAAGCGATTGTCGGTAAAATACGAAATGTCGGTCACTTCATTGGCTCCGGCTTGTACAGTGGGACCAATAATCCCAAAGGTTGCCAATTGAAAGGCCAAATTGTCCTGTAACATGTGTGTGTTGATGGAGGAACAAAGAAAACCATCAAGCTGTGTTAGAACCCTCCATGATACCACACGAGCGAGGACTTGTTGATTCTGAACAGAACACACGTACCAAGTCGTTAATGAATTGAAGCGCAATAAAGTTGAAAAAGATTTCCAAGACTTGTGATTCAATCATGATGAGTAAAAAGGAGGCAAAGATGGAAAGGGTTCCCACCAACATGCGACAGGTGACAGACAAGACAAATTTACTATACGAGCATTCATGAAACTTTTTCTCCAAGGCCTCTTTTTGATAGCCGTCATTGATCAATATCATTCCTTCGACAATCTCATCTTGCAAGGGAATGAGCATAATGAGGGCAATCACTATAATATACAAAACATTAAGGTGCAATGAGGACCGCACGTGAGAACAGAAGCAGTTACGTAGTCAGAGGGAGGACCAGACGATTCGGAGTACCCAATACAATCGAAAGCAAGACCAATACAGCAGGAATAACCCAAGGCCAACATGTCTGGACATACCTTGCGCAATTCGAACGGCCGGATCGACATTGGCGGGGAAGCCAAAGGGATTGACGCCATCGGACGTGTCCGTGACATCAATCAATACCAAAATGTAGGTGGCAAATTGAAAAAAGGTGACCAGCATACCAAAAGAAAAGGGCATGGATCGGTAGGGAGCAATCATGACCATGGAAAAGGTATCTTCCGGCAAGCGTTTTTCGGTTTGGAGTCGTTCATTTTCCGACGGTTCATATTCGCCCGGAAGTCGTACCACTCGAAAGGATCCACCGGGCCGTTGAATCGTAGCCGTTTGTTGCTGTTGTTGTTGTTGCTGTACATGAGCCTGTTCCTCGGGTGGTTCTCTGGTCAGTAATAGTGCGGATGCCGCTGTTTCCTCCGATTGCAAGGGTGAGGATGGATCGGACCCTGTCGTTTTGCAGTGGAGCCGCCTCTCTTCATCGCCCGTCAACAAGACCTTTTCTTGAGAGGATCCCAGGGTGGTGTTCGTTGTTTGTTGGAATTGTAAAAGTCCTTCATCATCAGTCACTTCGCTGGTTTCCGACATTGTCTTCCTTCTTGTTTTATTTTATGGTTCTATGCAGTGGTTTGTGGTGCTAAGCGGCCGAACCGCATAGTAAGTGGGGCGTTTCTTCTTGGGGGAAGAAAGTGGCTATTGGGAATGGAGTGTACAGGGGTGGTTGTGGGGCGTATACCTTGCCCGCTGGGTTTTCTTGTATCTGCTTTCATATTCTTGGTTGCGCAGCGCAGAAATTTGTTTGTTTAGATGTTTGGCCAGGGACGTTACCAGGGCGTGTCCAAGTGACGCCTTTGCGTAATGTCCTATCGAGTGGATGTGTGCTTCGTCGTATCGAAATCTTGGTGATCGTTTGGTGGCTTTGTTGGCGATGTTGTTTGGAGCGTATTCGATTTCTTGGTAGAGGTCAAAGGCGGCGGTATGTTGTTTGCTTCTTGAGGGTGTCCGTCCGAAGTGTGCATCTGGCCATTGTGGTGGGATGGCCGAGGAGAATTCGTGTGGCAAGTCGTCCTGGTGGAAGAGAAGGCGCTGGGCGAAGGATCCAAGGGATCCGAGATGATCAACGGTGAATGGGATCATATATACTCCGTTTCCAAGAAGGTGTTTTGCTGTGTTGTCGTCATGGCAGAATTTCGAACGGGCTGCTTCATGGTGCGGTCTGGAGGCTGCAAGGCCAAGGGCACTGTTATCGACCGGGACGGGAAGTGGTGTTCGAGCATGAGGGGGCGGGATGGTGACATCAATGGCCACATAGTTGAAGGGTTCGTTCTTCTGTGGTTGTTTAAGCAACAATCCAACGTCGGCTGGTCTCACATTTCTTGTGTGTTGTGGGGCCAGACCGGGAGGTTCGATGTGGACGTCCTTGCAGTCCTCTACGTAGCCGGCCGCGGGTGCCAGGCGGGAGAGGAGGTCGTAGACGGTGTCCCTTACTGCATTGGAGAGGGCCGTCTTCGAAGCCATTTCGGCATCATTTTCTACCCCCAAGCAGGGGTGAATAGTCGGGTCGCACATGTGTCGTGAATTCGAGGTGCAAAGTCTTATTCACCCCCACGGCGCGAGGGTCCAAAATTGGCGATTTCTCGACTTTGCCACAAACCACAAAAACACACCACACATTCACCACGGAGCCAATCTTGAGAGTGTCATAACATCACCCATGAACGTTCAATCCTTCACCCAAGATGACCAACATGTCTCCCTTGCCCCACCGGACCATCGTGAACCTGCGGTTGCCTCCGAAACCCGCCGCAACGAGTCTCTCCATGGTCTGCATACCACCACCAAGAACAACCATACCAACGAGACAGATGACCATCCTTTCCATCCATCCATGCAAGCTCTCCTTTTGATCCAACCATCCGCAAGCCTCCCTTGCACCTCCACAGACCAAATGGAGGCTTTGCATTCGCTCGAAACCACAATCAACCAGGCTTTTCCGATTACAACGGCAAGACGACTCGTGCTTGGGGATTGTCTATTTGTTTGCTTATCACCATCTATGTCATAAACTATGGTTGATTGTTATCTTGTTGTCTTCGTCTTGGGGGAAGCTAGATGCAACAAACGAGAGGTGATTGCTGTGTGATCTTGGTGCTTCGTATCTTTGAGCTTAATTTGTGTCTTATCATTGTTGTGTGTGGAGAGTGAAGACCCCAATGTTGTTGTTGTTGTCGAGTGCTGAGGGCCTTGTTTTCCATGGGATAAAGATAGGCCGATGCAATCAATGAAGGAAGGAGAGAAAGGAAGAGGGGGAACATCGTCAATGCCTGATAGAAAGGAATAATGGGTGAGAAGAAGGTTGTTTTGGGCGATGCTTCTGTTGCTGCCTACCATGGACCTTGGTAAGCCAATGTCAACCTTTCTGCACCACCATCAAGTCATACAGTCCACATGCGCCTTGTTTTGGATGATGGTGGCCTTTGGGCAGTGATGATGGGCCATGGACGATCGCATCACCTCCAGTGCCGTGGTGAAAGCGCGGAGTGGTTGCGAGGTTTGTGTTAAAGTCGAGAGCGGAAGGGACGCGCCGTGGGGGTGAGAAAGAGTTTGCACACCAGGATCGAATCACTAAACCTCATGACTCACCCCCGCTGGGGGGTAATCATTTTCTTTGGGGGGAGAGCGTGACAAAAAAGGAGAAATTGTGCGGAAATAGCGATTGGGTGTATATATCTGTACTATTTGTTCTATATTATAGAATGCAACCCAACGTTCACAACTATTGATTTGAAAAAAGGAGTGTCAAAATTTTCAGTCCAAACCGTCCACAATCGCTATGTTCGCTAGAGCAAGTAAGGTCTTGTCAATCTTTATTCGGTCTACATTCTATATATGGACATAGGTACTCCTCTCTATGGTAACAAAAGCATACTGCAGCTCTCTCCTTTTTATGTGAATGAAGAACATAATCTGGATCTACTACCTACTAGGTAGCTTTGTTGAAAAAAGGGAGAGATGCTCGAAAAAGGATTCCATCCCAACCTCTACCTTCAACTACAGTTCGAGAGTGACGTTCCACCGGCCATCTTTGACCTCCTAACATTCTTGGTAAACTGCCAGGTATTCGATTGTTTGTTTGACGCTTGTCGTGTCTAGGCAGGAAGAACCAGACAAAGAGCGACGAGCCACTATAGCATCCACGCCGCTCTCCACGACTTGATTGTGGCCTTCACACTCTCTTGGGAGAACTGTTGTCTTCTTGACATGGGGAGGCTGCTGAGTTGCGGCTCGCTACGCTTTGGTTTTGGTCAATGGCGCCTTGTCCGGAACCATGACTCCAAGAGTTTGCGTTTTTCGGAGGCTTGCCAGCCCATCCACGGAGGATGATCTTTCTCGTCCATCCAGCACGACAAGGTTGTTGTCAACCAGAGTTGCTCGGTAATTGAAAATAGTTGAAAAGGTCATTGCGAACAAACTTTTTTCCGCCGCGCGGCGTGGTTCGACGAGGTTCCTCACGCGGCAGTGCGTCGCTTCGCATTTCCAGTCTCGACCTGTGTCACACAGTCCATCACTTGACACACATACTACCATCCCACAGCAGTCCACCACCATCACACCATGGGCTGCGCTCCCTCCAAACTCCCTCCCGAAGGACACCAGCTCCTCGCCCACGACACACACGTGACAATCAAAGAACCAGTGTGGGTCCGCTTGACCTTTCGCCACCTCCGCACCCCCCACAAGCGTGCCAACTACTTGTTCCTGCGGACCAAGGGGTCGCTGGCCATTTCCAATCAACGCATCCTGGGCTACATTCGGAACAAACGCGGACGAATGGAACGACAAGTGAATGTGGCCTTGGATGACACGGCCACCAGCACCCGAAGCATACAGTTTGCCGTCAATGAAAAAGGCCAGTTTGTCGTGCACGCGGATTTGGCCGTGACCCAGCCAGGCGGAAGATACGCGGGGACCATGGAATTGGTCTATTGCCTCCCCGAGTCGGCGAGTACGACCGTTCTCAGCCTTCTGCCCCCCGTACTCCTCCGTAGTCCTCGGTAGTCCTTATACCGACCTACCGGGAAGTATGTGCTAAAAACCCACCAGTTTATCTTCTTTTAGAAAACCAGCAACATATCTATCATTTGTTTGTATAAGATCCGAGAACCTTAGGTTATCTTATGACTACTAGTAGAAATCTATAGCCATTTCCCGTCGCTACCATTCATTAGTTTTGCCGTCTTTTCTTCGACCAAAAATTCTTTATCGTTTCGACTTCCCACCGACACAACATTCCATATAGTCGCTGTGAATATATACGTCTATTAACCGCTAGGTACTCCTCAATACCCGGGGTAATCCATGTTTTCCAGGATTTCTATGAATTAGTCTCGACTCGCGCGCGCGCCATTTCCATGCTCGGTCCACCTCGGGAGTTCATTAATGCCGCTCACTCATTTTTCCCTCGAAATATTGTAATATTACATTGTCTCTCGATTCTCCATGGCGCAATCGCAGTCTGGTTCGTTTCCATCCTGTAACTGAGAGCAAGACTGTGACCTACACACACAAGACTCTTCTTGCAAGGTTTCTTTGTATTCGCAGACCAAGGAGGAAACACCATACCAAGGAATGTCTCGTGTGCCGGCAACATCCCTGGAGGCCCCCACTCATCATGCCATGGAGGTGGAGACGTTGGAGTCTAGTTTGGCCGCCCCCAAGAAGATCCTCACCCAACAAGAACAACAACCACAAGAGTCAAACCCAATCGTTTCGAGCGACGAAGCATCTCCCGTCGCAACGACCAGGGTACGTCCTGTGAGGGCCGAGGATGATCATGAGCATGAGGAAATGAAGGACCCTGGTCCAGCGAACGACACACACCAAAGAACAACAACAGAAGAGACGCCCACGTCACTAAACAATGTGTGGGAAGCACTCGAGTCTCTCGATTCGGAAGGATGCGCTTGCACAGGAGGTTTAGCGACAGAGTTGCCCTTTTTACCAGGACTGGTGGTGGAAAGAGTCGGACAAGTCCAGGTACCAATGGATCCCGACACGGCCACCAAACTCCAAACAGGGCAACAACTACAACAACCACAACAATCGGTTCGGGACAAGTCGGACCGTATGCTTCAAACGGTGGGTGACATTTTGGTTCCCAAAGACCACCAAGACAACTGTAACGTGGGTAATGGCACAATTCAAGTGGATGCCGATAAGATCACATTGACGAATCCAGCCTGGTGTGCTGGTTTGAACGAGCTGACAAAAAGGGTATGCACCGATCTGGGTGTCAATCCTGACATGGTACAGTGTGAATTGGACCAGCTCTGGCTGCGTCAAGCCGGAGACGGTTCGAAACAGTATTGCAATACCGATGGAAGGTTTGCCACGTTGGTGATACAATTACCCAGTCGCTTTACTGGAGGCTCCTTTGTTGTGACTCACAAGGGCACTACCCAAACAGTTTCCCTGCAACATGCCGATACCTCTCCCTATCAATGTCGCTACGTGGCATACTACGCGGATTGTGAGCATGAGATTCGACCCATTGAGTCGGGTCATCAACTCGCTCTCGTGTATTCGCTCTGTTTTACCGGCAGCCAAGATTCGAAACCGTCCCTGGCCAATGTCCAAGACGGTTCGTTCCGGTCGATCATGGAGAAATTGGACAAGAGTCAATCTCTCTTTGCTCTTCCCATGGATCATCGTTACAGTTCGGTTTCATTGGCACAAGAAGGAATCAATGCCCTCCAGGGCAAGGATCGATGGGTAGCGCGGACGATTGCTCGAGTAAAGGGATGGGAACTACTCATGGCCAAGATCAAGGGATGGGACATTCAGGAGAAGGACCACACAAAAATTTGCTGGGAAGAACTTTTCCACCAAGATGGAAAAAAGGCGAACGCGCATCAATCCTGGCTCGACAAGGAACTCAACGTTGATTCGATCCAAAAGGGAGGCAATATATTGGCAGACGAACAGGGTGCCAAGGAAATGTGGAAGCTCGTAGATTCGACCTACCACAAACAGTATCGTTCGTGTATTTTGATCGCCTTTTCTACGGCTACAGTCTTTGAGAGAGTCTGCCGTTCTGATTTCTCCAAAGCCTGTGAGGAAGTTCAAAAGAATCCGGCCCGTCTGGACAATGCCTTGGAGTTCATGACGAAATCCATACCAATTGTTCAATCTAAGGATTTTGTCATCCTCCACTCGTTCATTCAAGGCAAGAGCTTGTTTTGGTCGTCACTGAAGGCCATGATGCAGGGTCTGTCCAAATGCAAACAAGTTCCATCGTCGAATGTGATTTCTATTCTTGCCTTATTGATACAAGAACATGGATGGAACGACGAGAAGATGACTCCTATCCGTCTCTTTCTGGAGCAGCTTGCTTATATTGACAGCGAAGCGGGTTGCATGGAACTCTTGACCTTGATGGAGCATTTTTTGACAATCAAGAAAGTGCTACAGGACGACAAGGCTATCATGGACACTTTGGTGGAAAAGACGATTGATAATTTTGCCAAGGGCACTGGAACCACGGATTCAAGCTTGCGCTATAGTGACATTGCTCCCAGGAACAGAGGCGAGATTTACAAGCGAATTGAAACACTTTCACAATCCCATGGATACGCAAACATTTCATCTGCTGCCAAGGCATGCTTGGACAGGATCCAAAAGATGAACAAAAGGGAGAAGCTGCTTCCGGCTTTGGAGGATCAGATTGCAGCTGTAGAATCCATTTATAACAAGATCCCTGCCGCGAAACTTGATACCTGTCTGGAAGTTTCGATCCTGGATACCTTTGCCCACTTGCTCAAGGACTACGGTGGTTACAGAATCAGTTTCTCAAAGGAGTTTCCCACCATTCACGCGTTTCTTAAGAGCACTCTTCTTACTGGGGATCTTTCAACGCTATTTTGGATGAGATGCGGTCGAAAATGAAACTCCCATCAACTCGCTTTTCTTCCATCTTGGCTTCCGTGATACAGGAACATGGATGGGACGACGAAAAAGCTGCTCCAGTCCGGCTCTATTTGGAACAGCTTCCTGACAAGGGAAAAAATAGCGATTGTTTTCAATTTATGGTGTTGATGAAGGACCTTTTTGCACTCAAGAAACCTTTGGAACAGACGGCACCAATTGACTCCCTGATACAAAAGGCCATCCGAAATTTCGACGAAGCAGAGGGAAAAGACGATCTAATGCTCCCCATCACATCTACATTTAAAACAAGCCGTAAAAGTGATTTATGAAATGCTTGAAAAGCTTGGAAAGTCGCACGGATGGGATGGTGTATCATGTATTGCCAAGGCAATCTTTTTCCGAATCCAAAGATTGAATAAGGAGGAGGCATCCTGCTGGAGAGGCCGAGAGGAGAGACACTTGGTTGAGACTTTGGTCGAACAGATTGAAGCGTTGAAATCGTTTCACGCAAATATTCCGCCTGTTGATTGCGGTAAACTTTTGGAAGAATCGATTTTGGATGCATTTGCCGACGTGGTGGAAAACTATAGTGCTGACAAAATCACTTCCTCGGACCACTTTCTAACCCTGCACTCTTTTTTCAAGGACAACTCCAAGTATGGGATTTTATTCAAGAAGATTCTAGAAGGGATGTTGTCTGAATCGAAACTCCCACCCGCGCCCCTTATATCCATCTTAGCATCCATGATCAAGGACTCTGGATGGAACGATGAGAAGGTGGCTCCGTTCCGTCTGCTTCTTGAACGGCTTGGTGAAACGGGGAAGAAAGTAAATTGCATTGACCTCTTGACCTTGATCGAGGTTTTTCTATCAATCAGGAAAGCTTTTGAGGACAAGTCTCGAATCGATTCCCTGATAGAAAAGGCTCTCCGTACTTTCGATACGGCAACAGGAGAATGTATTCCGTCGTATGACTCCGATGACTCATACGACTCCGACGATTACGAGTCCGAGGATTCATTCTGTCCATACGCATATCGACAAAAGAAGTCCAAGGCGTACTCCAACGAAGATGCAAGAGAGATTTACGATCATCTTGAAAGGCTTGCGGAATCACAAACATGGGAGAGTATATCATGTGCTGTCAAGTCGTGCTTTGCCCGAATTCGAAATGTCAAGAAAAGAATGAATTTGAAATGTTTGGTCAAGCAGATTCGAGCGCTGGAATCAATTGCTAAGATCGTCCCCAGCATGGAGGTGGACAGTCTACGAGAACCCGTTCTCAAGGAGTTTGTGAGCTTTCTCACCGGTAAGAATGGTTGGTGGAAAGACTCGGAGCTTGAACGTATGCTAAAGAATCTCGCCATTTACGGAACTCCCGAAATGTTTCGAGATGTGGAAAGCTGGGCATCCGCGGACACCTCCTCAAGTCTTGCGAAAGTGGACTCTGTATTCCAAAAGCTCACTTCTACCAGTATCAACGCTAGGTACATGAAGGCCAAAGACAAATGTATCGCTCATGTACATAAATGTGTTCGCAACCAAAAAGTTGATGAGCTTATATGTGAAGAGGAGCGTCTGATCCGGGAGACTTCAGACGGTCCTCCAGAGTTTTCTTGGAGCAGACCATTTGCCGAAACAGGACATAAAGGGTTGGATGCTTTTCTTCAAAGCGATCGACCCGGTTCTTATGAAATTCGCGTGGGAGGGGGAAAAGACAACGCCAAGAGTGTTGTGCGAAATGGCACAATCATATCCCACGGTGATGCCGAAGACATTCAAGTGGAAATCAAGGCTAGTAACAAGACGGGGAAGAATGCGTCCGTGATTGTGACCAAAATTGAGGAGACAGATCGCACCGAAATGGAGAACTCCTACCAAGATAATATTCGAGAGCTTGCCGAAGTGCGTGCCAAACTGGAACAATTGGGCCATCGGAAACGTCCAACGGGACAAAAAGAGCGTCCGAAGAAACGCGCCAAAGTAGGAAGAAAGTGATCTTGAGTGATAACTGATACATAAAGTCTGATATTCGACGACATGGTTAGCCTCTTTCGGAGCTCTTCAGTGACCTCTGTTGTCTTTCGATCCGAGATATTTTTGTTGTGAGTCAATGTGCTGTTGTAACGTCAAGAGATGTCCCCCCGCGTGCGCGCCATTTGCGCTACCTCCACGCGCAAAATCCACGCCAACAATCCGACTCGGGATTGGAATCGGATGCGTGTTTTCCCTCTTGACCATGGCGAACTCACTGTCTGTTTCCTCTCAATCCTTTTCCTCAACACTGTGGCCTTCCCTTTGTTGAGTAGCAAGTTCAAGGTTTCACATCTGTGAAGGGGTTGATTTCAAAACAGTAAGAAGACACCATGTCGTCCCCTGTTGTACCATTGGCGGCAAATGACAGCGCCCCCAAACCAATGGATACGAGTATGGACGTAGAGAATTCGGCAGCCAGGATCCTCCAAGAAGAAGATTCCAACCCAATCATATCGAGCGATGCGGTATCTCCGGTCACTGTGGCACAGGTGCATCCTGTAATGGCAGAGGATGATGAGAAAATGGCGGAGGACCATGAACAAGCGGTCGACCATGAAACACGTGATGAGACGACCACGCCATCGTCCCTCAATGATGTGTATCAGGCTCTGGGTTCCCTCGACTCGGAAGGATGCGCTTGCACAGGAGGTTTAGCTACAGAGTTGCCATCCATGCCCGGGTTGGTTGTAGAGGGAGTGGGAAAAGTCAAGCTACCGATTGATCCAGAAATTGCTTCCAAACTCCAATCCGTATCCAGTGGCCTATGCTATCAAGAAGTGGGTGACATTTTGGTTCCAGTCGAGGCTACTGACGCTGACATGACTCAAATCGATGCCAAAAAAGTAACCGTTACGAATCCTACCTGGTCGACAGGAATTAGAGCCCTGACGAAAAGGGTTTGTACTGCTCTCGGGGTCGACCCGGATCTAGTGCGAATGGAGCTATCCAATCTCTTGTTGAATCAAGAGAGCGACTGTTCGAAAAAGCATCGAGATTTGAAAAAGATGGATGGAAAGTTTGCATCCCTGATGGTACAACTACCAAGCCACTTTACGGGAGGGTCCTTTGGAGTGACTTACAATGGCAACACCAAGACGTTTTCCATGCAAGATCCGGAAACATGTCCATTTAGCTGCCAATTTGTGGCACATTATGCCGATTGTGAGCATGCGATTTTGCCCATTGAGTCGGGCCATCAGCTCGTGCTTGTTTATTCTCTCTGTTATATTGGTAGCGAATCTTCCAAACCGTCCCTGACCAATGTCAAAGAAGGTTCATTGGGGTCGGTGATGCAGAAATTGGACCAGGGTCAATCTCTTTTCGCCATCCCCATTGATCACCAGTATGAATCTATGGCACTGGCACAACATGGAGTCGATGCTCTAAAGGGCAAGGATCGATGTCTGGCTCGGACGATTGTTCGAGCAGAGGGGTGGGACATTGTGATTGTTAAGGCCGATGGATTGGACATGAATTCCAACTTTCCTGGGATGATTTTCTTTAGAGAACTATTTGACCCAAATGGAAGAGATGCAAAATCTCATCAAAAATGGCTAGAAAAGGAACTTAGCTTTTGGTTGCTGAAGAAGGGAGGCAGCGTGTTGGCCAATGAGGATGAAGCCAAGGCTATGTGTGAAGTCGAAGACTCGACGGATCCGACCCACTATTCATATCGTACGTGCATTTTGATCGCCTTTTCCACACATGCGGTCTTTGAGCAAGTTTGTCGCTCCGATTTCTCCAAGGCAGTGGAAGAAGTTCAAAAGAATCCAAACCTTTTTGACCGTGTATTGGAGTTCATGAAAACGTCAAAGCCAATCCTGTACTCCAAGAATTTTCTCATCCTCTACTCTTTGATGGAAGGAAAGAGCATGTTTTGGTCATCATTGGATGCAATGATGGAGGGACTGTCAAAAAATAAACGAGAAGTACCATCCTTCCAAGTAATTTCCATCCTTGCCACCTTGATAAAGGAAAATGGGTGGAACGACGAGAAGATAGCTCCTATACGTTTTTATCTCGAAGAGGTTACAGAACCTTCAAGAATGAATGATTGCATGGACCTCTTGACATTGATAGAGCACTTTCTCACCATCAAGAAAGTGGTACATAATGAGAAGACAGTACTGGAAACGTTGATCGAACAGACAGTTCACAATTTTGACAAGAGATCAAGATATTCGGTTGATGGTTCAATCTCTCCTTCACGTAGAGGCGAGATTTACAAGCGTCTTGAATCACTGGCCCTATGCCATGGATACGCAAGCATTTCATCTGCTGCCAAGGCATGCTTTGTTCGAATCCGTGAGGTCGACAACATGAAGACGTGGAACTACCTACCTTGGGCGATTGAAACGGAGACGCTGCTGCCGACTTTGGTCGAGCAAATGGAAGCTGTAGAATCCATGCATACCAATGTCGCTGGCGCTAAACTGGATACCAGTCTAGAGGAATCGATACTCGATGCCTTTTCCGGTATGGTGAAGCACGACTTATTTTGCCGAATCAGTTTTTCAAAGGAGCTTCCTACCATTCACGCTTTTCTGAAGAATCACTCCTCCTATTGGTCAACCTTCAACGCTATGTTGCAAGAAAGCAAGTGGAAATGGAAACTCCCATGCTCGTCGTTCACTTCCATACTAGCTTCCGTTATACAGGAACATGGATGGGACGACGAAAAGATGGGTTCAGTCCGGCTTGTTTTGGAACAGCTTCCTGACATCGCACAAAAATGCGATTGCATTGAATTCTTGGAGTTGATTGAGCGACTGCTGTTATTAAAGACAACTCTGGGAGATAAGGCACCGATTGATTCCCTGATAGAACGGACCATCGAAAATTTTGACATGGACGATTTTGACATGGACGATGCTGAGGAGGGAAGAGGTGGAGCGTCAAGTAAAACCAGAAAGGCCATTTATAGTTTGATTGAAAGGCGAGTCAAGGTACATGGATGGGAGCGTCTAGCTGCTGCTGTCGACTCCTGCGTTGTCAGAACCCACAAACTTGTTCCTTGCGATGAGGATGCGTGGCTTGAGATCTTTCTGGAGCAGATTGATTGGGTGAAATCACTTCGTGCCAATAAACGTCTCGAGACATCCATTGTGGATTCGTTGGAGGGAGTTGTCCACAGAGAGATTTTGGATTCGTTGGAGGGAGTGACGTGGAACTACAGTCAGACGAAACTTACTTCCTCAGATCGCTTCACCACCCTTCACTCATATTTCAAGCACGACATCACTTACTGGAATTTTTTCGAGGAAATTCTCGAAAGGTTGGATAATGAATCCAAACCACCGCCTTGTAATCTCACATCGATCTTAGCATCCACCATACAGGAACGCGGGTGGCTCGATTACAAGGTGGCTCCGATCCGTCAATTTCTGGAACAACTTGCTGAAAAAGGAAGCAACGTCAATTGTATTGATTTCTTGACCTTTCTCGGGGTCTTGTTCTCGCTCAGGAAATTGCTGGAGCTCCGGGCGCCAATTCAGTCTCTGATTGGAGATATGATCTGTAATTTCGAATGGCAAACAGAACAAGGACAATTGCCCCGAATGTACTTCACGAATGAAAATCCAAAACAGATTTACAAGCGGCTTGAAACGCTGGGGGGATCTGACGCTCGCGATATATCACGTGTCATAAATGCATGCTTTGTCCGAATTCGTAAAATCAACGAAAGGAAAACCATTTTTGAGCATATGAACGACCAGATTAAAGCGATTGAGTCAATTGCTACTCATGTTGCGGACATAGAGACAGACTATCTTCGAGAACCTATATTCAGAGGGTTTGTGAGTTCTCTCACGAGCGGTGGTTTTGGGGAGGCCTCCGAAATTCAAAGAATGTTAGAGAAACTGGTCATGCACGGCACCGCTGAGATGTTTGGAGATGTGAAAACCTGGGCAAGCACAGCCTCGTCCTCAAGGCTAAGGGTACTCGACTCGGCATTCCAAAAGCTGTCGTCTACGAGTCACAACGTGTCGAATGCAGATGTCATTGAAGAGTGTATAACGTATGTGCGTACTCGGGCCCGCCAACAGAAAGTTACTAAGTTGAAAAATCAAGAGAGACAGCTGATTTCTTTGACTGAAGATGGCCCTCCAGTGTTTTCTTGGAGAATACCTAGCGCGAACACAGGCAACGATAGTTTGGACGCTTTTCTCCAAAGCTCTCGACCAGGTCCTTTAACAATATGTGTGGGAGGAGGAATAGGCCATGCCAGGAGTGTGGCACGTAATGGCTCAATCATGTCCCAAGACTATGCCGACGAGATTGGTGTGTATCTATTTGAAAGTCAGGAGAGAGGCAACCGCGCATCTGTAATGGTGTTCAAAACAAAGAGACTGCACGATACCCAGCTTGCGAGATACGAGTCGAATGTTGAAAAGCTTGCCAACGTGTGCGCTCAACTGGAAAGACTGGGTCGTCGTCCCCGTGAGCGAGCGGAAGAAGAGCCTCCCACGAAACGTTCTAAAGTATAGGATATATGACAGAAGCGATTGTGATTGATGAATGATCTCGATGTGGCACATTGGGAGCTATGGCAGAAGCAATTGCGCTTGATAAATGATAGATAGTGTTATGTTCCATGACATGCCTCACGGTATTCGGACGAGTTACTAATCCATGACTTTAGCTCCTTGAGCGTGAGATTTTCTCGAAGGATGCAATCCCACTTTCACGTTCAGCTTGTGGGGCGCATTCCTGTCCTTTTGACCTCGGACTTGTGTTGGTAAACTGCCTCTATCGTGTTTTGTTTGCCGACTTGACATTTGATTTGTTGGAGGTGAGGGGATGGAGGAGGGGGACGACTACCATTTTGTCAGGCATGTCCCGGTGTGATACGACACATACTGCTACTCCTACTCCTAGTGGGTAGTATTAGGGAGAGCACATAGCTCGAATTCCTGCCCAATGCGTCCGGCTTTTAATTTTTGAACAATTTTTCCGAAAAATTCGAAAATCGTTTTCTTTTCTTCTCTAGACTAAGGAGATGGGCAGTCGCACTTTTACAGCTTTCTCCCGACTTAGGCGGGACTCATCCTGCTTGGAGTCGCGTTGCGTGAGCGCGCCAAGTTTAAGCCGATCACACCCGTCGGCCGTCGGGCCACCTCGGGGACGGATTGCCACACATCTCTTCGTCGAACACCTTGTTTGCAAATTTCAACAACAAGACCTTTCGGCGTTTCGCTGTCTTCTCTTGATTGTGACCTTCTCTACTCTGTTCAGCAATTTCAAGAATTGTCTCTTCGCTTATTGAGAGGGAATCGAAAGAGCTAAGAACAAGACGACGACATGTCGAATGTACAGGCATCTGTGGTCCCATTGGCGGCAGATGACACTGGTCAACAGGCAATTGATACGAGTATGGAAATCGAACCGTCCAAGAATTCGGCACTCAAGATCATCCAAGAAGAAGAGTCGAACCCAATCGTCTCGAGCGATGAGGCTTCTCCTGTTGCTGTAGCGCGGGTACGCCCTACTTCTAGGATTGAGAATGATGAGGAAATGGACCAAGCAGACGACAAACAAGAAACAGAAGAAAAAACGACGACAACCTCTCTCATTGATGTGTACCAAGCATTGGATTCTCTCGACTCGGAAGGATGCGCTTGGACAGGAGGCTTGGCCACAGAGCTGCCCTCCATGCCAGGGTTGATTGTAGAAGGAGTGGGAGAAGTCAAGTTACCGCTGGATCAAGACACTGCCACCAAACTCAAAACAACGTCCAGTAACATGCTCTTTCAAGCGGCGGGTGACATTTTGGAAGCTACTGACGCTGACGTGGCTCAAATCGATGCCGATAAGGTTACTTTGACCAATCCAGCCTGGTTTGCTGGCTTGAAAGCCCTCACGAAAAAGGTTTGTGCGGCTCTCGGAGTCGATCCGGAGCTAGTACGAACTGAGCTATCCAGCCTTTTGTTGAATCTAGAAGGAGACTGTTCCAGAAAGCATCGAGACTTGAAGAAGGCAGATGGAAAGTTTGCATCCTTGATGATCCAACTACCAAGTCGCTTCACGGGAGGGTCCTTTGCAGTGACTCATGACGGTAACACAAAGACATTTACCATGCATGATCCTGAAACATGTCCATTTAGCTGTCGTTATGTAGCACATTATGCCGATTGTGAGCATGAGATTTTGCCCATTGAGTCGGGTCATCAACTCGCCCTGGTCTATTCTCTCTGTTATACGGATGACGATTGTTCCAAACCGTCGCTTGCCAATGTGCACGAAGGTTCGTTAGTATCAGTAATTGCGAAGTTGGACCGGAATCAATCTCTCTTTGCCATTCCCATTGATAAAGGATATGAGTCTTTGGCATTGGCGCGTCATGGAGTGAATGTCCTCAAGGGAAAGGATCGATCTCTGGCTCGGACGATTGGTCGCGTCGAGGGGTGGCAACTCTTGATTGCTAAGGTGGAAGGAAGCGGCTCACATCGGAGAGACGTTGGAAACATTTCCTGCAAAGAATTGTTTCACCAAGATGGAAGCGATGCGCAAGCGCATCAAACCTGGCTCGACAACGATCTCTGTTTGGATTCGATAACGAAGGGAGGCAGTTTATTAGCTGTTGGGGACAGAGCGAAGTACGTGTGGAATCTCCAAGACTCGAGAGATCGGTATAGCTACATCAACAGGTATTCAACGTCCATTTTGATTGCATTTTCCGAGAACTCAGTCTTTGAGAGAATTTGCCGTTCGGATTTCTCGAAAGCTCTGGAGGAACTTTCCAGAACTCCCATCCATATGGACCGTGCCTTGAAGTTCATGGCGGAGTCAACACCGATCCTTAACTCAGCAGATTTTGTCACCCTCCACTCCTTGCTGAAAGAGAAGGACTCATTTTGGTCGTCGTTGAATGCGATGATGCAGGGACTGTCTAATAAGAGTAGACGGGGCATGTCTACAAACAGACGTGAAGTCTCCAAAGGTGAACGTGAAGTGCCTTCCTCCACTGTGATTTCAATTCTGACCTCATTGATAAAAGAACATGGATGGGACGATGAAAAAATAACTCCTATCCGTCTCTTTCTGGAGCAGCTTGCTGATATTGACAGGCAAACCGATTGCATGGAATTCTTGTCCGTGATGGAGCACTTTCTTACAATCAAGAAAGTGCTACAGAATAAGGATATCATGGACACTTTGGTGGAAAAGACGATTGATAATTTTGCCAAGGGCACTGGAACCACGGATTCAAGCTTGCGCTATAGTGACATTGCTCCCAGGAACAGAGGCGAAATTTACAAGCGCCTTGAATCAATGTCCCAAACACATGGATACGAGAGCATATCATCTGCTGTCCAGGCATGCTTTGTACGAATCCAAACAATGAACAAGTCTGAGACGGAGAGGCTGCTTCCGACGTTAGTAGAGCAGATTGCAGCTGTAGAATCCATACATACCAATGTCCCGGACGCGAAACTGGATACCACTCTTCATGAGTCCATACTGGATACGTTTGCTAGCTTCATCAAGAACGATTATGGTTCCCGAGGAATCAGTTCCTCACAGGAGTTTCCGACGATTCACTCTTTTCTGAAGAATCACGCCTCATATTGGCCATCCTTCAACGTTATTTTGAAGCGCATGCACAAAACACTCCCTGGCTCTTCCTTGACTTCTATCTTAGCTTCTGTGATAAAGGAACACGGATGGGACGACGAAAAGATGGCTCCAGTTCGGGACTTTCTTGAAACGCTTCCTGACAGGGCAGAAGCATGTAATTGCTTTGTCTTCTTGAATTTGTTGGAGCCACTGCTCGTGTTGAAGAGAACTTTGGGAGATAAGGCACCGATTGATTCCCTGATAGAACGGACCATTAAAAATTTTGACATGGAGGAGGGAAGAGGTCGAGTGTCAAGTAAAACCAGAAAGGAGATTTATAGTTTGCTTGAAAAGCGAGTCAAGGAGCATGGATGGGAGATTCTAGCTGCTGCTGTCGACTCCTGCGTTGTCAGAACCCACAAACTTGTTCCTTGCGATGAGGAGGCGTGGCTCGAGATCTATATCGAACAGATTGATTGGGTGAAATCGCTTCGTGCCAACAAACGTCTCGAGACATCCATTGTGGATTCGTTTGAGGGAGTGGTGGAAGAAAACATTGTCGGTTCGTTTGAGGGAGTGGCTTCGAACTACTGTGCTCATATACTTACTTCCTCAGCTCGTTTTACTTCCCTTCATTCTTATTGCAAGAACAATTCCAGTTACTGGAGTTCATTCGAGATGATTCTGGAAGACTTTGTTTCTGAATCAAAACCCGTGCCTTCTAACTTCATTTCGATCTTAGTATCCACCATACAGAAAAGTGGGTGGCTCGACGACAAGGTGGCTCCGATCCGTCAGTTTCTGGAACAGCTCGCTAATAAGGGAAGCAAAGTGAATTGTATTGATTTCTTGACGTCGATTGAGCCCCTGGTCTCAATCAGGGAAGCGCTGGAGGACAAGTCTGCAATTGACTCTCTAATCGAAAAGGCGATACGTAGTTTCGAAACGAAAACAGAAAGAGAATCGCTTCGAGAATACTACACAAACGAAGATCCAGAGGATATTTACAGGCGTATTGAAACTCTGACGGAAGAAAGCAAATGGGAGAGTCTATCATCCACTGTCAAGTCATGTTTTTCCCGAATTCGTAAAGTGAACACAAGGAAATCGTTTCTTGAGCGTTTGGTCGATCAGATTGAAGCGATTGAGTCATTTTCTACAAACATCCCTGTCGTATTAGACAAGGACGATCTTCGAGAACCTATACTCACAGAGTTTGTGAGTTCTCTCACGAGCGGTCGCTTGTGGGATGCCTCCACCTCTGATATTGAAAGTATGTTAGAGAAACTCGTCATGTACGGCACAACTGAGATGTTTGACGATGTGGAAACCTGGGCAAGCACAGCCTCATCCTCATGGCTGTCGCTTCTCGACTCTGTATTCCAAAACCAGCCGTCTATCAGTTACAACGTGTCGAACCGAGAGGCCGTAGAAGAATGTATCACTTATGTACATACACGGGCCCACGAACAGCAAGTTGCCGATTTGAAAGAGAAAGAGAGTGAGTTGGTTCGTTTGACTCAAGAGCGTCCTTCTCCCGTAACAACCTGGAGGATACCAGAGGCAGACACTGGCGACGATGATTTAGACGAGTACCTACACAGCGATCGATCAGATTCGTATGAGATTCACGTGGGGGGAGGGAAAGACCACGCCAGGAAGCTTATAGGGAATGGGGAAATCATGTCGCTCCGCCACGCTGCCGAAATTGGTGTTAAGATCGAGACAAGTCGCAAGATTGGGCAGAGGGCATCCGTGATTGTGAAAAAAGCAAAGAAGCAAGAGCAGCGATATCAATTGGAGATCTACAAATACAATCTTCGAAAACTCGTTTCCGTGCGTAACGAACTGGAAGACTTGGGCCATCGTCCTCGTCCTCGTCCACCGGCAGACGACGACGAGCCTCCCTCGAAACGAGCCAAATTTGGAGATATACCAGAAGTGATTGTGGTTAAAGTTCGTCGTCAAGATGAATAATTACATATATTTGAGAACGTTTCATGGCTGGTTTTTATTGACTTTATGAGATTGGTTTTCCTTCTATGTACGGGTTTGAAGAGAAGGAGCGTCTCTCGGCTCCCCGTTGGAAGTTGGCTTCTGCTCTGCATGTGAACAAGAAATGCGATCTTGAAAAGCAGTAGAGTTCATGTCTTTGGAGTGGCATGTTCCTTCCCTCTGTCTCGGAACCGGAGGATTGGACTATGTGTCGGTCCAAATTTTATGACCATGTTTACCTTTGTGGCGCCAACAGATATCGCCTCGCTTGCGCGCGCAAAATCTCAACAATCGAGCCGATTGGCCACGCTAGCTCGGCTTCATTTTTAGTGCGCCACTCGTCTCACTTGTGATCGCTTGGAATGTGCAAATTTCCAGGCTTTTCCTTGTTGAACCCCTGATCAAAGTTTGACTCCTTGTAGAACCCGACACCATGTCTTGCGGTGCTGTCCAGAAATCTATCCTAAACGCAGGCGGTGGAGAATCCAACGACGATTCGCCAGTCAAAACCGTTGAACCATGCGAGATTCGAAGCAAAACTACGCAAGTCGACACCATTGTGTCGAGCGATGAGGCATCTCCAGAGAAACGAGACCATGGCTCACCAGAGGCTCCACAAGAAATAACCTCACTCACAGATGTCTATCAAGCTCTCGATTCCCTCGACTCGGAAGGATCAGCGTGTACCGGTGGCATTGCCACTGAGTTGCCCGCCATGCCAGGGTTGGTTGTAGAAGGAGTTGGTGAGATTTTCCTGCCGTTAAATCAAGAAAATGCTACCAAGCTCAAGGCCGCTGCTCGACAAGCTCCTCATGGACGGGGAATGGAAACAATCATTGACAAATCGGTCCGTGATACAATGCAAGTGGATGCCGATCAGGTGACCTTGACCAATCCAGTCTGGTCTGCTGGTATAAAAGGACTGACAAGGAAAGTATGTACGGCTCTTGGCGTTAATCCTGACCTGGTCCGTAGTGAGTTGTACAAACTCTTGCTTTATGAGGAAGGTGGCTTTTTCAAAAAGCATCGCGATACAGAAAAGGCCGACGGAATGTTTGCCACGTTGGTGGTGCAACTACCTAGTCGTTTCACTGGAGGATCTTTTGTTGTCACCCACAATGGTAGCACAAAGGAATTTTCTATGGAAGATTCGAAAACGTCGCCTTATTGTTGTCACTATGTGGGACATTATGCGGATTGTGAGCATGAGATTTTGCCGATTGAATCTGGGTATCGAGTCGCTTTGATCTATTCTCTTTGCTACACGGGCAAGGAAGTTTCCAAACCGTCTGTCGCAAATGTCCAAGAAGGTTCGTTGGTGTCCGTGATGCAGCGATTGGACAAGAGTCAATCTCTGTTTGCGATTCCCATGGATCATCAGTATACGACGGTTTCGTTGGCACGTCTGGGAGTGGGCGCTCTCAAGGGCCAGGATCGATCTTTGGCCCGGACCATTGGTCATGTCGAGGGATGGGAATTGATGGTTGTCAAACTGGAACGGACGGACTGCGAAGATTTGTGTCCGTTTGATGGATTGGAAGTCATGGCCAATTACCGAGGCGACGTGTGTTTGAAGGAAATATTTTGCCAGGATGGAAGGGATGGAAAAGAACAGGCAAACTGGCTGAAAGAACAGCTTAACTTTGATTCCGTAAAGCAGGGAGGGAATCTATTGACCGAAAACCGCGATGGAATCTGGGGAGAGGGAGACGTGGGCGCCGTCCAGTACACGGGAAACGAAGGAACGACTCGTGACACAACCTACAGTGCGTGTGTTTTGATTGCGTATTCCAAGGATGGAGTCTTTGAGCGGCTTTGTCGTACCAATTTCCCCAAGGCCATGAACATGATTCCAGAAAATCCCAAGCTTCTTGATCGTGCGTTGGAGTACATTCATCAGTCTAAGCCCAGCATTTCTTCCGATGACTTTCTGGCCATACACCCTTTGATTCAAGGCACTGACTCTTATTGGTCGTCCTTCGATATGCTTCTACAGGGATTGAAGTCTCGATCGGAAGTCCCATCTTCCTCCGTCACTTCTCTGTTTTCGTCCATGATCAAGGACCATGGATGGAACAACGAGCAGATGGCTCCGCTCCGTTTGTTTCTGGAACAGCTTGTCGACCTTGCCAATCGAGCTGACTGTGAACAACTCGTGTCCTTGATCAAGACTTTTTTTGCGGTCAAGGAAGTTTTGCCCGATAAATCGCACATGGAGTCTCTGATACAAAAGACGCTTGGTACATTTGATGCGGCCACTGGAAACTTTGCCGTCCGTCGTCACATGCGTCGACCAAGATTCCCGCCCTACCTGATATACCATCGTTTGGAAGCTCTGGCGAAATTGCATGGATGGAAGAGCGTCGCCTCTCTGGTCACAAGCTGCTTTTCTAGAATCCGCAAATCCAAACCGTGCCATACCAAGCTGGGTTGCATCTTGGCGGGCCAGATCAACGCCATTGAATCCCTGTCCAAAAATGTTCCTGGCGTTCCGACACAGTCTCTGCGAGAATCGGTCCGCAAATTCCTTCTGACGGTCATTCGACAAGACGAAGTCTGGCTTTCTCCCGAAATTGGAAAGTTGGTAGAGGACCTGTACCGGTACGGGACACCGGCCATGTTCCAACGGGTGGAAGGCTGGGCCTCCAAGGCCGCTCTTTTCAAGGTTTCGATTGTCCATGCCGAATTACAAAAACTAGAATCGACGACCCACAAGACGCCGTCGAGGTATCCCCAAGCCAAGGATCATTGCGTGGCTCATGTCCATCAACGGTTCCACGACATGAAACGAGACGAGCTGAAACGTCAAGAACATACTCTGCTGGAACAGACTCGAGTGGGAGAACCCGTCTTTTCGTGGTCCATGCCGCAAGCCAAGACTCGTAGCGATCGTTTAAACGCTTTTCTCCACAGTGACCAAGAGGGTCCCTGTGAGATTTGTTTGGCAAAAGGACTCGAGAATGCCAGGAGTTTTTCACGGGATGGTGGACTCATCAGCCAAGGGTACAGCGCTACCATCAAAGTCACGGACAAGACAGGGGAAAAGGCATCCGTGATTGTAACCAAAACCAAAAAGCTCTATGAGACGCAATTCCAGCGATATCACGCCAATCTCAAGGATCTGGCACAAGTTCGGGCCGATCTGGAACAATTGGATGACCGTCCTCGTCCATCGACACGAGAAGAGCCTCCGGCAAAACGTGCTAGAGGATCATCCAACGAGCGTTGATGATTCAAAGGGCCTAATTAATGAATAGTCTCTTCTGGTCCTTAATCATATTCGTAGTTAGTATGCAATTCTACTCTCTGTTGCTGAGAATTCAATTGCCTTGGTCGTAGGAACACCAGCATCGGCTTCTTGTTCTTCTTCGTTACTACGACGGTCCAAAATGTAACAATCGGAGGTGCGGGGAGCATGCGGGTTTTGTGTGTGCCTCTCGGAATGAGAGGAGCGAAACAGGGTCACCTCGCGCGAGCGGTAGTTGCGCGCAAACACTTCCGCTCCCGCCGCGACGCGGTCGGTCACGCACTTACAAGCTGGCTCACATTTCGTAGTGCATGAGTATATTAGTCTACAAGACTGTACTGAGAAAAAACTCGTACACAAAACTCCACAGTGGAAAATCCGCAGCAACCATGACAATGGGACGGCCCGATGTTTGGGCAAATACGATGGCATTCATGGCCTCAAACACTAGAACTGCTGTTACTAATCGACTAAGTAGGTTCTATTAGACATCTGCTGTGAAAAATAGGTTCTGGGTGGGGAACTTCGTCGTCATGTAGCCCAGAGCAGTCTTGAGCTCATTCATGTGGAAGAGGCTCATATAGATGGTCAGGACCATTGGGTCCATGCTGCTCTTGGTATCAATTGTGCAGCGTATATAGAATTGAATGCGGCCCTTCTTCTTGCTGGAGTCCGTGGGTGAAAGAACTTCCTTCATCACGGTCTTCACAATGAACCCAACTGGCAGCACGAGCAGCGGGTCAGCGAACTCAGATCGCGCTTCCCTTTTGTAGAAAGCCAACCGAAGATAGTCGGTGCTTGTCTCGCGTTGGAGGAGAGCATGCCCACGGTCCACAACATTTCTTCCATTTCGTTCTTCCTTGTCATCAACAATGTCCGACACGAGAACATTCACCCTATCTGCGTAGAAACTTGTCCGAAAGTTGCACCGACTTTTGTCATTTTCAGGGCCGTCATGGTCCTTGTTGAAATAGAAGTCAATCTCCTCCATGCTTGTCGATTGTGGAAAACTGTTAACTCTACGCCAAGTTGATTGTTAGATTCAAATCACTTTTGTTTCTTGTTTGCGTATCGTTTCCGGATGCATCCAAAATGTGGGCGCCACACGGGTTGGTCGGATCTTGGGCGCGCACCGCTTTCCGTTGGTCTATCCGTTGCTCTAAGTAGGTTGATCGAGTTTGGTCTTGTCCGAGCATGCACATTCCCACATGCCATCCAACCAACACACAGCATGGCGAGTTCTGTGAGTGTGTCTCACAAAAAACAAAGGATGAGCAGCAACAGCAACCATCGCTACCCAAGTCGTACCCGCACGAAAACGGCAATCTTCCTGGAGGACATCCAGGAAGAAGCTGCTGTTACTCCAGGGAAGCCTTCTCGAGGAGGAAGGGCATCGGCAACGAAGCTCCCTCCGAAGAAGAGCTCCGGAAAGAAGAATGCCAGGAAAAAACGCCGGACGAAGAAGACAAATCCCGAGGAGCTCCCCCCACCCCAGTCTCCAGAGTTTGTTATTTCCAAGGTGGTTGGGGAGACTCCGGACAACAGCGGGGTTGACAAGAAGCTGGCAGGAGGAGGAATGAACGACGCTGTGGTATTGGTGCCGGCGGCCAGCAGTGACGCAGAGAAGAGGTTCGAGACTGCGCTCAAGGAAGCAACGCAGTGGCATCTCATCCTTGGTGATGCCAATGGAGCGACAACACTTATGATTGGTAGAAACTATCAAGGCACGGGTAAGAAAGTCTCCATTGGAGAGATCGTGGAAACGCTCCGGCAAACCGAGAGCAGCCATAATCCCAGAATTGACAAAACAGTCAACAACAATGGTAAGTTGAACGTGGACTCTTTGCAATTGAAATGAGCTTGTACTGACCTCGTATTGTTTTCAGGACAGGATGGAATGATGGTAACCAGCACTCCCTTGAAGAAGGAGGACGATTCGATCGCTGAGGCGGAGACTGTTGCAAAATCCAATGTGGATTGGCAATACATGACGCCAGGTGAAAAGCACGCACACAATCGACGTGAGGCGGAGAAGACTGTGCAGTTCATGCCTGGAAGTCGTGCATTTGAGCCGCAGCACAAAAGCCCGAGTCTCTTTTGCGAGGATGCTTCGGATGACGACGCAGCAACTTACAATTCACACGTAGATGATGGATTTGAAGATACGCAGGAAAATAGTTTTAGTCAGGAGTATTACAAGATCTAGTTACATATAAGAAACCATATCTAAATATTGAAGAATTGCTGTTGTTTACCGCTACTGCTGCCTTAGTTCTTCTACTCATCTTCGTCGTCATCTGAATCCTCATCGTCCTCGTCATCCAAATCCTCATCATCCTCGTCATCCGAATTCTCTTGTTCTTCATCATCCAAATCCTCATCATCCAAATCCTCATCTTCGTCGTCATCGTTGCCATCATCATCTTCTTCGTTGTGGTCGCCATCCGAATCTTCAGAAGTGTTGTCGTGTTCATCCTGGCGTCCTGCCCTCATGCCCGACACCAGATTGTAGCACCAGAAGATTTCTTCATTCTTCTTGATGTTTCGTCTCGCTGTCGCCTTGAGCTTCGTACTGACTTGGACATTATAACACTTGGCATCCGGGTCGACGGATTCGTTGGTCTTGTACTTCTCGTACTGTGGATCGTTTGCAAAGTGCAAACCCATCCAAAGGTCTGATGCAGATGGATCCACGAAGGCAAAAGGCCTTGTGCGCAGTTGAATAGCGTAAGCAGAAGGCGGACGGGACTTTTCCAAGACCTTCCCACAATAATATCCAAGCATTTCGCCTTTTTTGTAGGGCTTTGCTGCAAAAAGCCCAAGACGGGCGTTGTCCAAGGTTGATCGCTTGATCACGAACAGATCTTCGTCGAGGTACCGAACAATGCACTCGTACTTTTGTGAATTGTCGTTTAGGTCCACCATCATTGTCCCCTCGATGAGTAGATTGTCCTTATGTTTCTTGTGCTTTCCAGTCCCTTTCTTCTTGTTGTACTTGCTGGGGGCGTAGTGCTTGACTGCTGTGCCAACAGGTTGGCCCTTGGTGTCGTGGCCCTTCCGCACCTGTGCACCTTGAATGTTCACGATCCCCTTGATGTGGGAGGAAATGAACCGATACATTTCGATTCTTTCCTCCAAAGTGTCATTACCGAACAGTACTTCTAGCTTGGCCATCAGATTTTCTGCCTTCACTGCCCGTGGAGTTCTTGTTGTCGCGATCTTTTTTTTCGCTTGTTCTTTCTGGTTGAGCTCATCCATCTTGTATTTTCGATTTTGCTGCTTGCGAGGAAGCTTTGAAGGACGATACATTGCTGCTTTTGCTCCTTTTGTCTTGGAGCGTGTCTGTCGCTGGGTTGCGGATCGTGTCTGTCGCTTTCCCATGGTCGTTGCAAGCTGCTGCACTTTTTGCTGGGCTGCCGAAAAACTCTGGGACCGCTGCACTTTATGAAAGGGATCTTTGGGGGGTAGAAGGCGCAGAAATGCCCCTTTTCAGCTTCCGAATGAGTGTGGTGTTGAGTGAAAACCGCATTGACAGTAATCAGACTGTCGTTTGTACAATGTGGATCAGACTACTTGTCACCCTTTCACCAATGAACTTCGCAGACCCTCGGGGGTTCAAAAAAAAAGGATTTCATTTTCTCACAAAATCTGGGAAGATGAAACAGGGAGAGGTCCTTGTGCATGACAACGTACAAGTATGAAAGCTCTAAGGTACGTAAACACTTTGAATTATAATATTAATTTCAGCGTTCAGCTTCTTGTGCCTCCTTCCAGACTTGCTGGATGAAGGAATGCTCTTGATCCAGCGTACAACGGTGAGTCTTCATACTTACATTCACATACTTCTCAATTTCTACAAACAGGATGTCATTCGTTGTGCCCTGGTTCTTCTTGTCAAACAACTGATAGGTGAGCATATACCGCCCTGCTTTAGCGGAGAACTTGCGTACCGTGCTCAATGTCACTTTGCCAATACTCGTTCTCACCACTTCCATGAACTTTGTCTTCGTTGCTTTCTTGCTCTTCGTCAAGCGACGGAAGTATCGCTTTCCAAGACCCCATGCGTACTCGATCCCTTCACCCGCAAGTTCGCAGTGGTACTTCGGTGTCACAAGGATCTCAAGATTGCGAGAATATCGCTTTGAGAGATCAACCGCCAGTTGTTCGAGGGCGGATCTCTCGTTCTTGAAGTCCTCACATGATCCCATCAGGTAAGTCAATGAGTATTTCTTGTATTCTTCCATCATGTCATCGCGGACCTGTCCTGAACCATCCAACCATGTCTTACTCACATCCTTGCGGTATTCCTGGAGCTTGGTGGTGTCAATGAAACCACGCTCGCCCAGAACTTGGAAGAGACCCTTTGGTTGCCCGAGCCAGCCCTGCTCCATGACAACTCGGTCTACCTCGGTTGGTAGCTTCCTTGCTGTCGAAATTGCCTGGAGCTGGTCAAGGGATTTGGAATGGTAGGCTTGAAGTGCCCTGTCGCCATGTTGAGCTCCTTGTTGAATGTCATTTCGAATGAGCTCACCAATCAATTCTTTCTTGGACAGCTTGTGTTTCTTTGTTTGATTGGTTGGGTGGTCGAACTTCATTCGTTGTCGTTGCTCCTCCGTCAGAGGAACACCCTTAGAAGCAAATGGGCCAGGGTCCTCATCTGTGTAGACCATGGACTGCTTGGACCCTGGCTGAAGACGATGAGGGTGTGGATATGGACCAATGGACTCAACAATGGTCTCATGCATCCTGGGTACAACTCCACCCCAATCCTTGTTCATCGTTTTCTCGTTGAGCCCATCTTTCTGTTTTCGTCCGTGGCCACTACTGTTGTCAAAAAGAAAAACAAAATCAAAAGATGGGTACAGGATCATCAAACAATCAACCAAGTCCTCGAACTGGAGGGCCATGTGGTCGTAGTTCCACCAGCCATCATTGTTGGATCCATAGTCAAAAAACGTGCAAAACGCGCTGGCATCGGTGATCTGCCGGAGCCGCTTGTGCGTGCCACCAAGGACTTGTTTGGCAGAGTCATCGGCCAAGTAGGTCTGTTGCCTACGGGATTGATTAATTGCATCAATCTTCTCGGGCGTGAGCAGGACAACTTCGCCTGCGTTGTCCAAATAGAAGCCCCATGCCCGACTCACAAATGCGCTGAGCATGAGTCCATGCCCATCGTCTTTTGGCAAAAGGACTCCACGCCCTTGATGGTCCCCCCAACTCTTCTTTGAGAAAGACCATTGCTTGAAAATGGCCTCATCTTGGCCAACAAGGACAACAGGACGACGGTCCGATGGGAAACGATGCGACAAATTTCCTCCCAGCAGCTTGTTTTCATCTTTGACATAGGATGAAAACACCTCGGGAAAACAATCAACGTGATACTCCCGCATTTGTTGATTGGTTGTTGGGTCTTCAAACTCAAAGGCCCAAACGTCCTCCATGAGCTTTTCTGACACACCCTCAATCTCCCCGTGTTCCAGTTTGATTGCTTGGGTAGCAGGTATCTGGACCCACCGATGTGCGAGCTTCTCCAGCTCGAAGTAAGTGGAAATGAACTGCTTCCGGGCGGCGATATTTTCCGGATCTTCGTGGCGGTCCGTGTAATAGGACTTTTTGGTTTCAGAAAATCGAAAACCAGCATAATTCAGCATCTTCCATGCTGTACTTACAGAAACACTGGGGAGATTCACTTTTTGGCGGAACTCATCCAAGGTTAGCAGCCCTGTGATGGATGGCTCCCCGTCCTGGCTCTCCGTGTCTATCTCTTTCTGATACACCACGGGGATCAAAGTATCCCGGATGTACGTGGCGGCCGTCTCGCAGGAAAGGGTCTCCAGACGTTGACTGGCCCACTTCTGCAACAACTGGAGTGCTTCTGGGTATTGTCCCAGAAAGTATGGACATGGCTTCTTCCCTATCTGGATGTACCAGTTTGGATGGGGGAAGTTGCCATTGACCCGGAATGCAACATTGGCTCGTTGCACAGTCCGCCAATGCTGCAGACAGCGATACGACATTTGACTCTGGTCGGTTGCATATTTGCAACACGACGTCCATGTGGCACCATCCTCCATTGTTTGGAGAGCTCGTTGATATGCCAGCCTAAGAACCCTCATTCTCATGAGCATTCTTGGGATCTGGGAGTCTTGGGGTGGCTCATCTTCACCCTTGTTGATGAGAGACAAAAAACAATCAAACCGTTGTTCCGCCAATTCAAGTGACTCAATCCACCGTTCCAGCTTCTTTCTCGTTGTCTCCCCATTCACTCTCGGACCAAAGATTTTGCTCACAACGGGCCGGTCGAAGAAATCTACGGCAGAAGAGTCACTGGAGGCATTGGAATGCTCATTGTTGTTGTTGTTTCCATTGTCGTTTCCTGTGCCTGCGGTTGTTGTTGTGGTGGTGGTTTCCAGTGCCTCTTCCAAAATCTGCTCTGGGCTTGGTGGTGATGACGCTGCCGTTGTGGCAGTTTCATCATCATCCTTGATTGGTGTTGTGGGTTTCTTGCGTTTGTTCCTCCCTCCAATTCGAATCCGATTGTGACTTATGAAGTTAAGCCACTCCACATTCGTGTGGTTGAATTGAGGTGGTGGATCGGTCTGACGAGCCGAAACATAGTAGAATATTTGTTTCCCACCTCGACGTCGCACCTTGTGGCGGTAGATACCCTTGGGATTCCACTCTTGCGATAGGAAATGGAGTCGCCATTCACTACCTGAGCGCATTAAAGATCGATTCATCATTGTTACGTCGGATAATTCCGGAATCCACTGCTTCAAGAAGACGGCAATCTCAGCGTCAATAATCCACCGGTTTGTCCAGAGGAAGCGTATTGGATGGCATCTGAAGCCAAATTCGTCGCATATGGTTGTGTATGGCCCTGTATATGATTGAACCATTTTGTCTGTTCGGGCACAGGCAGAGAGATGGAGGATGAGGGGACTGCCCACGATGTTCGACAGTAGCTACTTTCACTGCTCCTGGAGACTGAACCACAGGTCGAAATGCGCGACACCCCTATGATTTTCTACTACTTTTATATCTATCCTATCGATTAGGTTGGGTGGTGTTTCGCATTTCGACCGGCGAATGGCCATCGTCGCATGAAGCGGTCACTAGTCGTTATTGCATTTTGCATTTTTCAATATGTGCGTGACAAAATGTGAGGAACACGAAAACCGTAAGTGATCCGAAACGCTGGGGCACTGTGGGCTAAAGTGTAGTATACAATTTCCCGCTATGAAAAACTCATGCACTACGAAACGTGAGCCAGCTTGTAGAGCATGCGCAGCCGTTGGAATAGAATAGGAACAAATCGGCAAATCTGTGCTGTTCCATGAAAATGGCTCTGCAGCGCGGGGAATAAACCTGGAACAAATTTAAATCTGAGTTATTCTTCCTTGTTTTTGGCACAGATACCACGAATCTGTGCCCTGTTTTCTCCAGCAGAAAGTTGGAGCATACGAGTCTTGGAACATGAGTCACGAGACATGCTGTCCATATGTACAATCTGAATCTACATTATTATGATACCAATGCACGCGCGTCAGCAACGTGACAGGATGACGGGCGTGACTTCAAACCGCTACATGCAAGCCAATGTCACGGGCGCGCCAAAACTTCTATTTTTTTGTTCCATTTTTGCTGCATTTTTGTTTTTTACGGCTGCACAGATTTGATCAAACGTACGAAAAACGACGCAAGACGTCCATTATGGGAATAAGACTGCGTAAGTCACGCACATTTGTTCTAATTTTGTTCCAACGGCTGCGCATGCTCTTACTTTTGTTTTGGCCTTTCCCTGTAGTCGCAATGCAAACGACTACAAGAACGATGAACCATAACCATGCAGTGTAGATTTTAACATTGCAGAAAGCATGACGATTCGTTGTTGCCGTCGTTCTTTGGTTGCTTCTAAGCGCCTTGAACTGCGTGGCCTGTTCGCATGCGCGCACAATGCCCCGGAACCGGTCGCGCCGGCTCGGTCGGAGAGATTCAATCTCTTCACTCGTTTCCGCATCGATCACGTATTTTGCACATTCCCACGGCGATATGGGTAATCACTTTGGATTGTGGAGCAAACCTATAACCAATGGACAGGTAAGTTAGTCCACAACAGCTCGCGCCAACCGTCAACTCAGTGAAAACGACTCAACCTCACGGCTCGTTTCCACATCCACCAGGAGTCTGCACCTTCTAATGAGTCTGTTGCACTCATAAATTTCGTCAAGCTACGAACTGCATCTTGAAGAACATTTTATGGTCACACTGTTAAAGCGTTGGGATCCGTTGACATCTGAATTCGATGGATATAATGTCGAACAAGAAGCCACCGTCTGTAGTTGCAGTCAAAAGCGACAATGAGTTCAAACATCCTCTGGAAGATGTGTTTCAAGCTCTGGATTCTTACGACTCAGAAGGATCGACATGTACCGGTGGTATTGCCACTGATTTGCCCGCCATGCCAGGGCTTGTGGTACAAGGAGTCGGTGAGATTTTGCTGCCGTTAAATCAAGAAACTGCAACCAAGCTCAAGGCCGCTGCTCGACAAGCTCCTCATGGACGTGGTATGGAAACCATCATTGACAAATCAGTCCGTGATACTTTGCAAGTGGATGCCGATAAGGTGACCTTGACCAATCCAGCCTGGTCTGCTGGCATCAAAGAACTGACAAGGAAGGTATCTACAGATCTCGGCGTCAATCCTGACCTGGTCCGTAGTGAATTGTACAAACTCTTGCTCTATGAGGAAGGAGGCTTTTTCAAAAAGCATCGCGATACGGAAAAGGCCGACGGAATGTTTGCCACTTTGGTGGTGCAACTACCAAGTCGGTTTACGGGAGGCTCTTTCGTTGTGACTCACAATGGTAACACCAGGACATTTTCGATGCAAGATCCCAAAACGTCGCCTTATTGTTGTCACTATGTGGCACATTATGCGGATTGTGAGCATGAGATCTTGCCCATTGAGTCGGGCCATCGCGTCGCTTTGATTTATTCTCTTTGCTACACGGGCAACAAAGTTTCCAGACCGTCTGTCGCAAATATTAAAGAAGGTCCGTTAGAGTCCGCCATGCAGCGATTGGACGCCGAGACGGATGAGGCTCTTTTTGCGATTCCCATGGATCATCAATATACCACGGCTTCGTTGGCACGTCTGGGAGTGGGCGCTCTCAAGGGCAAGGACCGATCCTTGGCACAGACGATTGGTCGAGTAGAGGGATGGGAATTGTTGGTTGCAAAAGCCGAAAAGACGGCGCACGAAGAGCTTCTCTATAATCCTGTTACAGGATTTGATGTGGACGAGATATCAGATTCGGTAGACTTTAGGTTCGAAGAATTGTTTTAGCGAGATGGGAAGGATGCGAAAGCACATGGAACCTGGCTCACATCCCATCTAGACCTTTTCAGTTTTAAAGTAGGAGGCATGATGATGGCGGACATGACTGTTTCTCGGGCAATGTGGGGAAGCGGACACTCATCCTCGGTCGAGTATACTGGAAACGAAGGGGCGACACGGGAGACAACCTATAGCACCTATATTATGGTTGCCTTTTCGAAGGACGGAGTCTTTGACAATGTGTGTCATTCCGATTTTCCCCATGCGATTCGAATGGTGCGCGGAAACCCCAGCCTTCTGAATCGTGCCTTGGAGTACATGAAGCGATCCAAGCCAAGCATTTCATCCAAGGACTTTGTTACCTTGTACACTCTGATTCAAGAAACGAGCTCTTTTTGGCCGTCCTTCCATATGATTCTAGGGGGTTTGGCGCCTCGACCTGATCATCTTATCCCTCCCGTCAGTTCCATCTTGGCCTCCGTGATAACGAAACATGGATGGGACAATGAGAAGATTGCGCCTGTCCGCCTTTTTCTGAAAGGAGTTGCTGACACGGCAATCAATGCAGAGAATTGCAAAACACTGTTGCAAGTCGTGGACAAGTTACTTTCCATTCAAAAAATGCTCAAAGACAAGGCACCCATGGAGTCCCTGATAAGCGGGACAATCCATGCGTTTGATGCAGCCACAGGAACATCTTCATTGTCTTACTATGAGTCCAATGATAAAGGTCGAAAAGAAATCTACAATCATATTGAAACGCTTTCCAAGGTACATGGATGGCAAAGTAGTGTTGCATCGGTTGCCAAAGTCTGCTTTGCTCGAATCCGTACCACCAAACCAGACGATCCGCCAGATAGGACAAAGCTTTGGAAGGGTCAGATTGCGGTGATTCAATCCATTCCTACCAATGTCCCGGGCACCGACACGGACCAACTTTGCGAATCCGTTTTGGACGAGTTTGTCGCGGCCCTGAAAGGTGCAACCGTGTGGAAATCCTCCCATTTTCGCGTCTTGTGCAAGGCATTGTACCGGTACGGAACTCCCACCCTCTTTCAGCGTGTCCAGCGCTGGGCCTCCTCCACGACGGCCAGTCTATCGAAACTGGAACGTGTCGACTCGGAATTCCAATCGTTGAGGAACTCGACGAATACGATCCGCTCGAGGCACCCCATGGCCCGAGACGAGTGTATTGCCATGATCCACAAACGGGTCTGCGCCATGAAAGGGGATGTCCAGCAGCAGACACTTCCGCAAGAGAACAAGGATCCGGTTCGAACGACGACAAGTCATCCTCCAACTGAAGGCAAGCAAACCTCGAGTGGTTCGTGGAGCATTCCGACTGCTCCCACGGGCCATGCCGGGATCGACGGTTTTTTGGGCAGTGAGGAGTCGGGACCACGTGAGATTTGCGTGGGAGGTGGCATTGCCAATGCCCGGAATTTGGCACGTCGTTGGGGTGGTTTGTCAGTTTTGTCGTCGTCGGTCAATGAGAAGTTGCACGTTCGCATTCGAGAAACGTCCAAGACGGGCGCCAAGGCGTCGGTGATTGTGACCAAGACCAGAATGATAACCACCAGCAAACCTTAGGTCCAGCAGCAGCAGCAAGCAGCTGGTACGGCACGGAATGTCATTGTGATTGAGGAATGAGTCCAAATTGTCGACTTTTTGTGTTTTTAAGAATTGAAATATAGTAATTTGCTTGTGAATGGTTGACCTTCTGGGAGTGTCGCCAGTGATTGACCCTTTTCTTGGCCTGGTGGCTGGCGGCCAAGGTCTTGTACTACCTATATACGCAGTGTGGATGCTTTCTTGTCGTACTAATGTCGTTCGGCATGTAGCCATGTTTGTGAGAGTTCAATCTGCACCACTGCAACCGCTCATTTGGAGTCTCTTGTTTCTTGCATAACATCAATACGTCCCAAGGCATTTCGAGGTGGTTTGGGTGTTGGGTGACCAAGGGCGAGGAGGGGGGGGCTTTGGTTGTCGAACCCACCAAAAAAGGTGACAATCACGCAAACTGCAGGATCCAGATGCATCGTCATGCGTGCTGCCAGCAAAGTCTGAATGGGCTGGCGCGGCTCGAGTGATCGGTCGACGGAGTGCGTCGCGGATAGATTGCATGACACAGGACACACACGCACCTCTCATTTTTCTCAGTTCGTATCTTTTTGTCCATTGATCTGCTGGACGTTGTCGAGCCGTGTGTTGTCGATTGCCGTCTTGTTCCTTCTACAGACCGAATATTCGCATTGTCTCATCTCCCATAGATTGCTTGGAAAAATAGCGGTCCTTGCTGTCGTGTTTGTCCATTGGCAGAAGAGACGGCTGGACAAAAACACGAGATTGAACAGACCGATACTCTAAAAGAAGAAGACGAAGACGAACGGTGTCATCGGGCTCAGTCCGAATTGGTCCAAGTCCAGAAACGGTTGCGTTTGAGAAACAGACAGACACAGCGTACAATGAGTGCATCGCGCTGTCGATCCGTGACGGCATGGTTTGGCGTATGGCCGTGCTCGTCCTGGCTGGTAGGACTACTGTGGAACGTGGTCTGGGTCGTGGCTTCTTCTGCTGCCAGCAGCCCGTCGGACCATGATTCAGTGTCTTCTTTCAGATCTCTGGTACGGTCCGTGGAAAATGGACGGTTTGGCCATGGCTTTCGGACCGAATCGGGACGCGGATTTCAGCAAACATATGAGGAACCAACAAGAGTCGTCGACTCGTCGAATGACAACAACAATTCTCCAGACCATCATGTCTGGTGGAATCGTCCCGAATGGACCTTGGTCCTTGTCTTGGTCGGTGTCATTGTCTATGCCCTCGTCTTGTTTGCCGCCTGGCATTGTCTCTGGCCTCGCTACCGCTTTGCCATGGCGCGTCGGATTGCCACCACGGCCGTTTGGAAAGACGCCATGAATCACAATTCTCAAAATACTCAAACTCAGTACCACTATCCCACTCCCAAATCAGGCATTTATACGGCCCATTACAAGGAATTGGGCACGGCCAATCGACGCTTTCATACCACGACGCATTTGAAATTTCATCCCCTCCCACCCACCATGACCCGGAGATTGTTGCGACGACTCGAACGACACCGGCAACACCAACAACAACGATTTCTCCAGGGGATTCCCTACGACCCGACTCCGGCGGCACCACCACCAATCACCGACGACAACAACAACCATGACCCACGACCCGTCGTCTTGTATTCCATTACCGGCGAAGGTCACGATTCGCAAAATGGCGGCAATTTTACCGTGACCGAAGGCTTGCTGTCTGTCGTGACCGGACAAGCCTATTGGATGGAACAAGCACAATTGGCACCGCCCGTCATTGAAGGGTCTGGTCGGAGTGGTCGGTATTGGTACAAACGACCGCCACGACAAGCACGTCTCGCTGCCATTTTGAATACGGGCACCTTTGATTTGCATCACGATACCTTTTCGGGTGGATGGAAGGCCCAAAATGCCACCCTGACGCGCGGACAATACATTGGCTTTCGATTTCTGTCTACCCAACAAGCCCATGTGGGAGAAGCAGGCCAAGACGGCCAAGAAGGATTGCCCGTGGTGGACGAGGAAGCTGCTCTCTCGTTGCACAACGCCACGGCGACGACGAATCGAGAGGAGCCTGTGTCAGCCCCCGGAATGACGGCTGTGACCATGGAACCACAAACCGTCCATACGGCGGCTACTACTACTACTACTACGAAAGCAACCATTGTGGAACTGACACCACTGAGCGCAACGACAACAACAACAACAACAACAGGATTGAAACCGCCACCTCCATCGCAAGACGAGGTCTTGATGATGAAACCTCCTCCACCACCACCACCCGAGGCCGTTTCGAAAAACCCACAACCACAACCGACACGACAAGCCAAACCACCACCACTTGCAGTGTCCGAGGCAACGACGACCACGATCACCCATTCGCCGCCCGTGGCCGCCTCTACGGTTGTAGTCACTGTGCCCCATAAAACCAACCAGCACAATGATGAAGAAGCGTCCGCTCTCACGACATCTACCAACGGTAGTCCGCACAAAAACGACCCACCGCAACCACTGTCTCAACCCAAACCACCACCAGCACAATCAGCAGCAGCAGTGGAATCGCAAGACCAGGCGTCCAACCGCAAATCACCACCACCAACGACACCACCAGCAGAATCACAACCACCAGCACCACTGGAGCAAGAACCAGCGCACGAGCAACTGCCATTGTCCGCTGATATGCAACAACCAGCACAACTCGAACGACAAGAACAACAGGCATCACTGCCCAGTACACCCAACAAGAAGAAACGAAACAAGAAAAAGAAGAAAAAGAAAACACCCTCGCGTGGAGGAGGAGGAACTACTACAACGGGGGTGGTCGTGGTACCTCCTCCTGTGGCAGCTCCGCCCCCACCACCGCCATCGGGCCACGAGGAGTCGACACGCATACCTCCCACTCCAGCAACAGCCGCGGTAGCGACAACAAGTGGTTCCCAGGATCGTAGTACCACCCGAAGCGATGGAACACCCACACTCACAGTCAAGGGCATTGTCAAAGCAGCTGTTACTCCCAGCAGCAGCAATAGCACCAGTGCCATGTCCTATGCCGCCATGGTCCGCAAAACGAGTACAACGTCTTCCTCTTTGGATGGAAAACTCCCACCCACAATGGTGGCACGGTCCTCTTCGGCGGATGCCGATGCTGTCAGTGTCGTATCGGCTGGCAGTGCGGCCACCAGTGGTTCGGCCAACCACAAACCAAAAACGCCCGTCGCAACCTCGTCTTCGCCACCCTTGTCGTTTCGCAGTACCTACGATAGTTCCAAATACACGGCCTCGTCCTAACAAAACCACAAGAAGAAACCGAGCTTGGCAAAAGTCAATCTACACACACGTCGCTACTACCTATCCGCATCCCAAAGAGCGAGACTTCTACAGTCGCGGAGGAGTCTCCGCATGGGAACAACAACAAGAAAAGGGGGAACAACTGAACAAAATCATCTACTCGGGTCGGTCGATCGATCGATCGATGCCAAAACGTGGTCCTGGCGCATCCGTTGAACTATAGAGGGCGAGGGACCTTCGTTCCCTGGCCTCACGCATCCGGTGAACTCAACTATATCTGTAGCTACTAGAGAGCGGGAGAGAGCAGCGTTCCATGGTAACACTTGGCCGTTCTTCACGAGTATGCGAGAAACAATACTCCTACGAAACGATACTCTCCAAAATGGATAGCAGACAACGCGACAGCTCGGACAACGAGCAATGCAGGTTGGATTCGTCCCCGGCCTGCAATGATAAAGAATGTGGGTATTGCCAATACTTGGAACGATTATGATGAACGAAACTAAAGAGAGTATGTTTGTTCTATGACAAATTTAAATATGGTATAGTAGGGGTAGCTTTTTCTGAATCTCCGACGCCGAGTCCGAGCTTGTGGCTCGACATGCGTGCCACCTAAACATTCTATAGTGGTACACTCTGGGGGGCTAGATTGATTTATTCGGAACACCATTCGAATTCGATTGCTCCGAATCACTCCGAGTCCGAGCTCCTTTTCGTCTCATTTTTTGGGCACACTCTCTTCTTTGATCGCGGTATTCACGTCTCTCTCGTGTTTTGTGAAACTAAACACCCACTGGTCGTCTGTCATTCCAACATGTCGTCGTCGCATGCTCCCGATCATTTCTCCTCCGGGCCTCGATGTTTGTCTTCAACGTTCCTGGGGAAACCTCCTCGAATGGTCGTTGCCGTCGTCCTGTCTTCCTTGGTAGTAGTAGTAGTGGTGGTGGTTTGCGTTGTCGTTCCGAGTGCACTGGCACCACAACAACTGCAACCACAACAACCACAACAACCACAACAACACCGTCTGCTGCGAGCCAGGGGTGGTGGACGAACCAGTCGAGGAGGAGGAGGAGGAGGTAGTGGTGGTGGTGGTGACACTCCAGATGACGACGACGAGGAGGAGTTGTGGTGGATCACTCCGGTGGGTACGGTTCTCGTGGCGCTTGCCATTTGCAGTGCCGAGAGGTGGTGTCAAAAAAAAGGGCGTGCCACAGAACAACAAGAAACAGAAGCAGAAGAAGAATCAAAGGAGGAAGAATCAACGGAGGAAGAATCAACGGAGGAAGAATCAAAGGAGGAGGAAGAATCAACGGAGGAAGAAGAAGCAGACACAACCAACAACAACGAGACAAAAGAATGCAACCCAACGGACGCACTCGACTCACCACCAACACAATGACAACGACAAAACTACCATTCCGCCTCCCAAGCCGCTCGTCACGCCGTCTTGTTTGAAGGGGGCGATCCATCAAAGAGGACGATCAAAAAATCCCAAGAACACCACCACACCATCCTTGTCCTTGGAGAATGGCTGGTACAAGGGTACCTCTTACGATGCGTCTGGGAGACTCCGTACCATTTCGACCCGTCTCTATTTCACCAAGAACAAGAACAACAAGACGCGGACCAATAAAACCAACACCACCAACCGTTTCGCAGTGTGCACTATTGTGGGAACCGGAAAGGATTTCTGGGGATCTTTTGACATTGTCGAAGGATTTGTGTGTCCGAGGACCGGTCGGGCCTATTGGGTGCAAGCCTCGTCGGAACAACGCGTATTGATAACTAAAACAGGAATCTTACCCCAATTACACAAAGACTAGCGCTCTTTCCGCAAAACAAGCTGGAGCAAGCTTCCACGCTTTACTCGTTAGACTCTGCCCTTACGAAAGCATCCCAGTTCTGCTCGAGTGAGTGCTTAAAGTCATTCCACATGGCGGTGAAATTTTTCCTGGTGCCAGCCACCCACTCAGTCATACGCTGTGGTTCCAAGTCGATCATACACACTCTTGTAATGTTTCCATGAGTATCTCGCACAAGAGCTACGTTTCGCCAAGCCGGATCACAATGCCAGATTCCCTTGTTGAAAAATCTAGATCGCATGGTGTGTTCCAGCCCTTTCAAAACTTGTCGCAAGTCAACGGTTGTGGACATCTTCTCCAGATCCGGCATGACTATTGCGTCACCCCCACCCCACTTGCCGTGCGTTGCTCTTGGTAACCAATTGTGGTAGGCCTTGTTCCAGTACTCGGCAGCCTTTTCCGCCACTTTGTCCGAAGCCAGCTCAACTTCTCCTCCCTGGGCATCAACATGGCTCTGTTTCTTGACAAAAAATTTCAGCACGCATAGATTCAAATTTCGGCTCATTGCGCGATAAACACGCCCGTGATCCCCGTGACCCAACGGCTCCAAAAGATACAGCTTACCGTTCCTTGAAGACGGCATTCGACCTTTGTACTGATCCGGTTCGTGCTTGATTCTCTCATATCCCCCCAATGTATCACCCTTTCGTACAACATACAGGAATTCACGACGGTGCGGCGCAACTGTTTCCACCTCCGATTCCGACATCTTCGCCATAATCCATGTCAACATTTCTAAAGCAGGCCGTCCTGCTGGCACAACTTGCGAGGCGTACAAAACACCACGCTTCGGTGGTGACGCTGACTCTGGTTCTTTATCCTCCTTCTCCTCTTGATTGCACTCCTCTTCATTGCATGGCTTAGGCGACATAGGAGGGGAATTACGTTCGGGTCGCGAACGCTTCTGTGGTCTTTCAAAAGATTTCTTGCCAACCTGATCTGTGTCTTGGGGGTCAGATTGGCTTAGTTTGCCATTGCCGGTGATATTTTCATCTTCCTCCTCCAATTCATACTTGAAAAAGCGCCATTCCTTTAGGTTGAAAGGATGCCGTAGACTTGCTTTAAACCGTAAAGCGTCCGAAGCGGTATCATCTGGGAAGCAACCTGGGCAACGACTTTCGGGTGTGTCATCGGCTCGGGGTCTGGAGGCGTGTGGCCCGGTCGATGCGGTTGCTTCACCTCCGTTGTCCCGCATATTTGTCGGTTTTCGTTGCGGAGAACACCAATGTCAATCGTTAGTCCATTCAAGGACGACTCTGAATCAGGGCGGAGGTCAAATTTGCAGCTTCGAATAATGTCCTTCATGAGATTTTCAACTTGAACCTGCAAATGTAACTGTCGCGAGAAGTATATGACACCCTGCTCCTTTTCGTCCAAAACGTGATGGTACCGTTCGAGGGAAACATCAAGTCGACCAGGGACCATATGCACCAACCTATTCGACGGGAAATCCTCCAAGTTACGGTGGACATGCGGCACACCAGAGCTGCCTCCTGGGTTCCTCTTGTCAAAGGCCAATTTAGAAAACTCAAACGAGGTCGAACTAACCTCAATTCGGTAAGTTGTCCCAACAATTTCTAAGGTACCACCATGAAGACGTAGGAGAGTGCCGAACGTCGGGACTACAGCTTCCACTCCATCCGGAGAGGCGGCCTTCAATAAAGGTGGGTACTCTTCGGAGAGACCACCGGTGGTTTCATGCGCCGCTGATTCGCCCCATTTGACAACCACTTTTCCGCCCATTGTCTTTATCACCTTCACTACTACGTTCTCGGTTGATGACAGAGCTTCTGCGGCAGTAGCTTTGGCGTTTGCTGACATGCTTTCGGCATGGTTGGAATAACAGTTGTTGTCGTTGGTTGCTTTTTGCGCTGCTGTGCGCTGTTTTGGTGAGAAGGCGGCGCGTTAATAGCGCTGTGCTGGGGAGTCGTTAGAGAAGCCGGACGACGGTGGGACGTACAGTACACGTACAAGGGAAGTTGGCTAGAAGCACTCCCTAGCGGGGGAGGCTACAAGGGTGTATTTGTGTGTAGCTACTAGCTACCCCCATCTCTCTGGTTGGGATCTAGGTAAAATAGTCGGCCGGCATATTTCATTTCCTCCACCACGATAACAACACGACAATCAAACTTTGTTGTTGCTGGTGACCTCCTACGACCACCCCATCATGATCCGACTATTGTATGCTTCATATTAGTACCATGGTAGTGTATTGTGAGTGGCACAGTGCATGAGTGTCAGTCTAGGAAAGATAATGTAGTGAGCCCGTACTACGGCACAACACGAGACCATGATGGCACAAGAACACATGACAGTAGATGTTTTGCTATCAATGCACTACGTAACTACTGCTGTTATGTGTATTGTGTATCCAGAGGTGTCCAATCGAAGCAAGATAAGAGCCATATCACCCTTTGAGTTGCCTCGTTCGAAATGGTGAGACGACACTTCGCATGCCCGTGTGACAAGGGGAAGGGTTATAGGGATAAGCCCGACCACTCGACCAATAGCGCTATTGGTCGAGTGGTCGGGCTTATCCCTATAACCCTTCCCCTTGTCACCGTGCCACGAGGCATGGTGCCTGAGAGTCTGATACATAATTGCCTTGACCTTCAGGTTTTGGCCTCGCAGATGCATCCTACACTATTGGTTTGAGGTCTACGATTCATCCGACAGGTTCGAAGTGTCAGAATAGGTCCACAACAACCAGTGCAACACATGGTCCGTGTTGTTATCGCGATGGCCGGAATGATAGACACAGGTCATTTTTCCACCATAGATGTGGGGGTGGGTCACTGATATTAAACCCTCAAAACCACCCCTGCTAGGGAGTGGAATTGCCCCAGCAGACAAGCCCCAGCGCCCGGGACTTACTGATGACTGATACATCCTACCCCCCAGCGGGGGTGAGTGAGTCCCGCAGGCCTCAGTCGGAAAAAGTTTGTGGGGGTGAGTAAGGGAATGCAACACTAGGTGCGACTGACCGGGTCGCCCCTGCTTGGGGCGCCCAGGTGGAGTATTCGATATTCCCTGTTCAGGTTTCAGGTAGCGCCGAAACGAGCAAGTCCACATGGATCGCTCTGATGGGTAACCTGGGTTAGTTGACCGACTCATCATAAGCAGACGGCAATGGAACTTGTAAAGGGCGCGGAGCACGGTGACGCTGCAGAAAAGGATTGCACAAGCGTCAACATGGACGAGGAAGACAACGACAGCATGGAGTCTGAGGAGGAGGACGAAGAGTTGGGGGATCTCCCCTCGGATATTGCTGAAGAAATTGGAAAAGACGGTCGTTTTGAAACGGAGCAAGAACTTGAGGATGCGCTTGACAAGGCTGGGGTCGGAGATCTTCCTGTTGTTTTCGTGGACGGAAAGCCACGATTGATCATGCCATCGGTTCAACACAATGAATTCACAGCATATTATTGTAGAGATTTCACTCTCAATTGGGCAAAAGATCGGTGGGGACTTTCGAGTGCAACGCACAAAGTATTCCTCTCCAATGGACGGTCTCGTGATCCTGATTTGAGCTTTTGGGGGTTCCCTCGATGTATTCGAGACAAGAAGAAGAATTTATCTCTTGCCGTCGAAGGATCTGTTCCAGATGTCATCATTCAGTTTTGCTGGAAAAATGCACAAGCGTACGAAGATAACGCCATTGATGATATGATGAACCTATCATTAGAAAAACACCGTGGCGACGTACCCCACGCCCGTCCATCTCTGGGTTATCTCATCAAAGTACAATTCTCCAAAAGAGAAAGCTGCCAGGGGGAGACAAGATACAAGACATGGCAGGTCTAGATATTTATCGACTACCTCATGGTACCACAATCGCTGATGCGCGTGATCCCAACAAGTCAAACGCTCAGCACTGGTACTACAAGCCAGATGGGCCGGAGATTTACATAACCATTACTCCTCAAGATTTGGGTATCACTGGTCTTTGGGCGTGGATTTGCGGCGAATACAAGATCAAAGCGTCAGCGATCTTTAAAAAAAATGAATGAGGTTCATCAACATCTCTAATCGAAAAGCCTCGCAACGTCGTCACTGTTGAACTCTCGGGTGTGTAGTCAGGGACCAATGGACCATGATATGACTCGTCTCTATTTTACCAAAAGCAAGAACAAGAACAAGACGCGGAGCAATAAAACCAACACCACCAGTGTGAACTATTGTGGGAACCGGAAAGGATTTTTTAGGGGTCCGTTGACATTTTTGAAGGATTTGTGTGTCCGAGGACCGGTCGGGCCTATTGGGTGCAAGCCTCGTCGGAACGACGCATCTTGATTACGGGAACCTTTGTTGTCATGAACCACGAGAATTCTACAAAGAATTCGAGTTCTGCCGATGGCGGCTGCTCCCTCACACACGCATCGTGGATTTCGAATCAATGCTGGTGCCAACAACAAGCGACACCCTTTGTCTTCTACTTTTGTACAAAATGCAGCATCCCTCCATCCGAGGACCAGCACTAGGAGGACGAGACAACGGTCATCTTTATCACACCACTGCCAATAAGCAGCAGGATCAACCGTACCCCACCCAAAGCTACCACAACAAGCAGCACCCAGAGTTCTACTACACCCTCTTCATGGTATTCCCATTTCACCCGCCTCTCCTCTGTAGCATTATCATCTCCCTTTACCGGTAGCAACGAAACTAATGATTGTGGTCGCGGCCATGACGATGACGACGAGCTCTGCCATCCGGACCACCACCACCTCCTCGTCGTCACAACACATGATATATTCGGCATGGACCGTAGTAGGATTTAGCCTGGAACGGGCTGACTGCACAACACTCTACTACTATGCACCAACAATCGCACTATCGTATATGGTCTTGCAACATCCAAACGACACGGTACAAGGTCACCATTCGTTTCGGCAAAACGTATTGCTTCGGAAACCCGGGTTCATGAACCAAGAAACAGGAAACAGGTTGGTTGTGATGGTATAATAATAGATTGTAGTGCCTTCTGAGCCGTTTGGTATCCCGCCGACGTTGTGGTAGTCGTAAAAGGCGCCTGGCATGGAACTCGAGGAATCTACCATTCTCCTATCTCCCCCCAAAAACTACGAGCCCAATTCTTCCAGTTTGCTCGCGGGTGGATGCTCTCTGGCAGAATTCATCCACAACAGCGCGCATTCGTCCTTTCATCCTCCTCCTTTGCTTCTTCTTCTTCTTGCCACTACGGTGGTTGGACTATCAACAGGATCATCATCATCTTCTTCCGTTGTACTACTCCTACATTCGACTAGACATGACAGAAATACCTGGATGGATAGATAGTAGAGGTAGCTTTTTTCTCGGCGGGTGCGTGGGGCTCGACCGAAACACGATTGCCGGAGGGATTCCTGCGAACGTCGCCGAGTGGCTCGATATGCGTGCTACACAAAGAATCTATAGTGGTACATTCTGGGGGTAGATTCATCCGGAACACCATTCGATTGTTCCGAATGCACGATCGATCCAATACAAAATTCTGCGTGTGTGCAGCACATCGCTCTTTTCTCTGCTGTTTGTTACGCTTCGTTTGTACCACGCATCTCATTTTTTGAGGCAGACAACAGAAACAGCATCACACTCTCTCCTCGCTCGCTTTCTTCGGGTCGGTTGGTTGATTCCCTTCCCCAGTGGCATTTACTTTGTTCCTCTTGTTTGTGAAACTATACACATTGCGGTCTCGTCCGTCATCATGTCTGGTTCAGAACAGTTCTCCTCCTCCTCCTGCTGGCCTCAATCTTTTGGTTCAACGGTCCTGGACGCACCACAACCACAACGACAACAGGCTCGTGGTGCGGGGAAACCTCCTCGACGAATGGTCGTTGCCGTACTGTCCTCCTTACTGCTAATGGTTTGCTTAGTCGTTTCGAGTGCCTCCTCGTTTTCCTCGTTCGTGTGGCAACCACTCGACCTTACCGTACCACAAGCACAACCACCCGAACACCGTCTGTTGCGAGCCCGTGGTGGCGGTGGAGGCCGCGGCAGTCGTGGTGGTAAAGGATCAAGTAGTAGTACCAACAACAATGGCAGTGGAAGTTCTACCGGAGCTTTTGTGGGAACGACCAATGCGGGTCGCTTCAACAATAACAACAATAATAACGACGACGAGGACGAAAATGACGTGGAGGGATGGGTCGTTTTGATCATTTTTGTGGTAATTGTCGTGGCCGTTTCGATTGGGATTGTCTGGTGTTGTTATCGACGCCGCAAACAAGAAGCGATGCAACACAAATTTTCGTCGGCCGTCACCGCCACAGCCATTGCCACGCAACAAGCGCAGGCATCCGCACCAGGATCATCGGACCACCAAAAACCAACCGTGACCACCACACCACTGGCGAAACAACCACGGCATTATCAACAAGCCTACCAAGCGGCCCATCAAGCCGTTTGGAAAACCAAGGAGGACAAAGATGCCACACCAATGACGACAGCGTGCATCTTGCCCATGAATGGCGTGTACCAGGGCACTTATCGCGATTCCCAGGGCAACCTTCAAACCGTCACGACGCGGCTCGTGTGTTCCAAACCGGCGCCCTCAACGACAACCACGACGACAAGTGGTGGTGAAGAAGGACAAGAACAAGAACCCAATCACAACAACACGGTCTGGACACTTTCGGGATCGGGTCAAGATATTTTGGGACCCTTTGAGATTGTCGAGGGATGCGTGTGTTCCACGACGGGTCGGGCCTTTTGGGTCGAAGCGGCCGCTCGACGACGGGTCTTGACCGCTGGAACCTTTGTCGTCAATGACACTACCACAACCTTGGTGCAATCGAGTTGGATTTCCAATCAATCTTGGGGACGAACCGCGACACCCTTCCTCTCCTTTGAATTGGTAACGCCCGAGGACAACCGTTCGTCCCAGCACACAACGACCAACACTGGTACGACCAACACAATCCGCACAACCACCACCTCACCGCCCCTCTTGGTACCGGCCAATCCCTTGCCCGTCTCGGCCGATCCTGCCCAGACTGCCACAACCACAACCGTCGTTCCATCCTCATCCCTGGTCGAACACGAATCCAGTCACCACAGTCATGACCAGGACGACAATGACGAGGACATTGTGGTGGTGGTGGGAACCCCCGTCGTGCAGGAATAGCGGATGCTGCTTCGCAGCATTTCGAATGGAAGCGACATTGCTTTTTTGGTTTGTATGGCATCACAGAGTATTGGGGTGGGGGGAAAGAGTATGTGGTGGTCTATTGCATTGTTGCAGTCGAACGGATGCTTGTGGTTGACTAGTAGCACACACTCGACACTATCGACTCGTTCTCCGAAACCAAACTGGCAGGAAACTTGTGATTCCTATACCTCTTTCTTCTATAATATATAGGCTGCCACAGTGCTGTGCTGGAACCATTGGCTATCATTATTTCTACTCCTATTACTCTCTAGAGAGCGTAGCGTGTAGAGTCGGAACTCGTATGGGTAGTAGATATGTTTCCCCCCAATCTGCAGCGGGGGGTAGCTATTTCTGCAGGGGTATACTTTGGGGGGAGGGGATGAATGTCCAGTGAGTACCGCACCGTCAGATTTCCACCGCCGGGCGAGTGTCGCTAAAACAAGATGCCATTGACGACACTTTTTTGGTGGGGCAGTTGAATCGCTCGCCGGGTCCTTCTTCTTCGCCAACATACAACAGAGCAGGCGAAATGTTTTGTGATCTGACGGTTGAATTCCTGCTGGAACGCATCTGCCACTCCTTTGTTGCTTGGATGCGTTGAACCAAAAAACAACAAGAAGGATTCCAAAAGTGTTAACTCCATACTGGATTGTCCTATTGTTGAACAGTCATCTTCATCATCATGAGTTCTTTGATCTTGTCTACCGAGACATCTTCGGGGGCTGCGCTAGTGGCCTCCATGGATTCTCTCGCACCTACAGGCCGAAGTCTCATGCTGGGGTTACGCCTAGCCGTGCTTATTCGACTTCCTCTGTTTGGATTGTTCTTTCTCTTTGATAGGGTCCTTTTACCTGGTGGAGTTCCACCCATGGTGACCATCTTTCTGCGTAATCTTTTGTGCAATGGAGAAGTTGCCGAACGCGCGTGCGGTGTGCTAAGTTTAGCACTCGACCGTTGCACCGATGGAGACTTTGTGCTGCCGTGTGTTTTAAATGCACTCTTTGGTGGTGATCGAATGCTGTTGACTACGCAAGATGAATCCAATGGATTGGACAAGAACCAGTGCTACCTTTTCCATCCAAGCAGCAACAAACTGCAACAAAATGCACAAGTTCAAACCGACGTTCAAGCTATTTTTACTCATTTGGACGACGGCACCAACATCCCTGTCGTCAAGCTTCAATCCTTCTACTCGTCCTTGTTGTATGGACTCTTGGACGAATCGGATGACGCCCTCAAGGTGCAGGTTGACCAAATGGCTCAAAGTGCAGTGGCCACGATTGATACCAACGGAGATGGCCTCATTGACCTGTTGGAAATGGACAGTATTGTTGTTCCTCCAGAAACGGGAGAATTTATCTTTGATGATCTAGTCGCCTGTACTTCACCAACGACTCCCGACGTTGCTGCTTTGGAAACGGCCTGTGTCTCGGCCGAGAATGTCATTGATTTTCTCAATCAGTTTTATGGAGGCACCACTTTGGTCAGTCCCGAATTGGCACAACATATTCGAGATGAGAGTGGTCCCGATGCTTGCTTTACCCGCACCGAATTTGAAGCCTCCTTTAGCAGCAATACGAATAATAGTCCGGCCACGGAAGCCGCCCTGTCGGGAGCGGGCTTGTCGCGGCAGCAACCCTATTCCTCCATGATGATGGAAGGTTCCTTTGTTTGGTCCATGGCATTGGGTGTGGGTACGGCTCTCTACGTGTTTGGCATGTCCTTGCCGTTTTAAACACAAAAAGAAGGACGGCCTTTTTTGGAACACCCACCCCACTGTGTCCCCTTCACAGTTTTATTATGTACGTAGATAATACTGGGACAAGGAGATTTTTTTGTACGTTCGTATAGTTCCGCATGTTTCAGTGGTGCTCTTTTATAAGATATGTTGAAAGACTCCACAGTTGGTTGAGCCAAGGTACTTTCACGTGCGCATTCGAGATCTGTCGGACTCTGTGTTCACTCTTTTATATAAAGATAGTTCCGCATAAGTTTGTGCTGTTCCATAGTGTTGAGGACATTATTGAGAGTCTCTCTTCGCTTCTCTATTGTGTATGTCAATCTCCAGATATTGTGTGGGTGTTGTATATAGAATCATCATCATCGCATCGCCTCACGTGCTCGCGCCATTTTCCAGTTGCGCCGCCTCGGACATCTGCGCAATGGGATCGCGATCTTTTTGGGTTGTCGGAACACAAAACCAAGACAATAGTCTCTTTGTTCCATGGAATAAGGTGGGATATTCAGAAAGACGGAGACCTTTCAATCATGTCGTCGAATGGGCCTTCATCCATGATCGTGGCGGAAGGAGGAGGAGGAGGTGACACGGGGAACAACGACCAGGACGAGTCTGGAACGAATCATATGGATGTATTAGAGCCATCATCCATCCATCATTCGGAGAACCACCTTGCATCCGAACCATTGCAGCCGCTCCTCCAGCCGGTCGTGTCGACCGACGAAGCCTCTCCGGCCAAGGTGGATCCGACAACCAACGAGCAACCAGCAGAAAACCAAGAACACGAACAAGACGAGTCAAAAGCAAGAGGTGCTAACGAAGAAGACCAAGAACAAACGGAGCAAGTCAAAGCATTCCAAGAAAAAGTACACATCCCAGCAAACGAAAAGAAAGAAAGCTTAGCACAACAAGAGGAAGAAAACACAGCCATGCCAAGAAAAGAAGAAAACAAAGCAGAAGTAAAACAAAACAGCGCAGAAGAAACTGGAAATGAAGAAGAAAAAAAGACGCCATTGTCTCTAGAAGATGTCTATCATGCTCTAGATTCTCTCGACTCGGAAGGATCGACTTGCACTGGAGGCGTGGCCACCGAACTGCCGGGTGTTCCCGGACTGGTGGTAGAGGGAGTGGGGGACATTTTGGTACCCTTGTTGGATCCCGACCATGTCCACAAGCTCAAAGCCGCGGCCCATCAAGCCCCTCATGGACGTGGCATGGAAACCATTGTGGACACGTCGGTTCGCAACACGCTTCAAATTGACGCGGACAAGGTGACCTTGACCAATCCAGCCTGGCCCAAGGCCTTGCAAGCACTGACGAGCAGGGTCTGCACAGCTCTTGGTGTCCCTTCCGATCTGGTGCGAACCGAATTGTACAAGCTCTTGCTCTATGAACCCGGAGGCTTTTTCAAGAAACATCGCGATACCGAAAAGGCGGACGGTATGTTTGCCACACTCGTCATTCAACTTCCCAGTCGCTTTACGGGAGGTTCCTTTGTCGTCACCCACAATGGCAAAACCGAGACCTTTGCCATGCACGACCCCGAAACCTCTCCGTATACTTGCCGCTATGTGGCACACTATGCCGATTGCGAACATGAAATTTTGCCCATTGAATCAGGACATCGACTGGCGCTCATTTATTCGCTCTGTTATACGGGCAATCAAGAGTCCAAACCGTCTCTGGCCACGGTGGCCGACGGTGGCTTGGTATCGGTCCTGGAGCACTTGGATCCGAGTCAATCGCTGTTTGCCGTGCCCATGGATCATCAGTACACGACGGCCTCCTTGGCGCGACTGGGAGTCGGGGCCCTCAAGGGCAAGGACCGATCTTTGGCCAAGACGATTGGTCGAGCACAAGGATGGAAACTGGTGGTTGCCATGGTCGAACGGACCACGTACGAAAGTGGTGAGGGGAACTCCTATGTTGGATTTGAGGTTCATGATACCGATTATGGGGAGGTTTGTTTCAAAGAACTGTTTCACCAAGATGGAAGCAGTGCCAAAGCGCTTTCACGCTGGCTCAAGCAAGACCTAACGTTTGTCGCCGTGGAGGAGGGAGGCAATATACTGGCCCATGAAGACGATGTACTGGAGGAAATGTGGAGATACCAAGACTCGACCGAGCCGGAATATACTGGAAATGAGGGAGCGAGTCGTGAGACGACCTACAGCACTTGTATTTTGATTGCCTTTTCCACAGACAGTGTCTTTGAGAGAGAGTGTAGTTCGGATTTCTCCAGTGCACTCCAAAAGGTTCAAAAGAATCCCCGTCTGCTGGATCGTGCCCTCAAGTTTCTCACAAAGTCCAGTCACAATCTTTCTTCTAGGGAGTTTGTCATTCTCCACTCTGTGATTCAGGGACAAAGCGCCTTTTGGTCATCGTTCGCTACCATTCTCAAGGCACTATCGAAAAATCGATCTCAATCACCGTCCTCCCGTGTCATGTCGATTCTTGTCTCAATGATTAAGGAACATGGATGGAACGATGAGAAAATGGCCCCAGTTCGTCTATTTATCGAACAGCTTTCTGAAATTGGAAAGCAGACTAGCTGCCTGGGACTCTTGTTGTTGGTGGAGACATTTAGTCTCATAAAAGACTTGATGCAAGACAAATCACCAATTGACTGCCACGTTCAGAAAACTATTTCTAACTTCGACAAGGCATCGGGAAGTATGAAACGACGATTTTCTCCATATGAAATTGTCTTTTCGTCACCGGACGACGACGAGACTTATAAGCGCCTTGAAACTCTATCGAAAGTACATGGATGGAAGAGTCTCTCATCTGCTGCCAAATCTTGTTTTGCCCGAATCCGTAAAATGAACACGACAAGCAGGTTGCTTAAGACCATGACCGATCAGATTGCGACATTGAACTCTATCTATGCCAATATCCCTTCCGGTGATATCGATCACAGTCTTGATGACTCAATGTTGGACGCTTTTACGCTCTTGGTCAAGAGCGTCGATGCTTACGACATTACTTCGATGGATAACTTTCTTACCATTCACTCGTTTTTCAAGACAAAGGCTGCCTATTGGCCATCCTTCAAGATTCTTGTTGAGAGCCTACAGGTTCTAAAAAGATTTCCATCCAGTACAATCCGTTCCATCTTCGTCGCCACGATCAAGGAGCACGGGTGGAACGATGAAAAGGTGATTCCTATCCGTATGTTTGTACAACAGCTCCCTGCAATGGGAGAGAAAGTCGATTGCAATGGCCTCTTGACATCGATAGAACACTTTCGTTTGATTATGAAAGTGTCGGAGGAAAAGGCAACACTGAAGTCGTTGATACGCAAGACGATCAGTACTTTTGAAGCGAAGACTGAGAAATGTTGTCCGTTGTCCAACTCTTACGGATCTCGTCCATACTATGGTAGCTATCATCGGCGATATGACGAATGCGAATCTCAAACAGAAATTTCCAATCGACTTGAAACTCTTTCCAAGGCGTATGGATGGGAGAATCTATCATCTGCTGCCAATGCTTGCTTTGCCCGAATGCGTAAAATGAGCCCGACCGGAACGTTGCTGAACACTTTGAAAGAACAGATTGCAGCGACTCACCAGTTTTCGACCAATATCCCGGACGCAGATATCGGAAATCTTCGAGAATCTATACTCAATGCGTTTCTGGACGCTATCAAACATACGAGCGCGTGGGAGTCTGCCGATATTGGCATCCTACTCAAGGAACTTTGTATGCACGGGACTCCGCAAATGTTTCGAACTCTCGAAGCGTGGTCATCCACGGTCCCCTTATCTACCCTCTCGAAAGCTGACTCGGTATTGCAACGTATGACTTCTGCTACTATCAGATCAAAGCACACGGAAGCCAGAGACAAATGTATTGCTCATGTTCATGAACGTGTCCGCGACTTGAAAATTCAAGAGCTAGAAAAACAAGAGAACGACCTGCTCCGCCATACTCATAATGGTGGGCCGCCCGTTTTCTCTTGGAGAATGCCACTAGCAAAGTCGGGCTCCGATCGTCTTGACGCGTTTCTTCGGAGCGACCGAGCGAATGCTTGTGAGATTTCTGTAGGAGGAGGAATCGGTCATGCCCGGAGTCTTGCACGAAGTGGCGATAGCACCTCCAAGGGCTTTAGCGCTCATATTCGAGAAACCCACAAGACGGGGAAAACTGCATCTGTGATTGTGACCAAAACCAGGAAATTGTACGAGGAACAAGTAAAGCAATACCCATCCACTGCCAAAAAGCTTGCCAATGTGCGCGCCAAGCTTGCAAAATTGAACCATCGTCGTGTCCCGCCGGTACGAGAAGAGCCTCCCGCAAAACGTGCCAAGGGACCAAATGAAAAAGAGGTGATTGTAATTGTCTAATCTGTATGTAAAAGGCAGTATTTGACGACGGATTCGACGACCTATTATATACAATCGTTGATGTCGATGTGAACCTGTAACCTATCTTGTGACCGAAATGGTTCTCGAAACGGAATCACCGCGCGTGCACGCATGCAGCACACCCAGACTTGACTCGTGATTGAAAAGGATAAGACGAGTCCTGCTCGTAAATGGGTAGGGGTGCATGTTTTCGCTAGGGAGTATGGAAAAGGAGTTTTCTTTAGCGTTTTTGAATAAAAACTGACGGTCAGACGCAATATACGGCTTGCAACAATCAAACTATCAGAAATTATAATGACTAAACTAGGGGTGCCCTTTGGGGGCAAATCGCTCACGTAGGGGCCAAATAGCGACCACGGTACCCACTAGCGAACACATAACTAGGGGCCGGGCGATGCCAGGCGGTGCGTAGCGAGGCATGGCGAGGCCCTTCGTAGGTTACAAAGGGGGCGCCCGTGATTATTTATTCAGTCCCCGCGAACAAAATCGGGGTGGGCAACTTCGTTTAGTTCGTCATGTCAGCAGAGGCCGGTCCAGTACGTCGGACTATTCTTCAAAAGGGGCGATCCCATTTTGGATCTAAAAGGGGTGCTACCACATGATACGTTGGGCCAGGAATCGCAATCGAGGTCCGGGTAGCAGTTTGGTTAGGATATCGGCAAGGTTCGTTTCACCTTCTTCCCATGCAATGCGCACAAGTCCAGCAGCTTGCGCTTCACGAGTCCGATGATAAGCAATTGCGTTGTGCTTTTTCTTTAGGACTGATTCCGGCTGAGTCGAGTTCTTAAACACAGATTCATTGTCGCAAAACACATTCGTCTCTCCATCCAACGGGATACCCATCATTCGCAACTTATAACGAAATGCTTCAATCATTTCAATGGCAGTCTTCATCGCCACGAACTCACTGCCAAATGTAGACGTCTCAACAGTGTTTTGTCGTTTTGAATACCACATGATCGGTGCTCGTTGCAAGAACAGTAGGACTCCTGTTTGAGAGCGCCATGTGACACGACATCCAGCATGATCAGCATCGACAAAGCAAGTCGTGGTGACAGCGTTTCCACGCGGTGCTGGTGCGTTTGGCGGAATCGGCTCGGCAGCATCAGGATAATACTCAGACCAATCCGGTCGGGTAAAACGTGACTCGTCGAAGTCAGGGGTTGTGTCATCGAACACAATGGAGGATTTATCGTACTTCTTCAGATACGCGAAGATGTGCAACGTTTGCTCGAGATGTCCTTCTCGTGGATTCGCCATAAAACGGGACATATGGGAGACTGCGGTTGTAATGTCGATACGACCGAGTTCAACAATCCAACGGAGAATACCGATCAGTCCCTGGTAATAGTTTGCACGTCTTGCGTCGAGTTCAGGAGTCGCATCCAATTCCGGGCGATATCCATCGGCGATCGGCGTCGTCACTTTGGACTTCAGCTTTTCTCCAGATTTCTCCAGTTCCGTTTCGACTTCGGCAAGAGCACGCTTGCAATACTTGTCAGCGGACATGGCCCAACGATCACGGTTCGACGGATCTTGCGTGTCGGGTATGGTATAACGCCGTATTTCGGATCCCAAGTATTCGTCTGGTGGTTTGATACTGTCGGGCTTGATCGTATAGCGCCTCTGCAGGTCTTGCATCACGGTTCTGGGATCATGACTAACAATCAGCAGATCATCAATATAGACCAAAACATACTCGTAATACTGGAACCCATCAGATGGTCGAGTGTTCGCTCGAAGCCATACATCCGGATCAGCTTGACACATCTTAAATCCCATGTCGCGGAGCGTTGCGGCGATGTGATCACGCCACCTTGCGGCAGAACTTTTGAGACCATATAATGCGCGCACTATCAGTGCAGGTTGTCCAACCTTATCTGGTCCAAATTCGAGTCCCGCGGTGGTATAGGTCTTCTCTTTAGTCGGTGCGTTGAGATATGCGTTTTGCACGTCCCCGACGAGAACATCAAGACCATTTAGTGCAGCGATAGTAAAAGCAATGCGTACGCTATCGCGTGATACCACACTAGAATAGGTCGATTCTTTGGGTGGATCAGTTTTGTGACCTCCGGCCACTAACCGTGCTTTACGTCGCAGGTCTGATTTGATGTCAAAAACCATATGACAGGGAATATGCTTGTATCCAGAAGGCACTTCGCCATCAGCTGGAAATTCGAAAGCAATGCCAACGTTCTTCATTTCTTTCTCAATAGCCTTACGCCAGAAGTCAGTCCCCGTTCGGCGGTCAATCGCCAGGGCTTCTTCCACAGAGTGGGGCAACTCAATGCCATACTTGTGCGTTCGCTTCCAATAACGTGACTTTACCTTTTTGATAATGCGGTCTCGTTTGCGAAGTGCACGTGGGACCCACCATGCGAAAGCAGGCTCTTTTGCGATGCCAGTGGATACTGCGTATTCGGCGGCTTCAATCATATTTCCATTCTTGACGTCTTTGAGCGGCAGCCAAACAGTCGATTGATCGGACAGTTCACATTGCAATTCCCAGCCTTTCGTTGTGTGGTGTGATGTGCCGTCAAGGAACGATGCGTCTGTTCGCTTAACTGCGGTCTCATCACTGCGGTGCCCCACAATGGCTTTCAATGTGTTGAACGCATTACCCTCCGGGTCAACTTGCGAATACAGATTCTCTGCGATCATATTGGTTGCATACGACTCGACCGATCCATCCGGAAACTGTACGTCGTAGTACCGGGTATCAAGGATTGGGTTGGCGTCGCGCTCACCAATAGGTCGCCCATGAGCATCTTTCGTGCGTCCAATGATTTTCGCTCGAGCGCTTTCACCTCCTCGCGGCAGCATGACTTCAGCGGTGAGATATTCGTCTAGTTCCTCCGGCGTGTACGCGTCGGATTCCAGGGCTTCGGCCTCTGGGAACAAAGGCTCTAGAAGTTCACCTTCGTCAAAGAGGTCTGGGGGTGGATCGCTCCCAGTTGTGCCATCAGATGGCGGCTCTATCATTTGCGTTTGAATAGCGGCATCATAGTCCAACAACTGCTGATGAATCGTCGGATTCTTCAGGTCGTCTTCCAGAATGGCCCACACATCTTTCCGTGTGACATGATTGCCCTCTTGCGTTAGGATTTCATAGGCCATATCATCGGTGCAATCATCGGCTAAACCCAACCATCGGCCAATCAGTCTTTTTTCGAAGGGAAACTGTGCCATGGGCATGCAATAATACACCGGCTGATAGAATTGGAACATGGCTAATGGAGAGATGTCTGGCGTTGAGCCAATTACATGCTCGAACGGTGTACGTCCATCTAATTCAGGGATATCGGATGCCGTGAGTTGCCGTACGTGTGAGCACCATTTAAGAGCATAGCTCCATAAACGTTGTGGTGCGCCGGTCGTCCTCATAATTTTGACAACTCCCTTCTTTAGTTCACGAATGCTCGCTTCGGCGGCGTTCTGCCATGGACTATAAGGAACCGTTTTCTCCATCTTTATGCGGTACTCGTTGCATATTTCACGGGACTTCCCTAGGAACAATTCTCGGGCACCATCAGATACCATTGTTTGGGGAATCCCTACATTGTGAATCAAAGACATCAATCCTTCAGGATGTTGCTTTTTCGACTTCCAGGGATAAACGTGGTTGAATCCTTTGCCGTCTGTAAAGATCGAGGCGCCCGTGTCCCCGTTCAGTGAAACTTCCTTGGCAAACATCTCGTCCGAGAACCAACGGCCTTTCACATTGGGGAATTTGAGCCACGGTGCCTTCTTACGGACCTTACGCTCAGATGGGATTAATACGTTTCGTACTCCAGCCTGCGTCGTCACTTTAAGCGTATTCTTCGCTTTGGGTAAACCAATGCCCCAACGTTGTGACAGTACGGCTGCGTCAAGCACTCCCTTTCCAGCAGGATCGGCTGGGGAAGACTCGTTAGCAGTCTTGATCATGTACAGCCGACGTTCACGTTTGTCCTCTGGGACTACATCAGGCTCCTCCTTCTCTGGATGAACAGTGACCGTCGCTATCAAGCGTTCGTATAGGTCGTCGCCTTGTGCGTCGGCGTCCAGATCGGGTGATGGATTGGCAAAAGCATGCTGGTACGTTCGCACTGCTTTGATGAGTCGTGGAATGGAGGATGCGGCAATCGAATTCGGATCGCCATTGCGAACGACAGTAGCGGCAGCTACACCCAGTTTCTCCTCCGCGTCCGCAAAGGCGGTAGAACGAGGTTGCCATGGGCTATCGGCAGTTAGCACAACTTGTGGCAAGTGTTCCAGCTCGTCAGAAGTGGGTTTGCGAGTGGCGAAACCACTTATCACACCAGCCATGGTGAGCGGGATAGTGAGATCGGCATCCGGTACGTGGATACTATGCGTGCTGTGCGGGTCAAACTGTTTAGGTACGTCGTTGACAACGATGCCGTGGGCACGCATCTGGTTCGGACAGAGTAGCGAACTGCCCATACGGTCCCCTAAAAACAATGCTTGGTGGATAACAAGCAAGTAAGACTGGTTTTCGCTGTCAGTCCAGACAGTGGCAACAGTCGCAATAGGGACATTGGTCAGCGGGTTATATTCCTCCGCGAACGGATGCACACTGATATAGCGGTGGGCTGCGGAGAGCATTACGAAGTCTCTTCCCACGGCACAGGTGTCCGCATGTGAGTCCAACTCACAGGTGAGCTCAATGGTCTCAACATCATATTCGTCGGTGTTCATAGCACATAGACGATGTGCGAAACGTTTAGAATAACTATAATGGGTGCCTACGTGTGTATTCGATTGAACAATAAGATTCGTTTTATCAATTTTTACTGCTTCGGCAGCGGATACACAGGGCACACTCCATCAGGAGGAATTAGACTTGTCGGCAGACTTGTCAGAGACATTCGGGTCACGGACATCGAATTCAAGATCGGCGGAATAACGACCGCATACATTACGCCTTCGCTCTGCGGCAGCCAATTGTCCATTGGCAAGCATAGTGTATTTCAAAGCTTCGTCGAACACTTCCGTGTGCTCGGCTAAGCGTCTGCACACATGGTACATTTGGCGCTCTTCTCGTTCATAGCCTGACATTTTGGACCAGCGCCAAGACCAAACTGGACTATTGTGTACAATAGTGTCGATCTCTTCGCGGAAGCTTCCTTTCAGCATACTTTGGTCATGCTTGGTAAGTGAGCGGACGTTGCAAGGCCCTTCAGCAAACTTGCCTTTGACCGGTAGCGGCAGCTTTACAAAGATGTCGCCGTGTTCCGGGACTGGTGGGATGGTCATATGACTCATATCAGGACGTCCGTCCTCTTCCCATTGCCACATCGGTGGATAGGTCTCGTATTCCCCCATGGGGCGAGTACGTACGGATTTGACGGACGCAGATCCGGGTTCGTTCGGTTGTGCTTTAGCCTTATGCGCGAAACGTCCAAAGCTGTTGCCAGCTGAGGACTTTGTCGGCTGCGAATCATCTTCGGATGATTTTGCAGGTGAGGCGGAAGCGCGGAACTTAGAGTGCTTGTCTGGCGACGGTACGTTGTCAACAGAGGAGTCAAGCAAGTTCTCGTCCACTTCCATAATGACCGATACGTTGGTCTTAGCCTCAGGCTTATCGTCGTTTTCGTCAATGTCTACTGAGATTGCGTCCTCAGCAGTACTCCCATGCGACGTTTTCGATCTCTTCGACGATGCGTTGGAAGAGTCGTCTGTGGTGACGGATCCAAGCTTCCGCTTTTCTTTGCGCTCTTTGCGAAGAGCCTGGACTTGTTTGCGTTCGTCCTCCGTCAGGTCTGCCCATTCGTCGGCATCGTAGTGACCAGCATGAACGCGGTCCTTCTTTTTCTTGCTCTTTTTCTGATTGCGCCCTTTGCCCTTTCCTTTGCTTGGGGTGGTACCAGCAGCAGCGATCTTGCGAGAGTCGTCCTGCGTTTCGGTTTTGGCGGCACTGTGCACAGTCAAGAAGTATTGCTGGCACGCTTCAAAGTTCTCCAACTTCTCCTGGTCACCGTTGACGACGGTCTTTGCTTGGACGAGCGTCGGATCGGTGATCCCATTCATGAAATCGGTCACTTTTTTCATTTCCGCGACCGTTTCGCCAAGCTCTTCCAGGGTGTTGTGCGCATGTTGGTGACGGTGAATGTAGTCATGGAAGCGGTACTTCCCTCGTCCTGTAAACTTAGCATTTGCGATCTGCGCATAAGCCTGTTTCTTGCGCAGGATGCTCGCGGCCTGTCCAGTGGCTTGCCGCTTGACGGTTAGGTAGGCCTCACGGCCGTCCTTTGATTTTGCATGCGTTTTAGCAAACGTCCATGCCGGACCATCGTAGATAAGAGGGTAGTACAGCTCATACACTCTGCGTCGGTCGGCTTTGTACTGGTCCCCCTCATGACGAGTGGTCGCGACTAGGTCGTCGTCAATGCAGTCGTAATCGGCGGTTAGTGCGTCGTCCGGTACGTCGGACTCCTCACGCAGTACGTAGGTGAGCAGCACTCCCGTTGTCGGATTACGGTGCTGACCCAAGTACGTGCGCCACATTCCGTCGTGACGTTCCCAATCGGCAAGGTTCGTTAGCCTTTTGGGTGGTACTGGGTCATCCTGACCATCAGTGGTGGTGGCATTCGCGAGTTCCGTTACGCGTCTCATCCACTTGGTGATTACGTCACCAGTATAAGCACCAGCATCAAGGTCCTGACCACGGACAGAACGGTATTCCAACCACATTCGGAAGCCCAGGAACTTTAGGTTGAATTGGTAGGGTAGGGTGACACCGTCGGGTAGGTTCTTGGCTAGTGTCTTCAGCATGGGCTTTACTTCGTTGATAGGAAACTCCAGGAACTGATCCGTTGTCGTGAACCCTGTTGCGTTAGGTACCCAACGGTAGCATTGTCGTAGCCACAGCGGCCCAGTGCAGTACGGAAGGCATTTGCGGCCATGGTTCAAGGGTCGGATGAAGGGTAGGAGGGTAGTAGAAGGTCAAACGGATGGCAAGGGAAGGCTTGTTCTTGTGCAGAAATTTGCAATTGTGATGAGAGGAGCGAATTTCTGTGAGCCAACAATCTGCGAGTGAATCGGCGAGTAGTCGTCCGGCGATTCCGCGAGCGAGCGAGCTAGCGATCGGCGAATCCGCGAGTCGGCGAACCGGCGATTCCGCGAGCAGGCAGGCACGTGTCAAAAGCCAGCAGGCCTATATAATTGAGTCGTACGGAGCGCGTGGATGGACGGTCCACGTGTACGAGCACGTGCACGGTACGTTGTGCAGTCGCAAGTCACAAATTAGCGAGTGGGTCCCACAGTGACAAAAACAAGTCACAGAGATGACGCAAGCGAGCGAGTGACGAAGCCGCTTAGCGCGAACAACTCCCGAGCGTTGATCAGGCGCTTGCCGTCCGGCGAACAGTGGGGAAATAACAGACACTGGGTCTGATAAACTGAATAAAAACTGACGGTCAGACGCAATATACGGCTTGCAACAATCAAACTATCAGAAATTATAATGACTAAACTAGGGGTGCCCTTTGGGGACAAATCGCTCACGTAGGGGCCAAATAGCGACCACGGTACCCACTAGCGAACACATAACTAGGGGCCGGGCGATGCCAGGCGGTGCGTAGCGAGGCATGGCGAGGCCCTTCGTAGGTTACAAAGGGGGCGCCCGTGATTATTTATTCATTTTCCTTAGGGTGTGGGACCTATGGGGACTCTATATTATGTAGGAGTATAGGTAGGAGCACCTGGATCCTACCTATTACTCCTAGTAGGTAGATGATCCCCAACTGCTGTTTCCACTAATGGAATCCATGATAGTAGTGTTACAAAACTACACTCCTGTCGACGTTATGGTTGTTGGTTAACATCATGTGTGCGTCCATGTGTCATGTTCATCACCGTGGATCGGGTGCTGTCCCATGCAATCGAATCCAAATCTTGTCAAAAAACACTTTTCTCCATCCCGGTTCCAATCGCGGTGCCTTGGCCTTTTCTTCCTTGAGAGCGACCAAATGACTTTTGGTTGCCAAGGGACAGGATCGACATTTGAGCAAATGAGCATGAATGTTTTGTGAGGTGGAATTGGTCGACAGCGATTTGGACGAGACGGGAAAGTATTTTCCCAATCCCGCATGACCATGACAATGCCGGCATTGAAAACCGGGATATCCGACAGGACCCTTGGATCGGGCCACAAAGCGATCGGCCTCCGTAAAATTGCATGACTCGACCTGTCGCATCAAAAAGTACACATAGGGAGGGACAATGCCGGCATCTTTGGAATGGACAATGTAATCACCGCTGCCACCTCCGCCTGTCGTCGTTTCCGAGGGCGGTTGATGTTGGGGTACTCCGGCCTGGGACGACATTGTTGCTGTTGCTTGTGCAAATGGCTGGGCTGAATCTTGCGCATGAGGATTCAACGGTTCCCTTCCCGAGGTACCAAACACTCCTGCTGTTTGGTTGTCCGCGTTTGCCAGACTACTTCCACCCCGCGGCTTGAGATACTTCATGGAGGCATCCAACTCGATCAAATTGGGTTTGCAGGTCCGAGGATCCTGAACAAATCGAATACCATCCAAGGTATCCACCATTCCTAACGCCTTGGCTGAATCCATCCAATATTGTCGGACACTCAATGAATAGGTGGGTGCTGTCGGACCCGGATCTCCTCCATTCGACTCGGACTTGGTTTTCGAGTCCTTGCTGGGAGTGCTGGTATCAGATTCGCTGGGTTCTTGAGTTTCGAGGGTCGGTTCTCGTGTTTGATCCGTGTCCGTTGGTGTCTCTTCATGATCTTGACTCGTTTGTGTGGATTCCTTTAGAATCCTGCCAGTTGTAGTAGTCGTCCCTGTGGATCTCGTCTGTGTGTCTTGTGCCAACCGTTGGAGCTGAGACGATACAGCACTAGGAATGTGGGGACAATGTGGAGCATGTTCTTCGTGCCATCGTTGGACCGACTCGAGAATACCCGACAAGGATGAGGGAAAGGCCACAAAGGAGGATGAATCTTTTCTGGTCGTTTCGAGTGCCTTGGTGGTACCTTGGGGTGCGTTCCAAGACTCTTGTGTTTCTTCTTCTTCTTTTTCTGTTTCTGGTTTGGTCGACGACGTGTCTTGTGGATCCTTGGTTGCGGCAGCTTTTGGAGCCTCTTGTTCTTGTTGTTGCTTCTTGTCATGAGTTTGACAAAATCGACAGGCAATGCCCACTTGATGCAAGGCAATGCGACTTTTGGGACGAATCGCTTGGACATGACTTTCTTGAGCGGAAAAGGCTTGGACACATTCCTTTCGAATCAAGCATTGCAAGGGCGAAAGCCATTCCGAATCCTTTTGGGGAATTCCCAAGGCAATGGATCCCGTATACCATTGATTGGATCCCGGTGCGGTGGCTGCTGTGGAACGAACCATGGTGGACGAGGACTTGGGGTGCTGGTGCTGGTGGTACTGGTTGCTATTCGTGGTCATTCGTACGGGGGGAGAACCACCAAAGGCCAAGGAGGAAGGATCGTGAGCCGGCCCGGCTTCGGCCGGTGCGGAATGCGACAAGAGGGGCAAAAAGGCTCGAGGTGGTGGTGGTGGGGGTGCCAACCGTCCAATGGAACCTCGCGTCGGACTGGAATGTCCTTTGGCATATACCAACAAGGGTCCTCCTCCTGCCGTTCGTGTCGTTCCCACCGGAGACGACGGGGGCCATGGGTGGTGTTGTGAGGACAAGGAGGAGGAAGAGGACGAAGATGATGACGCCGTTCGCAACAAGGGGGGACGCAACTGTGTCATGGTCGCAGGAGTGGTGCTGGTGATTCCACCGGATGCCGCCAGTGTGGCCAATCGGACACTGCACGTTTCTTCGTGCAAACAGGCTTCTTGGTACGTGGCAAAGGATGCGGCATGACAATAATCACAGACCCAGGCATTGGGAGTCGTTGTAGGATTGGCAGTGTTCGTGTTGTTGTTGTCTCCCGTGACAGTGGAAGCCGAGGTCGTCGTCGTCGTGGCAGTAGTAATAGCTCCGGAAGCCTCCCCCAAAGGCAAGGGTGGTACAGCAGGACGTGCGGGCGGTGGTGGCAAAAAGGTAGCACCTGGATACGATGACCGAGGAGGCGGAGGCCAGGAATGGACCCGCGTATGAAAGGAAGACGACGAAGGAGCACGGGGATAGGAATGAGGAGACAAGTGAGCATGCGATGGTGGTGGTGGCAAGATTCGACTGGGAGAACTTGCCGAGGAATTGGTTCGATACAGAATGGGCGGGGATGCATTTGGTGTGGACGAAGGCAGTTGCAAGCGTTGGACCATTTGCGCATGGGAGTGATGCGGATGATGAGGAGCATGATGATGCAACTGATGAGGAGGATGATGAGTAACATGACGAGGATGATGATAGGGATGCAACGGATGGTGCGAACGATGATGAGGAAGAGGCACTCCAGTGACTTCCTTCTTGACATTGGGTGCAAAATGAACTCGACGATGAGGAGTTGTTGTTGTTGATGTTGCTGTTGCTACAGTCGTTGCCGCCGTGGTGCTGGTTGCGCTGGTGGTACTTTTGGAATCTTCTAGTGTGGACGAATCAGGATGGGAGGCATCCTGATGACTGGTGGTTTCTCCATAACCGGTTCGTTTTTCGGGTGTCACAGGGGCTGGTAGTCCATCCTCTCCTCCCTCTTGCGATGCCGAGGCAATGGATAACTCTTCTTCTTTGGAGGAGGCGGTTCGAACCGCAGGACGCATGGATTGTGGACGGCTGGGACTCAAGGTGGTTGGATCGTGGTGGGTGGAGGTTGGTCCTCTGGTTGGTCCACCGAACGATTCGGACGTCTGGGTTACGGAGAAGTCGTTGTCCTTCTTGTTGGCAGTAGTCGTCGCCAAGGGTTGGGACGCACAGGCGGCATTGGCCAAGGAAGCCAAGGCAACGGCCGAAGCCAATTCAAATTCATCCACGACATGAGACGAAGACGACGAAGCATTGGAGTAGGGCGAAGATGGATTCGTCGTCGGCGTTTTGGGGTGGTCGGATACGTCGTTGAGAGTGGCTTTTGACCGTTTGTGACTGGGAGGTTCCACTGTCGTGGTCTTTTTCTTTTTGCGCTTCTTTGTGTTGGAGGTAGTAGTCGGACGATCGGAGGTGGTGTTGGTGGTTGATACAATTGTGGATTCTTCCGAATGCAATGCCTCTGGAGGCTCTTGAGCCATGGTATCTTCCATTCTGATATTCTCTCGTGTTTGGATCGCTCTCTCACACTCTCGTTTCAAAGCCCCATCAACAGGAAGAAGAACAACAACGGCGATGGATGGCACCGCTCTGCTCCGTCCGCGTTGGTGTTGTTTTTGGGTCCTCTTTGCGTTTTGAAAAACTTGTATTCAACCCCAAGTTTTTGCTTCCACGACGGTACCTAAAATTTTTCGTGGTCGGTTTGGCGGCGTGCCGGGTCGATACAAGAATGCCCTCTCTCCTTATTTACTACATAGAAGAGCTCTTGGGGGTGCGCCACCCCGTTGGAATTTTGTACGGTCGTATAAAACGAGAGAGAACTTGGTACAGTACAGCGCATCCGTTCCCTTTCTGAAAAATCTCAGACTCGCCTCCTTCCGGACGGCCGTTGAATACTGGGATGGAGCACCTCGATGGCTCTCATTCGTATTGTTGGGATTGTGTCTACGGGTCAAAAGAGAGCACATCGTTGGTCTGTCGTGTGATGAGTGCGTGGGAATCCGAAAAACTTGAGTGTGTCCCCGTGCGCGATGTCTTCCGCCGTACTCGCTGAACCACATAAAACTCTTTGGCTCAAGCCGTTGCGCGCCTGCGGTCCTTAAATCTCGTAGTCCATCCCTTGTCTTGATCCTGTACCGTAAGAGCAGGACGGCATTCCGAACACGTGTTTCGCTCCCGTAAGTATCCTTGTGCAGTCTTGGTCCTGGTACCGAAAACGACGGATGGACAGTTCGGACGTCTGGCTGTCTCTCCACAACCGAAGGTCGATCCCCGCCCGGGAACGGGAAAAGTCGGCAATGAAAAGGCGGCACAGCGATATATTCAAGTCTTGTATATGTGTGCCGTATAGTCATCATTCATCGGTTCCATTTACACCAAATAAGGAACCCAACTCTTGTTGTTGTGGTGGGGTGGTGGATGCGTTCTACCAACCATTGTTGATTGACAAACGGATCCTCCTCCTCCTCTTTTTCCAAGAATTCAGAGACGAAGCAAAGACTCACCAGAAGATAGGCGAGTCTCTCGCCTATACGCTATACGAATCATACTGTAGTAAAATATAATATTCGAGAGAGAGAGAGCCGCCACTACTCCAAACGCACAGATCAGATCCAACGTCCTTCTTTTGAATTCATTCCCAAGAAAGAACACAACCAAAATGTCGTCGGAAGAAGCCGATTTGTTGCGGGAAATGGTGGCCGATCGGGATCGTCGCATTGCCTTGGTCAAACAAAAGACGGTCGATTTGAGTGACAAGCAACAACGCTTGTTGGATGACTTGGATACGGCCACGGAACAGTCGGCCCGGCAACAAATTACCCATCAAACGGCCAAGACGCGACTCTTGCATGCCCATCAAACGGCCGTCGAACACTTGCAGGCTGTGCAATTGGATTTGCACAAGCAAGGCACGAGTTTGGCCGCCTATGCCAATACCTTGCAACAAGATTTGAGTGGCAGCAGTGATGGCATTCGACCCGTCGGCGGCGCCGACAATAGTATTGATGCCAATGCCGTCATGCGCATCCAAGCGCAATTGTGCAAGGCCATGCACAGCATGGGCATTTTGGATCATCAATTGGAATTGACGACGCGACTCACCGAAGAACGGACCAAATTACTACAAACAGTCAAGCAAGAACAATTGGAAAGTCAATCGCAATTGGAATTGTCCTTGTTGAATCAAATGATGCAAGCCGATACCGACAAACGACAAGTCGAAAAGGATTGCAAACAACAAGTGTCGAGTTTGAATCGACAAATCAAAACACTCAAACGACAAATTGAAGAAGACGAGGATGAGGAAGACGAAGAAGAAGAGGGCAAGAAGGATGCAACAACAAACAACAACAACGAGGACGAGACGGAAGGCAATGGCGACGACGAGGACGACGACGAAGATGCGGAAGAACTCAAGGCCAAGCAAGATTTGCAACAGTTGCTGGAACAACGACGAACGCAAGTGGCCGAATTGGAAAAGCAATTGGATGGACAAGAAGAAACCTTGGCACAATTGCGGAGTCAATTGGGCAGTGAAACGGCACAAGCCCAGGCCCAACCGGAAGCTCGACCACCCCCACCCAAACATGCACCCCCACCGGTCCCCTCGACGGATGACGACGAGGACGATGAGAATGCCATGGATACGGACGATGAAGAGGAATTGATACAGCAACAACAACAGCAACAACAAGATTTAATGGCGGCACGATTGGCCCAAGTCATGGAAAATGCCAAATTGGAAGATGTCGAAAAAGAAACCACGGCCGTGTCCGAATTGGATTTGTTGAAAATGGCACAAACGCGATTGTCGGCCGGGGCAGCGAATGCCGCACTGGACGAGGACGACGACGACGAAGAAGATTCGGACGAGGAAGATTCGGACGAGGAGGAGGAAGAGTCCGAAGAGGAGGAAGAAGAAGATACGGATGACTATGACAATGACGCGCCACATGGAGAACCATCCGCACCATCACCACCGGCCTCACCCATGCCGGTCGATCCTCCCCCACCACCTCCACCGGCCGACGATCCACCAACCCCACCACCAGGCACGGAAGAAAGCACTCCAACCACCACAACCACAACGGACGACGCAGCAGACGACGACACTGACGACGGAGAAGAAGAAGAAGAAGAACGTGCGTCCCCTTCTCCACCACCGCCTCCATCGGCTACGCAGTCGGAAGAAGAAGCAGCAGCAGCAGCAGAACCTCGTGCTTCGCCACCGCCACCCGAGGACGAAGCAGAAGAAGAAGAAGAAGAACCACCAAAGGCTGAACCAACCACCACCACGAAGAGTACCGAACCAGAAACCAATGACGATCCAGAACCAACTGACACGGAACAAGACGAACCAAAAGACGACGGAGCGAAACCAGACAATGTTGCCGCTAATGACGACGACGACGACCAAAATAAGGTGGAACCAAGCGAGGTGGCAGCATTGACCAACGACGACGACGACGACGACAACGAGCCACCAGCACAGATGGCGGACCAAGAGAAAGAGCCACAACAACAAGAAGAAGAAGATGACAGTCCCAAGGAAGGTGTAGAAGAAGAAGAAGAAGAAGAAGAAGAAGAAGTAGCAGCAACGGATGCGGAATCCTAACGGTTCTCGTCTCCGACCAACTGACCACAACCTCAACAACAGGAACAAGGGGAGGCCTCTCTAGCATTACAGTAAGGTATACATAGGAGAAGAGGGTTTGCTGACTGCAACACAAGGACAAGAATGGAATGTGCCAAACTAGTGAGACATTATATTCGTTGGTATATACCTACTATAGAGATTGTGAACTGTCGTTTGACTGGACGAGCATTGTGGCGAGATAGATCAATCGTAACAGCAAGCCTTGGTCTCTCTGTTCGTCGCAAAGAGGGGTCGTTGCTAAGTCGCATTTATGCCAACGGGGGAGAGCATGAACGCACCCAAAACCAAAGGATGACTTTTGGGGGGCATTCCCTCGGGGTTCGGTCATTCGTGTCTTTTTTTTGTGGGTGGTGGTTGTGGTGTGTTTGGTTGGATGGAATGATCATACGAGACAAAACCTTTTGGGCACGTCGATCCTACTGATTTCAAGGTTCTTTTACTCTCGTTTCAGAGGTTTCTCCCTTCTTTGTGTGGATCTTTGGTCGTTGCTGTTGGACTTGTGTGGTTTGTAGGAATCCATTCTGTTTGGCCAAGAAGGGTTCTCTCGCACAACACACAACCACACACCCTGCATACTAGAATCATCATGTGGGGAGGCTTGAGTGATTTGGCCAAAAAGGCGGAAGAAGCAGCAGCCGCGGCGCAACAAGCGGCTGCCGATGCTGCCTCGTCGTCGGCGACCAGCTCCTCGTGGGTACGTCGTTTGTCGTGGTTGTCTTTTTGTAGTGTTGTGGTGGTTGTGGAATGGAAAGAGCCTGTATTGTTTGTGACATGAGTTTCTCCTGTAATACAGTCTCTCTCATTTTTCTCTCTCTCATGATTGTCGGTTTATTAATTTGTTTTGGGATTGGATTGGATTTAACTCGAAACAGACGACATCGGGCTTGTTCAATTTGGATGCCATGCAAGCCACCACCACAACAACCACAACCGCAAGCAGTGCCACGGAGGCATCCCTTTTCACCGAATCCGCATCTACGATTACACCCAGCAATACCTCCACACCAGCGTCCTCTCCCTTGTTTTCGTTTTCGCCGCCCTCGTCTTCCACGACGACAACAAGGACCACCAACCATGACAACCCTAATACTTTGGCAGCCACAGTTGTTGTCTCTCAGGATAATAAGGAACCAGAAGCGACAAAAGCAGCAACCGAAGAAGAAGAAGACGGATGGGCGGATGACTTTGATAAAGGAGTCGTGGACGACGACGACGAAGAAGAAGAACAACCACCCATGAAGGACCCAACAATGCATCATGCCTCGGACCCTTCAACTCACGCGTCGTTGCCAAATCCTTCGAACGACAATGGCAACGATAACAACGACACTACTACCAACGAACAATTGCCAACAGCAGCAGCAACAACAACAACAACAACAACAACGAGTCCTGGTGTGCAGAACGACGAGTCCTCCTCCCCACCTCCCCGGAACGAATCCCAACTACATCCATCACCAAAGCCATTCGTAGAGGACGCGACCGTCGAGACACCCGCACAACACGAGCCAGTTCCACAACCAACCATCAGCACCTCCACGATGGAACCATCAGCATCACCATCAGTCGTGGACCGAGAGGCCCAACCACCACAGCCACCAGCAGCTCTGATTCCGGACGACGAGGATACGCACAATGACACAAAAAAGAAGAATGAGGAGGAGAAGGAAGGTAATATGAACCAGTCCAGTGTCGTGGACTCATGTGATTTGGACGAGAATCCCCAAGCAACCATCACCACCAGTCCAGCAGAACCCGGATCCAACGAACCAACAACCGCACAGGAGCAGAACCAGGACATCAACAACGACGATGATAATATCGACAAAGCAAAGAATGTGGACGTGGACGTAGACGCCGAGGCAGCTTCCAGGACCGATTCTGTCCCCCCAACAACAAGCGATCCCTACAATGGGGAACCGAGTACGAATGGTGACCAAGCAGCAAGAACCAACGAAACACCAGAAAACGACAATGAGGAGGAGGAGGAACCGCCCGCTTCGGATGATGGGGGCGTTCCAGAATCCGAATCGACCCCCCAACACTCTGTAGCAGAAACAACGCTGGCCAACAACAGCATCGACAACAACACAGTACATGCAACAGGAGGCGCCACACCTACTACGTCTACTGAGACTGCGACTGCTTCTCATCGTGAAATGATGGATATACAACAGCACGACGATGCACTCTTGTCGCAATTCTCGGATCAATTGCGACGATTGGAGGAGAATCATGACGCTCAAATTCAAGAATTGGAACGGCGGCACCAGCAAGCCGTGGAGGAGGCCGTGAAGCAGGTTCGCACCCAACAGACGCAACAAGTGGACCAATTGCAACAACAAGCTCAACGTGCGAAACAAGAGTCGCAGCAGTATGCCCAACAATTACAAGCCTTGCAAACAGAAAAACAAGAGTTGGAACACCAAGTCCAAACACGGTCCAAAGATGTTGGACGAGCGAGTGCCTTGCACAAGCGAGATTTGAAAATTTTGCAAGAACAATTGTTGGAACGGGAAGAAAAGGCCACGCAAGCGACCGAATTGGCTCAACGGACCCAAGCAGAATTGCAACAGGTTCAAGAGCAACTGTCCCAATTGACTCAAACCCATGGAGAATTGTCGACCCGATCCAAAGTGGTGGCCACAGAACTCGTGGAACGACGCACCGAATGTCGCGATTTGAAACTCCAATTGCAGAACGTTACGGAACAAAAGGAATCCTTGACCGAAACGGTCGAACAATTGCAATTGCAACTCTCCAATCACAATTTGAACCGATCCGAAACTACCGAACAGGTCCAAACCCTTCAAGAACAGGTCACTACCTTGACCAGTCAAGTGTCGACGCAACAATCGGCTCACGAATCCGCCTTGCACAAGGCGGAAGGATCCCTTCGCGAGTACAAGAAAAAAGCCCAACACGAATTGGCCTTGTCCAATGCCCGATCAGCCGCGGCCGTCCAAGCTAAGGAAGAAGCGGAATTGGAAGCTCGGGCGGCCCGCACCACGGCCGATTCTGCCATGGAACGAGCCATTCAAGCGGAATTGGAAAGCAAACAAGCCATGGCCCAACACAAGGCCTTGTCGGATCAAGTCTTGGCCGAACAAGCCCAACGACAAGCCAACCTGGACAAGGCAGTCACTGAACGCAATGCCGCTCAAGCTCAAGTTACGAGCTTGTCGCAAGAATTGGATCAAACCTGGACAGCCAAGGAGGCCTTGGACCGGGCCTTGGCCGTGAAAAAAACGGAATTGGCCTCCGAGACGGCACGAGTACACACCTTGCAACAGGACCACGAACGATTGGAAGAAGAACGCGATGGATTACAAGAAACGGTGGTGACCTTGCGGCAATTGTTGGATCAACAAGCAGCAACGCTCGCTCGTGGCAATAGTACGTCCGATACTCCGTTGGATCAAGACAATCATCATGATCACCAATTAGGGTCCTTGGAACAGGCCCATACCACCATTGCTTCGTTAAAACGAGAATTACAAGAAGCCAATGAAGTTATTGATGATTTGAAAGACGCTCTCAAGAGTTCGGTCAATGATCAAGCCAATGCGGCGACAACCGCATCATCGTCACTAGATGCCAATCACGCATCATCTCCTGCCATGTCGTCATCATCTAATACCACTCATCATCCCAGTAATACCAATGGCTTGTTTTATGCCATGGAAAAACAAGCCGAATTGAAAACGGCTCAAACCGAAATTAATCGTTTGGCCAATTTGTTGGCCGATATGCAAACGGAGCGAAGCGAAGCCGTCGAAGCCATGCAAGATATGAAACAACGCATGGAATCGGCCGAAGCTCGACTGGAACGCTACAAAAAGTTGGCCTCTGCTGCGAGTAATAGTGCCCCATCCGCAGCCACACGATCTGACGACGATCCTATGGCACATGATGGAACGAGCAATGGAACTCGATCAAACACGACGACTCCCACAACCGACAACACCAGCGACGATGCCGCCACCAATATAGAATACTTGAAAAATATTCTCTTGTCCTATTTGCATGCGCAAACCGTGACAGAGAAAAAGGCCTTGGTCCCTGTCATTGCGGCCGTCTTGTGTTTGACGCCCCACGAACAAGCGGCCGCCCTTCAAGCCGTGGATCGATCCCACCAGAATCATCTCGCCACAGCGGCTGCCACCCAATCGAGTAGTTTGTGGAATTCGCTGGTGGCAGCCTCCTTGGGAACGAGCAACAGCAACAGTAGCTCCATGACCAGTCCCTCAAGTAAGAGCGGGAGTCTCAAGTAAAAGCGAAAGCAACTAGTTCCTATTAGAAGCAGCGGCGAACTAAACTGCGAGTTTCGAACAGTGTGCCCATGTGACTTTATCTGTACGACTCGAGTCCCTTTGTATGTCTGGAATAGACCGGGACAATCGCTTTCTGAGGCATCTTAAGACTTTCCGACAATGGACTTATTCCTCTATCATCGCGGGATAGATATAGAGTCTATCAAACTCCCATCTCGCAAGCGGACACGAGGGGAGAGCCTCCCACGTTTCGTGTTTCGTGACCTTTGTTCTGTTCTCATCTCCACACAATCACGTCTATCATACCTAGTCAACACTTAAGGGGTCGTCCGAAGACGATTCACACAGCTAATCTTTATCTTTCCTTTTTTAAAGGTGAAAATCATTGCTATTCTCACTTAATGAACGCCGATGCGATCAATGTAATCGTACTATATCAGGCTTTGAAATAATACACTTTATAGAAGTTAGTCAATCACAATCACCTCTTGGTCATTTGGTCCCTTCGCACGTTTTGCGGGGGGCTCTTCTAGTGCCGACGGCAGACGACGATGGTTCAACTTTTCGAGCTTGATGCGTACAATGGCAAGCTTGTTTGCATTGGATTCATATTGTGTGAAATGAGCCTGATGCAGTTCCTTGGTCTTTCTCACAATCACGGATGCATTCTTTCCCGTCGTGTGGCTTGCTCTAATATGCGCACTGTAGCCTCGGGAGTTACTTCCAGCACTTCGTGCAAGACTTCTCGCGTGGCCGATGCCCCCTCCCACGCAAATCTCACCAGCTTCTCGGTCACTCCAAAGAAAAACGTCGAGAGGACGGCTACCTGACTTTGCCTGTGGCATTCTCCAGGAAAAAACAGGAGGTCCACCACGAGTCAAGCGAAGCAGATCATTCTCTTGCTTTTTCAACTCTGCAACCTTCATGTCCCGAACAACTTTTTGAATATGAGCTACGCATTTGTTTTTGGCCTCTGCGTGCATGCATGTGCTATTGGTCGAGCTCAGACTTTGCAATGTCTTGGAAGCCGTAGACAGGATGGATAAGGGGGCCAAAGATGCCCAGCTTTCCAAACGATGAAACATCTGGGGAGTCCCGTACAGAAAGAGTTCGTTGACTACGAGTCGAACCGCGGATGACGCCCACACCTGCGGTAATCTGACAACACCAAGAAACGCGTTCAGAATAGATCCTCGAAGATTTGCAATGTCTGCGAGCGGGAACTTCGTAGAAAAGTTTTTGACTGCTGCAATCTGATTGGCCAAAACCGTAACGACCGATGCCGTCGTGCTCCATTGACGCATTTTGACAAAGCAAACATTGGCAGCAGGGGATAAACTCTCCCATCCATACGCCGTGGAAAGAGTTCCAATACGCCGGAAAATCTCCTCTTCAGATTCATGGGGATGCCTTTGCGTTGTCGTGCTGAAAATACGGATCGTCTTTTGTATCAGTGACTCAAGGCTTGACTTGTCCTCCACCACTTTCTTAATTGAAAGAAAGTGCTCCAATAAGGTCAAGAAACCCATACAATTGACTTTGTTTCCAATATCAGGAAGATTTTCTAGAAACAGATGCACCGGAACAATCTTCTCATCTTTCCATCCATATTCTCTTATCATTGAAGCAAGAATTGAAATCACCTTCGACGACGGTGACTGGGATTGATTCTTAGAAAGTCCCTGGAGAATGGTATTGAATGATGACCAAAAAGAGCTTCGTCCTTTTATCAAAGTGTGGAGAATGACAAAATCACCCGAGGAAAGGGTGGGATTTGACTGTGCGATAAACTTCAAGGCACGATCCAGCAGATGGGGTTTGCTTTGAACCTTTTCGACTGCACTGGAGAAATGATAGCGACACTCTCTCTCAAAAACTCCGTCACTGGAAAAGGCAATCAAAATGCAAGTGCCGTACGTTGTTTCACGTGCAACTCCCTCGTTACCAGTGTATTGGGGCTCTGTCGAGTGTTCCAATCCCCACAATTCCTTCCTTACATAATCTACTTCGGCCAACAGATTGCCTCCCTCATCAAAGGCTTCTAACTGAATTTCTCGATTAAACCATCTTGAAAGTGCTTCTGCATCACTCCCATCTTGGTGGAACAGTTCTTTGAAGGAAACATACCCGGGTTCTGTATCACAAACCTCAAAATCTGCGTAATCAATGTGCGGACACCCACCCCCACGTTCGTAATCGATCCTCTCTAACTTGGCAATCACTAGTTCCCATCCTTGTGCTCGACTGATCGTCTTGGCCAAGGCTCGGTCCGAGCCCTTGAGGGCACCTACTCCAAGTCGCGTCAAGGATGCCGTCGTGTACTGATGATCCATGGGCACGGCAAACAGCGATTCACTCGGGTCCAATTGCTCGAGGACTGATACCAAGCCACCGTTGGCCAAAGTGGCAACCGACGGTTTCGAGACTTGATTGCCCGTATAGCAAAGAGAATAAATGAGAGCCAGTCGATGCCCTGACTCAATGGGCATAATTTCATGTTCGCAATCGGCATAGTGTGCCACATAGCGGCAACTGTACGGAGAGGTCTTGGGTTCGTGCATGGCAAAGGTTTCGGTTTTGCCATTGTGCGTGACGACAAACGAGCCTCCCGTAAAGCGACTGGGAAGTTGAATGACGAGCGTAGCAAACATACCGTCCGCCTTTTCGGTATCGCGATGTTTTTTGAAAAAGCCTCCGGGTTCATAGAGCAAGAGCTTGTACAATTCGGTTCGAACCAGATCGGGAGGGACACCGAGTGCGGTGCAGACCTTGCTCGTCAGTGCTTGCAAGGCCGCAGGCCAGGCTGGATTGGTCAAGGTTACCTTGTTGGCATCAATTTGAAGCGTGTTGCGGACCGACGTGTCCACAATGGTTTCCATGCCCCGTCCATGAGGGGCTTGCTGGGCCGCTGCTTTGAGCTTGTCGGCATTGTATGGATCTAAGGGTACCGAAATGTCCCCCACTCCTTCTACCAACAGTCCGGGAGCAGCCGGCAGTTCGGTCGCCACGCCTCCAGTGCAAGTCGATCCTTCCGAGTCGAGAGAATCCAGAGCATCATAGACATGTTCCAAAGTCAATGGCGTCTTTCCGTCTTCATCGCTTTCTGTTTCTTGTAGGCTTTCCTGTGGGCTTTCTTCTGGGCTTTCTTCTCTTGGTTTGGCTGTGTTTTCTTCTTTTGGTTTGACTGTGTTTTCTTCCTCGTGTTGTGCTTCACTTTCTTCCTTTTCTTTTGCTGGGACTTGCTCGTTCTCTTGTAATGATTTGGCTTGCTCCTTTTGTTCTTGGTCTTCTTCTTTTGCACCTCTTGCCTTTGGCTCGTCTTGTTCTTGTTCTTGTTCTTGTGTTTCTGCTGGTTCTTCGTTGGTTGCCGGATCCACCTTGGCCGGAGAGGCTTCGTCGGTCGACACGACTGGCTTGAGTATCTGCTGCTTTGTTTCGGATGCAAGGTTGGGTTCTTCCAAATCATGAATGGGTGATGGCTCTACATCCATACGATTCGCTACAGGGCTTTCTCTTTCTTCTGGGTGTTCGTCTGGACTTTTGTGTCTTGGTTCTACTTTTTCTTCTTCCTTTTGTTTCGTTCTTTGTTTTTCCTGTTGTTCTGCTTGAACTGTCTCCGCCTCTTTGGATGCTTGATATCCCTCCTTTTCTTGCTCGCGGTTTGCTTTCGGCTCGTCTTGTGTTCCTGATGGTTGATCCAACTTTGCCGGAGAGGCTTCCTCCGTCGACACCACCGGTTGGAGGAGCTGCTGCATCGATTCTGGAATTGCGGATTCCAAATTGGGTGCCTCAACATCCATATCCATACGATTCGTTCCAGACTCGTCCTGATTGTGGTTGTTGTCCCCGGTGTCACCTCCACCTCCCCCTGCCGCCACGACCATGGATACCGGCCCATTCGACGACATGATTGAATGGTTTCCGTCTTGTCTCTATTGGTTGGACTAGTACGAAGAATATCCCACCTTCTTGTTCCATGGAACAAAGCGGTTGTGTGGTTTTGTTTTGTCTCTCCACAAAAAAAGTGTGGCGGCGCGGTGAGATCGCATGTCCGAGGCGGCACAACTGGAAAATGGCGCGAGCACGTGAGGCGATGTGAGGATTCGGTACACATTTATATATCCGCTCAAAATCTGGAGACTCTCACGAATATTATCTGTGGGGAAGGACAAACGGATACGGATAGAGGAAGGAGAGGAGTAGCAAGAGTCCGAGAGATTTCGAATTTGCATGTGCAAGTACAAGTACCTTCTTCATCGACCCTACTCCAATCAGGTAGATCATCGGAAAGCAACCGCACCACACCTGACGAATGATTGAAGCAGATGGAACAATGTACGAACGTAACCCTAACTATCATCTCTCCTCGTGGTATTATGTACGTACATACGAAAGCTGTGAACGCACTTAAAAAAAAGAAAAAGGGAAAGGTGGTCCTTCGTTTTTGTTTCAAACGGCCAGGAGATTTCTATCCCAAAAGCTGCCGACTTCCATGGTACTCCTACAACTTGAATTCGTGAGGAGTATTTGCATCGGAGCTTTTTTTTCAAATTTGTTCCACAATGGATGGGTCGTCACTCTTTTCTTGCTCTTTTGTGCATCGTGGACAAGCAACGACCACACACACGCACGTGGTGCACACGAAAAGGACGAGAAGTGAGATCAGGAATCTCAGTCTCTCTTTCCCTCGCCTCTTTTCTTCATAAAGTAGTTTCTGTTACACTGTAATAGTCATGAAGTACTCGAAACGACGACCTATAGAGCTTTTCCATTGAATTTTTGAGTGCCAACGATGTGGAGAGAGAAAAAGGACGCCTCTCGATGGAGCTATACTCCTATGAGACAGGATAGCTCCTATGAGACAGGATAGATACCATAGCATACATAGCATATATTTTGCTACCTCTTCTTCATACTCTCTAACGGCTTAAAATAGGTATGTACAAAGTTATTCTATAGTCGTTGTCCACCGGCTGGAGGAGGAGTTGCAGCGCACGTTTCAATCTGTCGTCGTCGCTTATCACCATGAACTCATCGACGGAGAGAGAGGTTGCTAATTAGTGTCGTGTCATGTTTTCTAGTGTTGTTGCGTGCCAGCTAGGATGAGCACGCCATTGGAGGCCAAGTCCGACACGAAACCAAACATCCCAATCAAGAAGAAGAAGAACGACAACAAGACGGTGTTGGTGGTGAAACCATTCAAAAAGAAGAAGCAACGTTCCCAGTGGAAACCATCGCGCTTGATGACACGAACGTCTGTCACGCAACAAACCCAACGATTACTCCTCGAGCAACAACAACAACAAGAACAAGAATCCTCCAAAGTGGAAACCACAGACTTGTTTGAGAATGACCACAACAACGACGAGACTGACACTGCCGAAAATGCACTGGCATGGTGCGATACCCTTCAAGTCCTTTATTCCTTGCAACAGCAATCCTCCACCACCAACAACAACACCAGCCACAACAACGAATCTTGTTTGCCCATTCCCCTCAAAACCAGTGGACAATATATCTACGCCGTCTTGGACTGTCAATTGTATGCCTCGGGCTTGCAAGATTCCATTGTCGCACGAGAACTCTCGGAATTGCAAGCGCAAACCGTTGTGATTCCACTGGGACCGCCTCGTACCAACCACGGAAGCAGCAGCAACAATTCGGGACCCACCGTGTGGCTCACGAAACAAGACTATGACCGGGCCGTGCGCGATGCCGTCCAAACTCACTTGGCGGTTCCTAATGTCACAACCACAACACCCCATCCATTGGACGTTTCGTGGATCCACAGTTGTGTGGAATGGTTTTTAGACACGGTCTTGATAAAACACTGTACTGGAAATATCATTGCGCACGACGACGAATTGAAACAGGCCTGGAAGACACGAACCACAACAACATCATCATCGTCATCACAAGAAGGGCCCAATCACGCAGACAAGAAGGAGCCATCCGTAGACGACGTGATTCAGTTCTTGGTACATTTGAATCTTCTCTTACCCTGTAGTTGGAGTCACGAATCCTATCAAGTCTGGTACCCCACCTGGCCCTTGGTCTTGCAAACCTGGACGCAAACCTCGCAACGACTGGTCACTCTGCTCAAACAATCCTATTACAAGGAAAAGTCGTTGGTGTCGATTCAAAAATCTCTGGGTCAACGCAGCCCCATTCCCATCTTACTCTTGCTGCAATACCTGGAAACTCGAGGCATGGTCAAGACAGTCCACAAACCGTCGGGCCCCTTTATCCAATTGACGGCCACCGGAGCAGGACGGTAACAACAGATTCTATTTTCCATGCACACTCACGCACGCAGGCACACAAGGATGAGACCGAGAAGAAACCACTCGTGATGAATTGAGACGACCACCATGTCTGCGAGGAGAATGAAACGAAGACGGTTCCTGCTTGTACTCCTCACACCCACAGTCGTTGCTCTCTGCGAGTATACGGAGGCGTTGTAGTTTCATGGCCTGGGTGACGGATCCTTGACATATATATGATTGGATGGTCCAGAGATGATGAAACAGACGAGTAGCAACCATGAGAGTTTCCAGCCTAAGAATCAAAGAGTTGGAATCGTACAGCAGTTTTGAGGGAACGTTGCGCGTTCTGCGAGAAGGTGTCGCTCCGTGTAAGATGTTGGGCGTTCATGACAAGAACCATTACATTAATTGTTCCCCTGGCTCTCTGTATCCATGGGAGGAACATCAATGGGTTCCGTCCGATTGTCTCTCCATTGGACATTTGGGAGTTTATGAAGTTGTTCGTTCCAGTGGAGGGAACAATCGTAGACCAGGTCCCAGAACGGATATCAGTCGCAGTTATGTGGGTATGGATGCCTTAGAATTTGGGGGTTCTTGATGACCGTACGAGAGCTGGAGAGAAAATTTATTTATCCCAAAGAGAGGTCCCAAGTTATATGTGTGTATTGATGCCTGGATTGCTTCAATCGCGTTACCAGAGATTCAGTCTCGTATCACTGTGCTTCCTACGTTCGATAACGTACTCGATGTCCATCGAACGCATCCTTATTATGGAGCATAAGAATTTCAGTCGAGCAGCGTTTCTTGGGATGCCACAGCTGACATCCGGATATGATTTGAAATTTTGATGGTAACGATGGGAGTTCAGTCGCGCTCGACGGCATCGTTCTCTGTATTCGGTAATGTAGTCGATGGCCCATCGAATCCGTTCGTATGGATATCGAGAAGTTTGGCCACTCGGATCCCACAACCGACAACCGATTTACATGTTTGGTTTCTGCATGGATCGTGGGTGCTTGGAAGTGTGGGCGGACGAATGAATTAGTCCAGTCGCGTTTCCAATTTTGGGGTTCAGTCTTCAGTCGCGCTCAAATTTTGGGATACATCTATCGATGAATTCAATCGCATTCAATCGCATGGTGTTCTTTTGGTCCCTGTCTACAGTTCACTCCTTTTGATAAAGAGGGAGCCTCGACAACAACCGACCAAAAGCTTTGTTTCCTTTGAAATTTTGATGAGTTCAATCGCGTTCAAAGTTTGGGGTAGTATATAGATTGATGGATTCAATCGCATTCGATGAAATGGTGTCCTTTTGTTTCCTCAAGCATGCCGCTCTATTCCATAATGACATCAATGGCACGAGAATCCGTTCATCAGTCGAGTACGAATTGTAAGGTTACTGCCTATTGATGGGTTCAATCGCGTTGAAATTTTTGGGGGGTATGGATTTCAGAGTTGAATCGCGTTGAAATTATGGGTGCGGGTGAGGAGGGTTCATTCCCGTTCGATTATTGCGCACATACACCACCCGCGGAAAGATCTTGCGTGATCCGTTGCGACAAAAGGAACAAAAACCACAAGAAGCACATAAATAAAAAAGCAAACAAATTTGCTGCGTTCCATAAAACAAAACGAAACGAAAGAGCTACTGGTTGTCGCCAAACACAACCAAACCACAACCATGACAAGCGCTCGCGATTGGCTGATTGTATTGTCGGCAGTGACCTCCGTCGTCAAGTCGTTTGTGTCGGTAAACACTTACGAGTACTGGAATGTCGTCTTTGCCGTGGGCGAAATGGCCTTGACTGCGGTCGCCTTTGTGATTGTCTTGCTGGATGATGAATTCACCATAGACAATTACGGTCGACAAGACTACATGATTTTTCTTGTCATGTTCCTGCAAGGCCTCATGGCAGAATGGATTGATGTGATTGCGACCTTCAACACGGTCCGTCTCTTTAAGGAGCTCCAGGCCATGCCCGGGAAGGATACCGAGCTGATGAAGAAAGATGCGGGTTGTCAGTATGTAAAAGGTTTGATCTTTGGCCTGCTATTTACCGGATTGCTCCCTCCCCTTCTGACCTTTTCCAAGGCCGATTGGGATGTGGACTTGTTCGAGCCGGGACCCTTTAGTGATGGTAACAGCGACCGTCTGATAGTGGCCAGTTGGATTGGCTTTGCGCAATCCTCTTTTGTGGTCATTTTCTACACCTTGTTCCCCACGCTGCTCGGCAAAACAGTAGTGGGAATGTTGCTCAATGCGGCCCTCTATCCGGCCATGGTCGTCGTGGCGGTTCTCATGTTGATTTCCATTGCTCGTATCAAGAGCACCGCCGAGGCTGGTCATTTCACCTTTTTGTTGTGTATCAACGCCGTTCAAATGGCGGAAATGTCCGCGGAATATACGCGGCTCAGTGCCCTCCGCGAAGAAGCGGATCGGATGAAACAAATGATGGCGGCGGGAGTGGGTGATGAGGGCGATGCACCCAGTTCAGACGAGAAGTAGTTCGTTTCTTCGATCATTGGTGAGGCGAGCTGCTCTTGCTACCTAATACCAAGCTAAACGTTATCTCCTATTCTCATGCCTAATTCCTCATTTACAGCTCCCCAAAACACAATTTTTGTCGTTCTTGCCATTGTATCGGAATCAACCATCCATAAACAAGAAGCAACGCTCTTTGCAGTAGAAACCATCGCGCTTGACGACACGAACGGCTGTAACGCAACAAACCCAACGATTGCTTCGCGAGCAGCAGCAACAAGAACAAGAAACCTCAAAAGTGGATACCACGGACCTGTTTGAGATTGACCACAACAACGAGACTGCGGAAGATGCCGCGCTAGCATGGTGCGATACCCTCCAGGTCCTGTATTCCTTGCAACAGCAATCCTCCACCACCACCAACAGCAGCAGCAATATCAACAACAACGCCCCATTCCCCTCAAAACCAGTGGTCAGTATATCTACGCCGTCTTGGACTGTCAATTGTATGCCTCGGGCTTGCAAGCGCAAACCATTGTGATTCCACTGGGACCGCCTCGGACCAGCCACGGCAGCAGCAACAACAATTCCGGCCCCACCGTGTGGCTCACGAAACAAAAGACTATGACCGTGCCGTGCGCGATGCCGTCCAAACTCACGTGGCGGATGCTGTCAAAACCAAATCAACAACACCCCACCAATTGGACGATTCGTGGATCAACGTCGTGGTGGAATGGTTTCTCGACACAGTGTTGATAAAGCACTTTTCTGGAACCAACATTGCGCTCGACGACGAATTGAAACAGGCCTGGAAGACACGAACAACAACAACGACATCATCGTCATCACAAGAAGGACCCAATCACGTAGACAAGAGTGTGCCATCTGTGGACGATGCGATTCAGTTCTTGGTACATTTGAATCTTCTCTTGCCCTGCAGTTGGAGTCACGAATCCTATCAAGTCTGGTACCCCACCTGGTCGTTGGTGTTGCAAACGTGGACGCAAACCTCGCAACGACTGGTCACTCTGCTCAAACAATCCTTCTACAAGGAAAAGTCGTTGGTATCGATTCAAAAATCTCTGGGCCAACGCAGTCCCATTCCCATCTCGCTCTTGCTGCAATACCTGGAAAAACGAGGCATGGTCAAGACAATCCACAAGCCGTCGGGCCCCTTTGTCCAATTGACGGCCACCGGAGCAGGACGGTAACAACAGATACTATTATACACGCACACGCACGCACACACAAGGATGAGACCCAGACCTAGAAACAAGAAAGCGAATGGAAACTGTCGCACCCACAGTGGCTGCTCTCGGTGGGTATATATGGATGCGTCGTTGGCGTATTGTTGTTGTTTGTTTGTCATGGCCTTGATGACTCATAATTTCCATAATGTTTATTTGCCCTGAGATGATGAAACAGACGTGGAGCAACCGTCCTGCGTACGAATAAAAGAATTGGGATTGTAAAGCAGGTTTGTTGATGCGTTGCGCCCAAGTTCGTTTTGGTGGTATCCCTGTGGGTTCTTCCAGAGTGTCGCTCCGTGTAAGACGTTGGGCGATAGTGGTGAGAACCATTACAGCCATTGTCCCACGGACGGTCTATATCCATGGAGGGAGCACACATCTATATCTTGGCCAGCCAGGTCCCAAAACCGTCACCTGTCTCAGTTCTGTGGGAAGTATGAATGCTTGACAGTTTGATGATGTCAATGGGTTCCGTCAGATTGTCTCTCCATTGGACATTTGGGAGTTAGTGAAGTTCTTCGTTCCAATGGAGGGAACAATGGTTCCAGAACGGATATAGACGCTTTCGAATTTGGGGGTCTTTCGACGGGTTCAGTACCGTTTTGGGTGACCGTGACGAGAACCCGTACCAGATATCTGGAAGGAGCCCCAACGAGGTCCCAGTGCCAGTGCGGTGTGTATTGATGCTTGGATTGCGTCAATCGCGTTACTTGTAGAGACTCAGTCGTCTATCACTGTGATTTTTGGGTGAGGATGAGTCAATCGCGTTCCATGGCATGATTTTTTGTACCCTTTGGTGGTACAGTGGCAAAAGCGCATCCGTTCGCATGGACCATTCGCACGTCTGTTGGCCAAGAGCACATACAACCGACACAAATGTGCCTTCTTACAGTATTGATGCTTTGGAATTTCAAAGCCTCAGATTTGAGCCTCTCACAAAATTACAATTGATCTCACAAAAAACAAAACGATTGAAAATCATGGCCAAGGTCGACTCTAATACTACTGATACGGAAATGGCTTCCATCACTACCACGGTGACCAAAGGGAGAATGGGTGCTGGCGGACGCAAGTCCTTTTGGACCATCAAAATAATCTTGATTGCTTCCATGGCAAGTCTCGTTTCTCTCGGTGTAGCCAGTGCCTTTTTCTTTTGGGGTCGTCAGGTCGACACGTGTGGTACAGATGATATTGAAATGGACCCACCCGAATCATCTGAATTGAATGCTGATGAGAAGGAACATTTGGACTACTGGGTTGAGGAGTTTGTGATGAACAGCACCAACCATGATCATCGCAAGGGTGACCGCATGTTGTTTCGCGACAGCACCCGAAAGAGCTGTTGGAATTATGGAAATGGCCGATACCTTTGCAAGGACTGGCCCTACACAAGCCGTCAGCGATTCACTACGAAGAGCTGTACGAACCGTTATCATGCCATGAACTATGCGCGCTATACATGGGCTCCTCAAAAGGCCCAGGCTCATGAAAACTATGGCGAATCGATTTGGTCCAGGTCCGGATATAAGGGCACGAACTGCTGGACCAGGACGATCTACACGGGACTGCAAAATGTGCAAGGTCCAAGTTACTACTGTGTCAAGGAGTTCACTGCCACAACCACGACTGAGTTGACCTGTTGGATCACCTCGTAAGAATGTTTGGAGGAGGTCCCTTCACGTATTGCAAGCGCGGAGAATGCGTACCAGCAATCTTCTTTTTCCGAGATGCTACGATACGAATGGTGGACAAACTCATTGAAAAGGAAACTTGTGTGTTGTGTTGCGTGAAACTTAGGAACGATCGCTACTAACTACCAAAGAAAACCACACTCTCTTCTGTACAATCTTTATAAAATCTGGAACTTTGGACGAAAATTGCTGGGTTCTACGGAATCGAGGTAAACACGGTTCCATCCGTATTCTGATCACTCTGTTTTGTGCTGAGGAAAGTTTGGTGTCTCCTATTTACTGTTGTTAATGTTGTTGTTACGAGAGAGTAATCGCACTATTCTGAACAGTGTGAAATACGGAGGACCATACACATACCTTCGAGTATGCTAATAATAGGATGATGCTGTGATTGGGAGAGTTGGTCTTGCGCGCGCATCCTTTCGAGAGTCTCGAGGAGTGCGACTTGTCAGGATGATTCGAATCCAAGGGTTCGAGTCATTCTTGTTGTTGTGGTGGTGGCGGTGGTTGTTGGAACCAAGGGCCCAAGTTTGGGACCGACCCTAATATGAATTGTCCTGACAATGCTGTTTGGGTACTACCTACCACTACAACAACAACAATAAGCGCGACATGTCAAGGACGACTCCCAGAGTCCAACCCATGGTGGATCTCAACAAGGGTGGAAGGGGCCATCGTTGCACTTGCCATCTTCGGTCGTACAAGAGCAAAATTGAAAAGACAATGGTCATTCCCAAGGTACCATGTATCCGTAAACTACTACGAGTGGTGGTTTTGTGATTGTCGTCGTGGTGTTTGGGAACCAAAAACTGCTGCGGCCCGTCGACCACAATCCATTCCGGACCACCCGTAGAGGGATACCATGTCAACAAACTGGCCACATAAAAGGCCGCCGCGAGCGTTTGGGGGAGATTCGTGGTGGGGGATGCTCCACAGAGAATCATGGCAACAAACAAAAGGTGAGAGTCCAGGGAAGAAGGATTTGGAGCATGGAACGGAGAGTGGTTCTTGTTGTCGAACCACCACCACCAATCCTGCGGATGACTTCGTCCATCCTGCTGCCGGCGACCATGGGACATACCACAAAGAGGAGCAAGCGTGGAGTGCCAAGAGGAATGTCGATAATTTCCGTGGGATCCAATTGACGAGTGTGCTAGTAGTAGTAGTAGTAGTAGTAGTAGGAAGAAAAGAATCAGTGTCGTCGTATCATCCGCACAAGTGTGTAGTGTGTAGGAGAAATCCAAAAGAGAGTAGAGTCGAGAAAATCGTCGTGCGAAAATCATGGTAGTCGTATCCGCAGGAGTGCGCGAAAGTGTGTATGGAAAATCATCACCAACGAGTCGAGATTCGTCGTGAAAGAATTCCAGTGGAACGAAAGAAAGGAAGAGAGAGAGATAGTCAGATAGCGAAATGAGAACCCGCTCCACAACAACCAGAACAACAACACACGCAAATCTCCCGAGGATTCTTCTTGTTGTGGTTGTACCTACCATTTCCAAAGCATCTTGGTTCAAGGGATGCAAGACCAGGAGATACAGGCACATCCATACGGCAACCAACCCGAGAATACCTCGTCCCATGCGCATTCGGACCGTCGTCGTCGTCACGGGTACTGGTGGGTGACTCTGTGGATTCCGATTTATTGTATGGATCGTATTCGTCGTCGTTGTCGGGGTTGTCGTCACCATTGTTGTGTGTGTGTATAGGGGGCGTGGGGTTCTTTTGCCAAACGTTACTTGCGCGTGCGTGCGTGCGTTGTTTCCTCTCCTTTGGTTCGATTGTTCATTGTCTTGTTTTCCTCTACAGACACTCTCATTCATTTTGGACTTGTTGTGGATTCAGGGGTCCGTCCTGTTCCAAATGGTATTTTGTTGATTCGAGCCATTATCATCATCATGTTGAGCAAGGCTCCCAGCGTCCAACCGAGGGTGGATCCCAACAAGGTGGGGAGCGGCCATCGTTGGACTTGCCATCCTCGATCGTACAAGAGCAAAATTTGAAACAAAATCGTCATGCCCAAGGTGGTATGCATCCGAATCCAACTGCTGCGAGTTCTGAGTTTGGTGAGTTTGTCGGTTGGAGGGGATCGTTGTGGATCATCCACCAGGAGGAAGGGATGCCAATCGGCGGATGATGCACAGGGATCCCATGCCAAGAGACTGGCCAGGTAGAGAGCGGCCAAGACGGTTTGACCCAGATTGTGGGTCGGTGAGGCCCCACACAGAATCATGGCAACTGACAAGGTGAGGGTCACGTAGACCAAGCGTCGTAAGGACTGTATCATGTCTTGGTAGTAGTGATAGTAGTAGCCATTCCTACTATCGTCCAACCGAACCACCAAACCAATATACCCAAACAGGACAAGTGCCATGGGAAACACCACCAAGAGGAGCAACCGTGAAGTGGGAAGAGGAATGTCAATAATTTCCGTGGGATCCAATTGACGAGCGTGCTAGGAGTAGTAGCAGTAGTAGGTGTTGTGGTCGTGGAAGGGTTGAGAGAAGAGAGAGAACGACAAGAAACAAAACAAAACAATTAGCAAGAGAGTCGTTTTGTTGTTGTTGTTGTTGTTGTTGTTGTTGTTGTTGGATGGTACCTACCATTTCCAACGCTTCTTCGTGTAAGGGTTGCAAGACAACGAAATACATCCAACCCCATACTCCCACCAAGGCAAGGATTCCTGGTCCCATCCAATCCAGTGCAACGGTCGCAGGGTTCCGATGGCCGCTGTTATTGCTGGTGGTCGGTATGGTTGTGCTGGTCCCCATACTTTGCAAAAAAAAGGAAGCAATCACAGCGCGTACGCACAACGTTTGCCCCGTCGGTAGAGAGCGAGGCTAGAATAGACAAGAAGACACTCCTTCTTTCTGTTGTTGTTTGTTTCGGATTGTGGAACACAGAGAAAACTGGCAGTCCCCGTGTGATGCCGTTGCTCGGCTACCTATTAGGTTTTTGCTCTTCGTCATTGTACACTTCCTAAGAGCGACCCAGTGGCGTTAAAATCTAGGCGGTCGTGGATAAGTCGCTGTTATCGAAGGAAGGGGTGCCGTCGTGTATTCCGTGACATTGAAGTAACTCACCCCTCTAGTGCCTCCTCTAGCCGTGTGCCCATTACAGGCCAAAATGGCCCTATGGGAACGTGTTTTCAACTAGATAGAACATGGCCAATATTAGACCTACGGCAGCATGTGGATGCCCAAACTTTTTCTTCAAGACATCCTCCATCAACATTGGATACCACATGACACCCATATGTGACATATCTAGGTCATATGAGCGCCTCCATTTGGGGGTTGTCGGCATGTGGGCACATGTGGGCACATGGTGGGAACTTAGTGGGGACATTGATTCGACAGGTCCTATGACAGTCCTATGACCATGATTGGACGTCGTGATGTTAAAGACATTCAATAAATTTGTTTGGCGCCAAAATTTGGGCCATGGTCGACTTTCGCATCATGTCTCAGGCCAGGTGTCCGTGCCGGCGTTGATTCGGAACCGGAACTCGGAACCCCACGGGGGACAGACAAAATTTTGAAAAAATGGTCAGTGCCTCAACCTCAACAATCCAACGTCGACACAACAATGGCAATGTATGTTCTTGCTTGGTTTGAACAGTCCCCATCGGGAATGTTGCTTCAGGAGCACATGCTGAAGCGCGCTCTTCTGAAAGTTCTTTGTGCTCATGGAATCGAACCTTTTCGTAATGTGGAGCATTACTCAAAGAGTCAATTTCTTGAGCACAAGAACAGGTGTGACGACGACGACAACAACGAACTCAACAGCAGCGACGACGAAAAAAGAAGCCAACTTCTAACTACAGATGGCAGGAGGAAATTCTCGGCTTGCACCAGGGTCCAGGGCATTCGTCAGGGGCAGCGATGAACCTGTGTTCATTGTGAGAGCATTGGCAAGCAAGTCATGGGAGGTGGAGAGGTTGAACAAGAGGGATGGAACGAGGACTGGTGAGCTGATGAGGAAGACTTCCTATCAGCTCCGCAAAAGACAACAAAACGAGTCATTCCCTGGAGATGACTCTGGTGAAGTACGCCGCCCGGCAGCAGGACAAGTCCAGAGGAGTCGGGAGACAACAACTGCAACAACAACCGCAACAACATCCGCAACAAACATCAATATTGCGGCCCAGCAGCAGCATCATCCTGCACAACGACAACAACAGCAACTTCAGACTCATCGATCGTCAAACGAGCCAGAGCTCTTCCTCATCAACGAGAGTCATGAAGACGAAGAAGGAGAGCATGCCGATGGTGTTGAAATTGTTGCTGGTCTTGTGGGACGCCAGAGAACCGAAAATGAGAACAACAATAGAGATGAAGAGGGTGTTGAAGTGGTGTTGGAAAATGGCAACTTGCAAGAGCACCAGGAGGAGCAACACCAAGACTACAACGAAAACAACAACAACAACAACGAAAACAACAACGATAACAACGAAAACAACAACGATAACAACAACAACAACAACAACAACAACAACAACAACAACAACAACAACAACAACAACAACAACAACAACAACAACAACAACAACAACAACAACAACAACAACAACAACAACAACAACAACAACAACAACAACAACAACAACAACAACAACAACAACAACAACAACAACAACAACAACACGTATACTGCTACTGCACGCCCGAGCAGAGAACAAACAGCACCCACCACCACCGCCATAAACAACCCCAGCCAACCAACGGAAGACACGGATGAGAATGGTGGTAATCGCGATAGTGTGCCCCCAGCAGTGCAGACTGCTGTGAGGAATGACCACGTGGTTGAAACAATCCTCACGGGTGACGACAGGAGCACCGTGAGCATTGACAGTGGTGTTACAATTGTTGATGGTGAAGAAGCACCAAACAACGGAGCAGAAGAGAGGGGTGACCAGATGCTTGCTGGTCGGATCTACAATCCCACAGACGAGGACGACATGTCGGATGTGTCGTTGGATGCCTACTTCAACGACATGGAAGACTACCAGTTCTTGTTTTCCGATGATGAAGATGCGATCGATCCGAATAGTGCGGCACTCGCAAACAAAATTGAAAGCAGAGAGGTGTACAGGCAAAGATACAACAATTATGTAAAAAGGAAAAAGGAGTTGATTGAAGAGAACTGGACTGTGCAGATTGATCCACCCTCTGAGAATGGTATCGAAATTGGCGACAGGGTGCGAGAGCATAAACGCAATCCACGCTATGGCATTGTGGTCGGGAAGCACCCCGACAGTGTTCCGGGTACACCTCTCTGGAACGTACTGTTCGATGGTGACGAGGAAGAGACTCTGGCACTTTCGGGGCGCCGAGATCTTCGTAAAATTTATGACACCCGTGTTTTCACCTGGCGAATTGTCGACGGCGACAGCACACCCAACGATCCTGTCGAAGAGTATGAGCACGTTGGAGTCGTTGGATTTGACTTTCACAAGTCATTTTCTTCTGGAAACTTGTCGACTGCAAACCAACGTTACGACTTTCCCTTTCTTCGCCTATTAATCCATTTGTGGCCAGGTAAGTCGTTGATTGTTGAGTTTGCAAAATTGTGCTGCCACCTGAACAGTCAGATTGAGTTCTCATTCTGTTTGTGTACAGGGAGTTGGCGCGATCAACTTCACAGGTTGAACTCAGCAATTAACGAGCGCAACGAGGGCAGAGTTCGGAGCCGCCAGCTCCGCGCTGTTACGGAGCATGAGTGGTGGGCATTCTGGGGCATTGTGATTGGAGCGGCCCCGTGTCACAAAGGTGGTATTCGCCTTTTCGACGATGACTCCACGGGAGCACATCGACAGTTCTCGCCGAAAGTAAATGCGAGCAAAGGCGGCATGGATGTGATGTCAAAGACTCGTTTCTTTGACATCAAAGAAGTTCTTCCTCGTGCGTTCGAGGGTGACAACCACGGCCAAAAGTGGAATCAAATCAAGCCATTAGTCGATGGCTTCAACAACAATCGTCGAAGAACTGTTGCCGCGTCGTCGACAATCACGTTGGACGAGGCCATGAGTGCTTTTCAGCCTCGAACAACAAAAACTTCGACACTTCCGCACCTGTCCTACATTAAGCGGAAGCCCAAGCCACTGGGCACAGAATTCAAGGTAAGGAATTGTTTTGGTGCTGTTCCAATGTGGTTGCTTGTACAGACTGTCTCATCTACAAGTTGATTGTTGCTTTGACAGGTTTCTGGCGACACTGCAACGGGTTGTCTTCTCTTCCTGGAGATACAGGAAGGGAAGATCCCAATGCGGACGAAGAAATTTATGGGAGTTGCTGGCCCCACGGCATCCACGTCGCTTCGCTTGGTTGAAGGCGCAGAGTATTCGGGCCAGTCTGTCTTGGAGCGCGTAGAAGCGCAGAATCAAGGGACCATGCGATCCCTTGTATGTGCAGACTCTTGGTTTGGAAGTGTGAGGTTCATAGAGGCACTGAAGTGCACCTACCGCGAGCCTCGAGCACCAACAGCTCGGGATCGTCGAACCTACACTTTATGCGTTGATGAAGAGCGCGGCAACAATGACTGCGCACCAGAGGCCATATGCTCAATCAAAACGAACACTGGCTCATACCCCTTCGAGCAGCTGAAAAAAGAGATGGAGAGTTTTCCATCCGGCGCTTACCTGGTGATGGAGTGCGTGGCACCAGGTACCAACGTCAACCTGGTTGCCATAGCCTACAAATACAATTCGCGCAAGACTCTTTTATTTGCGATGTCAAAAGACGCTGAAACGACGGAGCCTGGCTTTCCCTACATAGCCAGGTTCCCTGACGAGCACGGCAATGTGCGAGAGCGCCGGGTGCTGCGTCCCAAATGCTTGTCCGTGTATTTTGCGGCAGCTAACTTAGTCGACGTCCACAATCATCTTCGACAGGGTGTACTACGGTTAGAGATGCTTTGGAGAACGCCGAACCCATGGTTTCGGCTGATCACAACAATTATCGGCATGTCCGTGGTTGATTGTTTTCTTGCGACCAAGTTTCATTTGGGGAGAAATCAGATTCCAGTCTCGTCTGGCATTGAGCATTTTGCAGATTGTATGGCGTGGGACCTTGTCCACAATCAGTTTAGCAACAGCATTGACACTCGAGGTCGGATTCACCCAAACATTGCCTCAAATGCTATCGTCATGGATGATGATGGTGACAATGGGCAAGGGCCCATGTCGATCACTGAAAGGGCCGCCGAATATGCAAAACAGATGCTTCGGGATGCATTGATGACACAGTTTGGGGGTTTGTCTGGCGGTGCTGGTCAGAGAGGACATCCACCTCCAATTTCCATTCTTGACTTTCAATCTACAGGGCATCCCATCGTCTCCCCAACAGATTCATTGTCGGTTCTGGATGATGGAGTTTCTTCTGCTGCGTCTTCTGCTGGGAACTGGTGTACTCCTTGCAACTCTGGAGCACCCCCGCCTGGATCTCTACTGGATCACAGGCCAATCTCGAATCCAACCAAGGTTAGGGAGGCAGATGGCAAAGTGCGACCTAGTGCACGCAAATGTGTAATTTGTAAAAAATGGAAGACAAGATTTATTTGTGCACATCCGTCGTGCCTCGCAAAGAGAAAGAGTCGCAAGGTGCCAGGGTCAGAGGAAGTGAAGATACTCGAGGGAATTGGAATTTGTAATGACAATGTGATCCGCGAAGGCATGGAACGGACCTGCATTGAGGAACACCGTCTCCAGATGGAGATCCTACGGATGCAACAAGAGAATACAGCGTGAAGGATGCATCGTACGAGCAAGCAATCTGTGGAAATGAGAATACATGATTAGTTAACCAAAATACGTAGTTCTATTATTAGTATCTATGCATCTACGATGTCAATACCGTAGCAGTGGACGGGCAGCAGCACCCAATGCAGCGTGGCCGAGTCCTTGTGACCTACAAGTTGCAACTTAGTTGGTACGACAAGTTGCAACTTAGTTGGTGATTTGCAACTACAAGTTGCAACTTAGTTGGTGCGACAAGTTGCAACTTAGTTGGTGATTCGTAACTTCAGGTTGCAACTTAGTTGGTGATTCGTAACTACAGGTTGCAACTTAGTTGGTGATTCGTACTACATTGCATCTAAAGTTGGATCAATTGATCAAAAAGAAAAATTTACTAAGGTATTATACTCCCGTTCTATAAGTTTAGTTTCTTCACTGCGATCATGTTGGAATCAAGAAGGTTGTCCTTGTTTTCCATGTGGCCACAAAGTTTCCCGTTGACCAGTTTCAACAGTGTTGTGGCTCCGACAACACTCATCTTCACAGTGACAACCATAGGTTCCATTGTTATCACTGTGTTAAGTGAGTGGGTTGTCGGGATGGCAATCCTGCTCTTAATGACTTTACCACTGTTTGAGCGAAGAATCACACCCTCCAGCTGATTGTTGATGTACTCGAGTGGGATCACCATCTCCGGAACCGAATCGTCCATTTTAGAACGATCAAAGAGGCGAATTGAAAATGCGTTTGGGCTCAATTGAGACAAAAAGGTTCGCTGAAGAAGAAGAACACCACGGTCAACAATCAACCGACCATCGCCTTCATCCTTTTCTCCACCAGCCGACCTGAGATATGCATTCACCCCCGACTCACCAAAGACCGTCACCGTCTCACCCTTGGTGTCGAGCTTCTGCCCACCATCACATATAATTGTGAACCCATTTGCAAGTTGCATGGTCTCAAATTTCTTGCTGGTTGTAAGCTGTGCCATTGTTCGGGATGACGGATTTGTTTGAGCTTTGCAGAAGTGTGAGTGAGGAAGATCTCTGCAACACAGTTGGATTGCCACTTCATTCTTACTTACAATTCTTGCCTGCAATGGGAGAACAAACAATGTATCTATCGAGAAGCACAGTATTGCTGACTATCTATCTGTCGGGACGAGGCACAGTATTGCTGGATCCTATTCTTGTTCTTTGATGGCGGTCGTCTTGAGGTCGAATTATAGATTTGTGAGCGCACGGACTACTTTTTCGTGCCAAGCGTTCTTGTGGCGCGCCCTATTTACTATTTAATTTGGAGGGCTGGCGTGAATTCGGAACCTATTGCAACAGACACGACCCGTCAGCCTCATCTTTTTCATGTTTGCAAAGGGAGAAACCAACAACAGCGTCAACAACAACAACGACAAACGACAAAAGTAACATGTCGACAATCATCAACGGCCGTCGTGTCAGTCTTCGGAACCAACAACGCATCAAAGTGGCCTTGGATGCGGATTCAGCATTGCCACCAAGCCTTCCCCTCAATCAAGTTCCCAGCTCTGTTTCCAAAGAAAAGTCGTCGCGAAAGATGAGGACAGCAAGCAAGAAAGCATCTACAGCAAAGAATCCCAAGATCAAGATGGAAAGGGATGCGGTTGAAGTGAAAGTTGAGGAAGAGCAGAAGGTTCCCATTGTCAAGGAAGAAGCCCATGCCAAGGTTGTGGACAAGAAGACGCATGTGTTTGTTCTCTCAGAAAAGAAGGTTGCATCTCCACCTCCTTTTGATACCATGATTGTGCAATTCATGGAGAGTAAGGAACAATACAACAATAAAAAGTGTTCTCCCGGTACAAATATCCTGGAACTCGAATGCAACAGTTCTGACAAAGACGACACTTTGACCACCAACAGCAACAATCCAATGGGCAAATTTGGGAACAAGCGCAATTCGTCCATAGGCGTGGACAGCAACCTATCCTTCGAGTTTGCTGAGACCCAGGAACCGTGCATTCACTACAAGTTTGATTAATCGGAGATAACTAGTCTAAAAGGAGAGTTTTATATATTGTGCCCACATGTGCCCACTATGTCCCCACAAGTGCCCACCAACTCAACAAGCCTCCGATTGAGGCACTCCTATGACTATCATATGTCATAGGTAGTGCAAATGGGGCATCAAATGGTGACAGAGGATGACTTAGAGATTGGGAAGACGCATCAGATCATGGTTGTAGGGCTAATATTGATCGAGTTCTATCTATTTGAAATATTGTTCCCAACGGTACGTTTTCGTCCGTCATGGGCACACCCGGAGTGGAGGCACTAGTAGCGGGGGTGTTTTTGAGGTTGTAATTTCGTTGAAACACCCCCATCTCTCTGGTGGAAAAATAACTACCCCCAAGCAGGGGTGAATAGTCGGGTCGCAGATGTGTCGTGAATTCGAGGTGCAAGTCTTATTCACCCCCACGGCGCGAGGGTCCAAAATTGGCGATTTCTCGACTTTGCCACAAACCACAAAAACACACCACACATTCACCACGGAGCCAATCTTGAGAGTGTCATAACATCACCCATGAACGTTCAATCCTTCACCCAAGATGACCAACATGTCTCCCTTACCCCACCGGACCATCGTGAACCTGCGGTTGCCTCCGAAACCCGCCGCAACGAGTCTCTCCATGGTCTGCATACCACCACCAAGAACAACCATACCAACGAGACAGATGACCATCCTTTCCATCCATCCATGCAAGCTCTCCTTTTGATCCAACCATCCGCAAGTCTCCCTTGCACCTCCACAGACCAAATGAAAGCTTTGCATTCGCTCGAAACCATAATCAACCAGACTCGTGCTTGGGGATTGTCTATTTGTTTGCTTATCACCATCTATGTCATAAACTATGGTTGATTGTTGTGTTGTTGTCTTCGTCTTTGGGGAAGCTAGATGCAACAAACGAGAGGTGATTGCTGTGTGATCTTGGTGCTTCGTATCTTTGAGCTTAATTTGTGTCTTATCATTGTTGTGTGTGGAGAGCGAAGACCCCAATGTTGTTGTTGCCATGGGATAAAGATAGGCCGATGAAATCAATGAAGGAAGGAGAGAAAGGAAGAGGGGAAACATCGTCGATACCTGAAAGAAAGGAATAATGGGTGAGAAGAAGGTTGTTTTGGGCGATGCTTCTGTTGCTGCCTACCATGGACCTTGGTAAGCCAATGTCAACCTTTCCGCACCACCATCGAGTCATACAGTCCACATGCGCCTTGTTTTGGATGATGGTGGCCTTTGGGCAGTGAAGATGGGCCATGGACGATCGCATCACCTCCAGTGCCGTGGTGAATGCGCGGAGTGGTTGCGAGGTTTGTGTCAAAGTCGAGAGCGGAAGGGACGCGCCGTGGGGGTGAGAAAGAGTTTGCACACCAGAATCGAATCACTAAACCTCATGACTCACCCCCGCTGGGGGGTAGAAAAATAACCTGTAGGCATATCTCATTCCATCCATCGCGATAACAACACGGACCTCGGTGTTGCACCTGTTGTTGTGCACCTATTTTGACACTTGGTACCTGTCGGGCGAGTCATGGGCCTCTAACCAATAGCGTAGGATACATCTGCATGGCCAAAATATGAAGGTTGAGTCTATTGTGGAGCTGGTTTACAGGCACCATGCCTCGTGGCACGGTCATACGGAAGCAAGGCCTCACCATTTCGAACGAAGCATCTCAGAGGGATGTATGGCTCTTATCATTCATTGTTTCGACACCTAATGGTACACAATATACATAACAGTAGTATCGGAGTGTATCGACAGCAGGACCTCTATTCCCATGTGTTTTTGGGGCCATCATGGTCTCGTGTCGTGTCATAATGCTGGGCCACTATTTTCATCCTTGCCTAGAGTGACCCTCATGCACTGTGCCGCTCACAATGCACTACCATGGTACTAATATGAATTACACGATGGTCGGATGATGATGGGGTGGCCATAGGAGGTCACCAGCAACAACAAAGTTTGATTGTCGTGTTGGAGGAAATGAAATATGCCGACCCTCTAGAAGAGAAGGGGGTGGCTACACGAAATTAAACCGTCTTAGCCACCACCGCTGGGGGCTGGGAGAGCCCCCCACGCACACACACACACACCCAATCGCTAGGCATATTCGGCATTTTGGGAGCAAGGAGCCAGAGGCCACACACACAACGCACACTGTGCGTGGTTGTAGTAGATAGACACCAACCTTCAGCAAACGTTGGAGGTTGAGCCTTGCGATCCGACTGGCACAAGAACAACTGCCATTATGAGCGAAGCAAGTAGGGCAAAACGCAAGCGAGAAGAAGATAACCCAGGCGACGGCGAGGTGGAGGAGATGGCAAAGAAACAGAAACTCTATCAAGAGCTTTGGAGCGAGGCACAGACACGGGGGTTGCTCACTAGTGAGATTCGTGGTGTCCTTGACGACATAAAAGATCTACATTGCAAAATATATACATTGCGCGAGAAAATAGAAACGGATCGAATAAAAGCCGCATATGCAGTAAAAGATGAGGAACTGAAAGGTTTCTCTCACACATACAACATACAACCGACACACATGTATCTTCTACCTGTATTGATGCTTTGGAATTTCAAAGCCTCCGTGAGGAGCCACTCACAAAATTACAATTGATCTCATAACAACAAAAAGATTGAAAATCATGACCAAGGTTGACACTACTGATACGGAAATGGCCCCAATCACCACGATGGAGAAAGAGCGCACGGGTGCTGGTGGACGTCAATCCTTTTGGACTGTCAAAACAATCTTGATTGCTTCCGTGGCAAGTCTCTTGTCTCTCGGTGCAGCCAGTGCCTTTTTCTTTTTGGGTCGTGAGGTCGACACGTGCGGTACCGACAGTATTGAAATGGATCCACCCGAATCAGGCAGATGAAGGCAAGGAGCATTTGGACAACTGGATTGAGGAGATTCTCGCAAACAGCAACCACCATGATCATGACAAGGGTGACCGCATCTTGTTTACCAGCACTGGCAATCAGGGCTGTTCGACCTTTGAGAATGGCGCATAATTTTGCCTGGACAATCCGTACGTAAGCCGCCGGCGAGTGTCGGCGGGGAGGAACCGCTGTTTGCCCCGTAGTCGATTCGATTCCTATGCCCGCGATACGTTTGCTCCTGCCACGAAAGACGCTCATGAGAATTGGGGCGTTTCGGGTTGGGCCAGTCACGGATATCAGGCCATTTGTTGGGCCAAGACGATTCGCACGAATCTGGAAAATGTGCAAGGTTCTTCGTCCTCCTGTGTCCGAGAGGCCACTGCCACAGTCACGACTGAGTTGAGCTGTTATGCCGCCCCTACGAGTGCAGCTCGTGGTTGGGACTCCTACATTCCTCCGTAAGGTGGTTGTCCTTTTTGCGCGGCACAATCTATTTGTGAAATGACTGCGCAAGTCGGCGTACGACATCCCTGCACGTATTGCAAGCGCGGAGAATGTGACTAGCTACTCCCACACAGAACGTACCATCAACCTTCTCCTGAGATGATGTACGAATGGACAAACTCCATGAATCAAAAACTTGTGTGTGTTGTGTTGCGTGAAACTTAGGAACGATCATAGTATAATTGACCATATAAAACAAGAAACTATATATTAGTGGGGTTTTTTATAACGGCAAAGGTCGCTCTCTAGAGTACAGAAACAGAGAAAGAGAGCAGGCGAGATCCCTCGAATGTTCAACGTTTTCTACCTGTTGCACGGGCGATGTCAAGGCAGTGTCGTCCCTCTGGTGCTCGTAGTGGCATACCAAAGGGAGACGCACTGGGAATTTTCCTTCTGCTCGTTGGCATTCCCGAGGGAGGCGCACTTGGTTCGTTTCGCTTTGCGCTGTTTGTCCCAACCAGCATCTTTTCCACTCGGTTCGGTATGGGCAATACTACAGTGTTGGTTGAGCCGAGTCATAACCTTCCCCAAGAGAAATCCCCCGAGAAACGCCCCAAAAGGCACTCTCTACTACGGGGACGGAGACTGACTGTACCGCAGTGTGTATGTCACGTTTTTTTGGTTTTTTTGTCGAGAGAGAGCTTTTCCACACCAAGAACCAAGGAAGAGAGACTGTGGTTGTGCTCGATCCATTGATCGACTGCAACAAGGAGAAAGCGAGAGAAAGAGTTGCAACGACTCGGAAATTTTTATTGGGGACTGCAGTATATTCGGAGAGAGAGTTTGGTTTCACATTCTTGTCGTCACAAAAACACCACCAGAACCACCACCAACACAACAACAACAACAACAGCGAGAGTTGAGTTTCCATTCATTCATTGATTTGATTCGAATCATCGCAACAATCACCGGCAATCATGGCCTCCCATTTTCCGGCGCATACAACAAGTCGACAACCCAATCATCGACCCACCATGAATGGATTGGGTCCCACTCGCACACCGTCCTCCAATTCCTTGCTGACCAGCCATAATTCACAACAGCAACAACCAGTAAAGTCCAAGATGGAAAAAATTGCCGAATTGGAAGCCACGCTCAAAGTGTCCAAGGAAGAAAATCGACGATTGAAAAAACAAGTGCATTCGCTGAAACGCGGAAGCAATAACACCAACAATAACAACCATGTCCCGGAGAATCAAAATACTCCGTTTCCCCACTGGCCCTCGTCGCAACCATCCACCAATGGGACCAGTCGTCGACCATCGGGATCGTCTCAAGTCACCATGGCCACAACGGCCTCGTCCATGACCTCGGCCACGACCGACACGACTACGACAATGACGACCGATGTGGCCAAAATGAAGGATGCCCTCAAAGCCTTGAAACGTGTCACCATTCAACAAGAATTGAGTTTGCAATCGCTGCGAACCAAGGCCTCGCAACGACGCAGTGAATTGGAAGCACGAGATTTGACCATTGCCAAATTGCAAAAACAAATTGCCGTCCTCCGGAGGGCCAATGGGAGCAACAACAACCCAAACAGCAACAACAGCAACAATAGCAACAGTGCCGACGTGATTCGTCGATTGCAAGATGGATTGATGGATGAAGAAAGCAAAAATGTCGAATTGACCGAACGCTTGCAACAAACCGAAGCCAAGGTCAAGAGTTTGGAACAACAAGTGGACTTCATGTCGGGGGGTGGAAATGCCAGTGCATCGTCCTTACCGGTACCACCCTCCCCCATGCGCATGACACCCGTCTTTAAACGAGAATCCTCCTTGTCCAGTCTCAAATCCACCTTGCAACAACAACAACAACAACAAGCCGCACCCCTGGCGGGTGGAGGGGGAGTGACTACGAATAGTGACACGCAAAGTGTCACGTCGGGCAGTGCCACGACCCTGTCCTCCGAATTTGATGTCTCCAAACTCAAAAAGGAATTGGCCCGCAAATCCAATCGTATTGTCCAATTGGAATACGAATTGGAAGAAACCAAGGATGAATTGCATCAAGTCAAACAACAATTGATGCGACAACGACACAAACAATCCCAACCGCCATCGTCACGGCCAGGCAAACCTACCAAGTCTGCCCAGAACGAAGCCACGGCGGCCTTTCACAATAGCAGTAGCAGCATGAATCAACAGTTTCTGCACAACAGCCATACCAGCAACAACCATCCCAACAACAACTTTTCCAGCAGCAACAGCAACCACAATCACAACTCGGCCAACAGCAACAATAGCAACAACAGCAACAATAACAATAGTCTCAACTTTTTTGAGGCGGACTTTTCCAACATGACGGCCAGTGGACATGGCAGCACGCCCTTTCTTGCCGGTGTCGATCCCTTTCACGGCAAATCGCTTTGGGCCATTCGATCCTTTGACGATGATGACGACGATGATGACCATTATCCTTCTCTTCACGACGACGACGAGTCGTCAGACTATCCAGACGATCAGGAAGACGAAGCGGACTGGTGAAAGAATGGGACGCGACCATGACAACAAAAGGACACTACCCCGCACACCCATGCTCTCATTGGATTGGAGCCCTTTGGCGATTTGGTGTTACTCGGATTCGGTCCTTCTGGCGATTGCTGTTGCTTCGGCAACGGTTCCTCTCTCGATGAAACACGACAATTTTTTCTCCGGACTATTTCTGTCGGAGAGCAATCATTCCTGCCACAGAAAAACGGGTGGGATCGCTTGGTGTGTTGGGAACACACACGAGAGAAGAGTGTGAATGGAACCAAACACACAGTTAGTCAACATCAAGAATGAGTCTTGTTGTGGAAACAGCTCATTTTTTGGAATCCCGAGAAGAAGAGAGTTGGAACAAAACGAGATACGTTTCGCATGGGTGAGATAAACTTCTAGAACGCCATCATTTTAAAACAGATAAAGGAATGGTTGGCTCAACTACATACAAAACATGGATAGAAGACACCGTGATTCCAACTAAGGATCCTAAAACTAAACTGTCGTAGGTATGCGTTTGTACGAATGGTGTGTGTGTGTTTGCTTCCTCTACTATACTACCACCACCAGGGGTGTTGTCGGTATCACGAGGACAACGACGACAAGACGTATCAGTCCTTACTTCTTGTCGCCATCGTCCTTCTTCTTGTCGTCGTCTTCCTTCTTTTCTTCAAAGTCGGCATCGACCGTGCTATCATCCTTCTTTTTGTCTTCTCCTCCTTCGGGAGGTGCGTCACCGTCTTGTTGTTGATTTTGTTGTTCCTGTTGTTGTTGTCCATAAATGGCTTGTCCAATCTTTTGTGCCGCTTCATCCAAGGCTTGTTTCTTGGCTTGCAATTCGTCCAAGGTGGCTTCGGTATTGTCCTTGACGGTTCGGGCTTCGGTCACGGCCGTTTCAATCGCCGTCTTGATCTCGTCATCCAACTTGTCGGCATTGTCCTTGACGGATTTTTCCGTACTGTAAATAAGATTGTCAATGTCATTGCGGGCTTCAATAATTTGACGACGTTGGGCATCGGCTTCGGCATTGGCTTCGGCATCGCGGACCATTTGTTCAATGTCATCTTCGGACAAACCGCCACTGGACTTGATGACAATGTTTTGTTCCTTACCGGTACCCTTGTCTTTGGCACTAACATTGAGAATGCCATCGGCATCAATGTCAAAGGAGACTTCAATTTGCGGGGTTCCCCGCGGTGCAGGCGGAATACCCACCAAATCAAATTGTCCAAGCAACTTGTTGTCGGCCGCCATGTCACGTTCGCCTTGCATAACCTTGATTTGGACTTGGGGTTGATTGTCGGCCGCCGTCGAAAAGGTTTGTTGTTTCTTGGTGGGAATGGTGGTATTGCGGGGAATGAGTTTGGTCATGACACCACCCAAGGTTTCAATGCCCAAGGAAAGGGGCGTGACATCGAGCAACAAGATATCCTTGACATCGCCCTTGAGGACACCGCCTTGAATGGCGGCTCCCATGGCCACCACTTCATCGGGATTGACCCCACGCGAGGGTTTCTTGCCAAAAAACTTTTCCACCGTTTGTTGCACCAAGGGCATGCGGGTCATTCCACCCACCAAAATCACCTCGTGCAAATCACTCTTGCTCACATCGGCATCCTTCATGCAATTCTGTTCAAAGAGAATTCCAAAAGTACACACACACACACAAGAGTTTTTGTTGGGTTGAGATTCCGCCAGCAGTCACAAGTTTTCTTCTCCCCTGGTTCGCTCCGACGACGATTCACCGATTCACACACACATCATACAAACGCACAAACGTACCTTGCAGGGATCAATGGTTCGATCAATGAGTTTTTGCACCATTTGTTCAAATTGGGCCCGCGAGACTTTGGCATTCATGTGTTTGGGACCACTGGCATCGGCCGTAATAAAGGGCAAACTGACATCGGTTTGGGCCAAACCGTCCAATTCGCGCTTGGCCTTTTCAGCCGCTTCCCGCAACCGTTGCATGGCCAACTTGTCCCCACTCAAATCGAGACCGGATTCTTTTTTGAAATCGCCCAGCAAGTATTCCAACAATTCCTCGTCAAAATCTTCGCCGCCCAACATGGTATCGCCATTGGTGGCCTTGACTTCAAAGACGCCGCCTTGAATTTCCAACACCGAGACATCAAAGGTGCCACCGCCCAAATCAAAGACGACAATGGTCTTGCCATCGGCCTTGTCCAATCCGTACGCGAGCGACGCCGCCGTGGGTTCATTGATAATGCGCAAAACATCCAAACCGGCAATTTTGCCCGCATCCTTGGTCGCTTGACGTTGCGAATCGTTAAAATAGGCCGGCACCGTCACGACCGCCTTGCCGACGGTTCGTCCCAAGAAGGTTTCGGCCGTTTCCTTCATTTTGGTCAAGACCATGCTCCCAATTTGACTGGGACTGTACTTTTCGCCCCGCACTTGGACCCAGGCATCGTCGTTATTGTCCGACTTGCAAATTTCGTACGGTACCAAATTGGCAATATTCTTGACTTCGGGATCGGCAAAGCGACGGCCAATCAAACGCTTGACGGCATAGAGGGTATTTTCTGGATTGGTCACGGCCTGACGACGGGCCGCCATGCCCACCAGTCGTTCGCCGCCTTCGACAAAGCCCACCACGGACGGTGTCGTACGAGCACCTTCCGAGTTTTCAATCACGCGCGGATTGCGGCCTTCCTATGAGTATGTATTAGTAGTAGAAGGGGACAAGGACAACAACACGATGAACAGCACACACAAAAAAGACACTTGCGTGTGAGACCACCACCCACTCGATCCAATCCAATCAAATCCAATCACAACCAACCACACTACAATCCAACACAATACAAAGCAAGCAACGTACCATGATGGCGACACACGAGTTGGTCGTTCCCAAATCAATGCCAATCACATCTTCGGTCGGTGCCGACGACGATTGAAATCTCAGGGCGCCCAACGGGGCCGGAGTTTGTGAAACGGACAGTCGAGAGGACGACGCCAAGAAGCGTCGTCCCAATGTTTTGGAAGCAGTAGTCAGGGGCAACATGATGATAGAGTTCTTGTTGTTTTGAGAGACTTGAGAGTCGTAGTAGCTTGCTCAACGCCAAAAAGAATCCAGAAAATACGATTCGACAGAGTGGCGATAGAGATCCACGAAAAAGAGTCGATTGTCAATCCGAGAAGGATGAATCAATAGAAAGGATGGTGTGGACTCGTCGAAAACCCACGAAGGAAATGGAATCCGACACTATAGACAGACAGAGATGGCGAAAGGGAGATCTCTTAGAATGGAATGGACTTTTGGTTTCGGGTGAACGTCTGGAAAAGAAAGGATGGCAATGGATCTTCTCTTTCGACTGGATTTTTTTTTGTGGTCTGGTGCTTCCAAAGGCGAGGGAGGAAGCATGACGGACGACGGACCATCTGCGGAACCGAACCAGATGACGTGTAGTACAACCTAACGTTTCATGACCTCTTTTTTACAGTTTCCTTCATATTCAATGGTCTTTCGTACATGTCGATAGTACACGTCTGACGTCACGGAAAATACACGGGGGACCTCCCGTGTAAACGCGACTTGGAAATGACCCATTAGATTCGAACGCCAATGGGTCGCGTTAGAGAAGAGTGGACAATGTCGCATAGCAAAATCCGAGGAGCGTTCTCCCAACAAACACACTCTTACTCCGAAACGAGAAAAAACACACACACACAGAAACAAACGAGGAGAGTCCCGTTCTCCTCTCGAACCTCTCTACGGACGCGCCAAACGTTGTGCGTGCGCGGTGATTGCTGCATTCTTCCATGGACCATAGTATAGTACGGTATGGTGACAGCCACAACACCAACCAGCAGCCGCCATCGGAAGCCTACGACGTTCGCAATGCGGAGGATGGGGCGAGGAATCCTCGCCATGGTGGCAGTGTGGAATTGGATGTATTTGATTGTCTTGCAACCCTTGAAGGAAGAAGCATTGGAAATGGTATGTCATTTCCAAAAGAACACCACCAAAGATTCGCTCGCTCCGTGCTGGGCCTCATTTCTTGGTGTTGGTTTCTCTCTCTCTCTCTCTCTTTTTTTTTCTCTCTCTCGAAACACGCTTTGACACAACCACCATTCACTTCTTGACAACAACAACAACAACAACCACAAACTACTGCTCCAACTACTACTACTACAACACCTAGCACACTCGTCAATTGGATCCCACCGAAATTATTGACATTCCTCTTTCGACTCCACGGTTGCTCCTCTTGGTCGTTCCCATACTCCTTCCCTTGCTGGTGGAGGCTGTTGTTGTTGGCAATGGCGGCAATCACGGGATCACCACTCTGTCACGCTTGGTCCAGTTGACCCTCACTCTGTTTGCTGCCATGATTCTGTGTGGGGCCTCACCGACCCACACTCTGGGTCCAACGGCTTTGGCCGCTCTTTACCTGGCCTGTTTGCTGGGATGGGATCCTCGTGTGGGATCGGGGGACTGGCATCCTCTCCTCCTCCTGGTGGATGATCCACGACGACGACGGGAGGTGCCCCACCACCACCACCACCAGGATGACCACAACCACAAGGCCACACACACGACAAGCAGCAGCAGTCTGGTGCGGATGCAGGCCACCTTGGGCATGACCATTGTGTTTCAAATTTTGCTCTTGTACGATCGAGGATGGCAAGTCCAACGATGGCCGCTTCCAACCTTGTTGGGATCGACCATTGGTTGGACTCTGGGAGTCGTCCTCGATATGATCTTGTCATTCCTCGAGTAGTAGTAGTAGTAACACTACCCAAACAGGACAATCCACAGTCCCCAAGTTGACCGTGGTTCCAACAACCTCAACAACCAGAATGACACGACAAACCCATGGATTCGAATCCTCCAGACAGTCGCACTCGAGACGCTCGCATCATTAGGTATATATGCATGGTCCTCCGTCTTTTGACACGGTTCCGAATCGTCCACGTCCGGTACTTTCACAACAACAACAACAACAACAAGACACCAAACTCTTCTCAGCACCAAACAACGTGACCGGAATACGGATGGAACCGGGTTTTGCTAGATTCCGTAGAAAGATGCAATGTTCGTCCCAGGTTCCAGAATCTATAAACTATTGTAAACAAGAGAGAGAGTGTGACCTTCTTTGGTGGTAGTTGCAGGACAACATTGTTGGGTGAGCTACTACCGACTTGCGCGCGTCCTATTATGAGCCTGGCCTTGTGTGGTTTGGTGGGAACGAGAATTCCCAGTTCGTCTCTCCCTTTTGTGGTAGGCCATTATATTTCATCGCCAAACTACTAAACCACAATGCGACAACCATTCGCGGCAGTCGTCGGGGCGTCCGCACCGGTTCACTCCGTCGTGACAACGGCACAGTGGCCTCAGGAGGATGATAGAAGCTTGGTAGTTGTTCAGTCTTTTGTGTGTGGAACCACACCATTGGTCACACACATCCGCCCCGGATCCAACTGGAGAAACGCCATGGTCTTTTTATTTTTTCGGTGTCATGATTTTTTCGTGACAGGAGGAGGAGCCACTGGAATGCGCCCCTATATGAGAATCGAATCCACTAGGTATTACGGGGCCAACAGCCGTTTTTGTCACATGCCATTGCCCATGGCGTTTGTACCGATGGTCCCTGCAACAGGATCCATTCTTTTCTTGACCATGGGTTCTTTGTTCTTTAGGAATCACCCATACTCTAGTGAACCATGGATATACACTGGTGCGAAACAAACTGTCACCCTGGTCATGATCCTGCTGGTTCCTGTTTGCGACAACAGCTCCTCCACCCACCTCTAATTGTGCAACTGTTCCTTGCCATTATCCTCTGATTTGGGTTTGTGAGAATTGGAATTTGGTGAGTGGCTCCTGTCCAAGGCTTGTGTAAATTCCAACGCATTCACATACAGGTAGAGTGTATTGGTTCTTTGTGAGTGTCGGGGGAGGAGAACGAGTTCTGGGCCCACTGGCAAATGGTCCCCGCGAACCAATGAAGTGCTGCTCCTGCTTCCTCGCAAAAAGGGAACACGACGTTTGTTTCATGGGCCAATTCTCTTTTGGTCGTCTCGGAGCGTTTTGTACCAGAACGAATATTCCTCTCCGTAGTTCCCATTCATGCTTCGCTTGTGGTCGAGAGGCGATCCGCATCATCTTCCCGAGAACGGCCATAAAACAGCAGCACGGATCTGCCAATCTCTGGCCTGTCGTCGTTTCCAATTCTTCTTGGTATTGTCCAACAGAACAGGACAAGGTCGTACCGAGTCAGGCCGTTGCATTGCTTGGAACCAACGACAGTATATAGTTTGGGAAACGAACCCCATCATTCGATTCTTTTTTCAAACGCACGTTGGGCCGTTGTACTTTCCAGGCTACTGAGCCTATTGAAATTCGCAGAGAACACAACCCCGCTTTCGTATCAAAAAAATATTTTAAATATTGAAAAAGAGACGAAATATTATATAAAACCGATGAGGTGTAGAGAAGTTTCTGACATTCCCTATGTTCGGCCTTCCACGCAAAAGAATGGTGGACGATCCAAATGCGAATTCTTAGCTTTTTTCTAGAGGCGTTCCGCAGCAACTTCCGGTAATGGACTCAAAACGTACGAAATCTTTCTACTTCTCAGAGTATCGTCGCGATAAAACACCCGTTTTCATATTGCGTTATCACACACCAAAAGCTCTGATATGATCATATTGGATACAGATTCTTTCGATATGAGGCAAGCATCCCGAGTCACGGATGTCGGGGGACATTGTAGATGTCGTTTATGTCTTTTGATGTCGTTTGATGTCGTTTGATGTTTTTATCGCCAAAAGAATCTCTACTCTCCAGCAGTTCGTATTATTCAACAGAAAAAACACGACTGACTGACGTTAGGCCCATGGCGAAAGACATTTCAAAAGGCCCATATGAGCACCGCTTGATTTTGACTCAAACCATGTTTCCGCGCGAACCCGAAACGACATCAAACGACATCAAGCGACATCCCTCACGACATCAAACGACATCCCTCACAACATTCCCGTTTGTTCCATACTAGAGATTGGAAAACCATCCTCTATGGTTTCATAATACGTATTTTGTATTAATATCGATCCGTTGTCGAAGAAGTTCTTGGTCTTATCCACTGGGTATTGCTAGCGGATACGGGACTCAAGGGTACTTACCGGAAGTTGCAGTTGCTTCGGTCCGAGTTTTGGGGCACCACACAGCGTCTCTCGCGAAAGACCATACAATAGCAGCGAGAGAGAGAGAGCGCCCATGCAAAAAGACTCCCCGATTGCCACATACACCCTCCTGCCCCACATACTACTAATACAACAGGAATAACACTCAAGTAGCCAAAGTGACGGTGCTTCGCAAAGAAGCAGAGACACCCAACAACAACGCTCTCGAAAGCAGCACCAGGGGCAGCATCTCCAACAGTGTGTTTGTTGCAACAACAACAACACTTTTGGCGTTTTGGATTGTGAAGGGACCGCGGCGTGTTGTCGGATCCAAACCAATCTACTATACACTTGTTGTTGATTGATACATATTGGAAGGTCACCCTCCACTCCAACTCGTTCTTTTGTGCAAACAAAGCTTGGATACTCGTCCTCTTCTTCTTCTTGTATCAGGCCTTGGATTCCAATTCCATCCAATCTATTTGTTGAAGCCTTATATAATATTAATTTCTGGCAATCATGGCGGACGATGCCGGTGGTCAAGTCATGAGTGACCCCGTCGATGTCATTATTGACAAATTGCTGAGGTACGTCATGTTCCGTCCCATACAAAGACGAAATCGAGGCATTCCGAATGCATGTTGAGTGTTTTGTTGTTACTCCGATGGGCGCAGTTCGGTTCGGTCCGTATAGGTGAGAGAGTCATTGTGGCACGTTGGGCCGATCCAATTCCATACGACGCGGGGTGCGGACCAGCCAGGGGATACTCGATTCGCGGAAACCAACCGGTGTGTGGTGTGGGAAGGAAAGGATTTGTGTCTGTGTGGATTGTCGTGGTTGGTACGAGCCGAGAAAGTGTTGGATTTTGTGGTGGTGATGGTGGTGGTCGTGGTCGAATGCCAGGGCCAATTTCTCTCTGGAACGGTGTTTGTGTGTGTGCGAGTTTGTGATTCTACCAATAAACTGCGGATCATTGTCCATGCACTACATACTTGATACCATCGTGTGTGCTCTCCTCCTCCTCCTTGTGTTCTTTGCCGTCCAGTGTGTCTGACCATTTGTGTTCTGTACTCTATTATTTAATTTTTAGTGTGCGCGGTGCCAGACCGGGCAAGCAAGTGGATTTGTCGGAAGCGGAGATTAAAATGTTGTGCTTGCGAAGTCGTGATTTGTTGATTGGCCAGCCTATGTTGTTGGAATTGGAAGCCCCCATCAAGATTTGCGGCGACGTGCACGGTCAATACTACGATTTGCTCCGGCTGTTTGAATACGGCGGTTTCCCGCCCGAATCGAATTACATTTTCTTGGGTGACTATGTGGACCGCGGCAAGCAATCGTTGGAAACGATTTGTCTGTTGCTGGCCTACAAAATCAAGTACCCCGAGAATTTCTTTGTCTTGCGCGGCAATCACGAGTGTGCCTCGATCAATCGTATATACGGCTTTTATGACGAATGCAAGCGACGTTTTGGTATCAAGTTATGGAAGACCTTTACGGACTGCTTCAATTGTCTGCCCTGCGCGGCCGTGATTGACGAAAAGATTTTTTGCATGCACGGTGGGTTGAGTCCGGAATTGACCAGTTTGGATCAAGTCAAGCGGATTGTCCGTCCCACCGATGTCCCCGATACCGGTCTCTTGTGTGATTTGCTGTGGAGCGATCCAGACAAGGAAATTGATGGGTGGGGGGAAAACGATCGAGGTGTCTCCTTTACCTTTGGCGAAGACATTGTCGCGCAGTTTTTGCACAAGCACGATTTGGATTTGATTTGCCGGGCCCATCAAGTGGTGGAAGATGGCTACGAATTCTTTGCCCGACGACAATTGGTGACCTTGTTTTCGGCCCCGAATTATTGTGGGGAATTTGACAATGCCGGTGCCATGATGAGTGTCGACGAAACCCTCATGTGTTCCTTTCAGATTCTCAAACCGGCCGAAAAGAGGCAGCGATTCTCCTATCAAGGTGGAGCCGGACAAGGACGGGCCGGCACGCCCGGTGGCAAGTAACCATACAGTTTGTAGGATTGGGGCGCACACCATGACACACACACACACGGTTGGATGGGTGCGGCTGGTAGAAGGATGAGAACGAGAGGATAGCGTAATATATTGCAGTGAAGAAGAATATCATTATTTTTTACATGGATGGAATTGACACACTCCACTCTGGAACGGTCTCTCTCGAACGATTTTAGCTACTAGAGAAGCCATGGACGCGACGATTATCATTATCTCCCTCCCTTCCTCCCTACCTACCTATTACATACTCCATTCTATCAAGATCCTGGTACCGCGACCTACCAGCGAAGGTTTCGCGGGTTCTTCCAGTCGTGTTCTTCGGAAGTACGCAAGAAGCAGCGACATGACGTGGATGCCCAATGAGGATTCTACGAGTGCACGTTTCGAACACTGCGACAGAATCCCGACACGTCGAATTCGGCAGGATGGCCCGAAGGTCTGCGGCGCACGAGAGCACGAGACACTATTTTTTTCGATTCCTCGTGGTGCTCTCTACAACAACAGAAAACACAGAAGAGAGAGACGCGCCGCGCCGCCCCCGTTTGCTGGTTTGACCCAACCAAAACAAGCGCAACAGATTGTTTGTATGTTGTGAGTTTTGGTCCATCTTCTCTCGATTGGCAAGAAGCAAAGAAAGACGGTTTTTGTCGACAGAAGAACAACAACTGCAGGAGAGACAGCGCACTCTTTCGCATCTTGAGATTGATCGAAAAGATCTTTGGGGAAGATTGAAAGAAACCAGTTTCGATTCTTTCGTGCTCCAGAGGTTTTGGGAAAGAACGCAAACAAGAATTGGCTCCTATACTATTCAAATCTCTCTCTGTTGGCCAAAAGGCTCTGTTGAATTATTTCAAGTGTGCACTCGTTCGCATCTGGATTGTTGGTTTTGAAAAGATCATCTTTGGGGGAAGATTGAAAGAATACACAACAACAACGCTCCAGTTTCTTCGTTTTGTGCTCCAGAGGTTTTGGGAAAGAACAAACAAGAACAAGTGGCTCTTGTTTGGTGTGTCATTCACCTCCGAATCGAGAAGAAGAAACAGTACCAAACATCTTTCCTCTGGATTGGCTCGGAATCATTCCAGTGTGTGTGCTTGCTTTTTCTAGTCACAACCGAACCAAACACACACACACGAACAACACTCGGTGCTGTCGAGGCAGAACCAACGCGCCAGAAAAAGGTTGTGCGGGTAACAGTGACATCCTCCTTGGCAATTCATTGATAGAGAGAGACTTGTGTTTCAGCGCATTGGTGGTGAATCACCACAGAAGGAATCCATCCAGGAGGAAGGCTTGTTTGGAGAGAAACATTTTTTTGTATCACCATCAAGTCCGATTGACTCTCTCCTAGGTAGTATTGTTGGTCTGCGCAAAGTCATTGATTGATTGATTGATTGATTTTTTAGAACAGAGTTGGGCAGTGCCAAACCACCACAACCACAACCAACGTGTCCAAGAGGCCGGACCATGGATCACAACAGCACCCTTGGCACTTCGTCTTCTTCCAATCCTAACACGGCCACCATGAATCATCATAAGGGGGACGTTGACGATGTGGAAATGCCCGACTTGGCGCATACCGTCACACCCATATCCTCGACGGCACCGGCTCCCACACCCGCCCTGGTTCCTCCGCCCCTTGCCGCCGACTCCACAACAACCACAACGACGACCGATCTGACGGCAACCGCAGCGGCGGCCGCCAGTTTTTTGGCTCCCACCACCACCATGGCTGCCACGGCGCACCAAGTGACCTCCTCGTCCTCGTCGGCCCCTCCTGCCAACACTAACAACAATAATAATATGGTCCTGGCCATGCCGGCTGCCGATTCCATGGACTTTTCGGCTCTCAAGGAATCCATGGATGCCGCCTTGGCCGCCATTGGAACGACCCCAACGACAGCAACAGCAGCCACGCCAACAAACACTGCACCGCCCCCCACGACTGCTCCAACGACCACTACAACAACACGCGCCGAAGACGAAAAGCAAGCGCAACTCCGTGCCATGTATTTGGCCGGCTTCAAGGCCGCTCAAGAACGGGCCGCTCAACAATTGCAACAGCAATTGCAACAACAACAACAACAATTGGCGGGTGGTACAGCCGTCGTGACCAATCCCCTGCAACAGTCGTTGCAACAAAATTTTGAATCGGCTCAAAAACAACAACAAACATTGTCGCAACGATCCGTCTCGTCCTCCTCCTTGGCAGCCCAAACCGGAACCACCAGCAATGGTGCCACCCTTTCCTCGCCCTTGATTTTGCCCACCTTGGCCAGTTCAGCACCGGCTTCCACCACTACCAATATGTCTGCGGCACCCGCTCCCGCCAGTTTGCTGCATCGTCATCATTCAGCGGCTGGAAGCAATGTGTCGTTGGTCCCCTTGGGGGGAGGAGCTGGTGTGGCAGCTAGAGTCATCAAGGTGGTGCCTCCCTTGGCCCTGTCCGCAGCCACAACGACGACAGCAACAAGTACTGGTTCCACGCCAGCCCCAGCATCTTCGCCCTTGCTGGTACCCGCAACATCGTCCGCGTCACCGTTGAGTACGCATACCATGACGACTCGTCGCATTACGCGCACCAGTTCGTCCGGGACGACGAGTAGTCCCTACAATTCTCCCGCATTGACCAGTGTCAATGCGGCAACCACAACAACGACGGGGTCTCCCGTCACGACACCCAATTCTTCGTCTGGCGGAAGCACTTCCAGTGGTGGATCCAATCCCTTTCCCCGCAAATTAATGGACATGTTGCAAAAAGAAGACACGTCCATTGTCGCTTGGTTACCCGCTGGCGATGCCTTTTTTGTCCGCGATGTGGATCGCTTTGTCGCTGACATATTGCCCCGGTATTTTCGACATACCAAATTGACCTCCTTTCAACGACAATTAAACTTGTATGGCTTTCGACGCATTACCAAAGGGCCCGATTCCGGTGCCTATCGACACGAATTGTTTCATCGCGATCATCCCGATTGTTGTTTGCAAATGAAACGGACCAAACAAAAAAATGCCGGCGCCTCGCCCATTCTCAAAGCCAGTCCCCGGTCCACACCACTGTTGGGAGGAGCGGCCACGACGCCGGGCAGTGTCGCCAGTGTTCCATTGGAATCCCCCACGGCCTATACCCTGGAACAAAGTGCCTTGCCAGCAGCGGCGCTGGCCACTGGCAACACTGCCACCCAATCCTTGAGTAGCAGTATGGCAACACGGTATGTCTATCATTGAAGGAATGGAGAATGAGCTTTTGTTGGCTAGATTATTTTTCTCACCGATTGCCTCTTGTATTTTCTTTGTTTCCTCTATGAATGATTTGATGGACTGGTATTATCAATAAGATCTGCCACACTGATACCTCCTCCTGAGCGACATGCCAATCTCCGCAACAATACTACTGGTGCAGGAGATGCCATGATGTTGGATGCCACACAAGCCACGGTGGCCCTGAATGGTGGCGTCTTTGCTGCTTCCACTCCAACTGCACCTACGGGATTGTCCATGCTGCAACAACAAGCCCAAGCAACTCCCTCGCAACAACAGCCTCCTGCTTCGTTTGCGTCCTTGTCGGGAATGACAACGACCAACAACACTACCAACGCCAAACCATCGGCTGCCTATCAAGAAGAACGAGAACGACAAGCACGGGCCTTGGCCGCGGCAGGAATGATTGCCGAAACGGTAGGCACACCCCAAGGTGCCGTGACTGCGGCTGCAACCTTTGCCGCGGCAGCCTTGCAACCACCCCCCGCCTTGTTGGGACCGCCCGCCACCCTAGCGGGTAGCACGACGACGACAGCAACAACAGCTGTTCCTACGAGCACGACGACGACGACACCTCAAGTACCGGCAACTGCTGGCACATCCACACCAATGGAAGGCTTCTTTTTGGATGCCAGTGTGACGGGAACTCCTGTGGACGGTAGCAGTACAACGACTGCGGCGTTGGCAGCCGCCGCAGCAGCTGCGGCTGTTGTGGATACCACCAGTGTCGATGATTTGGACATTGATTTTGCCACCCTCTTTGATCCAGCCTTTGAAGAATCGCACGTGACGACGACGGAAGCCAAATCCTTGGCCAGTCCACCTCCCCTCAACAACAGCAGCAACAACAACAACAACAACAGCACGGTGCCCTCCTCCGAACCACCAATACAGGGAACCGCCGTGTAAGAAGAGGGGGTATCGTATCATGTGGGTGTTGTGGGTATGAGGGAAGTGTGTGTTTCTGTAAGGGGATTGTGTGTGGGTATTTGTGTCACTGTGCGGCTGCTGCTGTGGTCCTATATACTATACGACGACGAGGGGTAATGATTTGCATAGAACTGAAGAAGAAGAAGAATCCTACAGGGAACTGTGTGTGTACATAATTTCAAAACTGTTACTTTCACTTCAACAAAAACTGGAGTGTGTGTAGGGTTCCATCCATAGGCCCTTTCTCTCAGTTCGATCCTTTCTAGTAGTGTTTCCTCCAGCGTGAGAACGACCAACTATACTTATACCCGTACATCGTCCTATTCTAGAATCATCATGGATGCGCGGTTTGGAACAGAACCACGGCATCGATGGTTTTGGCGTCGCTTTGTTCCTCTAGAGAGAGTAGGAGTAGATAGAGGATCTACTCTATATAGGTAGTAAGACTACTTCACGGTGTTTCAGTCCTTTAGAGGAGGGTCGCCCGGCGCGGAGGGTAGAATGACGAGGAGGGCATATGTTCGAGGAGGGCGCATGCCCGACAAGACATATGCCCGTCAAGTCATTCTCCCGACAAGCCGGGCGCCCGACGAGGAAGGAATGAGAAAACACAGGGGAGTAATCTGCTTACTTTATATCTAGATGTGTAGGTAGTGACTACCGCCCGGTTTTATTAGGAGTTGGGATGTCGCAACGACATAATTTTCCTTACACGGTTCACCCATGATGTCGCGCGATTCGCACGATTACTACTTCCCGGCTCTACAATAAATTCCAACTGTAGTATAAAAAAGTGAGACGAACTACCTGCATAGCTAGGTATAGAGTTAGCAAATAGGATAGCTAGCAAAAAGTTTGTCTTTCGGATTTTGGATCCACAAAAAAGTGGAAAATACGCACCGGTTTTGGATTTTGGCAGTTTGTCAGATGCCAATGTCGACCATGGGAACCACTGATACAATGACTCCTCTGCTGGATCTCTAGTAGAATGAAGGATTGACTGTCCGTGGGTGTATCTGTGTGTGACCAACATCCGAGAATGATGACCGCACCAACCAGCAGCACAACCACAAACGTGTCACACTCCCCCCAACCAAAAGGACCACCACGACGAAACAACAACAACAAAAGGAATCTCCGCAGGAATCCTCCCTTCTGGCACGACGGTCTTCTTGTTGTGATTGGCATGGCATGCCTGTGCTGCTGGTGCAATCCTCTGCTCCACGGATCCCATGCGTTCTTGTTCTCGTCGTCGTCGTCGTTTTCTTCTTTTTCTTCTTCTCATGGTTCGTTGGCATGTCGTCGTCGTCTCAACCATGGGATCGTCCACGGAGAAGCAGGCTCCCAAACAACAACAACAAGACAACGAAGAAGAAGAATACGAAACGAGGACTGTTCTCCCTTGTGGTTTCATACGGCAACGACAGTTCCAATTCCTACGACAACGTGTGACCTCTTTCGTGACGACCAGCATGACGACAAGTCCAACAAGAAGCATCCATTCATCTCTTCCTCCAATTATAATGATGAGGGAGCAGCAAACCGTCCCGCCCAGGATCAACGCCTCGTGTTGCTGGAACAACCCGTTGTATCCTTGTCATCGGAAGAAATAACCTCCATGGCGACCTTTGTGGTGCAAGAATTGGGATGGTTGTGGCTCCGCAAGCGACAACAACAACAACAATTGCAACCACTCAATGATACCGGTTGGAGGGATCTACGGCCATGGTCCAATCAGACCCTCTTGAATCCAGAACAGGAGGAGACTGTGCGGCAACCACCACCAAGAAGAATGACAAGAAGGAATGGAACAACTCCTTCTCCCATGGCATCCACCCATGACCGAGACACTCCTACGACGATTCCTGCATGGGATTCGTCGGAGTGGATGACGGCACCTCCTCCCAGTGCTGCCATGCTGCAGGCCCCCGAAGTGACCGAGGCTCACTGGACGGCCGACTGGTTGCACTGTACCATTTTCTTGGCACCCGCCACCAAAAAGGGAGCCCGGTTGGGCAAACAATGGACGTCGAAGAAAAAACAAAGTATTCCCATGGTCTATGTGCCAACGCAAGAAGAACGGCGCTTTCATCGAGCCATGCGACGTCACATCTTTCCGACCCCACCAAAGAACAACCACAACGACAACCCGCAATCGATTTCTCCTCCTCCTCCTCCTCCCACACCCTTGTTCGCTCCCCATCAACCCTTGCACGTGAGTCTCACCTTTCGGTATCGTCGTCCCAATGGCCATTATGTGCAGTCCAATCGGAGTTTGCCCCTGAAACCACAGTATTACCAGTCGTCGGGAAAACAGGATCCCAGTATGGGAGGCGATGTCGACAATTTGGCCAAAATGGTCTTGGATGCCATGAAACAATTGGCCTATGTCGATGATCGACAAGTCGTATCCCTCACCTCCACCAAAACATGGGCCGACCAGGCTGAGAGTGTGGGAAGTACCACCGTCGTCATTTGGGCCTTGTCCTCGTTGTCGTAACCGTGGATCGAGAATCGAGAGAGAAGCATTACAATCGAGCAATACCGTTCAGGTCGACGAACTCCATACATGACATTTCTACAAACGCAACAAGTCTCACGGATTTACTCAACGACATGCGTTTGTGGTATTCCAAAACCTCACATTCTCACAAACGACAAGGAACGAAACGGTAAAGGACCGACCGTAGACAACTCGTTGGCGTTGCATCCAGCAACACAGCGTTGCCGTTGAATCATTATGGACCGGAATGCAAACCCATGCTGGAGAATTGGAATCCAGTGAAACGACGACGACGACGATAACGGGATGGGTGGGACAAAGTACCACAAAATCACCGTATCCTCTCAACATGAACAATTTCGGTACAATACCTTTCTAACTCCCTATACAGCATGTCCAACAGCGAGTTTTCCCTCCCAAGCCTATTCGCTTCTGCGTCTCAAGTGGACAATCTAGCTAGCGAACGTTATTACAATAGGTCCTATGATGTTGTTGTGGTTTCCACAGAGTTGGGTTTTGGTGGTTTGACGGTTGTTGTTGCTGTTTTGTCTAGAGTTATCATCGCTTTTTGCTTCGTTTGGCCGTCTTTTTCTTGTTCTTCTTCTTTTTGATACTCAACACTTGTTTGCTGTTTTTCGATGGTGGCGTCTTGTCGCTCGACTCGGTGTTGTCCTGGTAAAATTGAATGGGTCGTTCGCCTCGATTCGCCTGGTCCATGGCTTCATCTTGTTCCTTGTACAACAACAACTCGTCGGTTGGTTTGTCGTTGTTGTTGTGGACCGCAGCGCTACTCGTAGTACTTGGAACAGGTTGGGTGGATTGTGGTTCACTCGTAGGTGGTGTGGTAATGGAAGGATCCTTCGTTGTGTCACTGGGTGGTCGCTGATGGGGTGGCAACAAGTGGACAAATTGGGGTGCTTGTTCTTGTTGTTGCCACAAGGGTGCCGAAACACCATGGATAAAGGGCAATTTCGCAAAGGGCAATTGCTCCATGGACAATTGTTGTGCTTCATTGTGACTAGTACTGTCGCCTTGTGATGACAGCAAGGGATTGGCATTCGTGGCAGCGGGTGTTTCAGTCGTTGTCGTCATTGTGAGGGGACTGGTGGGTTCCAACAAGGGTGTCGATGTGGTTGTGGTGGCTGGTATTGGTCCCGTGGGAATGTCGTGGGGGTCCAGACTCCCCTGTATGGTCGATGGTCGATACTCACCGGCAAAGGATCCTTGATAGGACGGATACAAGACACCCACTCCCAAGAGAGGCTCGTTCTTCTCGCGCCGTACACGAATGGCTTCTTGTTCCAATTGTTTGAGTCGAATAAATCGCAAGGCAAATTTGGGAGGAGCCGCAGTGGCTGCATCGGCAGTATTGGTAGCAGTTGTTGTGGTTCCAGTCGATTCATCCGTGGTCGTGGTAGGCGGCAATGACGATGACAAGAGGGGTGGCAAGCCGACCATACTGCGGACCGATGCCGTTTTTAACAATTGACTTTGAATCAGGGTAATGGTAAAGGTGGTCGTCAAATAAATTTGCATGCCGGCCGCCATTTGACTGGTACAACAGGGCAAAAAGACGGCGACACATTGAAAAATGTCCTTGATTAATAAAATGGAATTGGCCTTGTGTGCCGAAGGATGTTCCAAGACATGATTGCGTCGCGATCCCATGGCCACTTCCATGTGCACATACAACAAGGCACCACAGAGAATGGGCAAGCCAAACCAGGGATCCGGTTCCGTCAAATCGGGAATCCACGACAAGAGGACGGGTGCATGTTTGGAATGATCGACCAATTCTTGCGCCAAGGCGGGATCCAATCCATTGACGAGTTTGCGCAAATCGACCGACAAATACCAAAAGATGGGAATTTGCAACAGGGGCGACAAGAAAATACTGAGTGGATCCACCTTGTAATGCTTGTACAATTGAGACAAGGACAAGCCATTGATGCGCAAGACTTGCCATCGTTCGTATACGGAAGCCTTGCGACGCGCCAAGTCTCGCAAATCATTGGCACAAAGTGTCAAGAGAAATTGAATTTCCGGCAAGACCTTGCCAAACTTGTGACTGGCATGAGCGCCATAAATCACGACCGGAAACAAGGCAAGACGCACCAACACATTGACCAAGGCAAAACAGGCCCAATAGGGAATCAAGCCATCGGCATGCAACAAGGAAATCAAGGTTCCGGAATGACCCCATACCGTCACTTCACTCAGTGGCCATATCCACGACGACGATGACATGGATCGATGTGGAGTCGAGTGCCAGGGAGAAGGATACTGCAAGGGTCGGTTCCAACGACCTGGATGGCCATGTGTAGTCGTAGTAGTAGCATTCGTCAATGAGGAAGGAGACAGTGGCCCTCGAACCATTGGATTCTGAATGTTGTGTTTCTGGTAGGCTTGTGTAGAAAAATGGTGTGAAAAGTTCCTTGCAGAGAAAGGATTTTGTGTGTGCATGATTGTACCATGTTGTCGTTCTCGTCGAATCATTGGATTGCAACCATTCCATGTTGTTGTTGTTGTTGTTGTTGGGGAATGGAATTGTGGCAGTCGATTCGTAGTATTATTTGTGGAACAACGCCGATTGGTCGAGGAGGACGACGGATCCAAGAGACGTGACCCCTCGCTAGCTGCAAGTAGTCGTCGTCCTTCTGACAACGGAGAATGAATGGCACAAGGAGGAGGAGAACCAACCTCCTCGAGGAGCCAGACAAGTGGTTGGGTTTGATGGTGTCGTCGCTTGTGGACCATTGCCCTTCGTGACGACGGCTGTCGCAGCAAGAATCGCTGCATAATAGTAATAGATTGTACACTCTCGCCTGGTCTTTCTTCCAGAATGATACTTGAACAACAATCACGGAATCTTTCTTCTTGTTTGTATGCGATAGTATATTATATAGAACAGAGCCTCCGATGATGAGAGGACGACAGAATGATTCATCGGCTCTCGCATTCGACGATCTTTGCGGATGATTGGTCGCAGATAAACATCGTGCCTTTGCCTGTGGTAAAGGCGGCGCTAAGCTAACCTTACCCGGTACTCCTAGCTATACTCCTAGTACCCTAGTAGGACCATCAAGTGCACCATGTTTATATGGTTTGATCAACTTCCTCACTTCTCCTGTCTACTAGGAAAGCGGCTGTTGACAGGTCATTTTGTGCACTTTCCAGTGCACGGTCTGGTGGTCACGACAACAATACACTGCTGTATGGCAGCGACTGCATTTCTTGGATGCCCTGTTCCCACAGAGACCACAACACGACTACGACCCTTGGCGAATCTGCTGGTGAGAAGAATCGGCCGATTGCAGCAATTTCGCTTGCACGCCAACAAGTTTGTTCATGGCACACTTTGTGTAAGGCTCGGAGGATCCACCGCGACTAATCTGCAGGGCTCGGACCGCCTTTTGGAACGCATTCTTGGCCCGTTCCCAGTCACGCGTCTGTACGAGCAAGTCTCCCAGGCGCTCGTATCCGAACCCAGTGTGCTCATCCAGGTAGTCCTCGCCATGGAGGCGAAACCGGCAATTGATCCACTTGCGTTGGACCATAATGGCACGCTCCAGTGCGTTGGTTTGCTCAAACACTTCGCATTGAGCTCGGTAGATCTGAAGCGCCAGTGCGTGAGACTCGTGAGGTGGCTTGAGATTCTTGAGCGCCACCGTAATATCTACCCGAAGCCCGTTGTCCGCCACATAATCCACGTAGTCGATCTTACGCCTCGTATCATCTTCTTGTTCTAGCATTGTCTCCTCGAAGGATGCGGGTGCCGACTCTCCGCATACATGACACGGAAGGAGAACAGCAAGATCCTCTTGGTCGTCTTGTTTCACGTAGTGGTGACCGCTGCATCTCTTGTCATGGCACCGGAAGCGTCGTGAGTCATCCCCTCGAGGAGAAGTACAGCGCTTGCAGATGCAGACAAAGTTCTTGAATGTCTGGAGTTGGTTTCGCCGGACGTATACCGGTTTTTCGAGGACATGGGGGTCTAGATAGCTAATGGTCAACACATCACCAGCTTTGACTGGTTCCAGAAGCCTGACAATCTTGGAACAGCCATCTTGGGAACTGAACCAGGTACAGTTCGGCCGGCATGAGTGAGTCAACCGACAAGCTACGAGGAAGAGACCGTGTCCATACTGCCCAAGACTTGCACCGCTTCCGTCAGCTGCTGCTGGATGGATGGTTACTGAATTGAATTTGACAACCATGGTCAAGTTGACAAACTCTCTGACAGCTTCCGTGGACTCTAGAAACGGTTTCACGAATTCGTGAACGATCTTTGCCTCCTTTCCATCCATTTCTGCGTAGAATGACAAAACCTTGTCTTGTATGTCCTTTGGTTGGTCCAGAAAGTGCAGATAGTCCGTCCAGCTACGCGGATCCAAAACACGCGATGGTCCCCATGGAGGCACGATGCTCAGGTTCCGCGGAGGGAATGCAATCAGCGCTACACCTCGAAACCGAGACAGCCCGGTTCCAGATCGCTTTTGGCAACAACTGCCTTTCCAAACTCCTGCGTCTCTTGAATACGGACGAATACCATTTTTCTTGAACCCTCGAAGCCCCTTTGTGCATCCAACTCCCCTCACTTCACACGAAAGTCTGAAATCAATTCCCGCCAAAAATTGGTGCTGTAGAGCTACCTTAGGTAGTTCAAGGATTCTTCCCGGTTGTACAATAAATTCCTACTGTAGTACAAAATGTAAGACGAGCTAGCCACATAGTCTATTATGGAGCCCTAGTCTAGTAGTATGGATGTTGTGATTCATCAAACGGCCGTTGTGGCAATCCGACGCGCCATGGCAAAGCGGTAGCGAGGCCAGAGACAATGCCAGGCGGCAAACAAGACGAGGGCATAGACAATGGCCCCCACCAAGACGAGCACCAAGGTCCATTCGGGGCGATTCCACCACACAGGATGGTCTGGAGAAGAACTGCCATTCGAGTCGACGGCCGATTCTTCCTTGTGGCAATTACCACCAAAAAAATCAAAACGATCCATCCCTCCACGTCATCTTCATCGTCTTCGTCATTGTTGTTATTGTTGAAGCGACCGGCATTGGTCGTTCCCACAAAGGCCCCGGTAGAACTGCCACAACAGTTACTACGTTGCGAGGCTTTTCGATTAGAAATTTTGATGAACCTCATTCATATTTTTAAAGATTGCTGACGCTTTGATCTTGTATTCACCGCAAATCCACGCCCAAAGACCAGTGATACCCAAATCTTGAAGAGTAATGGTCATGTAAATCTCCGGTCCATCTGGCTTGTAGTACCTGTGCTGAGCGTTTAAATTGTTGGGATCACACGCATTAGCGATAGTGGTACCATGTGGTAGTCGATAAATATCTAGACCTGCCATGTCTTGTATTTTGTCTCCCCCTGGCAACTTTCTCTTTTTGGAGAATTGTACTTTGATGAGATATCCCAGAGATGGACGGGCGTGGGATACGTCGCCACGGTTTTTTTCTAATGATAGGTTCATCATATCATCAATGGCGTTCTCTTTGTACGCTTGTGTATTTTTCCAGCAAAACTGAATGATGACATCTGGAACAGATCCTTTGACGGCAAGAGATAAATTCTTCTCCTCGTCTCGAATACATCGAGGGAACCCCCAAAAACTCAAATCAGGATCACGTGACCGTCCATTCGAGAGGTGGATTTTGTGCGTTGGACTAGACAACCCCCACCGATCTTTTGCCCAATTGAGAGTGAAATCATTAGCATAGTATGTTGTGAATTCATTGTGTTGAACCGAGGGCATGATCAATCGTGGCTTTCCGCCCACGAGAACAACAGGAAGATCTCCGACCCCAGCCTTGTCAAGCGCATCCTCAAGTTCTTTCTCCGTTTGAAAACGACGGTCTTTTCCAATTTCTTCAGCAACTTCAGAGGGGAGATCCCCTAACTCTTCGTCCGCCTCCTCAGACTCAATGCTGTCGTTGTCTTCCTCGTCGATGTTGACGCTTGTGCAATCCTTTTCTGCAGCGTCACCGGGCTCCGCGCCCTCCTTCTTTTCTTCTTCGTTTTCAATTTCCATTGCCGTCTGCTTATGGTGAGTCGGTCAATTGAAATAAACCAAACCCAGGTTACCCAGAGCGAACCGTATGAACTTTGCTCGTTAGGGAATATCGAATACGACGGTATCCACCTTTTCGAGTTGCGAGTTGCGAGCCACGGGCGACAGATTTCGGGTGAATGGATGTTGGATGTATCAGTCCCGGGCGTTGTGACGTGTCTTGCCCCCAAGCGGAGTGGGAGTCGTGAGGCTTCGTGAATGCTAGAAGATTTATGTTCTATACCTAGTTGTGATTGCTGGGAATTTTTCCTTCCATGAGGATTTTGAGTTCCGCTATCCGCGACTGAAAAATGAGCGAGATCTCTCGAAAAGATCCCCAAGATCTTTCTGACCATATCGCATCCCTTCCACTCTCTCTCCTTCGCTCTGATGTGATGGATGAAGGCTTTACACAACTCGGCAACACTAAGGGAAGCATGACATGTACTAACCAAACATTCGTTGCCCGTTGCAACGTGTGAATTCCCATAGCAGTACAATTGTGTCAAAAAATAGGCATAAGATCACCACAACCCCACCGTATTTAGCAATTTGAAGCTTGATTGTCATGGGGAAAGAACCACTCTCTGTTTGTTCCTGATTTCTCTGTTATGATGAAACCTATCCGGTTACAACATGTTCCTCCACCGAGTCACCTTCTCCCGCCGAACCATTGGGGTCCCACTCCGGTGTATAGACATTATTCTCTGTCCATACAGAGGTAATATGTACATTTTCTTCCCTGTTGGAATAATAGCAATTGGATGTTGCTGCCACAGGTGCAGTGCAGGGCAATGCAATCGCAGCGATTCACGAACTACAGTGTCTTGAAAAGGGGACGGGTTATAGGGACAAGCCCGACCACTCGCTGCGACCACTCGCTGGGCTATTTCGAACTAATGCCTTCCTTATACCTGAGAACCTAGATAATCATTAAAAAACAATTGAAATAATAGCATCTGTACAGCTGGTTGGACTTTGGGTGCCTTGGTCCTTCCCCGATCCCAATAATATATTAGAACGTTTGCCCTCTCCTTTTACAGAACGACGCTATTACACCATTGCAAAGTAATCTAGCGAAGCATCCCCCCGTTCCTCCCCCGTCATGACAACATCTTCGGAATGTGTGTTTGGTTCATGTTGTTGTGGTTGTATTGGTTCCATAGTTGCTGCTGGTATGGATGGTGCTCCCTCCTGGTCTAGTACTACGAGCTCGGTTCGGGAACGTTTGGCAGCCGGTGATGGTTCCTGAATTATTTGGTGGTACGAGACTGGTTCCTCCTTCATATGTTCTGCTTGGACGGGTGACGGATGTCGTCGTTGCCAACACAGTTTTGGATCCATGGATCCTTGTCCAAATTCCGTCATGGCATAGGCTGCCAACATGAGAGGATTGCTGGTTCCATCTTGCTCACCACCATTGGTGTCATTCTGGTCTGCCGTTGTCGTCGTTGTAGTGGTAGGATCCCCTTCTTCCATGGGTGATGTACTGTCCACAGCACTGGACAGGGGATCCAATGTCATGCGACGACGGTGCAATGCCGCCGCGGATGCTTTTTGGGCCGATTGCATCACGTGTGCCGGATGCAAATGATGAAACAAGGTTTCTCCCTGGCTTCCCAAAACAATGCCCATGTGTGTTGTTGTTGTGGTGGTTGTGGATGGTGCGGCCACGAACGGTGCCAATGGTGTTGTTGCGGTGGTTGCTGCCGTGGTAAAAAAGGCGTCCATGGTGGCGGAGGTGCTGGTCGCTGCCGGTGTGGTAGGATTGCCACCACCACTCCCGTCGGCGTCTCCCGCGTCCACGACGACAGGATCTCGGTTTTTGCACCCGACACAACGACATTGGGACGTGCACTTGACGCCTCCGGCATAACATTCACAATACTACGGATTCGGAATGTTGTATGATGAAGCAGAACAAGGGTATAAAACACAGAAACAAACCATACAAGACACTGTGGGTGAGCAATCACAGATACGGCAAGGTGCCTTGAACAGGAACACGAACCTTTTTCATACAGCCCGATTTGCGACATTTGCAACCCAGTTTATGCGACAAGAGTTTGGGTGCCGTGGCCGTCACAGTCACGGCACTTCCGAGGTAGGTACTATTCGTGTTGGAACCCATGGTACTGGAATCGGCGGTTGTCGTTGTCGTTGCTGTTGTCGCCAGGAATTTGGTATCAAAGGCCATGGGATTGCGAGCCAAAATGAGACGCATGGCATCTTGACGAGCGTCTTCTTGGTCTCGTGTATTGTGACAATTGACGCATCGACAATTGGGTCCACAATAGAGTTTGGCGGCAAAACATTGACAATACAATTTGAGACATCGAGTGCGCTTGCAGGTACATCCCACGGGATGAACCTCGTCCTCGCCGTCGGCAGCAGTAGCAGCACCAGCAGTAGTACTGGCAGGGCCGTCCGTGGAAGATGACGCGACCGTAATGGACGGATGGGTGTCGGTGGGAGCTCCTACGGCGGGCCAGAAACTGGGGTGATCGTTACTGCCAGGGCCGTTATTCTCCGTGGGAGTATCGCCTCCAGGATTGGGCGTGGTAGGAAAGGATCCTAGAGTTTCAGATGGTTGTTGGGAGGGCGGCGTGTGTTGTTGTTGTTGTGCGGTGGGAGATGCTGTTGTTGTTGTTGTTTCGGTGGATAGAGGTTTCAACAGAGGCTGGTGCTGCTGCTCATCTGCTGGTTGTTGCTCTTCTTCTTTCATTTGTGGTTCTTGTTGTTGTGGTTCTTGTTGTTGTTGCTGCTGTTCCTCCTCAAAGTGCTGCTGTTGCTGCTGCTCTTGGGGAAGGAGTGCTGGGGCTTCCAAGGGGGATTCTTCCAATGGCTGCGGAGCTGTAGTCGCAGCATCCGCAGCATTCGGAAGGGACAGTGTCGACAGAGCCTCCGAGTCCAACGAAGCATCTCCCAATGGCTCTGTTTGATGGTTCAAATCGGCCATGGCAGAAATCTTCTGGACTCCTATCTAAAAAACAATGATACTATCATGATTCGTTTGTTTTGGTGGAAACAGCACAGAACTCTATGATGTGAGAGACCATTGTCATTGCTGCCACAATAATCGCTGTACAAAACATATGGCTATGCTAGAGTCGTCCTATCTACTACGCCTTCCGTGGTGCAAACGGTGACACTGCCAGCAGCTCTCTCTCTCTCTCTCTCTCTCTCTCTCTCTCTCTCTCTCTCTCTCTCAACACACAGCGCTTCTTGTCGACTTTCTCGCACACTGGACGCCATTGGCAGTCTAGAATCTCACAACCACAAAGACTCACTGAAAAATCTCCCCTTGTCGTGTTTGGAGATTCAAAATCTCAAGTCTTCAATTTGTTATTCAAACTTTTGGACGGCCGTGGCACATGGTGGCCGATGATTCAAAAAATACAAAATTTTGGATTTCAATCGACACGCGGACGAATACGACCCAGCCGTTATCGGGGTATTTGTAACGCACGTAGAGCGATATCTAACGGTTTCGCAATTGCCCCCAAGGTCAAGTCCTGTGTGCTTGGGAGTGACCCATGGTTTGGTGTCACCGAATGGTGTCAGCAGTTCCCCCTCCACTGGGGGAAGCGGGAACACCTTCCGGAAGTGACCTACAAACAAGTGTTATATAGGTACATTCGAATCGATAGTCAAAGTGATATTCGGCATGTCTTAAATCAAATGCGATCAGTGTGACTTGGACTGTATCACGAACAGCTTCCAACCACGCATGCGGCATCAGTCCTCAGTCCTCAAGCGCCGCTTCCGTTGGAGGCACCAACCTATTATGCGCCGCAACCGCCGACTGTCGAGATTTTTGTGCTTTCAAAAGACCAGAGAACGACGATTTTAGCCACGCACCCACCGCAGTCACTCTGGTGTAGACAAACCAAAAAATAACTCTCGTGACAAGTCTTGCTCCCGAATTGAAGAATTAATCAGAGAGAGAGACAGAGAGACAAACACATCAACAACAAAATGGTGAGTGTCGCTGTGTGTGTGCAATGTGGAATGTTGGTTGTGAAGCGATCGTCCCAATAGCATAACTTCAACCAACCACGTGCGGAGACTCCACCACCTTCTGGTCCATACCACTCGCTCGCAGTGACCGCTGCTTCGGGTTTGAGTCATGGTGCGAATACCACGCCTTCACATTTTAGAATTCTTTTCAGTCTTCCTCTCGGATACGACGCTGACTGTGATCCGACCATGGCGAGGAGGGTGTACTTGTTGCGGCTCCTCTGGCACGATTACCGCTCTGTTGTCCGGAACAGAAGAACGGTGTCACCACCAGCCGGAAAACTAGCTGTTCTGGCACCACTCGCGTTTGGAAACCCTGTGCCACACATATCGACTGGATGTCTATCAGATCTCTGATCCTCCCTTGTCTTATGTTTCCTAGAATGACGAGTACAGCCATGAGTTGGACGAAGAGCCCCTCGTAGACGCAGAGACGACGACCGCAAGTCCTGGAAGGGGCGGCAAAAGTTCCAAGAAACGGCGTGACACGCTACGGAAAGCGCCACAAGCACCCAAACGGTTCAAATCCAGCTATATTTGCTTTTTCATGGCCAAACAACCGGAAATCAAGGAATCCCTTGGTGATAAGGCTACCGTCACGGAAATCTCCAAGCGCTCGGCCGAAATGTGGTAAGTCACTGGCCGCGTTCTTCCAAAACATGGTGCTTGATCGAAGAGTGTCACCCATTATGGTTCCGGCCATGTCCTCATCTTTGTGTGTGTCCCTGCATGACGTTTTAGGAAAGGCTTGTCGGCTGAAGACCGTGCGTACTGGGATGATGTTGCCGCCAAAGACAAGGAACGATACATGGTAGAAAAGGCATCCTACACGGGTCCCTGGCAGGTACCTTGGAAACGCGCCAAGAAAGATCCCAGTGCTCCCAAACGGCCCATGTCGGCCTTTTTGTACTTTTCGCAAGGAAAACGAACCCTGCTCAAGAAGCAACATCCGGAAATGAAGAATACCGAAGTGTCCCGGTTGCTGGGAGAAATGTGGCGGAATGCACCCGACTCGGAAAAACGCCCGCACATTGAAAAAGAAAAGGAAGAACGCGAAAAGTACAAGGTGGCCATTGCCAAATGGCGCAAGGACGCGGACGCTCGACAAGAAGCGCAAAAGCAGGCCGCCGCGGAATGGACGGAACCACAGCCATCGGCACCCGTGGACGGAGGAATCCCAGCACCGGCACACCATTATTCGCGCGATCACAGTTACCCCCATCCACCTCCGGGACAGTACATGTACCAGCCGCCGCCCTTTCCCTATCGTAAGTTTCGAAACGCATTAGACCGCGCCTGACTGTTTCAGCAACCATGTCTATCTCTCACACACACTTTGCTTCACCACCTTCATTATAGCGTATTCGACTGGACCGTACAACTTTCCTCCTCCCCCCGGTCCCGGTGGGAAACAGCAACATGTGATTTTGGGCCCCAATGGTGTGCCGCATCACTATCCTCCTCCCGTGGGTCAAGGATCGTATCCTCCCGATCCGTCGCACGGATATCCTGCTGATGATGGCCTGGGTCCCGACTCGCACATGCCCTTTGAGTATCATGACACGGTAGAAACAACCGAGTAGATGGGTTGCCAACATGTGTGTGTGTGTTTGGATGTGCCAGGCTTTTCTGGGTGTGTGCACAAAGTGTACATGTGTGTGTATGGTGCAGCCGCACAAGTTTTGAGTGTGAATAGCAAGAGTGTGCGACGCACGCTGCAAGGAAACGAGTGGATGGCTACTGGGTCCACGATGACGACAACGACGACGTGTGTGTGTAAGATGTGTATCAAGTGTGTGTATTGAATCAAGTATTGCTGTTCTATTTCTATAATAATCACTGCGTGGAAGAGAGAGAGAGATGGATTTGTGGAATGACATTTTTCTCTCTCAATTGCGTTGCTATACAAACTATTACTCTAATAAGAACAAGAATAATCGTACGACTCTGTATGTCTGTTTCATAGAAAGGGTTTGTGCGTCATGACATGTAGCCTATCCTCCTCGAGTTTTATGCCTCAAGCTATCTCTATCGAGAGAGAGAGAGATGGATTTGTGGAAGGACATTTCTCTCGGTTGTGTTGCTCTACAAACTACTAGGAGTAAGAACAAGAAGAATCGTACGACGCTTGTCGGTGTGAGTTTCACAGAAAGTCCTTCTTGGTAGCGCATCAACTTCTGGCTCTCTCTACTCTAGAGTTTGGCGTCGAGGCATGGTACCAAAGCGTCCTGTATAGTAGAGACATGCCGAGTTTGATGCCTCCAGCCTCCAGCTCTCCCTATCCTGTAGTACGACTAGTCTAGGTGTATGTGCCATCGACACAACATAGAAGACCAGGATGCGCAATTGGAGGCCAGGTTGGATCAAAGTTCCAAGGCGATGAAGTGGTTCGTTCCGATTTCCGATGACGTAGTGGAGGCATAGATGGAAGGAGTACTGCCCTGGGAGCAAGGGGCTGTAGTCAAAGGAAGATCGGAACGGACAGCGCCGAGGCCAGCCCAAATGGTTACACGATCGATTCCGTTAAGTGCAAGGTTCTTCTTAGTACTGATAGGGACACACTACGCCAGCCACGCCTCGTTCCCATAATTCCTCTCGAGAGTCAACCGACGCCGGGCGGTCGCCAAAAAGACTGCACCAAACGCTTCAAGCTTCTTCAAGAGAGGGTGAACCAAAACATAACACCCCTTCCCACTTTTTGAGAAAGGGCGATACAGTGGCACGACAACACAACGAGAAAGACTTGTTGTTGCGCAACCAAAAGGATCCATAGATCTCTCATTGGAACACGACGACCATCTCACAAAATCTTTCTGGATCATCCTCCCGAATCATGAAGCTTTCGGAACCACCAGCCAACGACCACAAACTCTTCGAATCGCCGTCCCAGCAGCAACCGTCAATGTTGTCTCGAGTATGGCAGGGTTGGTTTCCAGGCACAAACGATGAATCCTCTCTCCATGAAATTGAAAATATCAATCGCATGTTGGCGGCCGCAGAGATTTCCAGTCGAATTCACGTGTCACCAGCAGCCGAACAAGCAGCACCACCAGCACTTGGCCAACGACAACGACACAAGTACAAGTTTCAGATTGGACCCGACAATCCCCAATTCTTTTATGAAACGAATGACGAGGACGACGACGACGACGATGCTCAAAGTGTCGTGTCGGAATTGACGGCCCCGACCGTTCTGGCCTCGTCGTTGTCGTTGTCGCCTTCACGGTCCACTACAACCACCACTACCAAACCAACCACAATGCCACGACGATCCAGTCGCATGATGGGTTTGTTGTTGGAGGAATTGAACGATGACGACGAAGAGTATCCCGAAGTGATGCAAACCTCGTCGGCCTCGTCGCAAGTCGAAGATGCCTGGTCCGACACGTCGTCGCAACAAGCCCGACAACCGGCCATGGTGGATCATGTCGATTCCCTCCACCAATTTCTCCAAGCCGTGACCGAGTTGGATCCTGTCGTACGAGCGACCATGGATCAAGCGCGGGCCTACAGTCACCAACAAGAGGATTTCTCACACAAGGGATCTGCCACCACATCACAACTACCCACTGGCCATGCCTGGAGCAAGGCCTTTCAACTGCAATTTCTGCGGGCCGAATACTATGTCGTCGATCGGGCCGCCCATCGCTATGCTCGGTATTGGCATGCCCGTCATTACTTGTGGGGAAAATCATCCAATGACAACAAGGAGTGCGCCTATGCACCCTGCTTGACGCAAGCACGGTGCTTTCGCCCGGGAAGCCTGGATGCCACCGTGTTGTCGAATCATGCCTATGTCCGGGCGGTACCCAACCACGAACGTGTCTTTTACCTGGATCCCTCTTGTGTCCATCCCGACACGTGTCCCATCGAATCCGTCCTCAAAGCAGCGTGGTATGTGTTGGAAACGTGTTTGGACCAGAGCGTGGAACACCTTCAATGCGAAGGTGCCATTTTCGTGTTGGACATGGGTCGTTTGACGCCGGGATCGTGGCGCACCAATCCACAAGCGGTGTATTATCATCAAACGTTGTTGTCCCAATTCCTGACGCTCTTGATTCACGAGAGTTTGCCCATTCGGTGTGCCTCCTTTTGTATCCTCAATGGCGGCGCCTGGAACTGGGTTCTGCCCTGGTGGATTCCGCCCGAATTGCGATCCACCGTCCATACCCTGGATTGTCGGGTGGAGTCGCAAGCACCAGCACCAGCCGTCGTGGTAGACGACTCGTTGGAAACGGCCGCCGCCGCCTATCATCATCACGACATGGTACGGGACTGGACGGGAGGTGTCGTGGACCTACAACAGAATCCTCCCTTCGTGCAGCCCACCCTGCACGATCATCAAGCCTGGTTAAGGACGCAACGGCACCAAGAAGAAGAAGCAGCAGCGTTCAATACCCAGACGACGACTTTCAAACCTCCGTCAAAACCCATCAAACGAGTTACAGTGACAGACGGCCCACCCACGATTCTCAACCTGCACGAATGGTCGCCACCCCGACGACGATGGTCTTCCCGCAAACAACATCCACCACCACCACAATCCTCCACCAAACGTGGTGGTGGTGTCCACAAATCCAAGCTTGCCCGACGGACTTCCTATTAGTCATGGACACAACAAGACGAGCCATTCCCCATCCACACACAAACTGCTGCGAAACGAAGAAACACCATAGCTACCTCAAGAAAAGGTCGATTCATACGATATCTGCTGTAGACTGAGAGTGATCCTAGACTGAGAATTTTTCTTGTTCCCGGTGGTCCTCCTCCAACCTTGAAGATCGACCAGCTACTATTATAGCGTAATCCTATTGCCCCTACGTAATATATCTACGATCTAGCTAGAATGGGAGACAACGATGGGGCCGCGTCCGTTTCGTCCTATGGAGACATATCGGTATTCGGTATTGCTTGTGGTTGATTGTGCAGAGGTGGTTATTTTATTTTTTGAGATCTCTCCAGTCTCCAGAAAAGTGAGCGAGGCTTGCTTTTGGTTTGGATCCTCTGGCGAAATGTGACATGTCCTTGGGCCCGATGTCCCTGTTCGTGTTTATCCCTTGATAGGCCCTTCGGGTTTAATTAGGGCGAAGATTTTTTGGTCAGATTTTTCTATGGGTCAAATGTCAACTGGTGTGGGTCCCAAATCCCAAATAGCAGACTTTTTGGTTGGAGCTGTACATGGATCATTAGACGATGCTGGATGCCTGTGCTTCTGATTGCCAACCAGATCTGACCGCTCGTGTCCTCCGATGGAAAGCCCTTATCGTAGCGGTTTTTCCATCTTGCACATTTGGACTCTTCACTAAAATGGCATAAAGGATCTTTCCCCCTAAAGTCGAAGCACAAAATGACAAATCAAAACGATGGAAATCTTCGTGTTTACACGAGCGTCACGCAGGTTTGAACGGTTGAGAGCATCTTTCATCCTACAAACGCAAAAACGTCGAACGCCGAATTCATTCGTTGGAGTAATCGAAACGACCTCCTTGTGGATATATCTTGTTCGGCTCCCAAAAGACACTTGGAGGAATCGACTCGGACGGGAATGCCAACGTCCATTGGATGGAACATAGAGCATCATTTCTCCTGCGCTGTGGAGTATATAGAGACTCTATAGTATAGTTGTGTGTTGTTATTCCACTTGGATGAGGGTCACAAAGCTATATAGTAGGAACCCATCCCGAAAAAATGAATCCATTTCCTGTCGTTCCTGGCAAATTCGGGTCATAGGACAAGGCGTGGATTCCATCGTCCAAACCTGGCACAAATGGATCCTTGGTACCCGGAATAATACTCCCATGGTCTTTTGTTGCGGTCCTTTTCAGACAGGCGACAAACCTATCCCTGAGTACCACAAGTGACCCCAACAACAACAACCAGAGAACGACAATGGTGCCAGTGGCTCTCCCGACAAGGAACCCTTCCACTCACTCAGGAAGTGGGTGACGAGGGAGTTGGTTCGGCTGCCGTGTCACGGTCGGTATCCTGCGGATTGGGGTCTCTGCTGGGGTGTGCCGCACAGGCGGCAATCGCCGCCGCTTGCGCCGCCGCCAATTGCTCTTCCAATTCTTGGACGCGTTCGGCATAGGTTTCATTTTCGTGCGTCAATCGCGCCATGGACTTTTCATTCTTGTACACGGTTTCATTAAAGGTGCTTCGTACCTTGACCAACTCCGATTTGAGCGATTGAATTTCCTCTTGTTGTTGTTCCGTCAAACGTTCCAACTCGGCCATTTTTTTGAGATAGTGTTCGTCCGGTACCACTGGTTCGTCCGAGGCTGGGTCCGCGTTGCTGGTTGTGGCGGCTGTCGCCGCCGCGGCGGCTGCCCCACCTCCGACAAAACTGGACAACCATCCTCCACTGGATCGTGGTCGTTCCGAGGCCAATTTGCGAGAGGAGACGGCTTGTTGCAACAATTGAGCTTGTCGATCCATCACGACACCACCACCATCGTCGCCACCACTGCCGTCGCCCTGTTGCGTCGCCGCCACCACGGCCGCTTGAGCTTCTTCGGCATACTTGGTCTTGGCCTCCAAGAGTGCCGTCTTGTGTCGCATGGCGGCTTCCGTCATGATGCGTTCAAAATCCGCCTCGGCCTCCTCCAAGGCATCGTCGGCTTCGGCTGCCGCCTCCAAGGCTTGTTCGGCGCGCAATTCGGCCGCTTCCAAACTCTGTTCCGTCTTGGTCAAGTCCTCCTTGAGTTCTTCCGTCTCCTCTTGCAATTTGGACAATTGCAGTTCCATATCGGCACCGCGATTGACCCAATTTTCCACCTCTTCTTCCAACAAGACATTGCGGTCCTGTGATTCTTCCAATTGCGCATTCAACAAGCGCAATTCTTGTCGCAATTGATTCAAATCATCATCGTCGTCGTCGTCGTCGTCGATCTCGTTTGTCCGAGACTGTGGTGGCGAGGGTTGCGATTGTGTGGAATCCGTCGTGTCGGGATCCGTTTCGGTGGAATCCGTCGCATGGGAGGGTTGATCGTGTTGTTGTTGTTGTTGTTGTTGTTGATGTTTCCACAATTCGTGTTGATTTTCATGCCGTGCCACATCATTTTTCAAATCTTCATTTTCCTTGAGCAAATCGGCAATGGCTTCTTCTCGTTCCTTGACCAAGGCCGAGGCTTGGTCGACCGTCTGTTGGAGTTCGGCCTGCAATCGATCCCGGTCCTGTTCCAATTGGACCAAGTGTTGGACCATTTCGACCGATTCGGCCGACGCCGAAATCAAGCGCTTGTTTTCGACCGAGGTTTCCCGAATTTCGAGCCGCAATTCTTGAATTTCCGTTTGCAATTGTTGAATCGTGGCCTCCTTTTCCTGCAAACTGTGTTGCAACGTCTGGACTTGCTCTTGGTGTTGTTGCAATTCCTCTTGCAAGGATTCCACTGGAGATTTGCCCTTGCTGTTCTTTTCCGTTCGTGATGTGGACGACGACGACGACGACAATTGTGCCTTGAGTCGCGAGAGTTCGGCTTGTTGGGCATCAATTTCCTGGGCCATGGCATCAATTTCCTGTCGTTTGGCTTCCAAATCTTTGCGCAATTGTCGTCGATCTTTTTGCACTCGTTTGAATTCTTCCTTGTACAAGGCATTTTTGACTTGCAATTGTTCAATTTTTTCCAACTTTGTTTTTTTGCTCCGCTTGCCCTGACTGGGATCCTGGGAGGCCGTGTCGGGATTGCTGTTGTTGTGGGAAGCGTCGGGAGGAGTGGCATCGGCCGCCACCACTTCAGTCAAGGAGGAGACAATGGATGGTTCCGCGTTGGAGGCGACCGACAATTTGCCCAATCCACTCAGCGAGGTGGGTGGTTTGTCCTTTGGTTTCAAGAGATTGCGACTGCTACTGCCGGTACTGAGATTGTCCTTAGTGTCTTTCAAGTGGCGTAAGTGTCGTTGGGACAATTGTTTCATGGATCCCGCTTCCCGGCGAGACGGTCGACTCCGACTCCGGCGATTGGACGACGAAGAAGATGGTTTGGGCGAATGATTGGAGGAGGACGAGGATACTACTTTGGTGCTGCTGCCTTTGCCCGTTTTGGTGGATCGCGATCGAGATCGCGTGGCTCGACTGGTCGTGGTGGTTTTGGATTTGGATCGAGACGATCGCGTACTGCCATTGTTGGTGGTGGTATTGTTCAGTTTGCTCGCCGAGTCCTGGTCCGGTTCTTCCTTTGCTTTTGTATTACTTGTCGTCGTGGTTGTCGTTTGGTCTTTTTCTCCAATGGCCAGTTGTTCGTACAAGTCATCAAAATCGGCATCGTCGTACAAGGCATTGCTCCGATACAAGGCCGACACTGGACCGTCACCATCACCGACACCATTGGTTGCCGTTGTCGGTTCGTTGGTTGTCATTCTGCTCGAAAATGATGATACCTGGAGTGGCAAGTCACAAACGTGGAGGCTGGAACAGCAAGGTCAATCCCTCCGAGAAACAAAAAGAAGACACCCAGCGAGACAGCAACTGCCAACAACCAATGATGACCCAAACAAACTCGAACTACACAAAGAGAGAGAGATGGTGTATTACAGGTAGCAGAACAACACCACAACGAGACTCTCTCGTCTTGCTCAATCTCTCATGGGGCAAATAAAAAATGGGGTTCGTGGGATGTTTCACGGGACGCGATGAATGAGGTATCGTGATGGAACCGGAGCAAAGTCTTTGGGGGCCATTTTGTTTATTTCGGGGTAGGGGAACTTTCTGTTGTGACGTGTCTTCGATTGGACACTACGAGTACAGTCAGTACAAAGTCACAACCGGCAACTCCTCTTCCGAATAGGGATACAGAGGGGTATTACCCCCATTAAATGGGGGAGAGGAAACGTGACCGTCCGTCGAGCCAGCCAATCGTCCGTGGGCGCGCACAACGGACCGTTGGCTGGTCTGACCGCTCTTCTACATCCATCCACAGGGTATATATGCAAAGGTGTATCCCTCTAAAAAAAATTCAATTTCGCTGCGCCAATTGCAACCATGCCACCGACCGACCATCAAGACAGATGCAAAATATTAGAGGTAGGACACAAACAGAACAAAACAAAAGGAAAATGGCTGCTGACCTTAGTGCCTACCTACAAGACACCCTCTTGATCAAAGAACATGTGGTCAGGTCGGCCCTCAACTCACAGGGCCTGGAGTCATTTGCTGACTTGGAAGCGATCTCAGAGAACGACAGCGTTGTGCGTCTTCCCCTCAAAAAGGAATACTTGAGCCTCCTCAAGTTGATCCTATCGATATTACCAACTATTGTATATCCGTAATAAGACAAAGAGAATGCTCAGCTTTACTCTCCTTCGTAATCTAGTGTGTTCCAGCGCAACACAAGTGGTCTTCTCACGGGCCGAAACGAGACGTTGGTAAATGTTGTCCAATAATCGGAATCACACAGAATTCAAGAGTGAGAAATATTCTTTGGCATCAAAATGGCCATTTGCTTGTCGACAATGGCTTGCAACTTCTTATGCGTGGTTTCCTCTCGATGCTCTTCGAGTGATCCCAAGCCACTCAGAAATAATTCGCCTTTGGAATCTACGAGCACGTGTCGCCAGCGAATGTCGTCATTTTTATACCGATAGCCTTGTTTGGCAAATCGATACAATTCTTGTTTCACCTTTGTTTTGAATGAATCGCGACGCTTGACCTGCTTTCCATAGGGCATCACCAAACAAGGGCGTCCGCCCAGATCCACCGCATTGACATCAGGAAATCGATCCTTGTAGAGCTCTCCCCAACGGACAGCCTCCCCGTCTACCATTTCTCGAAGTTTCTCAACCGTCCTGTTTTCCTCCTCTTCCCTTGCCGGTTCGGTGGATTTTTGGGAAGGCTCAACATGAAAACACTTCAATGCGCAAACCCGGCAACTGGAATTGCAGGCAAGAATCACCGATGCATGGCTTCCAACTCCCAGTTCACCCAAGAGGTAGAATATCTGCGACGAAGGAGGCGGAAATTGCATGCAATCGGCAGAGAACGGTTTCGTCGTATTCTTAATGCAGGAAGGTGTCTGGACCCAATCGTAGAAGTTCTTGCCAACCTTACAAACAACCCTTTTTCCGAGATACTCACCATGGTCAATGTCTGGGATATCGGTAGCAACGTTGGACTGAACTTTTTGGAAAGCCATTTCAATGGCTTGAAGAAGAAAAGGAAAGACATATCCATTCTCAAATACTTGTGAGTAATAAACAACTGGGTCCACCTGTTTTTCTTTGTAAGCCTCCTTCTTAGTGTCATCGGCGTCTTTCAAGAACTTCGAGGCAGAAAAGGTCTCGCGAATTGGGCTAAAGGTCTGGTCTTTGCAATTTTCAGGAACTTTCTGCATTCTGGGAGGCGGCTTTTTGTTCGTAGAAAGTGTTGTCTTTACTTTTTCCAGAATCTCCTTATGCGCACTGTCATTGTCAAAACTCTCCAATGAAGCAAGAACCATCTTGTTGTACGTCATGACTGCCCCAAGGGGTTGCTGGATGCCTGTGCTTCTCATTGCCAGCAAGAACGACCAGATCTGACCGGCCGTGTTCTCGGATGTAAAGACCTTATCGTTGTGGTTTCCATCTCGCGCATCCGGACTCTTCACTTCAACGGCAAATAGTATCTTTCCCTTGATTCGGAGCACAACAACAATGTCCGGTTTCATCAAAAAAATTGAAATCTCCGTGTTCACACGAGCCTCAGCCAGGTTTAAACAGCCGAGAGCATCTTCAACCATGCTCACACACAACCGTTGAACCCCGAATTCGTTGGAGTAATCGAAATTATCTCCTTGTCGATATCGAGATCTTGAGGCTCCCAAGACACTTGGAATCAGTTTATTGTCGGCATTGTCGGTACAGACGGGAATGCGAACGTGAGATGGATGCACATAGTGTCCATTATGGACCAAAATCTTGGCCTTTGGTATTTTTAGATACCCATCGACACTTCGTCGGTTTTTCTTGTCATAATAATTTATTTTTCGGGAGTTTCCCGAGACACTGGGTGTCACGTTATTGTTCAAGGTCAGACCAGGAAGCCTAAAGTTTTTCTTCGTATCAAGGTACGTTTGCTCGATGGACGTTTGACGAAGGTCTTCGGTTGCTGCCACTTCCTTATCTTTTTCTGCAATTGCCACTTCCAGATGCAAGTTTCTTTGCATTATTTCATCGTTTCTTTGCATTATTTCATCGTTTCTTTGCATTATTTCATCGTTTCTTTGAATTATTTGATCCATTTTTATTGTCTCGCGCAATGTATGTATCTTCCAACGTAGATTTTCTACTTCGTCAAGGACGCCACAAATCTCACTAGTGAGCAACCCCCGTGTCTCTGCCTCGCTCCAAAGCTCTTGATACAGTTTCCGTTTCTTTGCCATCTCCTCCGCCTCGCCGTCGCTTGGGTAGTCTTTTTGCACGCGCTTTGCCCCATTTGTTTCGCTCATAATGGTAGTTGTTCTTGTGCGAGTCGGATCGCAAGGCTCAACCTCCAACGTTTGCTGCTGCGGAGAAGAAGGTTGATGATGTGATAATTCTCTTCTGTACAAACACACGCACACACACACCACACACACATTTAGTGGGGTGGAGGCATCAGGCCAATGCTTACAAGCTGCCAATCCAATCTGGAGCGCCAATTGGCTAGAAAGGGGATGAGCTGCCGCGCCTACCCGCTAGCTACAATAGGGTACGGTCGACCGACTGCCCTGGCTCGGAATAGAAGTTACTCCGTATAACCTTACCAATCCAAAACAAGAACCCGCGCTGCCCCCCGCCAAGACCCCCACCACTCCCCCCAAATGTACTTCGTACTAAATCTGTTTGAAAGAGAGACATGCCGTTTACTCTCATTAGAGTTAGGGGGACCGTTGTACTCGAACGCCGGCCTGCCTAATTCGAAACTCTACAGGCATATCTCTATTGTACACTTTTTTAGACGGATTGGGGACAGCCAATCCTGGATTGGCTGAATCCGGAAAGCCAAATACCCGGATGTGTGACGTAAAGATGACGTTCTATGATGACGCGTAACGCTCACGGATTGGATTGGCTACGTGTAAGCAATGGCCTCAGTCTCTCCGTATTGTGGATACTCCCTCCGGCTCTTTTTTATCGCACGAATTTTTTTTCTAAAAATCAGTCGCATAAACACCCGTCGTAGGACCTGGTACATTTCTACAGGAGGATGGCCGGCTCATTCGGAGTCGAATTTTAGAGATGAACATACACTGTGACACGTGCCACAAAATCTATCCATTCCTTCAATCTTCACTCCTCAACGGTTCAGCAATCTCCCTCCACCAAAAAAAACCACGAATAGCAGCAGCAACAACAACGCAATACACAATGATCTATCCTATGGGTACAATCATTGGCCGTAGCCCCTGGTTGCCTCCTTGCTCAATTGGAGGTCAACCAGGTATTCTGTAGGACTAATAGGATTAGTTTCTACTCTTGCAGATTGCTGCTTGTAGGGCTGGAGAGAGCGTCTGTGACTTGCAGCACATGGGGAAGCTCCCCCCTTCTCTCCATGCCCTGTTTGTTCATATGTGGAATCTTGTAGTCATTCCCTCCTTCCTGTTCAATTATTTGATTGAAACAGGACTGGAGGGTTAGCCATGTGTGGTTCAGTTTCTGTCTATGGTATGAAGCAAAGGCAGACTGCACCGACTCAATCAGTTGCCCTTCGCTTGACCCAACAATCAAACTATGAGTTTGTAGAGTGGTGAAGAAAAGAGGGGGAGGGCAGAAGTTTGGGGCAATTGGGGTGAAGAATCGATTTAGCAGCGAAACAGGCCGCCTTTTTCGCGGCTCCAATGGCAACCATGCACCCGAAAGTCCTTTGCAGCAAACCAGTGAATGTGGAGCATTCTCCGGAAATCCCCAAAAGCGCCAAAAGCGCCAGAAGCGTGGCTTACAATTGTCTTCCACGTTGACGGGTGGGTCATCCAAGCACCCACACAAGCCTACCGTTGATCACCGACCAAGACAGGAGTCGAAATGAGTCCCAAAAAGTACGAGAATAAAGACCAGATGGTTCTTGAATCTTTGAAGCAAAATCTTGAATATTTGAAGAAAAAAGGAATGCACAATGCTGTGGCCCAAGTCATGAATACTATAGCGGCGGAATCCAAAGAATCATCTCAGAAGGTAGATGAGAAGGAATCGCATAGTCCGGGCGAAACGAATGCCCGAGAGCGATTTCTCCAAGAAAATGACGACAAGGCTCGAGCTGAATGGGGTAAACCGGATACGAAGAACCTGCAGCGACGTGAAAAGGGTGCGACCTAATGGAGACTAGCCTAGAGCTGACTCACAAGGTCCTACGTCACCTTACCCAACCAGCCTCACACTTGGACTGACGCACTACTTGCATATCTTTTAGGAACGTACGAACTAGTTAATCTTCTATCATAATTTTCCCAATTCATCCCCTTTTCAGGTTATGAGCCCAAGTATCACGCAATAAAGCCTGTTGCGAGAAGACCATAACGATTTCGGTGGACCAGTTCAAGCGTTCGACGTTGAGGAAATCCGTCTGAACGGCCGTTGAAGTCCAAGACCTACCAGTTTCGATAGCCAGTGTTGCATCGAAGAAGCAAGAACCAGGTGGTTTCGTTGCGATTTTCCAGTGAATGGAAACGATAGCTGACTTCCTCAGACTTGGAGCAGCTGCTAACAAAGAAGACTCTGACTCTTCAAGAATTCCAGGCTGGTCCTCTGACGAATCAAGCTTAAGTAGTATTGAAACAATGAGTACTAAGGTTGTTATAAACGGAGAAGAGGTTGAAGTGAACACCAGTGCCACTCCGTCCCAAGATGTGGAAACAGCCCTGTTCAAGAAAGAAGACCGTGAAGGAATGGGCGCAGAGAAGCGCCAAGAACTGTTCTCGAAGGCTGCCGCTTCGACCCCTGCCAAATTCGATCTGCTCTCAGCCAATATCACAGACGTGAAACAGCTGGAAGAGTGTTATAATCTTAACTTGATGGTTTCCCGTCTTAAGAGTCAACATATCATCTATGATATGCACGACGTGTTCACGATTGTTACCCCCGATGGTACAGGACCAGACCTCAAGTCAGACGCTCCTCCGAAAGACTTATATACGTACTATGGAGAGCTTTCTGAAGAAGACGTTGCTGCCAGTAATGAATGGTACTCAACTTGGCCAAGAAAGTCCTGGTATCGTGAAAATTTGATGCTCACGGCGAAGCAACTTGAAGCAAGCATGAAAAATGCCCTTTGGACGAAAGTCTATGAACGGTATAAACGGTATAAAACCGAGCAACAAGGAGGTCCCTTACTTTTCGTCATCATGATGAAACTACTTGTTACCCACTCGGAACAAGCTACGAAGACGCTAGTAGATACTGTTGAGAATCTTAAGATCTCTAAAGTTCGCGGTGAGAACGTCTCGAAAATTGTGAGCCTTATCCTTGGCGCACACGAGCGATTGGAAGCTATTGCGAATGTCCCCGACGACTTCTCTAAAACTGTTCTAAAAGTCCTACAGACTAGTTCTGTGGATCAGTTCAACAAAGTCTTTGAACTAATCGAGAGTCAAGCACGAATCGCCGGTGCTCTGTCACGATCTACACCCTCTACCCAAGCTCAATTCGAGATCCCTTCTGTTGAAGCCTTGTTGGATCTAGCCGAACAAGAGTACCTCTCATTGTGCCGTTCCAACGACTGGACGGGCATCAAGACACGAGGAAGTCCCTCGACTTTCACAGCTGGTGGTACCAAGACTGATTCTGGTGGCCGCAAGTGGAAGCCCGTCTGTTGGAACTGCGGTGGCGAGCATACGATCAAGGACTGTCCCAAGCCCAAAAATGAAGCCTTGATCGAAGCCAACCGCCAGAAGTACAATGCCAAGAAGAAAGCTCGCGAGAATGGATCGGGTGATCGTTCTCGCACCTCCACCAAATGGCGACCCCCATCGTCCGACGAGAACGGCAAGCGAGTCATTGATGGCAAGACCATGTACTGGGATGCCTCTTCCAAGCGTTGGAACAAGACTCAAGGGAATGTCGCGACTGATGGCGACACCACTTCAACCGACAAAACCACCCAAGTGCGAATTGCTGGCGCTACTGCCAATGTTGCCTCCACTGGAACCACAGGAACGACGAATGCCCAATCTCGTCGCGTACTTGAACGCACCCTGGAGTCTTTGATGACCCAGGTGCAAAACCTCTCTTGATGGTGTGGCCGTCGACGTCCTGTCGATGTAGGCCTCTTTTTCCCGATAACCTCATCTCCCAGGAGGGATACCTGGGTTGATTTAGTTTGGTTGTTGTTTTGTGTTTTTTTGAGCGTGTTTTTCTCCTTGCATTTCTGTTCAATGATGCCCTTGGCCTTATCTTTCGTCGCAATCTGGTTGCGAGAGGGAGGTCCGCGTGGTGGCTATTCTTCCTTCCCTTATGCCACCTTTGGTCCCAACCAGATGCAACGACGACGACGGCGTTACAAGACTCGAATTTATCACGTGCGACGCCGGTTTACTACTAATATAATGGCCTTTGACTGCACAACGGATTCAACGGTTACATGGGCTGGTATGATTGACTGTCAACGGACCCCTTTTACTAAGGCCCGAGTGCCCTCTGTCCGAAGACGCGCGAGGCGAGACAAGAAACGAGCGCGAAGGCGACACAAGAAAACTACCAGACCAAAGAAAACTACGCATGACACCTATGATTTCAACTTCCAAGGCATCTATGTCCCTACAACATGGACAATACAAGACGAGCCGCCTCTAGATCCAACATCAGAGCGACTATCTCGTTGGTTTGGGTCAGCTGAGGAGCTTCAGTCTGCAATTTGGAAGCCATGGCTGAGCAAGGGGCCGGATCCATTGGCCCAGTTTCGTGCCATTCGAGCATTGAGTGGCTCCACATTCTCAAGATCTCGATCACCAAAGCAACGAATGCAGCAAGCAATGATTGCCGCTGCCAAGTTAACCGGAAACTTGCCTCTTCGAACTGATCCTGAGTCCTTGTTGCCACCAGCATTGCAGCATCGCATGTCTGTCTATCTCAATGCAGCAGACGATGCAGACCTGCCCGTGGTGATCGATACAGGAGCATCCACATCGTTGACTCCTCGACTAGAAGACTTTGATGGACCACTCAAAGAGTGTGAGACCACTGAGCTGAATGGTTTATCCAGCACAACAGCCGTGGTTGGAGTAGGAATGGCTGCCTGGACGTTAAGGGACGTGTTTGGTGTGGTCCGAACCATCCGAACACGGGCCTACTACGTTCCAGAGGCGCAAATACGCCTGTTTAGCCCCCAAACGTACTTCCAAGAGCAAGCTAAAGGCGAATTGTTGGTAAATGCCTTTCGTTCTCGATTGACTCTTCACGATGGGAGCGAACTGGAGTTCCCCTTTCATCCCAACAGTAACCTCCCTTTGATGCTCTCTGGACGGCAAACCAAGATGGGCCTTGCCTTCGAAGACGTCATGGCCTTATCCAAAGAGTTTGATTGTCGTGGTCTCATGTCAGTGGCGGATGAAACAAATCAGAATGTCACCCAGGCACAGAGAGAGCTATTGACCTGGCACTGGAAGTTAGGTCACGCTAATTTTGAGTGGATCCAGGATTTGTGTCGCGATCCTAAAACGGATCGACGTCGAATTCTCCACACGAAGCATCGACAAGTGTCAAGTTGTCCTGTCAATGGTTTGCGTTGCGCAGCTTGTCAATTGGGCAAACAGAGGCGTCGTGGTGCTAATACCCAACATACGAACACGAAGGATGGTCGTCACATGGTCACTCGGTCAGAGAATCTTCGACCAGGTGACTGCGTTAGCCTTGACCAGTATGACTCGACGCTAACTGGCCGTCTCCCTCACACCAGAGGAAAGGAACCCAAGAAAGATCAGTACACTGGCGGTACATTGTTTATAGATCATGCTACAGGATTAATGCATTGTGTACATCAAGTCTCCCTAAACACTGGTGAAACCATCGAAGCCAAACTTCAATTCGAACGGTTTGCACAGGACCATGGAGTTACAGTCAAGTCGTATCTGGCGGATAATGCCCCTTTTGGCAATACCAAGTTTGTGGACGCAGTGAAACATGCTGGTCAGTCCCTGTCGTTTTCTGGTGTGGGGGCCCATCACCAAAATGGTGTGGCCGAGCGTGGCGTCCGTACAGTAACCTCTTGGGCCCGTACTATGATGCTGCACGCAGTATTGCATTGGCCGGAGCACGCCCATGACCTAAGTCTATGGCCCTTTGCTCTCAATCATGCTATCTGGTTGTGGAATAATCTTCCCAAGCGAGGTTCCTTTATTGCCCCGCTGGAATTATTTACCGGAACAGTCTTCCCTACCTTGGCCCATCTACATCGGAGCCATGTTTGGGGTTGCCCAGTGTACGTTTTGGACCCGAAGATCCAAGACGGGAAGAAACTTCCCAAGTGGTCGCCTCGTGCCCGTCGAGGGCAATATCTCGGAGTCTCTCCCGACCATTCTAGCACGGTGGGCTTAATTCTCAATATTTCTACCGGCTATGTGAGTCCGCAATATCACGTCGTCTACGACGACCTCTTTTCAAGTGTCCCTAACGCCGAAACTGGCGGTGTCCTACAACAAGACATGTTCACAGGGTCCTTTTGGGACCATCTTGTGGCCTCTGGTCTGGAGCGGATTGACGATGGCGATTTTGACGACGAACAGCCGCAGCCACCATCCCTTCACCACGACTGGCTCACCCCTGAGGAAGCCGATGCTCTTCTCCATCAACAAAACGACGCAGCTCGGATCAATCCCTTACCTTTGCCTCCTCCCCCCATCCCTGTTCCAGAGGGAGCTGCTGCTCCAGAGGGAGCTCTGGTGCCCTTGGCTCCAGAGGGAGATGACGACAGTGAGATTCAACTGGATGGAGACCCCATTTTCCCTCACCTCTTTCCTTTGGATAACGTGGAGCCAAATCCACCAGCCGCTCCTCCAGATGACTTGATTCAACCTTTGGTGGTGGATGGAATGTGGGACGGTCCCAACAACTCCACCATCGACTCTGGAGACGAAATTGTAATCTTTGAGCACGAGGAACAGGATGAGGAAGACCCAGTTCGCGCACAAGAGAAGTCAAGACGTGCGCAACATTTGGAACAACCAGACGAGATGCACTTTGGTCGTGGAAAGCGCGCACGCAAACCTAATCCTAAGTACGCCTCGTACTCGCGTGAACGTTGGAAGGAGCACGCGTTCTTTGGTCATGATGATTATGCGCGACTAAAGGTAAAGCGTGACTGCTTAAACGATTCATTCCTGGCAGGACTTGACTGGAATTCAACCATCCGTGATCTCAAATCCACACAGTCAACGCTGATGAGTCGCATGATGGACATGAACACCAACCCTAAGACAGGAACTGTCGAGGCTATGCATCCAATGGTACTGATCACCAAGGCCGATGCAGCAGATAACCCCAGATGGAATGAAGCCATGAGCGGTCCAGATGCCGCTGGCTTCATGGAGGCATGTAAAAAGGAAATAGACACGCTATTCCGCCTCATGAAGGCTTGGATAGTCGTCGATCGCCAACCTTGGATGAACGTAATCCCATCTACATGGGCCTTCAAAAGGAAGCGATTCCCTGACGGCTCTGTCAAGAAACTAAAAGCAAGATTTTGCGCTCGAGGAGACTTTCAAGTGGAAGGAGTGGACTTCTTCGATACCTTTGCCCCAGTGGTAAACTGGACCACAGTCCGCTTGATGCTCATCCTATCTATTATCCTAAACCTCGCCACAGTGCAGGTAGACTACACCGCGGCATTCCTTCACGCCCCAATTGATCGTGATCCCAAATGGGACTCAATGACACGTCAAGAGCGTGAAAGAAGCGGTGTCTACGTCGAGATGCCCAGAGGATTTGGACAAGACGGAAAGGTACTAAAACTACAACGATCACTGTACGGGCTGAAACAAGCCCCACGGAATTTCTTCCAACATTTCAAAGGGCAGTTGGAACGAGTCGGCTTTGTTGCCCAGGACTCGGTTGATCCCTGCCTATTTATCTCAGACAAGGTAATAGCGGTAGTCTATGTCGACGACACGCTATTTTACAGTCCCAAAAGAGAGTACATCGATGAAGTACTTGATAAACTCAAGAAACAAGAGAACGCTTAGCTCGATGTTGAAGACAGCGTGGCTGGATTCTTGGGCGTCCATATCGAACGTGACGAGACCCAAGGAACAATCAAATTGACCCAACAAGGTCTGATTAAGAGAATTCTAACTGCCTTACAAGTTGGTGACTTGGACCGAAGCTGTACCCCAGCTTTATCTAAGCCCCTTGTAGAAGACAAGAATGGAGATCCCCCACAAGGTAGATACAACTACGCAAGTGTGATTGGGATGCTTCAGTATTTACAAGCGCACAGTCGCCCCGACATCACCTATGCGGTGAGTCAATGTGCACGCTTTGCCTTTAGCCCAAAGAGGTCACATGAGCAAGCCGTTGAAAAGATTGGTCAGTACCTTAAGCACACGCAAGATCAAGGACTGATCCTTAAGCCCTCCACGAATCTGGACATCGACTGTTTCGTCGACGCCGATTTCGCTGGTTTGTGGCCCTATGAAGAAAAATTGGATTCGACCTGTGTGAAAAGTCGCACGGGATTCGCTATCTGTTTGGCAAATTGCCCCATGGTCTGGACAAGCAAATTACAAAGTTCAATTGCCTTGAGCACGATGGAGGCCGAATACAACGCATTGAGTGAGTCGTTGAAGTCGGTCCTACCATTACGAGAGCTGTTGACCCACGTTGCAGAAGGAGTTGGGCTCAGCAAAGAATATACAACAACATTTAAGACGACAGTCTGGGAAGATAACATGGGAGCCTTGACTTTGGCCAACCTAGAACCTGGACGGATCACACAAATACTACGCAGTGAAGATGCATTGGTTTCGACAACATATTAGCGATCGGTTGCGAGTCGTCAAAGTTGATACGACACAACAGCGCGCCGACATTCTGACCAAAGGTCTCACCCAATCCACGTTTGAGCACATTCGGAAGCTCCTCTGTGGATGGTGACCACCAAATCTATTCTCACAATTCACACCTTTAAAGTCCATTATCTCATCCGTGTTCGGCTGAGAGGGAGTGAAAAGGGTGCGACCTAATGGAGACTAGCCTAGAGCTGACTCACAAGGTCCTACGTCACCTTACCCAACCAGCCTCACACTTGGACTGACGCACTACTTGCATATCTTTTAGGAACGTACGAACTAGTTAATCTCCTATCATAATTTTCCCAATTCATCCCCTTTTCACGACGGTTTCACTCGCTTCCACCACCTACGGAACCGCAGCAATGGATTGGTCGAGCTTCGGCCGAACGAGTCGTCAGTGAAGTTGTTTTGCGAAATTTCCATCAACGATCATCGACGAATCATGCCGATTTCACATTCCTGGTCGCCTAGGGGCATGTCCGGAGTGGGAAGACTCGCACCGGAATGGAAACACCCCGAATCGTCCAGAATTTTTGCGAGGAGGAGCTCACTCGCAATACGAACACCGCAAAGCCAGTCTACCTCCGAATTGATTTCCTCAATGGTGCTCGATTTAACAGGCAGTTTGACTCCCCTTCTCGGTCCATCAGCGAGGCACTCGGGGCTCGTCTCATTTCGGCCTTTTATGAAACAAACGCGTTGCAGAACGGTGTGACTCACGATGTTGCGCTCCAGCACATTGTCACGCACATTAGAAATACTCACCCAGATCGTAATTTGATTGTCCCGATTGTGATCCACTTTGATGAGCATGGGGCTTTTATTGACGACATGAACAAGGTTGTCTCGAATCGCGGTCAACCTGGAAAGGACTATTTTCTTGGTATGCTCCAGTTGATTGGATCTGCCGCAACTACAAATGAAGGATATCTCTCTGCCTATCACAAAATGGGTGCCTATTTTCTTGTTCCGATTACGACAGGAACCTCTTATTCGGCTGCAACTTTTGATAGAGCGAGCCGCTACAAGATTTGGCCAGTCCCCCTACCTGTATTCCGATTACGACAGGAACCTCTTATTCGGCTGCAAATTTTGATAGAGCGAGCCGCTATAAGATTTGGCCAGTCCCCCTACCTGTATTGACATTTGACGAATCCCTGTTGTTGGCAAACTCTTGTTTGGAAGTGACGGGCCTGGAGCCTGACGAGATTCGGACCACGTTGAACGACGCCATGTTCCGAATCGCGTTGGGTGACACGGGTGGGCTTCCGGGCCTCGTTTTCTTCTTATCGACTAGGAAGCTACGAGACCTATCATACGTGGAGCACCTACACAATCGAACCAAGTCTTACATTGCCGGAAATTGGAATCATCGGTGGGCAGCTCTAACCTCAGTCTGCTTGGCACGACCGCGCGTGACAAATACAACGGTCCTCATGACAGAATACAAGCACCCAACTTTAGCAAGCGTCTTGTACGGCACGAGAGATGATTTTCTAAAAGTGCATCCAAGTTTAAATCCTGACATGGCTGCGATTGCCTACACTGTTCAAGACGCTTTGGATGGAGGGACAGTATTTTGGCAAGCGGATGGAGAAATCGGCCTAGCACCAGCTCTTCTTTCCAAATTCAATGGCGGAGAAGGAATGTTCAACCCAATCCTCACTCGACAAATATCGTCGTCACAAGAATGGACATGGCAATATTTTGAGTCGGCCCATTTGCTCTACCTTGCCGCGATCATGGCCGCTCTTGTGAAGGAAAGGAGACGTTTCAGCAACATTACACTTGGAACGCTTCTTCGAAGTTCGAGTCCCCGTGAGTCCAGTATCCTCTCTGAAGCGTTGCAGCTACCAGATAATTTTAATGGCGGCAATGTCACAAAGGACGGAACGCAATGCATCCCAAGAAGCAATGCAAAGAAAGGAAGCCAAATGAAGGTTTCTCTCGACGATTTTGAAACTGTACATCTGGCCATGGAAGGGACACCAATTGTCGACGGCTACCTTAATTTACGTCTTGGGGCAGCGTTATCATCGGACATTGCCACCAAGACATTGTTTATTCAATACAAGCACAACGGACTTGAGAGTCAATCATCCGCCGTACATATTTCACATATGAATCGCGAAGTCAACAAGCTGGCGGTCCGTCTGAATAAACATGGATGGCCGCAGGGCCGAGGGTGGATCTTTCTGTGGGTCACAAACCGGAATGTTGTACAAGACTGTGTTCCAGATCAACGTCTTCTTTGGGTGGACAAGACCTCGCTCTCGAAACATGCCCCTTTGCTAGGAACTCGAGGCTTGGTGCCCTTGCAACAGCTACGGGACGTGGATCACAAGGAATGAAATCAATCGCTTGGAGATTAAATCTATCTGGTTTGCTCCCCACTGAGATTGTCCTTGTTGTCTTTCAAGTGCCCCAAGTGTCGTTGCGACAATTGTTTTATGGATCCAGCTTCCCGACGAGACGGTCGATGTTGGAATCTTCAATTGAGTCGCTCTTCATGTCGTGGTCCCGAATCAAGTCAGTCGCACAACGAGACATTGGGATGCAAACCGCATGGGAGGCGGTTATAGTTCATCTAGGTCTTGGACCATCTCGATCTCATCTGGCATAACAACATCCTCATAATCCTAGTCGTAATGCTCACTCTTTCTAAATCACTCAGTTTCGAAACCCTTTTGCATTACTTCTACGATTACCTTGCTTCTGTGCACAGAGGAGACCATCAGGGCCAATCTAGTGATCCAACATACTAGCTAGTATCGGTGATTGCTTCATTGGTCCCCTTATCGATCGAAAGAGCGAAACTCGTGAGCTCGGGATCAAGAAATCTGACGCTGTTGAATTGCTGAATCGAAAATCGGGACAGGAGTCTATCAGAACCACCAAGGTTTGAGCTCTCTGATCGTGTGTTGTTGCTTTGTCGATTGTTTAACTGACATCATATCTATCTCATATCAATCATATCAAAATGGATCTTTCAAGTAGCGACAAGACCTCAACTGCGATCAAGGTACCAACCTTTTCGGGAAAGAAGGCCGATTACCCCATTTGGTGGATGCGCTTCCGTTCTCATGCTCGTGTCCACAACTTCATCGGAGCTTTGTCCGATGCACCAGAGAAGGAACTCCCAAGCACCGAACACGAATCAATTGACGAGTCGACAGACAGCGGAAAAGCCTCCAAGAAAGCACTGAATCGAAACGCTATGGCTGTTGCTTGCCTTAGCATGGCACTCCAAGCCGATGACGATTTGAAACTCGTAATGAAATCCATCACATCTGACTGGCCAGGTGGTCGTGCTCACATCATCGTGAAAGGATTGTTCCGAAACTACAAAAGCGAAAACATTGCCGCCAAGATGCGAATCCGACAAGATGTGAACAAGATCTCCATGAGCAATACCATGAACCCCAAGATTCTTCGCAAGAAGATATCGCAGATTGAGAATCGCCATAACCATGAATTGGCTGACGACGATCTGGTAGCTATCGTGATTGAGAAAGCCGCACCGATCTACAGCACCATTGTTGCAACCGAACAGCGAGCAAAGGGAAGTGCCCTCACTGCAGATGACCTCATAGACGCGATGATGACTCAATGGAATCTACATCACGACGAAGATGATGATGGCGAGGATGGCACTGAATCAAGTCTCGATCAGTCCGCCAGTGGTGGATTGTCACTTCAAGTCACTCAAACAAATCCCGTCTGTCAAGCAGTTGGCGATCCCAATAGTGTTCCTCCACAGCCATTTGTTGTGTGCAATTTCTGCCAAGAACCAGGACATGGGTATTATCAATGCCCTCTTCGATCCCAAGCATCACAACAAGGAACCGGTACTGCATTGGCCGTTGGACCAGGACAGCAACAATACCAGCAACAACAAGGATATCGCCCATACAACGGACAACAACAAGGCCAATGGCGACAGCCATATCAACAAGGCGATCGTCCACGTCCATACTGTGAGGATTGCAAAGTGTACGGCCATTCAACGCAGCGTTGCTGGGAGAATCCAGCTAATGCGCAATTTCGCCCACCCAATTGGACAAGTCGTCGCAATCGCCCTCAACAGGCTCCATCTCCAAGTCCTCCAACCAGTACACCAGCTCAAGACATCGCTACTGTTGTTGCGTCTAACACCACAACACGTCCGACAACTCCAACCACTCCCAATGGACAGTCGACCCCATCATCAGAAACCCGTGTTGAGATGCTCATGAGCGGCATCGAATTTCCACATGACTTACAACTCCTTCGTGATCCCAACATCTGGATCGCGGATACTGGTGCTACACAGCACATGACTTCTCATACTCGTGGAATCATCAATCTCCGACGACCAGAAGATCCTGTCAGTCTTGTTATGGCCAATGATACCACAGAGAGCGCAACGGTAATCGGTGACTTACCAGGCATATGCTGCAACAAATACGGCTGCGAATTGCGGTCTGGTCAAATGTCCGGTGTCAATATCTTACCATCTGCTGCTTTCAACCTGTTTAGCATCTCCAAGATGCTTAAACAGGGATGGTCCTTGAGTGGTTCGTCTGAAGCAATCATAATCACCAAGGGAAGTATGAGTGTGACGTTCGACATTGTAATACCGACACCTGACGGAATGATTTTCTGTTTGTATTTCAAGCGCAAACAAGAACTTACCGATCATGAGATTTTCGGAGCATTGCCTGACATCGGTCCCAAGAAACGACAAACCATGTCACTCCAGGACGCCCATGACAAACTTGGCCACATTGACATCCGCAAGATCAAACCAATAGTGGAACACCTTGGTTTTCAGTTGCAATCTGGAGAGATGGAGAAATGTGCTGCTTGTGCTGCTGGCAAAGCTCGTCGTAAGAATCTTCCTCGCTCTGACACTCATGCAAATTCCGAACCAGAAGATCCAAACATCAATCGCATATACCTCGACATGAGTTCTGTCCGTCCCATCAAATCGCATCCAACACCACGCAAGAATCAATGGCGAATGATTGTTCATGGCAGGACTCAACTAAAATTCTCAGCATTCTACGAGTCTAAGAAAGCAATGGTCGAACCGACTTGTGAATTTCTTCATCGATGGGAATCTAATGGGCTTGGGGCGACTCATGTGCGTCTCGATAATGCCGGTGAAAATATTCTTCTTCAGTCGCGTAGTCAGTCTGCCGACTGGAAACTGAACCTTAACTTCGAATTCACTGCGCGTAATACCCCGCAACAGAACTCGCTTGCGGAAGTTGCAATTTCTACCATTGCTATGCGAGGTCGAGCCATGATGCATCGAGCAAATGTACCTATGGAATATCGCAGTCTATTGTGGACAACTGCCTTCGACACTGCCACATTATTAGATGGACTTGTAGTAATCGAACTGGATGGAGTCTCTAAAACACGATACGAGCACTGGAGTGGGCAATTGCCCCGATTTGCGCATCATCTACGCACGTGGGGAGAAGCCGGAACTGTCAAAACTGCTACGGATACTACACAGAAGCTAGAAGACAAAGGGACCCATTGTATCTTCGTCGGCTACTGTCGCGATCATGCCGGGGATGTTTACCGCATGTTTAACCCCCATACCAAGAAACTTCATGTGACTCGCGATGTAATCTGGTTGCGACGGATGTATTTTCTCCCACCGGAAAATCCACCACACTTGATGATCACTCCTCTACTACCTCCTAATTCCGACTGTGATTCAACGTTGCACCTCGAAGGCGCAGACGACGCATCTAATCGATCTAAGCCCTTTATTGAAGAGATTGAAGACGATTCTCCCAACCAAAATATCGAGGACACTCCAATGGTCGAGACCATTGATCAAGCGACCGACGCAGATGAAAATGTGAGCGCAATCACTTCTGCTACACCTCGACAACATCAAGTCACACGCACAGGTCGTCATATTCGTCCACCACGACGTCTAATTGAAGAGTATCAATGTGCTGGGATCAACTATAATGAGTTATCCCTTACACAGTCGGAGATCAACTACTATTCCTCCATGGCCGAACTAGGCCACGAAGACTCAGACTTCAGTGAGCAGCCTGAATCCTACGACTCACATGACCACCATGACTCAAGCGACGATGATTCAAGTAGCTACGAGGAGATCCAAGAGGAATCGAACCTTGACCATCACTCCGACATCAGTGCAGCCTTTCTTCATGCCGACCTTGTGACCGACATTCGCAATGCGTACCAACAAGTGCCTCTTGACCCCGAATACCAAGCTCCTGAATTCCCTGTTGATTGTGAAGCATCTGGCTTGAGCCCCAACTCATCACCGTTTGCCCGAGAATGTGCACTCGTCGGTGCAGGATTGGGCGGAGGAATTCAAAACACCCGAGAGCTCCATGTTTTGACATACGAGGAAGCCATCAATGGACCCGAGCGTGATCAGTGGCTTGAGTCCATTGAACAAGAATATCAAAGGATGATCGCCAATGGTGTCTTTATCCCCTGTGATCCTGCCGAAGTCCCAGCTGATGCCAAGATTCTTACCAATGTGTGGGCCATGAAAAAGAAAGCAAGTGGTGCGTTTCGCGCACGATTAAATGCCCGAGGATACGAACAGGTCGATGGGGAGCACTATGACAGTCATGCCACGTTTGCTCCAGTGGCCTCCGAAATGACCATTATGATCATTTTTGTCTTGATCATATTAGCGAATTGGGTAGTCCATGTCATGGACGTCAAGGGCGCATTTCTGCTTGGCGACTTCGAAAAGGATCGGAAGATGTGGATGACCATTCCGAAAGGAATGGAGTCCAAATATCCTCCTGGTTGGTTGATCTTCCTTGGCAAGACTCTTTATGGCACAAAGCAAGCCGCTCGTGCCTTTTGGAATAAGGTCCAGGAAGTCATGAAGCTTATCCACTTCTTGCGCAACCGTGCTGATCCATGCCTCTACTTCGCATGGACTGCATTCGGCCTCGTCATTTGGCTCTCGTGGGTGGATGATTTCTTGGTCTGTGGGTCCGAAGCAGGCGTCCTTCACTCCAAAGCAGCTATGAAGGAACACTTCGACTGCGACGATTGTGGTGAATTGACCGAGTATATCGGTTGTAAGGTTGATCTCGACCGCGAACAGCGCACGTGTAAGTTCTCGCAGCCCGTCTTGCTGCAGAGCTTTTCCGACGAGTTTGATGTGCCTTCCACAGCGCAGAAGTATGCTACACCTGCAGCTCCTGGTGAAGTTCTCAAGAAGGACGATGGCACGGATGATTTGAACGCAACACAGCAGTCCATGTATCGGAGCGGCGTCGGTAAATTGTTGCATCTCATGAAATGGTCACGTCCCGACATTTTGAACTCGGTCCGCGAACTCTCCAAATTCATGAAACAAGGTACTCAGCATCATCTCAAAGCCATGTATCGGGTGATGCGTTACTGCATTGATACTCCATCGTGCAGCAAGATTCTGCGCCCGGTTGGTTGTTGGGACGGTACCAAGGAAGGATTTGAGTTTGTCATTCGAGGCCGAAGTGATTCCGACTTTGCCAAAGACCCCGACAAGCGTCACAGTGTCTCAGGAATATCTGTTTTTCTCCAAGACGCGCCAATTTCCGAGTCCAGTCGGATGCAAGATTGCGTTACTCTTTCCGTTAGCGAAGCCGAAATTGTCGCTGCTGTGGAAACAGGCCAACGCATGCTTTTCGGTATGCGCGTCCTCGAACAGATGGGACTGACCGTGCAAAAACCAATGATCTTGCAGATGGATTGCAAAGGTGCCATTGCTCTGACACACTCGTGGAGCGTTGGTGGCCGCACTCGACACATCGATGTGAAATGGCATTTTCTTCGTGAGATGAAGGAGGAAGGCATTATTCATACCGTTTGGCTGCACTCACCTGACAATTCTGCTGATCTGTTCACCAAGAACCTGCCTGGTCCAGATTTCCGCAAGCATGTCTCTGTCTATTGCTCCAATCTTGATCCTGCTTGTAATGCCGACGACGATCCTGTCACTCCGACCACCAACAATCAAGGCGCTCACGTTGAACCGCATCATGGATCCGAAACCGCCATGCTTGTTTACCAAGGTCCTCTTCCATTTTGGCTTAAATGCTTTCTTCACACACGATCATCCAAGTGACTCAGCCCCAACAGAAATCCAGTACACCACAGTGAAACGCCCATTGCCGAACACACATCAAAATTCAAGCAAACACCACTATCATCAGTCAGAAATCAAAATCAGCAAATCGAATCCAAATCACATCAACATTTATCACTTACACATCATCACGAACATCCGAATCAGGCAGGGCATCACTTTCATCATTCCAAATACACTCACACCATGCACACAAGACGATCTTTCAGAGTTTATGACATCAAGGACACTGAAGAATTTGGTTTCTATGGACATTCGAGCGACACAATTAGGCAGGGTGTTGGAATCTTCAATTGAGTCGCTCTTCATGTCGTGGTCCCGAATCAAGTCAGTCGCACAACGAGACATTGGGATGCAAACCGCATGGGAGGCGGTTATAGTTCATCTAGGTCTTGGACCATCTCGATCTCATCTGGCATAACAACATCCTCATAATCCTAGTCGTAATGCTCACTCTTTCTAAATCACTCAGTTTCGAAACCCTTTTGCATTACTTCTACGATTACCTTGCTTCTGTGCACAGAGGAGACCATCAGGGCCAATCTAGTGATCCAACAGTCGACTCCGACTCCGGCGATTTGACGACGAAGATGGTTTGGGCGAATGATTAGAGGACGACGATACTTTGGTGCTGCCTTTGCCCGTTCTGGTGGATCGCGATCGGGATCGCGTGGCTCGACTCGTCGTGGTGGTACTGCCATTGTTGGTATAGTTCAGTTTGCTTGCCGAGTCCTGGTCCTGTTCTTCCTTTGCTTTTGTCGTTGTCTTTTTGTCTTGGGGTTGTCATCAAAATCGGCATCGTCGTACAAGGCATTATTTCGATACAAGGCCGACACTGGACCATCACCATCACCGACACCATTGGCCGTCGTTGTTGTCGTTTCGTTGGTTGTCATGTTAGCCAGAATGATACCTGGAGTTACAGTCACGAACGTGGAGGCTGGATCAGGATGGTCAATCCGAGAAACAAAAAGAACAAACCCAGCGAGACAGCAACTGCCAACAACCAAAGAAGACCCAAACAAACTCGAACTACACAAAGAAAGAGAGATGGTATTACCGGTAGCAGAACACCACAACGAGACTCTCTCTTCTTCTTCAATCTCTCATGGGGCAAATAAAAAAGGGGTTCTCTGCCGTGATGGAACAGGAGCAAAGTTTTTGGGGGCCATTGTGTCTATTTCGGGGTAGGGTAACTTTCTGGTGTGACGTGTCTTCGATTGGACACTAGACTCACGACCTCTTCCGAAGAGGGATACAGAGGGGTATTACCCCCATTAAATGGGGGAGAGGAAACATGACCCTCCGTCGAGCCAGCCAATCGTCCGTGGGCGCGCACAACGGACCGTTTGCTGGTCTGTCCGTTCTTTTACATCCATCGAGAGCGTAGATGCAAAAGTTACTCCTAGGTGTATCCCTCTAATTTATTCAGTTTCGCCGCGCCAATTGCAACCATGCCACCAAGTCCTTTGCAGCGAACGTGGAGCATCCTCCGGAAAACCCCAAGCTCCAGAAGCTAAGGTGGCTTACAATACTTGTCTTCCACTTGGACGGGTCGCGGGTCATCCAAGCAGGACATCACCAACACAAGCCAACCGACCGACCAGCAAGACAGATGCAGAATATTAGAGGTAGGACACAAACAGAACAAAACAAAAGGAAAATGGCTGCTGACCTCAATGCCTACCTACAAGACACCCTCTTGATCAAAGAACATGTGGTCAGGTCGGCGCTCAACTCACATGGCCTGGAGTCATTTGCTGACTTGGAAGCGATCTCAGAGAACGACAGCGTTGTGCGTCTTCCCCTCAAAAAGGAATACTTGAGCCTCCTCAAGTTGATCCTATCGATATTACCAACTATTGTATATCCGTAATAAGACAAAGAGAATGCTCAGCTTTACTCTCCTTCGTACTCTAGTGTGTTCCAGCGCAACACAAGTGGTCTTCTCACGGGCCGAAACGAGACGTTGGTAAATGTTGTCCAATAATCGGAATCACACAGAATTCAAGAGTGAGAAATATTCTTTGGCATCAAAATGGCCATTTGCTTGTCGACAATGGCTTGCAACTTCTTATGCGTGGTTTCCTCTCGATGCTCTTCGAGTGATCCCAAGTCACTCAGAAATAATTCGCCTTTGGAATCTACGAGCACGTGTCGCCAGCGAATGTCGTCATTTTTATACCGATAGCCTTGTGTGGCAAATCGATACAATTCTTGTTTCACCTTTGTTTTGAATGAATCGCGACGCTTGACCTGCTTTCCATAGGGCATCACCAAACAAGGGCGTCCGCCCAGATCCACCGCATTGACATCAGGAAATCGATCCTTGTAGAGCTCTCCCCAACGGACAGCCTCCCCGTCTGCCATTTCTCGAAGTTTCTCAACCGTCCTGTTTTCCTCCTCTTCCCTTGCCGATTCGGTGGATTTTTGGGAAGGCTCAACATGAAAACACTTCAATGCGCAAACCCGGCAACTGGAATTGCAGCAAGAATCACCGATGCATGGCTTCCAACTCCCAGTTCACCCAAGAGGTAGAATATCTGCGACGAAGGAGGCGGAAATTGCATGCAATCGGCAGAGAACGGTTTCGTCGTATTCTTAATGCAGGAAGGTGTCTGGACCCAATCGTAGAAGTTCTTGCCAACCTTACAAACAACCCTTTTTCCGAGATACTCACCATGGTCAATGTCTGGGATATCGGTAGCAACGTTGGACTGAACTTTTTGGAAAGCCATTTCAATGGCTTGAAGAAGAAAAGGAAAGACATATCCATTCTCAAATACTTGTGAGTAATAAACAACTGGGTCCACCTGTTTTTCTTTGTAAGCCTCCTTCTTAGTGTCATCGGCGTCTTTCAAGAACTTCGAGGCAGAAAAGGTCTCGCGAATTGGGCTAAAGGTCTGGTCTTTGCAATTTTCAGGAACTTTCTGCATTCTGGGAGGCGGCTTTTTGTTCGTAGAAAGTGTTGTCTTTACTTTTTCCAGAATCTCCTTATGCGCACTGTCATTGTCAAAACTCTCCAATGAAGCAAGAACCATCTTGTTGTACGTCATGACTGCCCCAAGGGGTTGCTGGATGCCTGTGCTTCTCATTGCCAGCAAGTACGACCAGATCTGACCGGCCGTGTTCTCGGATGTAAAGACCTTATCGTTGTGGTTTCCATCTCGCGCATCCGGACTCTTCACTTCAACGGCAAATAGTATCTTTCCCTTGATTCGGAGCACAACAACAATGTCCGGTTTCATCAAAAAAATTGAAATCTCCGTGTTCACACGAGCCTCAGCCAGGTTTAAACAGCCGAGAGCATCTTCAACCATGCTCACACACAACCGTTGAACCCCGAATTCGTTGGAGTAATCGAAATTATCTCCTTGTCGATATCGAGATCTTGAGGCTCCCAAGACACTTGGAATCAGTTTATTGTCGGCATTGTCGGTACAGACGGGAATGCGAACGTGAGATGGATGCACATAGTGTCCATTATGGACCAAAATCTTGGCCTTTGGTATTTTAAGATACCCATCGACACTTTCTCGTTTTTTCTTGTCATAATAATTTATTTTTCGGGAGTTTCCCGAGACACTGGGTGTCACGTTCTTGTTCAAGGTCAGACCAGGAAGCCTAAAGTTTTTCTTCGTATCAAGGTACGTTTGCTCGATGGACGTTTGACGAAGGTCTTCGGTTGCTGCCAATTCCTTATCTTTTTCTGCAATTGTCACTTCCAGTTGCAAGTTTCTTTGAATTATTTCATCGTTTCTTTGCATTATTTCATCGTTTCTTTGCATTATTTCATCGTTTCTTCGAATTATTTGATCCATTTTCATTGTCTCGCGCAATGTATATATCTTCAAACGTAGATTTTCTACTTCGTCAAGGACGCCACGAATCTCACTAGTGAGCAACCCCCGTGTCTCTGCCGCGCTCCAAAGCTCTTGATACAGTTTCCGTTTCTTTGCCATCTCCTCCGCCTCGCCGTCGCTTGGGTAGTCTTTTTGCACGCGCTTTGCCCCATTTGTTTCGCTCATAATGGTAGTTGTTCTTGTGCGAGTCGGATCGCAAGGCTCAACCTCCAACGTTTGCTGCTGCGGAGAAGAAGGTTGATGATGTGATAATTCTCTTCTGTACAAACACACGCACACACACACCACACACACATTTAGTGGGGTGGAGGCATCAGGCCAATGCTTACAAGCTGCCAATCCAATCTGGAGCGCCAATTGGCTAGAAAGGGGATGAGCTGCCGCGCCTACCCGCTAGCTAGGGTACGGTCGACCGACTGCCCTGGCTCGGAATAGAAGTTACTCCGTATAACCTTACCAATCCAAAACAAGAACCCGCGCTGCCCCCCCCAAGACCCCCACCACTCCCCCCAAATGTACTTCGTACTAAATCTGTTTGAAAGAAAGACATGCCGTTTACTCTCATTAGAGTTAGGGGGACCGTTGTAGTCGAACGCCGGCCTGCCTAATTCGAAACTCTACAGGCATATCTCTATTGTACACTTTTTTAGACGGATTGGGGACAGCCAATCCTGGATTGGCTGAATCCGGAAAGCCAAATACCCGGATGTGTGACGTAAAGATGACGTTCTATGATGACGCGTAACGCTCACGGATTGGATTGGCTACGTGTAAGCAATGGCCTCAGTCTCTCCGTATTGTGGATAGTATTGTAGTTTGTAGAGTGGTGAAGAAAAGAGGGGGAGGGCAGAGGTTTGGGGCAATTGGGGTGAAGAATCGATTTAGCAGCGAAACAGGCCGCCTTCCGTTTCGCGGCTCCAATGGCAACCATGCACCCGAAAGTCCTTTGCAGCGAACCAGTGAATGTGGAGCATTCTCCGGGTCCCCAAAAGCGCCAAAAGCGCCAGAAGCGTGGCTTACAATTGTCTTCCACAATGACGGGTGGGTCATCCAAGCAGCAGGACACCACCCACACAAGCCTACCGTTGATCACCGACCAAGACAGGAGTCGAAATGAGTCCCAAAAAGTACGAGAATGAAGACCAGATGGTTCTTGAATATTTGAAGAAAAAAGGAATGCACAATGCTGTGGCCCAAGTCATGAATACTATAGCGGCGGAATCCAATGAATCATCTCAGAAGGTAGATGAGAAGGAATCGCATAGTCCGGGCGAAACGAACGCCCGAGAGCGATTTCTCCAAGAGGATGACGACAAGGCTCGAGCTGAATGGGGTATACCGGATACGGAGAACCTGCAGCGACGTTTCCACTCGCTTCCACCACCTACGGAGCCGCAGCAATGGATTGGTCGATCTTCGGCCGAACGAGTCGTCAGTGAAGTTGTGTTGCAAAATTTCCATCAACGATTATCGACGAATCATGCCGATTTCACATTCCTGGTCGCCTCGGGGCATGTCCGGAGTGGGAAGACTCGCACCGGAATGGAAACACCCCGAATCGTCCAGAATTTTTGCGAGGCAGAGCTCACTCGCAAAAATGTAAACACTGCAAAGCCAGTCTACCTCCGAATTGATTTCCTCAATGGTGCTCGATTTAACAGGCAGTTTGACTCCCCTTCTCGGTCCATCAGCGAGGCACTCGGGGCTCGTCTCATTTCGGCCTTTTATGAAACAAACGCGTTGCAGAACGGTGTGACTCACGATGTTGCGCTCCAGCACGTTGTCACGCACATTAGAAATACACACCCAGATCATAATTTGATTGTCCCGATTGTGATCCACTTTGATGAGCATGGGGCTTTTATTGACGACATGAACAAGGTTGTCTCGAATCGCGGTCAACCTGGAAAGGACTATTTTCTTGGTATGCTCCAGTTGATTGGATCTGCCGCAACAACAAATGAAGGATATCTCTCTGCCTATCACAAAATGGGTGCCTATTTTCTTGTTCCGATTACGACAGGAACCTCTCATTCGGCTGCAAATTTTGATAGAGCGAGCCGCTACAAGATTTGGCCAGTCCCCCTACCTGTATTGACATTTGACGAATCCCTGTTGTTGGCAGAATCTTGTTTAGAAGTGACGGGCCTGGAGCCTGACGAGATTTGTACCACGTTGAACGACGCCATGTTCCGAATCGCGTTGGGTGACACGGGTGGGCTTCCGGGCCTCGTTTTCTTCTTATCGACTAGGAAGCTACGAGACCTATCATACGTGGAGCACCTACACAATCGAACCAAGTCTTACATTGCCGGAAATTGGAATCATCGGTGGGCAGCTATAACCTCAGTCTGCTTGGCACGACCGCGCGTGACAAATACAACGGTCCTCATGACAGAATACAAGCACCCAACTTTAGCAAGCGTCTTGTACGGCACGAGAGATGATTTTCTAAAAGTGCATCCAAGTTTAAATCCTGACATGGCTGCGATTGCCTACACTGTTCAAGACGCTTTGGATGGAGGGACAGTATTTTGGCAAGCGGATGGAGAAATCGGCCTAGCACCAGCTCTTCTTTCCAAATTCAATGGCGGAGAAGGAATGTTCAACCCAATCCTCACTCGACAAATATCGTCGTCACAAGAATGGACATGGCAATATTTTGAGTCGGCCCATTTGCTCTACCTTGCCGCGATCATGGCCGCTCTTGTGAAGGAAAGGAGACGTTTCAGCAACATTACACTTGGAACGCTTCTTCGAAGTTCGAGTCCCCGTGAGTCCAGTATCCTCTCTGAAGCGTTGCAGCTACCAGATAATTTTAATGGCGGCAATGTCACAAAGGACGGAACGCAATGCATCCCAAGAAGCAATGCAAAGAAAGGAAGCCAAATGAAGGTTTCTCTCGACGATTTTGAAACTGTACATCTGGCCATGGAAGGGACACCAATTGTCGACGGCTACCTTAATTTACGTCTTGGGGCAGCGTTATCATCGGACATTGCCACCAAGACATTGTTTATTCAATACAAGCACAACGGACTTGAGAGTCAATCATCCGCCGTACATATTTCACATATGAATCGCGAAGTCAACAAGCTGGCGGTCCGTCTGAATAAACATGGATGGCCGCAGGGCCGAGGGTGGATCTTTCTGTGGGTCACAAACCGGAATGTTGTACAAGACTGTGTTCCAGATCAACGTCTTCTTTGGGTGGACAAGACCTCGCTCTCGAAACATGCCCCTTTGCTAGGAACTCGAGGCTTGGTGCCCTTGCAACAGCTACGGGACGTGGATCACAAGGAATGAAATCAATCGCTTGGAGATTAAATCTATCTGGTTTGCTCCCCACTGAGATTGTCCTTGTTGTCTTTCAAGTGCCCCAAGTGTCGTTGCGACAATTGTTTTATGGATCCAGCTTCCCGACGAGACGGTCGACTCCGACTCCGGCGATTTGACGACGAAGATGGTTTGGGCGAATGATTAGAGGACGACGATACTTTGGTGCTGCCTTTGCCCGTTCTGGTGGATCGCGATCGGGATCGCGTGGCTCGACTCGTCGTGGTGGTACTGCCATTGTTGGTATAGTTCAGTTTGCTTGCCGAGTCCTGGTCCTGTTCTTCCTTTGCTTTTGTCGTTGTCTTTTTGTCTTGGGGTTGTCATCAAAATCGGCATCGTCGTACAAGGCATTATTTCGATACAAGGCCGACACTGGACCATCACCATCACCGACACCATTGGCCGTCGTTGTTGTCGTTTCGTTGGTTGTCATGTTAGCCAGAATGATACCTGGAGTTACAGTCACGAACGTGGAGGCTGGATCAGGATGGTCAATCCGAGAAACAAAAAGAACAAACCCAGCGAGACAGCAACTGCCAACAACCAAAGAAGACCCAAACAAACTCGAACTACACAAAGAAAGAGAGATGGTATTACCGGTAGCAGAACACCACAACGAGACTCTCTCTTCTTCTTCAATCTCTCATGGGGCAAATAAAAAAGGGGTTCTCTGCCGTGATGGAACAGGAGCAAAGTTTTTGGGGGCCATTGTGTCTATTTCGGGGTAGGGTAACTTTCTGGTGTGACGTGTCTTCGATTGGACACTAGACTCACGACCTCTTCCGAAGAGGGATACAGAGGGGTATTACCCCCATTAAATGGGGGAGAGGAAACATGACCCTCCGTCGAGCCAGCCAATCGTCCGTGGGCGCGCACAACGGACCGTTTGCTGGTCTGTCCGTTCTTTTACATCCATCGAGAGCGTAGATGCAAAAGTTACTCCTAGGTGTATCCCTCTAATTTATTCAGTTTCGCCGCGCCAATTGCAACCATGCCACCAAGTCCTTTGCAGCGAACGTGGAGCATCCTCCGGAAAACCCCAAGCTCCAGAAGCTAAGGTGGCTTACAATACTTGTCTTCCACTTGGACGGGTCGCGGGTCATCCAAGCAGGACATCACCAACACAAGCCAACCGACCGACCAGCAAGACAGATGCAGAATATTAGAGGTAGGACACAAACAGAACAAAACAAAAGGAAAATGGCTGCTGACCTCAATGCCTACCTACAAGACACCCTCTTGATCAAAGAACATGTGGTCAGGTCGGCGCTCAACTCACATGGCCTGGAGTCATTTGCTGACTTGGAAGCGATCTCAGAGAACGACAGCGTTGTGCGTCTTCCCCTCAAAAAGGAATACTTGAGCCTCCTCAAGTTGATCCTATCGATATTACCAACTATTGTATATCCGTAATAAGACAAAGAGAATGCTCAGCTTTACTCTCCTTCGTACTCTAGTGTGTTCCAGCGCAACACAAGTGGTCTTCTCACGGGCCGAAACGAGACGTTGGTAAATGTTGTCCAATAATCGGAATCACACAGAATTCAAGAGTGAGAAATATTCTTTGGCATCAAAATGGCCATTTGCTTGTCGACAATGGCTTGCAACTTCTTATGCGTGGTTTCCTCTCGATGCTCTTCGAGTGATCCCAAGTCACTCAGAAATAATTCGCCTTTGGAATCTACGAGCACGTGTCGCCAGCGAATGTCGTCATTTTTATACCGATAGCCTTGTGTGGCAAATCGATACAATTCTTGTTTCACCTTTGTTTTGAATGAATCGCGACGCTTGACCTGCTTTCCATAGGGCATCACCAAACAAGGGCGTCCGCCCAGATCCACCGCATTGACATCAGGAAATCGATCCTTGTAGAGCTCTCCCCAACGGACAGCCTCCCCGTCTGCCATTTCTCGAAGTTTCTCAACCGTCCTGTTTTCCTCCTCTTCCCTTGCCGATTCGGTGGATTTTTGGGAAGGCTCAACATGAAAACACTTCAATGCGCAAACCCGGCAACTGGAATTGCAGGCAAGAATCACCGATGCATGGCTTCCAACTCCCAGTTCACCCAAGAGGTAGAATATCTGCGACGAAGGAGGCGGAAATTGCATGCAATCGGCAGAGAACGGTTTCGTCGTATTCTTAATGCAGGAAGGTGTCTGGACCCAATCGTAGAAGTTCTTGCCAACCTTACAAACAACCCTTTTTCCGAGATACTCACCATGGTCAATGTCTGGGATATCGGTAGCAACGTTGGACTGAACTTTTTGGAAAGCCATTTCAATGGCTTGAAGAAGAAAAGGAAAGACATATCCATTCTCAAATACTTGTGAGTAATAAACAACTGGGTCCACCTGTTTTTCTTTGTAAGCCTCCTTCTTAGTGTCATCGGCGTCTTTCAAGAACTTCGAGGCAGAAAAGGTCTCGCGAATTGGGCTAAAGGTCTGGTCTTTGCAATTTTCAGGAACTTTCTGCATTCTGGGAGGCGGCTTTTTGTTCGTAGAAAGTGTTGTCTTTACTTTTTCCAGAATCTCCTTATGCGCACTGTCATTGTCAAAACTCTCCAATGAAGCAAGAACCATCTTGTTGTACGTCATGACTGCCCCAAGGGGTTGCTGGATGCCTGTGCTTCTCATTGCCAGCAAGTACGACCAGATCTGACCGGCCGTGTTCTCGGATGTAAAGACCTTATCGTTGTGGTTTCCATCTCGCGCATCCGGACTCTTCACTTCAACGGCAAATAGTATCTTTCCCTTGATTCGGAGCACAACAACAATGTCCGGTTTCATCAAAAAAATTGAAATCTCCGTGTTCACACGAGCCTCAGCCAGGTTTAAACAGCCGAGAGCATCTTCAACCATGCTCACACACAACCGTTGAACCCCGAATTCGTTGGAGTAATCGAAATTATCTCCTTGTCGATATCGAGATCTTGAGGCTCCCAAGACACTTGGAATCAGTTTATTGTCGGCATTGTCGGTACAGACGGGAATGCGAACGTGAGATGGATGCACATAGTGTCCATTATGGACCAAAATCTTGGCCTTTGGTATTTTAAGATACCCATCGACACTTTCTCGTTTTTTCTTGTCATAATAATTTATTTTTCGGGAGTTTCCCGAGACACTGGGTGTCACGTTCTTGTTCAAGGTCAGACCAGGAAGCCTAAAGTTTTTCTTCGTATCAAGGTACGTTTGCTCGATGGACGTTTGACGAAGGTCTTCGGTTGCTGCCAATTCCTTATCTTTTTCTGCAATTGTCACTTCCAGTTGCAAGTTTCTTTGAATTATTTCATCGTTTCTTTGCATTATTTCATCGTTTCTTTGCATTATTTCATCGTTTCTTCGAATTATTTGATCCATTTTCATTGTCTCGCGCAATGTATATATCTTCAAACGTAGATTTTCTACTTCGTCAAGGACGCCACGAATCTCACTAGTGAGCAACCCCCGTGTCTCTGCCGCGCTCCAAAGCTCTTGATACAGTTTCCGTTTCTTTGCCATCTCCTCCGCCTCGCCGTCGCTTGGGTAGTCTTTTTGCACGCGCTTTGCCCCATTTGTTTCGCTCATAATGGTAGTTGTTCTTGTGCGAGTCGGATCGCAAGGCTCAACCTCCAACGTTTGCTGCTGCGGAGAAGAAGGTTGATGATGTGATAATTCTCTTCTGTACAAACACACGCACACACACACCACACACACATTTAGTGGGGTGGAGGCATCAGGCCAATGCTTACAAGCTGCCAATCCAATCTGGAGCGCCAATTGGCTAGAAAGGGGATGAGCTGCCGCGCCTACCCGCTAGCTAGGGTACGGTCGACCGACTGCCCTGGCTCGGAATAGAAGTTACTCCGTATAACCTTACCAATCCAAAACAAGAACCCGCGCTGCCCCCCCCAAGACCCCCACCACTCCCCCCAAATGTACTTCGTACTAAATCTGTTTGAAAGAAAGACATGCCGTTTACTCTCATTAGAGTTAGGGGGACCGTTGTAGTCGAACGCCGGCCTGCCTAATTCGAAACTCTACAGGCATATCTCTATTGTACACTTTTTTAGACGGATTGGGGACAGCCAATCCTGGATTGGCTGAATCCGGAAAGCCAAATACCCGGATGTGTGACGTAAAGATGACGTTCTATGATGACGCGTAACGCTCACGGATTGGAGTAAGCAATGGCCTCAGTCTCTCCGTATTGTGGATAGTATTGTAGTTTGTAGAGTGGTGAAGAAAAGGGGGAGGGCAGAAGTTTGGGGCAATTGGGGTGAAGAATCGATTTAGCAGCGAAACAGGCCGCCTTCCGTTTCGCGGCTCCAATGGCAACCATGCACCCGAAAGTCCTTTGCAGCGAACCAGTGAATGTGGAGCATTCTCCGGGTCCCCAAAAGCGCCAAAAGCGCCAGAAGCGTGGCTTACAATTGTCTTCCACAATGACGGGTGGGTCATCCAAGCAGCAGGACACCACCCACACAAGCCTACCGTTGATCACCGACCAAGACAGGAGTCGAAATGAGTCCCCAAAAGTACGAGAATAAAGACCAGATGGTTCTTGAATCTTTGAAGCAAAATCTTGAATATTTGAAGAAAAAAGGAATGCACAATGCTGTGGCCCAAGTCATGAATACTATAGCGGCGGAATCCAAAGAATCATCGCAGAAGGAAATAGATGAGAAGGAATCGCATAGTCCGGGCGAAACGAATGCCCGAGAGCGATTTCTCCAAGAGGATGACGACAAGGCTCGAGCTGAATGGGGTATACCGGATACGGAGAACCTGCAGCGACGGTTCCACTCGCTTCCACCACCTACGGAGCCGCAGCAATGGATTGGTCGATCTTCGGCCGAACGAGTCGTCAGTGAAGTTGTGTTGCAAAATTTCCATCAACGATTATCGACGAATCATGCCGATTTCACATTCCTGGTCGCCTCGGGGCATGTCCGGAGTGGGAAGACTCGCACCGGAATGGAAACACCCCGAATCGTCCAGAATTTTTGCGAGGCAGAGCTCACTCGCAAAAATGTAAACACTGCAAAGCCAGTCTACCTCCGAATTGATTTCCTCAATGGTGCTCGATTTAATAGGCAGTTTGACTCCCCTTCTCGGTCCATCAGCGAGGCACTCGGGGCTCGTCTCATTTCGGCCTTTTATGAAAAAATCGCGTTGCAGAACGGTGTGACTCACGATGTTGCGCTCCAGCACATTGTCACGCACATTAGAAATACTCACCCAGATCGTAATTTGATTGTCCCGATTGTGATCCACTTTGATGAGCATGGGGCTTTTATTGACGACATGAACAAGGTTGTCTCGAATCGCGGTCAACCTGGAAAGGACTATTTTCTTGGTATGCTCCAGTTGATTGGATCTGCCGCAACAACAAATGAAGGATATCTCTCTGCCTATCACAAAATGGGTGCCTATTTTCTTGTTCCGATTACGACAGGAACCTCTCATTCGGCTGCAAATTTTGATAGAGCGAGCCGCTACAAGATTTGGCCAGTCCCCCTACCTGTATTGACATTTGACGAATCCCTGTTGTTGGCAGAATCTTGTTTGGAAGTGACGGGCCTGGAGCCTGACGAGATTTGTACCACGTTGAACGACGCCATGTTCCGAATCGCGTTGGGTGACACGGGTGGGCTTCCGGGCCTCGTTTTCTTCTTATCGACTAGGAAGCTACGAGACCTATCATACGTGGAGCACCTACACAATCGAACCAAGTCTTACATTGCCGGAAATTGGAATCATCGGTGGGCAGCTATAACCTCAGTCTGCTTGGCACGACCGCGCGTGACAAATACAACGGTCCTCATGACAGAATACAAGCACCCAACTTTAGCAAGCGTCTTGTACGGCACGAGAGATGATTTTCTAAAAGTGCATCCAAGTTTAAATCCTGACATGGCTGCGATTGCCTACACTGTTCAAGACGCTTTGGATGGAGGGACAGTATTTTGGCAAGCGGATGGAGAAATCGGCCTAGCACCAGCTCTTCTTTCCAAATTCAATGGCGGAGAAGGAATGTTCAACCCAATCCTCACTCGACAAATATCGTCGTCACAAGAATGGACATGGCAATATTTTGAGTCGGCCCATTTGCTCTACCTTGCCGCGATCATGGCCGCTCTTGTCAAGGAAAGGAGACGTTTCAGCAACATTACGCTTGGAACGCTTCTTCGAAGTTCGAGTCCCCGTGAGTCCAGTATCCTCTCTGAAGCGTTGCAGCTACCAGCAAAATTTGATGGCGGAAAATTCACAAGGGACGCAACGCAATGCATCCCAAGAATGAATGCAAAGAAAGGAAGCCAAATTAAGGTTTCTCTCGACGATTTCGAAACTGTACATCTGGCCATGGAAGGGACACCAATTGTCGACGGCTACCTTAATTTACGTCTTGGGGCAGCGTCATCATCGGACATTGCCACCAAGACATTGTTTATTCAATACAAGCACAGCGGACTTGAGAGTCAATCATCCGCCGTACATATTTCACATATGAATCACGAAGTCAACAAGCTGGCTGTCCGTCTGAATAAACATGGATGGCCGCAGGACCGAGGGTGGATCTTTCTGTGGGTCACAAACCGGGATGTTGTACAAGACTGTGTTCCAGATCAACGTCTTCTTTGGGTGGACAAGACCTCGCTCTCGAAACATGCCCCTTTGCTAGGAACTCGAGGCTTGGTGCCCTTGGAACAGCTACGGGAGGTGGATCACAAGGAATGAAATCAATCGCTTGGAGATTAAATCTATCTGGTTTGGGTTTGTCCCGCAATGGAACCATTATATATACAATGGACATTGATAGCTTGAGCCAGGCGTTTGCGGATACTTGGAGCCGTGGAAAGTGGAACTATGGGAGAACGAGAGAGGCAAAGATTGGCAAGAGAGCACGGTGGCACTCGAAACGGTCTCGACGATAGATGCCAATGGAAAGGATCTTTATATAGAGTTCTATCCTATACTTCCAAGGACACAAGGAGGGATGGACGACAGAGAGTGAGAAGGAATTGGGATTGTTCTAGTACCTGTTTTGGTTTTCTTGTGTTTGTTGCCTGGTGTGGTTTGTATTGTATTAGGACGTGGCACACGCACGACCACTAATACTCCCACTAATACTGGGACTGACTTGGCGAACCGAACATTGTCCCAACACGGGTGTCTGTGTCTGATGGTGATGATGATCATGAGTGGTGGTTGTAGTCAAGGCGACGGTAGTTGTGGTCCTGGTCGTTGGTGTGGCACTCGCATCGTTGGGGGTGCTGTTGGTGGTTCCTCGTTCGCTTTCCGGTGGTGTGGTGGTGGCGGTGGAGGAGGAGGTACTCCTAGTATTAGTGCTAGGTGCATTGTCGGGACTCTTGTGGTGGGGGAAGAGGGATACAGAGGGGTATTACCCCCATTAAATGGGGGAGAGGAAACATGACCGTCCATCGAGCCAGCCAATCGTCCGTGGGCGCGCACAACGGACCGTTTGCTGGTCTGTCCGCTCTTTTACATCCATCGAGAGCGTAGATGCAAAAGTTACTCCTAAGTGTATCCCTCTAATTTATTCAGTTTCGCCGCGCCTATTGCAACCATGCCACCAAGAAGGGCGTAGGAGAGGTCAGAGAAAAAGGGGTAGGAAGAAAAGATTCCAGGGAAGGCGAAAGCAGAAAGCCGTTGGTAGTAGAGCGGCGAAGAACAGGGGGAGGGAGGAAACTTTCGGGGCAGTGGGTGAAAAAGAAAGAGATCGATAGAGAAGATCAAAGCTGTACTCCTACTGGGTAGGAGTAGAAAGTAGGAAGGCATTCGTAAGGTTAGTATATGTAGTGTGCATGATGAAGGAAACACTACGTAAATTGTACAGCTACCTACTCCAAATTACTCCTAGGAGTACCTTGTAGAGTTGCTCATTTTTTCTGTCTAAGCTATCATTAATAAAGTCCACATAGGCAGCACTTCGTATCCCAAGTCGCACGCATGCACCACTTTCATGCCGTCGCGACCATCTCAGAAACCCAAAAACTCACTATAAGCCAAACAGTGGAAAGAGTTTTTGGTTAAATAACAGGGTCGTTTGGCATCAAATTTCACTCTTGAGCATCTCTTCTCCATTGGAAGCCCAAAACGGAGTCCATATCATGTATGTAACTCTGATGTAAGTATGCAAAAACTTTCTTCTATGTATCCAAATTGGATCCCCGACCTTGCATCAGAGTTACAATATTGTTTTTCATGCCCGTAAGTCCAACTGAAACTGCCTCCAAATTATGAGGAAAAAACCCATGTCACGCTCGGCTTCCGTCCGAGATGGCATACTCACAATATTAATATTTCTACGTCTACGAATGTAGTATTACACAGTAGTTGCATGTTAATCGACAATTCCAAACTCTCCCTTCGACTCAATGAGATTGGGCCTCTCTCATCTTTTACAAGACGTCTCTTTATTTTGTAATGACCCGATTGACACATCCATCCAATCAATCGTCCCACTTTATCATAACGAGCCTCACGGTTTGATTGTGTCGACAGAGCCATGAGAACTCGATCTCAAGCCACGACGAAACTAGGGGAAGAACCAGCAGCCACTCCAACAGAACCTGAGACCCCTCCACCTCCTCTTCGCCGCTCCTCCCGAATTGCTAAAGACCCTCCACCTCCCAAGGAACCTCCAGTCCCTTGCAAGGAACCTCCAACCCCTTCCGAAGATCCTCCAGCACCTCCCAAAGAGCGTCCTGTCCCTCCCAAGGACCTCCCGCCCCTTCACACCCTCTTTGCCGATCGTCCCGAATTGCTGAAGACTTACCACCATCTCCCAATCTTCAAACTCGAGCCACGCGCCTGAACAAAGGCACGACGGTATCCAATAGTTATGTCGAAAGGGAAAGGATTGCCAAGATTCGTAAGCAATTCAAACACCACTACAAGAAGCCGTGCTCCGTTTTTGGTCTCGAAAGAGAGGCCCGTTATCGCGGTGGTTTTTTTTTTCTGTCTAAATTGCGAATATGCGGATAACAAGGAGCGTGCCCAACCACAACTCAAGGTCAATAGGTTCTCTGGTCTTTTTGGATGTGTTGCCGAGCACAAGAATGACATTTATCCAACCGACCGAATGGTGGATTAGAAAAAAAAGGAGACTCAAGAAACTTGCAGAACAACAGCGACAGAAAAAAGCCAAAGCCGACAAGGAAGCGCAACAAGAGATTTGTTCTCTTCCAAATTCGGATTCCTTGGAACCAGAATCCAAGGAATCAACACATGATCTCTCCACCGAACCTTCTCACTCCAATGAAGCACCACCATGTAACCCACTTCAAGACATCAAACCTGACGAATCCAGCAAACCCCCTTCACAAAAGTCCATTACGATGACAGTTCATACCAATGAACCAAATCTCACATGGACTCAACCTGAAGTAGCGAATTTCCCCTCTCAGTCCACGAAGCATCCTCCCAATCCTCATGAAGACCAGGAATTTGCCAGTAGCCCGAAGAAACCCCCTCCTGTCCCAACCACCGATGCTCCATCCACCCAGACACTCATTCCACCCCCGGACGACGACGGCGAAGAGTCTGACCGTATACCTGAAGACGACGGCTTCGAAGACACAATAGATAAGTCTATAACCCCCCGTAGTAGAAACCACCCTTCTGTGGATCTCAATCGCGGACTGACGATTCCGGAGATCCTTGATCGCTCTGACGCAACTTCTGAAGCGGCCACAACATCAAGGGAAGAAACAGAAGAAGAGAAGAAACAGTACACTGTTTCGTTGGTTAATGGACTATTGATGCAAGTCGAGTCGCTTAAAAAGAAGCTTTCGAAAGAAGGACAAAAAAACGCAACTCTCAAGCGTCGTCTTTCGGAGCAGCGGGCAAAAAACAAGTCGAGACTGGATCGTATCTACTATCTCCAGAAAAAGATAGAAAAATCTGGTCCAGAGGGGATGGCTTCGCTTCCTTTGACTTGTTCCAAAGAAGAAAATGCCGAGATGATTGTCCGACACATCAAGGAAGTCATTCAATCTTCCGTGAAGAATCATCAAGTTGGTAGCCAACGGTCCCATAAGTTTTTTCGAATGCTAACCAATATGCTCATGAGCGACAACTTACATGGAACGCAAGTGCGTGACATCATTGTTAAGGCAGTTTCAAACTACCTTTGTCAAACTTGTTTCTCACCATTCCGTTTTCTTCGCGAAATGGATACAACCGGTGGCGTTCTGAGTCTGTCGGGTCTGGAAATTTTGCGGAAGTGTGAGTCCGATGGGAGGAAGGGAGCCCATACAATGATCCCCAGTTCGGCTGCCATGAAAAAAGCCCAACAAGAAATAGAACGGTTTGCCGACACAATAGTTCCCTTCCATACCATTCGCAATACGAAAGACGGGTCGGAAGGTTTCATCTTTCGTGGGGCAGATAGTATGAAAGGTGTTCTGAGATCCAATAACGCATTGGAGGGCGAAGCGAAAGAAAGAGAACATACAGTCGCTTCTACTATGGATGGTGCCAGTCTTACAAAGTCATTGGACCATACACTGGGTGGATTCAAGTACAATGACATCTCCAATCCACTTCAACGGTCCCAGGCCGCTTGTGTCCCAACCTGTTGTGTAATTGGTCGGAAAAAGAAAAAACACTGTACGCGATTATTCTCTAGAATGTTGAAAGAGAATAAGGAAGCCGCCGAGACAGTACTCCCGAAAGCTTTCGGAATAAAAAAAGTGTACAATCCCCTCAAAGCCGACATGTCGTGTGATTTCAAAGTTTCAGACAAGGGAGGTGCGGTCAAGGTTGCGAAATTTCCATGTGCTAAGTGTCACATTTCAAGCGACAACTTAACAAAGGGCCTAGAATCGCCGGACGAATGCAAATGGTGTGATCACTGGGACTATACATCCACTGAAGATGGGTGGATGTGTCGCCACTTTCCTATTTGCACGGATGACTGCGTGCAAGTCCGTCAAGAAGAAATGAAAAAATTCGAGAAGGACATGCCCCAGATCAAGGACAAGATTAAAGAGATATGGGGCCAGTCGAAGATTGCAATGAACAAGACAATGGACCCGAGAATGCCAGTGGACGAGATTCAGCTGACCACCGTAACTTCAATTCACTTCGATGTTACGAAAGCATCAGCAACTCTACAAAAGAGGTATTCTTCTTGGCTCAACAAGGATTTGGGTTTACGGAATCTGTCACTAGACGGCAATGTGTTGGAGTGGCAGGATCGTTTACGACGCCAACTTATTTCGGAGTGGCAGTATGTTGATTGCACGGATTGTATCCGATTGTTCGGAGAAGGGAAGGTCAGCACGGCACTGGTTATGGTGATGGATTCTATTCCGTGCATTCTCCACATGGATATGCGAATGGGACAGAAGATTTTGACCATGTGCTTCCGCACTGGGCTTATGAATGCCAAAAACAATCTACTTCCTTGGATCACTCGGTCCAACCGTTCGTCTGTCGAAAAAAATGCAAGTCCTTCCTTCGAGGAATCGAGCAATGTATCAATTCTGAGATACTTGGAACTGGAAATCTCGCGTTCCAATTCCAGATTCCGTTTGAAGATACAACAAAGACCATCGGTGTGGTTCAGATGAGCAATGTCCAGATACGTCGTATGATTGCCGACATCGAGAAACTTGTGGACAAGTGCATTGTCGATGAGGATGACGTATTCTTATGGAAGAGGGCCATGCAACACTACTCAGCCTCGTTCCAACTGCTGAGAATCAGGGAACCAATGACGAACAACCAAATATTTGAGTACCAAAAACATGCGGATCTGTTCTATCGTGATTGGATTGAGTTATATGGGGACGATGGAATTACAAATTACGCACACTACATTGGTAGTGGGCATATCGGGGAATATCTCTTACACTGGCGCAACCTCACGAACCATTCCCAGCAAGGCTGGGAAGCGTTCAACTCCGCGTTTAAGAGCTTCTATTTCAATAGAACCCAAGGCGGAGGAGCAGTGAACAGAGGGCAAGGGGCTCGATCAAGGTTACGTCCCATGGTGCGATGGATCCAACGCCACATGGTTTTCATGCTGGGCTATGACCTGGAAACCATGCGAGCTGAAATGGATGCCAGGACGCCAGAGGAGGAAGAAAAGTTCAAAACTTGGGTGAGAGACAACGGTGGAACGATCGAATTTGGGCAGCTAGTTCGACACAACAAGACAGCCAATGACAAATCCAAGGATGAAGAAGATGAAGATGAGGATGGGGTAAAGGAATATGAGTTCGACTGGGATGTGGGAGTGGAGATTCTCTATGATCCTCGCTTGGATGATTCAAATGATCTCGATGCAGACTCAGAAGACTCGACAACTACTGAGGAAGAGTACGAATCAGAGTAGATAAGAAAGATACTAGTCAATATATAATGAGATTTGCTTCAGAGATTGCACTACTTGTCTGCTTGAACGAGACTGTTTGCTTCCACGAGACTTGCAATGAAAGGAATGTCCATATGGAAATCCATTTCCTGAATTCCGTCCTGTATGTCCGGCTTGAATCGATCACCACCAACAACAACACAGCCGATGGACCAAGATTTTGAGGGAAGTAGTGTCCCTACCTATTCTATACCCTCGATTCCTCCGACTTGGTCATATCTCTCAGGATCATTCTAGTGAAAATTGATTCGTCGTGTTTGTCACGAAGAACATATTGTTTCTTGTCGGACGGTGGGAAATAGACAGAGACTTGGAAAGTGGACCCTTCGTGCTCATATTGGTCACCAAGAGATACCAAACAATCTGGGGGAGCCTAAGACCGAGGTGAAGCATCTCTGTATCAAATCTCGGGGGTAGGAGAGCTATCTGGTGTCGAAAGATCAGTGGACGAGTCAGGTGACGTGACTTTTGGAGAAACGAGTGCCTCAGATGAAACAGGAAAGGGACGGAATTTCTTGTCATCCAATGGGAATGGCTTGGCAAGTAGAACACTTTCTAGATGGTCCGTTGGAGGATCGACCTTGAATTTACCCCCTCGACTCTTGTCATAACGGTACCGCTCAAAGTTTACTGAAACCTTGTCTTGAAAAGGCGAGAAAACTATGTCGATGCGTTGGCCAAGGCATCGGCATTTAAACTCCGGCTTTTCTGTCGGGCCTCGGATCACTGTCAGAAAATGGCCTCGCTTGAGGGTCACACCAGCAGCACCATCTTTTAAAGTTGGTCGAACTTCGCTCGAACCGTACACTGCTGCAAAACCAAGGAAATTTCGGACAATGTCCAACTCTTCTTGTGTTTCAAAGCGTAGGATGCCATTCTGACAGCTCATCCGAATTTTACGGCGCGTGAGTTTGGCATCTAAGTCTTGATAGGTCTCAGAACCGTCGATATAATGACAGAAGACACATTTCAGGTGAGAATTGAGAAGGACATGCAAGTAATTAAATGTTTTGGAGGGGATGTTACCGATGGTGACTGTCTGGAAGTCACGTTTCTCTGCATGCCCGCCTCGTTTGTTAAGAATCTTGATTAGAGCCTGGCGTAGTAGGAACAGGCCGTGCCAAGTGTTTTTGTGGAAACAGCGTGGAGGAGCAATCAGTTGTTCGTTTGGTTTCACTTGATCCATGGGGAAGCAGGTAAATTTCGACTCGTCTATTGGCACTAACTTGTTCTCCCGTACTTGCTTGAACCGTACTACGTAAACGTTTTTGATACCTTCCGCCCATCTGTTCAACGGAGATTTCAGTTGCTTCTGTGTGAAACAAAATGCAGGATATCTGATGCAAATATCTTGTGCTTGAGCTTCGTACTGGTGAATCGAATCCCAGGATTCGTAGAGTTCGATTTGACGAGAGCCAGTTTCTTCTTCGAGGGGATCGAAATCACACTTCAGAATGGAGGGATGGCATTTTAGATTCTTTGGGGGGAATAACGGGTAGAACAATTTCAACATGACATTGCCATCAGTATGTTTGTTCAGCTGGCATATGGTGGTTGAGTGTTGATCTTGATCACTCAATTTGACATGCACAAAAGTTCCCACCTGAAAGACATCATTGAATAGCGGAACATAAACCGGCCCTTCGTTTTCATACATGATGCCTTGTTTCTATGGTCAATCAATGGGAGACAAAGCAGTCGTTTGGGTATGTGGACAAAGGGAAATGAAGTATCAAGAATCATCCTTCACCATTGGCATGGTATCGTCCAAGCAACGGATGATTGCTTCCGAGTGAGCAGTGCCGTATAAGAATTCGGTACTAATGTGTGACATTCTCTGAGGAAAGGAATTAATTAGAAAATTTAAAGTGGTCATGAAGTTTTGTCGCAAAAATGGGGGTATTTATTGTCGCCGGCAGGTCGTGTGTGTGCAAGTGTGTGGCGGGCGGGCTCGAAAAGCATGTTTTGTGGGAATGGATGGGATCCAAAGTGCTCCTTACGAGCCAGTCAATCGACTCATCCGTGTGCCATTAGGGAAATTTGGAATTAAGAAAGGCAATTCAAGCCCAAATTTGATGGTTGATTTCAGTAGGACCTCAAACGCCTGTCATGAATGCCATGCGCATGAGGTCGAAGTTGTCGGCAAGGATCAAGGATGTGATTCATTGCTCTCATCATTCGAAAATGTTGGCCTGGATTGTAATGAACTGGCTCGAAAAGCATGTTTTGTGGGAATGGATGGGATCCAAAGTGCTCCTTACAAGCCAGTCAATCGACTCATCCGTGTGCCATTAGGGAAATTTGGAATTAAGAAAGGCAATTCAAGCCCAAATTTGATGGTTGATTTCAGTAGGACCTCAAACGCCTGTCATGAATGCAATGCGCATGAGGTCGAAGTTGTCGGCAAGGATCAAGGATGTGATTCATTGCTCTCATCATTCGAAAATGTTGGCCTGGATTGTAATGAACTACACCTAACTCTTTGCCCCGATAACAGGATAACAAGACTTGTTTTCTATGTGCAGTCCATTGGGTGACCCAGCACCCAGCCCTTAATTAGAATGGCAATTGCATTATAGTCATCTGATGATAGCACTCATAGGTTTGTCCACCAGCGCAGTAGTCAAAATAAAGGTAGGAAGTGTCAGTCTCTTTCTTTTGTTTGTTTGCTGTTCCTGTTATCCTGCTTGCTACTTGCAACAATTGGTCCTCATCATCGCATACTGCACATCTGAGGAGGTACAATGGGGTCTGGTGCATTAAAAAGGCCAACATAACAGGCTCTTCTTAGCCGACTTCTTAGCTGTTTTCCGTAGAGAGTCCTCGTACTCCCAGCTATTTTCTGCTTACTCCTTATTCCTGTCTCTAGCTAGCCATATTTTTTCTTGCTTCTTTTCTTATCGCATCTTACTCGTAGTAGCTCAGTTCTCTACTCTCTACCCATGCCTCTCCTCTAGCTCTTTCATGCCTGTTTTCTACGCGCCTAGCTCTGTTTTTGCGCCCCCTCTTTTTTAGGTTCAACGTACCCCATTTGTTGAGTTTTAATCGCCCCCATCCCTGATATAATACAAGTCACACAAATTTTGCGCGTCTGTGAGTCTGTCTTTCACCCTGTCACACATGCTCCTCTCACAAGTCACAAGCCAGTCTTGTTTTGTCGCCTGCATGAAATCCAACCGACGTACTCCCTATCTCTCTCATAATACACTTTCCTTTTTAATCTTGCCGCAGCCCCAGCAAAATTTCCGTTTTGTTCTTTATCAGACTGATTCTTCTATGGCCTGAACTCGAAGTAATCGTGGGTATGCAAGTTTTTGATAAGAGTACAAGACAAGTTTGTTGATCGAAGTACACTCTATCGGGATATCTCTTGCACCCTTCCAATTCCAACAGCGACCAACAATTGAAAAACTGAGACTGGGGTAACGTTCTCGAACCACCATGGCACGCCGGCAATAAATTCAAAGTGGCAGTTCGATAACTATATCAATCTACCCACATTGTCCTCTTGAGATCATCCATATTCGTAGCTGCCTTTTTGACTAACATGTCTCTACCCATTTGTTACCATCGTCTATTACAACGTTCTTTCCTGCTAAAGTTTTGGTAGTCTGCTCGCTTTCTTCCTTCGATTTTTTTCACCACATACAACAGTCAAGAGTCGTCTTCTCCTCCAACCCCGTATGCTCACACTAACAACCACTTTTCTCCTCCTGCTTCCAACTTTTCCATACGTAGCCTTCTTCTAACCAACATTCTTTTCATCCGATCCTACTAGACGCCATAAAAGCAATACCTAAATCATGTTCGTCCGATGCTGTTGATCATCGTAAAAGTTGCCTATGTAATCACAAAATTAGAAGCGACGTTTTTCCCGTAAGAAGATTTCAGATAGAAAATTTTTGATTTTTGAAGTCGCTGATAGGGCCCCTACCCCAAGACGCTCCGACATTGCGGGGCGATCCACGCGGTCGCACCCCGTATACCAAGTAGTTTGCAGCGAACGTGGAGCATCCTCCGGAAAACCCCAAGCGCCAGAAGCTTGCTAAGGTGGCTTACAATACTTGTCTTCCACTTGGACGGGTCGTGGGTCATCCAAGCAGGACATCACCAACACAAGCCAACCGACCACCGACCAGCAAGACAGATGCAAAATATTAGAGGTAGGACAAAAACAGAACAAAACAAAAGGAAAATGGCTGCTGACTTTAATGCCTACCTACAAGACACCCTCTTGATCAAAGAACATGTGGTCAGGTTGGCGCTTAACTCACAGGGCCTGGAGTCATTTGCTGACTTGGAAGCGATCTCAGAGAAAGACATCGAGCAGATCGCCACGGACATCCGCAGGCCTACTGGAACAATGCCAAACCCTGATCATGATCAAGATGCACCGGTTGCCGGAGTCCCCGAGACCATTCCCAATCCAGGGGTTTCCTTCGGCCGCATCTACGAGAAACGCTTAAAGATGTTGAGGTACTTCATCCTTCACCTCAAGAAGATTCAACGTACCTTCAACGCGGCTACTGCCACTCTAGATCGCTTGAGCGATATGTACGAAGAAGAAGAAGAGTACGACAACGACGTGACTGTCCCCGAGAAGCTCACCAGCGTAGAATCCCTGCGGTCCACCCTTGAGGCCCTCGATTACTACTTGGAACGCAAGCGCGGTGTTACAGGAATTCCCCTTGCCGCATACACACGTGAGGATGTTGAGTTGCCAGCGGCTGCTGACGACGAGGGTATTGGGCAGCCATCCATCTTAGAAGAGTTAATCCGACGCGCCCCCCATACCGGTAGCACCTACCGCCAGGACAATGCACTTGTTTGGATTGCGATCCGCCAGATCACCCACGAAGGGCCATGCTGGGGTTGGGTACAAGAGTACTCACACAACATGAACGGTCGGGGCGCCTATCTTTCTCTCAAAAGCCACTCTCATGGAACTGTATTCCAAGAAAGCCTACGTGTACCGGATACTGAGAACCTGCAGCGACGTTTCCACTCGCTTCCACCACCTACGGAACCGCAGCAATGGATTGGTCGATCTTCGGCCGAACGAGTCGTCAGTGAAGTTGTGTTGCAAAATTTCCATCAACGATTATCGACGAATCATGCCGATTTCACATTCCTGGTCGCCTCGGGGCATGTCCGGAGTGGGAAGACTCGCACCGGAATGGAAACACCCCGAATCGTCCAGAATTTTTGCGAGGCAGAGCTCACTCGCAAAAATGTAAACACTGCAAAGCCAGTCTACCTCCGAATTGATTTCCTCAATGGTGCTCGATTTAACAGGCAGTTTGACTCCCCTTCTCGGTCCATCAGCGAGGCACTCGGGGCTCGTCTCATTTCGGCCTTTTATGAAAAAATCGCGTTGCAGAACGGTGTGACTCACGATGTTGCGCTCCAGCACATTGTCACGCACATTAGAAATACTCACCCAGATCGTAATTTGATTGTCCCGATTGTGATCCACTTTGATGAGCATGGGGCTTTTATTGACGACATGAACAAGGTTGTCTCGAATCGCGGTCAACCTGGAAAGGACTATTTTCTTGGTATGCTCCAGTTGATTGGATCTGCCGCAACAACAAATGAAGGATATCTCTCTGCCTATCACAAAATGGGTGCCTATTTTCTTGTTCCGATTACGACAGGAACCTCTCATTCGGCTGCAAATTTTGATAGAGCGAGCCGCTACAAGATTTGGCCAGTCCCCCTACCTGTATTGACATTTGACGAATCCCTGTTGTTGGCAGAATCTTGTTTGGAAGTGACGGGCCTGGAGCCTGACGAGATTTGTACCACGTTGAACGACGCCATGTTCCGAATCGCGTTGGGTGACACGGGTGGGCTTCCGGGCCTCGTTTTCTTCTTATCGACTAGGAAGCTACGAGACCTATCATACGTGGAGCACCTACACAATCGAACCAAGTCTTACATTGCCGGAAATTGGAATCATCGGTGGGCACCTATAACCTCAGTCTGCTTGGCACGACCGCGCGTGACAAATACAACGGTCCTCATGACAGAATACAAGCACCCAACTTTAGCAAGCGTCTTGTACGGCACGAGAGATGATTTTTTAAAAGTGCATCCAAGTTTAAATCCTGACATGGCTGCGATTGCCTACACTGTTCAAGACGCTTTGGATGGAGGGACAGTATTTTGGCAAGCGGATGGAGAAATCGGCCTAGCACCAGCTCTTCTTTCCAAATTCAATGGCGGAGAAGGAATGTTCAACCCAATCCTCACTCGACAAATATCGTCGTCACAAGAATGGACATGGCAATATTTTGAGTCGGCCCATTTGCTCTACCTTGCCGCGATCATGGCCGCTCTTGTCAAGGAAAGGAGACGTTTCAGCAACATTACGCTTGGAACGCTTCTTCGAAGTTCGAGTCCCCGTGAGTCCAGTATCCTCTCTGAAGCGTTGCAGCTACCAGCAAAATTTGATGGCGGAAAATTCACAAGGGACGCAACGCAATGCATCCCAAGAATGAATGCAAAGAAAGGAAGCCAAATTAAGGTTTCTCTCGACGATTTCGAAACTGTACATCTGGCCATGGAAGGGACACCAATTGTCGACGGCTACCTTAATTTACGTCTTGGGGCAGCGTTATCATCGGACATTGCCACCAAGACATTGTTTATTCAATACAAGCACAGCGGACTTGAGAGTCAATCATCCGCCGTACATATTTCACATATGAATCACGAAGTCAACAAGCTGGCTGTCCGTCTGAATAAACATGGATGGCCGCAGGACCGAGGGTGGATCTTTCTGTGGGTCACAAACCGGGATGTTGTACAAGACTGTGTTCCAGATCAACGTCTTCTTTGGGTGGACAAGACCTCGCTCTCGAAACATGCCCCTTTGCTAGGAACTCGAGGCTTGGTGCCCTTGGAACAGCTACGGGAGGTGGATCACAAGGAATGAAATCAATCGCTTGGAGATTAAATCTATCTGGTTTGGGTTTGTCCCGCAATGGAACCATTATATGTACAATGGACATTGATAGCTTGAGCCAGGCGTTTGCGGATGCTTGGAGCCGTGGAAAGTGGAACTATGGGAGAAAGAGAGAGGCAAAGAGTGGCAAGAGAGCACGGTGGCACTCGAAACGGTCTCGACGAGAGATCCCAATGGAAAGGATCTTTATATAGTTCTATCCTAAACTTCAAAGGACACAAGGAGGGATGGACGACAGAGAGTGAGAAGGAATTGGGATTGTTCTAGTACCTGTTTTGGTTTTCTTGTGTTTGTAGCCTGGTGTGGTTTGTATTGTATTAGGACGTGGCACACGCACGACCACTAATACTCCCACTAATACTGGGACTGACTTGGCGAACCGAACGTTGTCCCAACACGGGTGTCTGTGTCTGATGGTGATGATGATCATGAGTGGTGGTTGTGGTCAAGGCGACGGTTGTTGTGGTCCTGGTCGTTGGTGTGGCACTCGCATCGTTGGGGGTGCTGTTGGTGGTTCCTCGTTCGCTTTCCGGTGGTGTGGTGGTGGCGGTGGAGGAGGAGGTACTCCTAGTATTAGTGCTAGGTGCATTGTCGGGACTCTTGTGGTGGGGCAATAAGGGTGAGACATGATGGGACTGGGGCAGTACTACAGGGGGTGAGCATGATGATGAGGATGATACTGTGTGCGTTGCTTGTTGCGGTGGCTGGCATCCTCCAATGACACTGGGTGGATAGATCGAACCACGAGGTGTTTCGGTCACCAACGGGGACACGGAAGAAGAAGCAGAAGTGTCCCCGGACGGCTGTGAACGGGGAATCATGGACAAGAGAGACGGTCCAGTAGTAGGAGCCGAAGGATAAAACGTAGTGACCTGGGGTGGGTAGAGCTGACACACCATGGGCGTCGTTGTCGTGGTCGTGGTCACTGTGGTGGGGGCATCCGGTTCTTCATGTCGTTGTCGTTGTTCGTGTCGTGCTGGAAGGAGAGTTTGGATGGAGGGTACGGATGCGGTCAAAGAGACAGTAAAGGGACAGGTCTGATGCAAGGGCAATCGTTGACCAATTTGTCGAATTTGGTGAAAGTCCAGTTGATACACCCACTTGTAGTAGGGCCGTCGATGATGGTATCCAAACATGGCATCCGTACTGGTTGCAGTGCCACCATCTTCCATGGGGCAAGCCGCGGAATCCACCTCTTTTTCCACCGACAATGCCGACAAACTATTCGTAGTACAGGGTCGTGCCGGTGGATCATCCACCTTGGTCAAATATCCCGTCGCCGTCAAGACATTGGCAATGTCGTAGAGTCGTCGAATTTTGGTCTTGAGACCACGAGCGGCCAGCCGATGCAACAGTTCCGGATCCTTGGGAAGCGTACAAGGACCGTCCGGGGACTGCTTGTGATTGTTGTGGTTGTTGTTGTTGTGGGGGTCGCTACTACTACTCATTCCTCGGGCACCCAAGGTGGCCAATTCCGTCACGGACGTGACCGTCCCATGAATTTTATCCGATGCATCGGCCAAGGAGACAATGGGATTGCCGGCCAAAAAGACTTGAAGAAATTGCTGCGACAATCGACTCAGCGATTTGGCTTGACGTTCGGTGGTCGTATTATTGCTGTTACCGTCACTGCGGCGTTTCGAGTTGGGACTCTCTCCTTCTCTGTGACCGCCTTGGTCGCCAGTCCCATTGGTTGCTGCGGCGGATGCATCATTTTCCTTTTCGTCGTTGTCGTCGTCTTGGGGTTCCCCCACAATCAATCCCGCCGCTTGAGCATCGTCTGGATACTCGTGACAGGCTTGTCGTTGCAAAATGGCAAAGTAGGTGGGCAAATGATGGGTGCCCATCCAATGATAGGTATTCTTGCCCTTTTTGACCACGAGTTTGACCGCTTCCAAAATATTCACGACATCGTAGATGCGCCGACGTTCCACACCCAATTCGTGCGCCAACACATCAATCACGGCCAGCGTTCCGGGGGGCGAATGCCGGTGTTTGGCCAAAAAGGTTTCGGCCAAGACACCCAAGGACTTTTTCTTGCGACTGTACTGTGCTTCACACGACGACGTAATAGTAGTACTAGTGGAAGTTTCCAGTGGTGGTACAGGAGTGGTTCCTATGCCGTGACTCATGGTCCGGGAGATGGATTGTGTACTCGGAGTGGATGTTGTCATTGTGGATGTTGTTGTCGTGGGCGTTTGCGAAACGGCGGGAGGAACAGGGACCAATGGCTTGTGAGGATGGGCCATGGGCGTTTGTAGTGTGGTGGGCTGGGGACGAACCGGGGGTTGTTGTTCTTGTCGTTGTTGTTGTGGCGGATTTGGGACCGTCCCACCAGCCACAGCAGTCGTCGTTGTCGCTGTCGCCTGTGGTGGTTGGGGAGGACCGGTCGTCGTCGTCGTGTGAACCGGCCCTATTGTAGGACCCGTAGCACAGCCAGAGGCATTTGGACGATTCTTGGTCCAGCTGCCGTGGATGGTATTCGTTGCCTGTTGAGGAGGGGATGGTGTCGCAGTACTATTATTCGGAGACGGTTGCTATATATATATAGAGAGAGAGAGAGACAACCAGAGACCGACCGGGAACATCACAAAACACACAAAGGAAAACAACACAAATGAGAGAATCCACAGACAAACAAACAAACAAACAAACACACGACCAAAGGCAGTCGTTGCCGTAAGAAATCGTACCGACTGTTCTTGCGACAATGTGTGCCGAATGATGGGTGCTTGCGGGGGTGGTGGCACGGATTGGGACTGTGCGGGTGCCGGTTGGGCGCCTCCGTTCACCACCAAGGGTGTGGGTGGTACTCCAGCCTTGTGGTTGTTGTTGTTGTTGTTGTTGGTAGGTGGAGAGGGGGTGGTAATGGTTGGTGTGGGACGGAATCGTGTGCCGCCGGATGCCTGGTGATGAGAATGAGAATGAGGATAGTAATACGGATGGTGGTGATGATGGTGATAATGAGGAGGAATCGAATGGTAGAAAGGATACACGGTCCGGGAAGGAGGAGGAGCCGTGCCCCACCAGCGAATGGGCGTTGTTGTGGTTGTGGTTGTGGTTGTTTTGGTAGTGGATGTGGGACCATTCGTGGCCGTGTGAGAATGAGGGTGAGCCGGATGGGGGACTGTCTGTGGTTGTGGATGATGGTGTGGTTGAACCCGTGGATGCGCAACTGATGAGTGTGGTGGTTGGGACTGCTTTTGTGGTTGTTGTGGTGGTGGTGGGCCAGAATGGCCAGGATGCTTTTGTTGTTGTTGTGGTTGTGATTGTGATTGTGGTTGTGGTTGTGGAGGCGACGAATGGGATGGTACTGGTGGTTGCTCCGCTGGGTGATTGGGTGTTGGATGCGAATGCGTGGTGGTGGTGGTGCTGCTGCTACTACTCATACTCGGGAGTGGTGTTGGCGGTGCCGCAATACTCTTAGGGTTCGTAGTATTAGGAGTAGTACCCGTGTTTGTACCAGCACCAATGGCAGACGACGAAGAAGAAGACGAAGGAGCATATCGTTGCTGTGGTGGTCCGGAGGGATGATGCGACATCCACGGAATGTGACCTGGATGATAGGATGGGGGATAGCCAAAGGAATGACCGTGTAATAATAATGGCGCAGTTGTGTTGTGGTTGTTGTTGTCGTTGTTGGTATTCCGCAGGGACAAGGAATGCAAAATGGGAGGACCAGCACCAGTAGCACCAACAACCGAAGGAGGAGGAGGAGGCGGACCACTCGAATGGTGATGGTAGCCGGTCGTCGTCAGGGGCCTCCGACTCGTCGTCCAACCAACTCCCGCAAGTGTCGTAGTAGGTGCTGTTGTGGTCGCCGTCGTAGTACTAGGTGCCGTATGGTTCTGGGTGTGGGGGCCGCTCGTGTTGGGATGTTGATGGGTCTTGTTGTTGTGGTTGGAAGAAGTCGAGGACGAGACAGGATTCCTACCGTTGGACTCTCGAGGATTCTCCTCCGTTTCCTTGCGTGTTGTTGTTGTGGTTGTTGGTTCGTTGGTTGGCAACCGACTCTGCTTGTTCTTGTCGTCGTCGTTCGTGGCAGTCTCGGACGTTGTCCCAGTTTCGGGGTGATGGTTGCCAAGGGAGGATGGTGAAGCGGCCGAGGAGGAGGAGGAGGAACTGGCAAAGGAAATGGTTCGTTGGGGTTGATTTTGGTTTTCGGGCACTCCTGCTCCGGATGTTTGATGACAAATGCTACTCAAGGCAATGGCCGCCATGGATCGTGGCGAAAAGACACTTGGTGGTTCCAAGCTGCTGCTGTTGCTGCCAATAGAAGAACCATTCTTGTTCTGGTTGTTGTTCACCGGGTGAAGGTTGCAGGAGTCTTCCTTGTCTTTTTGTGGGAAGACTCGAGGTGCCAATGCCGTCTTTTTCGGGGCCGGTTCCTCCACGACAACTTCTACGGACGGTAGTTCGGTCCAATACTCGGCTGGATCTTGATAGGCCACACCCAAGGGAGGTTGTTGTGGTGAAGATGCTGCGGCGGTTTTTCGTTTCTTGCCACCCTTTACCCGTTGTTTCGTCTTCTTCTTGGTGTGGTTCGGGGAGTCGTTGGGAGCGACAACTGTCATGGTTTCTTGGGGACAAACGGTTCTCCACACACACACTAGCAGCTGTATGATTCTCTCCAACACACACAACAAGAAAACGAGAGAGACAGAACACACACACACAACAAGACAACTGGATCGATGAATGCGACAAGGTTGTTGCAACAATCACAAATGCCAATCCGTCTTGTGTTCTTGTTTTGTGGGCCACCCCAAAAAGTGCGCGCCTCGGTCCAAAAAGTGTGGACGTACTTGCCGCCGCCACCCGCCAGGCTTGGATGCTATCGCGCGCCCGAATACCGTTTCGATTTGGAAGTATTCGTTAGAGATCGACCATGCCGTGCATGCGTGCCACGACCGCGCCCCTCGTTCTGGCGCGACGGGCCTGCGCGAATGGAACGTGGGGCGACTGTTTGTCGTTTAAATTTCGAGAACCGGGCCACACACTCCGTCCACAGAATCCATATCTCCACAGAGAATCCATAGATCTCCTACTAGGAGTATCTCGTGTCGCTGCGTAGAATATGGTCTCTCTCGATCTCGAGGAGACGAGAGGCTTGCACTGGTATAGAGCCGTAGTAAGAGCAACCCTCTTCTCACCTTTGGAAAAAAAGACTCTGCGACGGCCACCCTGTCGTACCCCGGACAAACACTACTTGTTCCAAGAAAAAAAGGAAGAGGACGAGTGATGACTTGGAACGTTGGACGGACGGAACAACCACAATCACACACACAAGAGGAAAATTCCATTCCGACGGAACCATGCCATGGTGTTCGATCCTTGTCCAACCTTTTTTCCAAGGTCGAATCTGTCCGGAACAATATGACTTTTTTGTATGGTTCCGGATGAGACAACCAGTGGAATCGTGGAATACCCAGATACAACCAACTTATATAGAGTCATTCCCCACGATACTTTTCATAGAGAGGTGTCGATTCTCCCGCCGGGTATGAAAAAAACGAGAGGTACTACTCCATGCATACTAGGAGTAAACTACCTACGCATACTTACTCTCAAGGCGTCTAAATGGCGAATAGTCTATACTCGTGAACGATGGTTGGATGCCTAGCGCCTGACCCATGGACGGACAGTCCCTTTGAAAAGGGGGCGGGGGCATGGAAAAGTTTTGTGGGGAGGAACCAAAGGGAATGGTGGAGAAGAACAAACTGTGGTGGCATTGCCACCGAACCAGAACCAAGAAGCCTCATTCATACAGGCGGGCTCATCGAACAAAGTGTTTCATCTACTATTAGTGAAGAACGAGTTGTGTGTGTGTCCAGACAAAAGAGCATTGATTGTTTGGTTGGTTGGTTGGTTCTTTTGGAGACGACCAAAAGAAGAAGGCAACAACAACAAAAGAAGAAGAACGATACACAACGACGACAAACGAAGGAGTTCACCCACCCACACGTTTCGTCGTTCCGTTGTGGTGGATTCGTGCTCGTTCTTTCTCGGCGCTTTCTTTCTTGTTGAGTTCCTTGATACTTCTGCTGCTGCTGCTGCAGTGTCTCTCTCGAGGACCTTTGTTTTCCAAAGTCTTCCGAGTGCCAGTGTAGTTCCTCCTCCTTCTGCCATTTTCTGGATTGTTGTTCTCTCCAAAGTCACACCACAAAAAGGAAAACACCAAGCATTGAATATTCTCCGTCATCATGAGTTCGTCTGAGAACGACCATGAGGAATTGGTGTCGCAATTCCTGGCCATTACGGGCAGTTCCGATGCCAGTACGGCCCGCACCTATTTGGAAATGAGTGGGACCAATTTGGAAATGGCCATTGGCTTGTTTCTCGAACACACGGGGGGCAGTGGTGGTGGCAGTACCAACACAGCGACGACAACAACCAATGCTGCTGCTTCCAGCAGGGGAGGCCATTACGACACGGATGCCGATGCGGCCTTGGCGGCTTCCTTGGCGGCCCAGGACGACGAAGCGCACGAAATTCGTGCGCCGGATGCGACTCGGACCATGCGACTCATGGAAGATGGCAGTAGTTCCTTTCATCCCGCACTCTTGGCGGCCGCCGATCCATCGATTCGCATGATGCATGAAATGATGATGATGCCCCAACCCCAAGATCATCATCGACCCTCGGCCTTTGCCGATTCGCCCATTGTCACGAATCGACGATCGGCCCGACAAGCACTCGATGCCGCCATGGCAGCGGCGGCTGGTGAAACCAAACACGACGACGATGACGACGATGATGGCATGGGAGAGGATGAGGATGGCGAACAAGACTATCAATACGACGATGCCGACGACGATGAGGATGATGACGTGGATATGCAACAAGCGGACGACGACGATGATGACGACGAGCGTCCCTCGGCCGCCACCGCACCGCGCTTGTCCGACATGTTTGCCGCACCGCATCATTTGTTGTATCGCGCCGGTGGCTTTCAAGGCGCTCGGCAAATGGCCAAGGATTCCAAACGATGGTTGCTCGTCAATTTGCAACGCGATTCCGAATTTTCCTGCCATGCCCTCAATCGCGATGTTTGGAGGAACGATTTGGTGGAAAATTTGATTCGAGAAGGCTTTATTTTTTGGCAAGAAGTGAGTACGACTCCAATCCGGAGAAGGAACCAACCACCAAGAGAAGCGCGCGCTATGTTGTATGGTTTCTAACACTTGTGGTGGTTCCTTTGGTGTTTCTGGAATGTGTGTGAATGATTGTGTTGTGCGTTGTTGGTTCTTTTGTGTTTCTCGCTTCTTGATTGTTTCTTTTGTATGTTTGTTTGTTCCCCATCATCATTACCATATACACAGGACGATGCCTCGATGGAGGGTTCGCAATTTGTCCAACGCTATCATGTGCAAGCCTTTCCGCACATTTCCATGATTGATCCTCGAACGGGACGATTGTTGTGGAAACGGGAAGGATGGACGCAGGAAAATCCCATGACGGCCCAAGCCTTTGCCGAATTGGCCATGGATTTTTGTTCGCGCAATTCCCTGGACAAACCACCGCAGGCACCCAAACCACCGTCGCAACAGCAATCGCAGTCGCAGTCACAGTCACAATCGCAACATCAACAGTCCTTGCCCAGTGATCCCGATGCCATGACGGAAGAAGAACAATTGGAAGCCGCCGTGCAGGCTAGTATGATGCAACAACAACCCAACAGCACGGACGGCAATGATGATGATGATGACGACGACGAAGTCCAATTTGTGGGTCATTCAGCAGCCGAAGCTCGGGCGGCCACCAGTCCCGTGGCTCCCACTGCTGCTGCAGCAACGCCCACTGCAACAACGGCAGCCGCAGCAGCTCCCACGCCCGCTCTGTCGTGGATGCAAGACTTGTGGAATGTCGAGGTGACACCCGAATCCACTACTGATGGTAGTACTGCTCGTCTGTCCTTTCGCATGCCCAATGGCTCGCGTGTCGTACGGTCCTTTTCTCCCTCTGATACAGTCCAAATGGTCTATGCCTTTGTCGCGGTACGTACATACTTTTGTTTGTTGGTTTTTGCGAGTGGAATTTGTGTTTCTCATAAGAATGTATTCTTGTGTGTCGTTTTTGTGTCTTTTCGTGTTACAATGTACATGATTGATGTTTTGTGGCGGTACAGCAATCGCTCCGGGATGGTGACCAGGAGGACGAGTTGGTATCGAAACAATTTGCCCTCAAGGTGGGATTTCCACCTCGCGATTTGGCGTCGCAAATGGAACAAACCATTCAAGAGGCCTCCTTGCATGGAGAAGCCGTCACGGTACGATGGATGTAAATAAACCACCACGACAACGAGACAGGTACATGCCTGGACTCCCCTATATGCGCACACACAGTGGTAGTTCCTCTAGAGAGAATCGTATATAATATAAAGTGGTGTGTGTGAGTCTGTTGTTGTTGTTTGTGCACGCCCTTTTGTTGTTCCAACACACACACGCCTCTAGTTTTTTCTTTCTGCATTTCTATATTATGTGCATCCTTGATATCATACTGGTACGGGTCTGACTTGTTCATACAACTAGCTAGAGGAGTAGCTACCAGTTCCGCACCAGAAAGAGGAGAGGGCGTCGACGGGCGTGGACCTATTACGAGCGTGCCATGTCCACCATTTTGGCGCGCAGAGCGGCCCACGGAAGAAAACTTGCATCCAACAAATCAAGACGCGCATTGCTTGTCCCCCGGATCATCCAAAGAGGAAGCAATAGACCAAACACCAGAAACACCAACCCGAGAGCAGCAAATCGTTCTTCTTTGTGCGCAAGACACACAACAGAGAAAAAGACAGACAGTCGGCGTAGGGGAGGATCCGAAAACGGCAGTACATCCATCATGGGTGGTTCGACGAAACGCATGTCCATGGACGAAAAGCGCAAGGCGATTTTGGACATTTACCATAGCAGCCAATCGGTCTATACGGAAAAGGAAATTTTGGCCTTGGCCGCCAAAGCGGGTGTCAATGCGAGCACGTACGTGACGATTCGAAACGGGTGATAATGGTGAATGCATACAAGTGTGGAACAAAGAAGAATCTGGAGTCTCGTACCAACCAGTCATGCTCTCGTTCCACCTCGTACTCATCCTTCTCCTTGTGTCATGTGTGTGTGTGTTTTGTGGTTGGGACGGTCCCCCATTCCTCCTTTTCTTGGTACAAACGAATGTATATACACAGCGTCGGTGACATTCACACGGGATTGGTGGACGATGGGTTGGTGGACAAGGAAAAGATTGGAGGATCCAATTATTTTTGGTCCTTTCCCTCCAAGGCCGATCGACAGGCCCAATTGGAACATGAACGGGTCCTGGTCGAACTGGAACAATTGAAACAGGAATTGGAACAAGCGGAACAAGCCTTGGCTTCGGCCAAGCGAGGACGCGAAGAAGAAGAAGAAGACGAAGAAGAAGACGAACAACAAGTGGAGGGCGAAGCCACGAACCAGGAGAACCAAGCAGCAGCCCCACAGGATCCACAAGAGGAGACGACAACAACGAATGCCGACACCACCAAGCCAGTCGACAAGAACGACGACGACAAGGATGAGATTCCTCGTCGACGATCCCACAAATTGGCCCGATTGTCCAGTTTGACACTGGAACGGACCGCCTTGGAGACCGAATTGGCATCTCTCAAGGAAAATGATCCCCAAGCCTTGGCCGATTTGCAACACGAACTGAATCTCGTCATTCAAGGCGCCAATCGATGGACCGACAATATTTACAATTGCCAAACCTACCTGGTCAAGAAACGAGGCATGAACAAAAAAGATGTGGTACGAACGAACGAAATGAACGAACGAACGACATGTTGTGGACTTGTACCAATACCGTTGATGTCTCACATGTGTGCGTTTGTTGTGCCGTGTGTTTGGGTATGATCTTGTTTTGTTCTTGTTCTTGTTGTTGTTGTTGTTTGTATGCACAGAATCGCATGTTGGGTATTACCGATGCCTTTGATTACCCCGAAGACAAGATTCCAAAAAAGTAGTACTACTAGTAGCGCAAGGGGAAGACATTCTGTTGGAGCATGGATATGGCCGTTTGTTGGATATGGTGGGAGTATCACAGAGCTCCACGAGAGTGCTGTGACGATTCACAGTGAATGGGACCGTCGCACGCCATTGTCTACAACCGGCAATCTTCTTCGATCCTACCGTTTTTGATGGACAATCGACAGTCGGTATTTGTGGGGGATGCTTTCTCATCAATACATTCATAATAATGGTCTACACACTGCTGCAATGGTCCCTACTCTATACTGCTTAGTATATTGCCAGAGATTCTACATGGCACCAGAGTGATATTAGAGGATTGGAACGTGTGCCGTCTCGGACCCAACCAACAGTAGGAACAACAACACCAAGGAGGAGGAGGAGGCCTCGAATATCGCTCGTACATTGTAGCAGAGAGGCACCTATTGGTTTGAAATTTTGGATGCTTGCTGTTGCAAGAGTTGAATCATTTCACGGAGTGCTTGCGTCAAGGTCCGTTCGGGTTCCTGGAGAAGGAATGAGAGTGTGTTGTTGTTGTTGTTGGTACTCGTCGTGTTGGTGCTGTTGCGGAATGTGGAGGGTCTCGGTAGTAACAAGTGTCGTAATTTGGGAGTATCGAGTGCCGTGGTGTGGGGGGCAAACTGTGCCGTACTGGTATTGGTATACGTCAGGACGGGGGCCGTCCAATACGGGTGATACAGACGTTGCAAATCGGCATGCACCACGGCTGGTATCTGATAGGCGACCGCTTGACTGAGAAAGCCCGTCAATCGGGAATGCGAGTTGAGTCCAAAATACTGGGGTGTCGTCTGGGGATCGACGAGGAGCAACAAGACCTGACACTGTGTGGCAATGCTCCGTTGAAAGTCGACAAAATCATCGTGTTGCACGACCGTGACACGATCCGGACCCCACACTGTTTTGGCATAGTCGTGTGGCAAACCGGAATACATTCGAGCATGCAACAAGACACGAAAGGTTGGATGTTGTTGCTGCTGTTGTTCTTCCTGAACCAATTGGTTCAAGGCATGTACCAAGGCGGTTTGTTTCTTGCTTCCACTGGGACATAGCGTAATAGTGGTTTTGTTCTTCTTGTTGTTGTTGTTGCTGCTGCTGTTATTGGTTGTACCGATTCTTGTGGAAGTATCAAATTGCGGCAAATCGACCGTCGGAAAATGACAGGCAGGTTCGAGAGGCGAGATCCAACAGACTTGTCGTGTGGCGGGTGCGACGTGTGCGGGTGAACATCGACTACAACTGGTATGCATGAGACAAAAATGCTGGTTCGGTGCCTGCTTCATCCACTTCGTAAAAGACTGGTACCTGGCCGCATCGCAACTAATGCCAATCTTGGCACGATAGTTGCGATCGTAGGCCGTATAGCGGACCATGCGTCCAAATTGGGCCAGTGTGCCATCGGCTCGGCGCCGAATCGTTCCGGCCAAAGTGGTATTGAAATACCGGGAAAAACTCGTCTTGGACACGGAACTGCCATTGGCATATTGCTGTTTGTGGAAGGAATGGTCTTCGGCCAGGGCAACGTCAAAGACAATTGGCTGTGTACCCGTACTGCAATTGATACGATGCCACGGTAAGGGATATCGCAATATAGTACTTTCGATCACTTCGTAATGATAATCGGCCTTGTTTTCTAACGCCACACTGCATGGAGGAGCGCCCGGAGTTCCCAGTTCCAACAAGGGTTGCTGTAACAAGGCGGCGCGGTCGGCCGCCGATTGCACCAACAGTGGTGCGTCAACCTCAGCCGCTGAACTGGATGAAAATTCGGTCGACGACAAGGACGATTCGGTCGACGATTGCACGATCAGTGGGGGAGCATCGACCGTCGATGACGATACTGACGACAAGGATGATGATTCGGTCGACGATTCAGGGAGGGACGACGATGGTGGCTTGGGAATCCAGGGTTGTGCATCGTAGTGCGGGGAATGACTGGCCGTACTGGAAATGGTGGTACTGTGGGAAATCGACCACAACGTAAAAGTCAGCACGAGCAGCATCGACAACCATGTCCGGATGAACAAGTGGTGTCTCGTTGCCCCCGCAGAAGTAGACGAACCGGAGGAGGATGGAGAATCCTCTTCCAGTTTCGTGGCATGGCGGTTTTTACTGTTGATGATGGCGAGTGGCTGTCGTTGTCGTTGTCGTCGTCCAGCTAGAATAGTATATTGTGCTTCTTTCTGTCCAGTCTCCGAGTCGACGACAACGACATCTCCATGCTGATGGGACATTTTCCAAGTTTTTTTTCAGATGAGAGAAAAATGAGGATGAGGATTGAGGATGTTCCAACCGAGTGGAAAGGTAAGACGGGTAAGTTTTGGGGAATAGGGAAATGAGGGACTTTTAGAGGAACATATAGAAGGACTTTCGGATAAATAGTTTTTTTGGTTGCTTCGAAATCCTCCAGTTGATTGCCGTGTGTCCTTGCCGTTGCTCTCCTACGCCTCATCCATCCATACCAAAGCATCCATTGTCGTCCCTCCCTGCAATCTTCGTTCGTTCCATCGTAATCCATCTCCAATGACGATCATCTCGTCGCGACCTTCCACCCCCAAAGTGGAAGTCTTTCCAAATGTTCTTGTAGGTCGATCAAACTCGCCAACTCAATGCCGCCCTTTTCACCCATCACGGTACACTTGATTCTGAAGACTCCTTGATGGTCGGAGGAGTGCAAGGACCTTTCGTTGGAGGTGCACACCGGCTTGAGTGTGCCATTGTGGTGTTATGCAGTGCAAAATGACCGTAGTGGTCTTCCTACGATACGAAAATAGAATCACTATAGAGAAAACAGTGGAGGCCTTGAAAAGCACGGGCTACTGCTGTAACAATGTCAGTCCGGTGGAGCTCGTAAGTAGTATTGTGCCCACAATTCGTTGCTGGTTGGGTTCATTATATAGTAGTGTACGGGGATCAAAAGTTTTCCCGAAAGTCTCTCAAAAAGCTATCCTAAAACTCCGAACGTCTCTCAAAAAGCTATCCGAAAGTCTTTCATTTGACTTTTTCAGGCCTTTATAGCGAAATGAGAGACATTCGGGGAAACTTTCGTTTTTAGGGATAGGGTTAAACTTTGGAATGCAGTTGAAGTGGCACTGACAAGACAACTAGGGTCATTTTCTTTAAGAAGAGTCAATATGGAAGAGTAATGGAGACATCGACGGTCACTGGATGGTCTGTCCGAATGTCAGTCTAATTTTTGAAAGTTTCTCCGAACGTCTGTCATGAAAGTCCCTCATTTCACTCCTCTCTAAGGGGGTATGTTATCGGGCGCGCGGAGCATGGGCGGAGCATGGATATGGGGGGAGCAATGCATGCTCCACGATGCATGCTCCGCGCGTCTATATTATCGGTGGGCGGATGCAGAGATGCGGAGCATGCGCGGCGCGCGCGCTCAAAATCCTCGACCGTCACGGAAACGCGTATGGGTCGCCTTAAGTATGGAATCGAAAAGGAAGGAGAAGAGCAACTTTGGGAAGACGATGGCAAGCAAAGGGGTGGTTTCCGGACACAATAATCATTCCCTTTATAGACTACTTATCATTTAGAGTATCCATTGGATATTTCACCTGTTGTTCTGTTGGCCCTACGAGCTCATGTGGGAAAGACACGTCAATTTCCATGCTCTACGGAAACACAACCTCCACCATGAGGATGGAAAAGACTCCTAAAGAGCAAGGCAGCAACAGTTGGCCGACTATATGTACTTGTCTACAATACTAGTGCCTAGATAGACTCTGTCATCGCTTTTGTCCATGACAAATCCATCATCGGAAGACTTCGACTGTTCGACGCATTGAGTGTGTGGTGTGTGGGCGCGTGATTTTGCTTCCAACCATGCTCCACCCGCACTCTTCCTCCGCATGTAAATTTTACGGAGGAAAGCTCTATATCCGGGTTGGTTTGGCCTTTCTCCGCCCATATCATGCTCCGCACATGCTCCGCGCGCCCGATAATATACCCCCTAAGTTTTGGGCAGCTATATTATTATGGTTTGGGCCCGTCCGTCCTGTGGACGGACCGACCCTTTAGCTCAACAAAACCAATCTGTGCGCCCAGGGACCGACGGACGATTGAGAAGGAGTCATCGCTCCCAAGACGTTTCCAAGTTGCTTACGAAGCTTGTTGGGAGAATGATCAAATGACACCCAACAAGCAAACGTTGACGCGTCGGGAGCGTTGGATCTGACGAATGAGGATGTAGTCCCGCACCTGTCCCTACTCCCTACCGACATTGTGATGGTGACGAACCATGGCCTCGGCTCAACTGCGTCAGTCTCAGAACACCTGTCGTGATAGCTTTTCTGCACTGTCGTGGGTCGTGGTTCAAAGATAATGACGACTCTTCGGCAGCCAATGCATGTGAAGCGTACTATGACGGACTTTCATACAACTAGCTAGCTAGAGGAGTAGCTACCAGTTCCGCACCAGAACAGCTTTGTTTGCGTGGACCTATTTCGAGCGTGCCATGTCCACCATTTTGGCGCGCAGAGCGGCCCACAGAAGAAAACACTTGCATCCAACAAATAAAGACGCGCATTGCTTGTCCCCCGGATCATCCAAAGAGGAAGCAATAGACCAAACACCAGAAACACCGACCCGAGAGCAGCAAATCGTTCCTCGTTGTGCGCAAGACACACAACAGAAAAAAAGACAGACAGTCGTCGTAGGAGGATCCGGAAACGGCAGTACATCCATCATGGGTGGTTCGACGAAACGCATGTCCATGGACGAAAAGCGCAAGGCGATTTTGGACATTTACCATAGCAGCCAATCGGTCTATACGGAAAAGGAAATTTTGGCCTTGGCCGCCAAGGCAGGTGTCAATGCGAGCACGTACGTGACGATTCGAAAGGATGGTGATGTTGCTGAATGCATACAAGTGTGGAACAAAGAAGAATCTGGAGTCTCGTACCAACCAGTCATGCTCTCGTTCCACCTCGTTCCACCTCGTACTCATCCTTCTCCTTGTGTCATGTGTGTGTGTGTTATTTGTGGTTGGGACGGTCATTCCTCCTTTATTGTTGTACGAATGTATGTCTATACACAGCGTCGGTGACATTCACACGGGATTGGTGGACGATGGGTTGGTGGACAAGGAAAAGATTGGAGGATCCAATTATTTTTGGTCCTTTCCCTCCAAGGCCGATCGACAGGCCCAATTGGAACATGAACGGGTCCTGGTCGAACTCGAACAGTTGAAAGAGGAATTGGAACAAGCGGAACAAGCCTTGGCTTCGGCCAAGCGAGGACGCGAAGAAGAAGAAGACGAAGAAGAAGACGAACAACAAGTGGAGGGCGAAACCACGAACCAGGAGAACCAAGCAGCAGCCCCACAGGATCCACAAGAGGAGACGACAACAACGAATGCCGACACCACCAAGCCAGTCGACAAGAACGACGACGACAAGGATGAGATTCCTCGTCGACGATCCCACAAATTGGCCCGATTGTCCAGTTTGACACTGGAACGGACCGCCTTGGAAACCGAATTGGCATCTCTCAAGGAAAATGATCCCCAAGCCTTGGCCGATTTGCAACACGAACTGAATCTCGTCATTCAAGGCGCCAATCGATGGACGGACAATATTTACAATTGCCAAACCTACCTCGTCAAGAAACGAGGCATGAACAAAAAAGATGTGGTACGAACGAACGAAATGAATTAACGAACGACATGTTGTGGACTTGTACCAATACCGTTGATGTCTCACATGTGTGCGTTTGTTGTGCCGTGTGTTTGGGTATGATCTTGTTGTTGTTGTTGTTGTTGTTTGTATCCACAGAATCGCATGTTGGGTATTACCGATGCCTTTGATTACCCCGAAGACAAGATTCCCAAATAGTAGTAGTAGCGCAAGGGGAAGACATTCTGTTGGAGTATGGATATGGCCGTCTGTTGGATATGGTGGGAGTATCACAGAGCCGTTGTCACTCCACGAGAGTGCTGCGACGATTCACAGTGAATGGGACCGTCGCACGCCATTGTCTACAACCGGCAATCTTCTTCGATCCTACCGTTTTTGATGGACAATCGACAGTCGGTATTTGTGGGGGATGCTTTCTCATCAATACATTCATAATAATGGTCTACACACTGCTGCAATGGTCCCTACTCTATACTGCTTAGTATATTGCCAGAGATTCTACATGGCACCAGAGTGATATTAGAGGATTGGAACGTGTGCCGTCTCGGACCCAACCAACAGTAGGAACAACAACACCAAGGAGGAGGAGGAGGCCTCGAATATCGCTCGTACATTGTAGCAGAGAGGCACCTATTGGTTTGAAATTTTGGATGCTTGCTGTTGCAAGAGTTGAATCATTTCACGGAGTGCTTGCGTCAAGGTCCGTTCGGGTTCCTGGAGAAGGAATGAGAGTGTGTTGTTGTTGTTGTTGGTACTCGTCGTGTTGGTGCTGTTGCGGAATGTGGAGGGTCTCGGTAGTAACAAGTGTCGTAATTTGGGAGTATCGAGTGCCGTGGTGTGGGGGGCAAACTGTGCCGTACTGGTATTGGTATACGTCAGGACGGGGGCCGTCCAATACGGGTGATACAGACGTTGCAAATCGGCATGCACCACGGCTGGTATCTGATAGGCGACCGCTTGACTGAGAAAGCCCGTCAATCGGGAATGCGAGTTGAGTCCAAAATACTGGGGTGTCGTCTGGGGATCGACGAGGGGCACCAAAACATGACACTGTGTGGCAATGCTCCGTTGAAAGTCGACAAAATCATCGTGTTGCACGACCGTGACACGATCCGGACCCCACACTGTTTTGGCATAGTCGCGTGGCAAACCGGAGGACATGCGAGCATGCAACAAGACACGAAAGGTTGGATGTTGTTGCTGCTGTTGCTGTTCTTCCTGAACCAATTGGTTCAAGGCATGTACCAAGGCGGTTTGTTTCTTGCTTCCACTGGGACACAGCGTAATAGTGGTTTTGTTCTTCTTGTTGTTGTTGCTGCTGCTGTTATTGGTTGTACCGATTCTTGTGGAAGTATCAAATTGCGGCAAATCGACCGTCTGAAAATGACAGGCAGGTTCGAGAGGCGAGATCCAACAGACTTGTCGGGTGTCGGGTGCGACATGTTGGGGTGAACATCGACCACAACTGGTATGCGCGAGACAAAAATGCTGGTTCGGTGCCTGCGACATCCATTGCGCAAAAGATTGGTACCTGGCCGCATCGCAACTAATGCCAATCTTGGCACGATAGTTGCGATCGTAGGCCGTATAGCGGACCATGCGTCCAAATTGGGCCAGTGTGCCATCGGCTCGGCGCCGAATCGTTCCGGCCAAAGTGGTATTGAAATACCGGGAAAAACTCGTCTTGGACACGGAACTGCCATTGGCATATTGCTGTTTGTGGTGGGAATGGTGTTCGGCCAGGGCAACGTCAAAGACAATTGGCTGTGTACCCGTACTGCAATTGATACGATGCCACGGCAAGGGATATCGCAATATAGTACTTTCGATCACTTCGTAATGATAATCCACCTTGTTTTCTAACGCCACACTGCATGGAGGAGCGCCCGGAGTTCCCAGTTCCAACAAGGGTTGCTGTAACAAGGCGGCGCGGTCGGCCGCCGATTGCACCAACAGTGGTGCGTCAACCTCAGCCGCTGAACTGGATGATGATTCGGTCGACGACAAGGACGATTCGGTCGACGATTGCACGATCAGTTGGGGAGCATCGACCGTCGATGACGATAATGACGACAAGGATAAGGATGATGATTTGGTCGACGATTCGGGGAGGGACGATGGCGGCTTGGGAATCCAGGCTTGTGCATCGTACTGCAGCGACTGGCTGGCCGTTCTGGCAATGGTGGTACTGTAAGAAATTGACCACAACGTGTAAGGCAGCGCGAGCAGCATCCACACCATCAAGGTCCGGGGGAACGAGTAGTGTCTCGTTGCGCGAGCAACAGCAGCAACCACAGAACCGGAGAAGGAGGGCGAATTATCGTGTTCCAGTGCTGTGTCATGGTTGTTGTTGTTGTGGTTGTTGTTTCTGGCAAGTGGCTGTCGTGGTTGTTGTTGTCGTCGTTCAGGTCGTAAAGTAGCTTGTGGTGGTAGTGCTTCTTGCTCCAGTCTCCGAGTCGACGACAACGACATTTTCATCAAAAAGATTCCTCCAACTCACGGTGTAGTACTTCGCAATCGATATTCCGAGTTCCGAGTGTTGGAAGATGAGAAACTGGATCGTCGTGTGAACGTTCCAATGCTCAGCTACAGAGAATCAAAAGGCTTCCTATGGAAATCACTTCTGAGGCCACTCCTTTACCGTCTGCAAAACAAAAACCGACAAATGGCATACCGGTATTTACACATCCAGCGCACCATTGGAATGGTAGTAGATGCGTTGAGCACATTGGTCCTTCACAAATTTGAGAGGAAAGATTCAACGGATGATGCGCTGGGGATGTGCGACACGCCGTCAAAACAACGGTTCCCCCCAAGACCCACATAGCGTCTGACTTTACTCTTCAAGAAACTATACTAATATTCTATACGCGTCTGCCGCTCTTCCGTTCCCCACATTTTCAAGTACTATTCTCGTTCCTTTTCATTCTCCATTGCTCCAAAATAATCCGTGTCGCTACCCGCTCCCTGGGAGACCCATGGCTCCACATTTCCGAAAGCGCATCTCGTGAAGGAACTACAGAGCATGATAGCATGATACCATGCCCCATGTACAAATACAAGAACTAAAATGTATAACCTTTACCATGGAATCACGAACGACCCAACCAAAATTTCATTTTTCTCCATGGGTTGACTCAATAATAGAATGACCAGGGCCTATCACGGGATCAGGCGTGGCCACTGACGTGTGACTGTCATTGATTTTGAATGTCACACGCTTGCCACATTGGTTGGGCGGCACGACCGTTCCTTGTGGACGCCCTTCTTCATTTCCAACACGCTCCTCGTCCGGAGGAGTGGGGTTGTCGGCCATAGTGTTTGTAGGAGCATGTCCCAGGAGTACATTGCGAAACTTACGGAACAAGGCTCCCTGCAGTGGTTTAGTCTAAAAGTCTGCGAGCATTTGCCCGGGCGGCCACCAGTCCCGTGGCTCCCACTGCTACTGCAGCAACGCCCACTGCAGCCGCAGCAGCTCCCACTCTTTCATGGATGCAAGGCTTGTGGAATGTCGAGGTGACACCCGAATCCACTACTACTGATAGTACTGCTCGTCTGTCCTTTCGCATGCCCAATGGATCGCGTGTCGTACGGTCCTTTTCTCCCTCTGATACAGTCCAAATGGTCTATGCCTTTGTCGCGGTACGTACATACTTTGGAGACGTTTGTGGTGTAAGGCCTGACTGGTTTTTGCGAGTGGATTTGCGTTTCTCATTGGTCCTTTCTTGTCATGTTTTCGTGTTCCGTTCTCTCTCGTTCTTCCATTGTGCCTGTCTCCATGATTCGTTTGTTTGGTGTGGTGGTACAGCAATCGCTCCGGGATGGTGACAAGGAAAAGGAGGACGAGTTGGTGACGAAACAATTTGCCCTCAAGGTGGGATTTCCACCTCGCGATTTGGCGTCGCAAATGGAACAAAGCATTCAAGAGGCCTCCTTGCATGGAGAAGCCGTCACGGTACGATGGATGTAACTGTAAATAACCAGCACCACCACAACGAGACAAGAGGATGCATGGTCACCAAAAAGTCCCTTTGGCGCACACACGGTAGTAGTTCCTATAGAGAATGGTATATAACAGTGAGTGGTGTGTGTGTGTTGTTTGTGCATAGATCGTTTCTCAATTGTAGATTGCGCATCCTTTCTAGTTCTAGAGAGGTGGATAGGAGTACTTGTTCCGACTTGAGGCGAGACATACAACTATTACTACAGCTAGGAGTAGCTACCACAGTTCCGCATCAGGAATGATGGCGTTCGACGGACGGGTAATTTTCGAGCGTGCCCTGTCCACTTTTTGGGCGCGCGGAGCGGCCCACAGAAGAAAACTTGCATCCAACAGAAAAACAGGCATCAGGATCAGGCATCATTGCTCCATCCCCGCAATACCAAACACCAGAAACACCAACCCGAGAGCAGCAAATCGTTCCTCGTCGTGCGCAAGACACGCAACAGAGAAAAAGACAGACAGTCGGCGTAGGAGGATTCAGAAAACGGCAGTACATCCATCATGGGTGGTTCGACGAAACGCATGTCCATGGACGAAAAGCGCAAGGCGATTTTGGACATTTACCATAGCAACCAATCGGTCTACACGGAAAAGGAAATTTTGGCCTTGGCCGCCAAGGCAGGTGTCAATGCGAGCACGTACGTGCCGATTCGAAAGGATGGTTAATGCATGAGTGGAACACGGAATCTCGAGTCTCTTACCAACACTAACCTTTTGTTGTCGACCATGGGTTTGACGTTTTTCCTCCTCCTGACGGTCCTCCTTTCTTTTGGTACGAACGAATGTCTATACACAGCGTCGGTGACATTCATACGGGATTGGTGGACGATGGGTTGGTGGACAAGGAAAAGATTGGGGGATCCAATTATTTTTGGTCCTTTCCCTCCAAGGCCGATCGACAGGCCCAATTGGAACATGAACGAGTCTTGGTCGAAATCGAACAGTTGAAACAGGAATTGGAACAAGCGGAACAAGCCTTGGCTTCGGCCAAGCGAGGACGCGAAGAAGACGAGGAAGAAGACGAACAACAAGTGGAGGGCGAAGCCACGAACCAGGAGAACCAAGCAGCAGCCCCACAGGATCCACCAGAGGAGACGACGCCAACGAATAGCGACACCACCAAGCCAATGGACAAGAACGACAACGACAAGAACGACGATATTCCTCGTCGACGATCCCACAAATTGGCCCGATTGTCCAGTTTGACGCAGGAACGGACCGCCTTGGAGACCGAATTGGCATCTCTCAAGGAAAATGATCCCCAAGCCTTGGCCGATTTGCAACACGAACTGAATCTCGTCATTCAAGGCGCCAATCGATGGACGGACAATATTTACAATTGTCAAACCTACCTCGTCAAGAAACGAGGCATGAACAAAAAAGATGTGGTACGAACGAACGAAATGAATGAACGAACGACATGTTGTGGACTTGTACCAATACCGTTGATGTCTCACATGTGTGCGTTTGTTGTGCCGTGTGTTTGGGTATGATCTTGTTTTGTTGTTATTGTTGTTGTTTGTATGCACAGAATCGCATGTTGGGTATTACCGATGCCTTTGATTACCCCGAAGACAAGATTCCCAAATAGTAGTAGTAGCGCAAGGGGAAGACATTCTGTTGGAGTATGGATATGGCCGTCTGTTGGATATGGTGGGAGTATCACAGAGCCGTTGTCACTCCACGAGAGTGCTGCGACGATTCACAGTGAATGGGACCGTCGCACGCCATTGTCTACAACCGGCAATCTTCTTCGATCCTACCGTTTTTGATGGACAATCGACAGTCGGTATTTGTGGGGGATGCTTTCTCATCAATACATTCATAATAATGGTCTACACACTGCTGCAATGGTCCCTATTCTATACTGCTTAGTATATTGCCAGAGATTCTACATGGCACCAGAGTGATATTAGAGGATTGGAACGTGTGCCGTCTCGGACCCAACCAACAGTAGGAACAACAACACCAAGGAGGAGGAGGAGGCCTCGAATATCGCTCGTACATTGTAGCAGAGAGGCACCTATTAGTTTGAAATTTTGGATGCTTGCTGTTGCAAGAGTTGAATCATTTCACGGAGTGCTTGCGTCAAGGTCCGTTCGGGTTCCTGGAGAAGGAATGAGAGTGTGTTGTTGTTGTTGTTGGTACTCGTCGTGTTGGTGCTGTTGCGGAATGTCGAGGGTCTCGGTAGTAACAAGTGTCGTAATTTGGGAGTATCAAATGCAGTGGTATGGGGTGCAAACTCTGCCGTACTAGTATTGGTATACGTCAGGACGGGGGCCGTCCAATACGGGTGATACAGGCGTTGCAAATCGGCATGCACCACGGCTGGTATCTGATAGGCGACCGCTTGACTGAGAAAGCCCGTCAATCGGGAATGCGAGTTGAGTCCAAAATACTGGGGTGTCGTCTGGGGATCGACGAGGAGCAACAAGACCTGACACTGTGTGGCAATGCTCCGTTGAAAGTCGACAAAATCATCGTGTTGCACGACCGTGACACGATCCGGACCCCACACTGTTTTGGCATAGTCGTGTGGCAAACCGGAATACATTCGAGCATGCAACAAGACACGAAAGGTTGGATGTTGTTGCTGCTGTTGTTCTTCCTGAACCAATTGGTTCAAGGCATGTACCAAGGCGGTTTGTTTCTTGCTTCCACTGGGACACAGCGTAATAGTGGTTTTGTTCTTCTTGTTGTTGTTGTTGCTGCTGCTGTTATTGGTTGTACCGATTCTTGTGGAAGTATCAAATTGCGGCAAATCGACCGTCGGAAAATGACAGGCAGGTTCGAGAGGCGAGATCCAACAGACTTGTCGTGTGGCGGGTGCGACGTGTGCGGGTGAACATCGACTACAACTGGTATGCATGAGACAAAAATGCTGGTTCGGTGCCTGCTTCATCCACTTCGTAAAAGACTGGTACCTGGCCGCATCGCAACTAATGCCAATCTTGGCACGATAGTTGCGATCGTAGGCCGTATAGCGGACCATGCGTCCAAATTGGGCCAGTGTGCCATCGGCTCGGCGCCGAATCGTTCCGGCCAAAGTGGTATTGAAATACCGGGAAAAACTCGTCTTGGACACGGAACTGCCATTGGCATATTGCTGTTTGTGGAAGGAATGGTGTTCGGCCAAGGCGACGTCAAAGACAATTGGCTGTGTACCCGTACTGCAATTGATACGATGCCACGGCAAGGGATATCGCAATATAGTACTTTCGATCACTTCGTAATGATAATCGGCCTTGTTTTCTAACGCCACACTGCATGGAGGAGCGCCCGGAGTTCCCAGTTCCAACAAGGGTTGCTGTAACAAGGCGGCGCGGTCGGCCGCCGATTGCACCAACAGTGGTGCGTCAACCTCAGCCGCTGAACTGGATGATAATTCGGTCGACGACAAGGACGATTCGGTCGACGATTGCACGATCAGTGGGGGAGCATCGACCGTCGATGACGATACTGACGACAAGGATGATGATTCGGTCGACGATTCAGGGAGGGACGACGATGGTGGCTTGGGAATCCAGGGTTGTGCATCGTAGTGCGGGGAATGACTGGCCGTACTGGAAATGGTGGTACTGTGGGAAATCGACCACAACGTAAAAGTCAGCACGAGCAGCATCGACAACCATGTCCGGATGAACAAGTGGTGTCTCGTTGCCCCCGCAGCAGTAGACGAACCGGAGGAGGATGGAGAATCCTCTTCCAGTTTCGTGGCATGGCGGTTTTTACTGTTGATGATGGCGAGTGGCTGTCGTTGTCGTTGTCGTCGTCCAGCTAGAATAGTAAATTGTGCTTCTTTCTGTCCAGTCTCCGAGTCGACGACAACGACATCTCCATGCTGATGGGACATTTTCCAAGTTTTTTTTCAGATGTGAGAAAAATGAGGATGAGGATTGAGATTGAGGATGTTCCAACCGAGTGGAAAGGTAAGACGGGTAAGTTTTGGGGAATAGGGAAATGAGGGACTTTTAGAGGAACATATAGAAGGACTTTCGGATAAATAGTAAACACTATTACGCTGTGTCGCAGTGGAACCAAGAAACAAACCGCCTTGGTACATGCCTTGAACCAATTGGTTCAGGAAGAAGAACAACTACAACAGGGCAAAACCAATCATTCTTCACCCGAACCAACCTTTCGTGTCTTGTTGCATTCTCGTTCTTCTGGTCTCCCTCCCGACTATGCCAAAACAGTGTGGGGTCCGGATCGTGTCAATGTCGTGCAACACGATGATTATGTCGATTTTCAACGGAGCATTGCCACCCAGTGTCACATTTTGGTGTCCTTTGTCGATCCCAAGACGACGCCCCAGTATTTTGGAATTACCGGTCACTGGATGGTCTGTCCGAATGTCAGTCTAATTTTTGAAAGTTTCTCCGAACGTCTGTCATGAAAGTCCCTCATTTCACGTTTTGGGCAGCTATATTATTATGGTTTGGGCCCGTCCGTCCTGTGGACGGACCGACCCTTTAGCTCAACAAAACCAATCTGTGCGCCCGGTCAAGAAGGGACCGACGGACGATTGAGAAGGAGTCATCGCTCCCAAGACGTTTCCAAGTTGCTTACGAAGCTTGTTGGGAGAATGATCAAATGACCCCCAACAAGCAAACGTTGACGCGTCGGGAGCGTTGGATCTGACGAATGAGGATGTAGTCCCGCACCTGTCCCTACTCCCTACCGACATTGTGATGGTGACCATGGCCTCGGCTCAACTGCGTCAGTCTCAGAACACCTGTCGTGATAGCTTTTCTGCACTGTCGTGGTTCAAAGATAATGACGACTCTTCGGCAGCCAATGCATGTGAAGCGTACTATGACGCACGCTGTTTCGAAATAAATTCATAATGGTACAAACAAACCGCCGCGATGGTTCCTTTTCTATACATGGTATAGTAGTACTACCTAGATTCTACATGGCACCAGTGGTAACGTGTCATGTCTCGGATCCAGCCAGCCACCAACAACAGTAGAAAGGAGGAGAAGTTGGCCGTGGCCTCAGATATCGCACGTACATATTGTACGAGAGAGGCCTCCCTCTACCTACCTATTAGTTTGGCACTTTGGATGCATGTTGTTGTTGCTGTTGCTGTTGTTGTTGCTGTTGCTGTTATTGTTGTTGCAAGCGTTGAATCATTTCACGGAGTGCTTGCGTCAAGGTCCGTTCTGGTTCCTTCAGGACCAATGGCATTTTGATGCTCGTCGTGCTGTTGGGCGGTTTTGCTATCAAGTGTCGCAATTCGGGTGTATCGAGTGCCGTGGTATGGGGGGCAAACTGTGCCGTACTCGTATTGGTATAGGTCAGGACCGGTGCCGTCCAATACCGTTGATAAATGCGCTGCAAATCGGCATGCACCACGGCCGGGATCCGATAGGCCGCCGCTTGACTGACAAACCCCGTCAATTTGGATTGGGTGAGTCCAAAATACTGGGGCGTCGTCTCGGGATCCACGAGGGGCACCAAAATGTGACACTGTGTGGCAATGCTCCGCTGAAAGTCGACATAATCATCGTGTTGCACGACACTGACACGATCCGGACCCCACACTGTTTTGGCATAGTCGGGTGGAAGGCCGGAAGAACGAGAATGCAACAAGACACGAAAGGTTGGTTCGGGTGAAGAATGATTGGTTTTGCCCTGTTGTAGTTGTTCTTCTTCCTGAACCAATTGGTTCAAGGCATGTACCAAGGCGGTTTGTTTCTTGGTTCCACTGGGACACAGCGTGATAGTGTTTTTATGGTTCTGGTGGTTGATTGTACGAATTGGGGTCGTATCAAATTGCGGCAAATCGACCGTCGGAAAATGACAGGCCGGTTCGAGGGGCGACACCCAACACACTTGTCGGGTGTCAGGTGCCACTTGTGGGGGTGTACATCGCATGCAAATACCATGCAAGACACAAAAATGTTTGTGGGGTCCCTGCGTCATCCATTTCAAAAAGCGCAATCGCACCGAATCGCAACTAATGCCAATCATGGCATGATAATTGCGATCGTGGGCCGTATAGCGGACCATGCGTCCAAATTGGGCCAGTGTGCCATCGGAACGACGTCGAATTGTTCCGGCCAAGCTGGTATTGAAATACCGGGCAAAACTCGTTTTGGAAACCGAACTGCCATTGGCATGAGCATTTTTGTACAAGGAATTGAGTTCGGCCAAGGCGACATCAAAGACAATGACGGTCGACGTACTGCAATTGAGACGATGCCAGGGCAAGGGATATCGCAAAATGGTACTTTCAATCACTTCGTAATGATAATCGGCCTTGTTTTCCAAGGCCACAATACACGGAGGAGCACCCGGAGTGCCCAATTCCACCACGGGGTGTTCACGTAACAAGGCGGCGCGGTCAGCGGCCGATTGCACCAACAGTGGGGCGTCGACTGTCGCCGATGACGATGACGACAAGGATAAGGATGACGATTCGGTCGACAATTCAGGGAGAGACGACGACGATGGTGGTGGCTTGGGAATCCAGGGTTGTGCATCGTACTCCAGGGAATGACTGGTTGTACTGGCAATGGTGGTACTGTGGGAAATCAACCACGCCGTGTGAGACAGCACAACCAGCATCCACACCCATGTCCGGGTGGACAAGTGCTGTCTCGTTGCCCCGGAGGAGGATGGATCATCGTTGCTTTCCAGTGATGTTGTATCAGGGCTATTGTTGTGGTTGTTTCTGGCAAGTGGCTGTGGTTTGTGTTGTTGTCGTCGTCCAGGTGGTATCGTAGATTGTGGTGGTAGTGCTTCCTTCTCCAGTCTCCGAGTCGACGACAAGGACAACGTCTCCATGGTGGGAAGATCTCCGCAAAGTTTTTTTGGAAGGAAGGGGTCATCTTTCGGTGTCATCTGTCATCCCCCAACGGAAAAACTCCGAGCCAGGCGTGCCTTGGGGGCAGCTTTGTTTTGGGTCCTGTCGACTGCCCCCCCCATTGTTGGGAAAGGGGGCGCCCTTGCACCTTTTTTCTGGTCCATCCATCACTCTCATTTTTGTGGTGCTGGGTTTGCCAACGACGAGAGAGGAGAGATTGACCATGCCCAGCAATCCCCAATTGGATGTTCCCATTACCTTGACAGGTCTCTTTCCACCCGAAGAAGATGACAATGATGATGATGAAACGGATTGCAACGACGACCACGACAACAAGGACGATCACGACGACGACCATCATGCCAATTGCTACGAGGTTCAATCCTTGACGGTGTGTGATCGGACCTATTTCGTTCGTCAATACGATTTTCATTCGCACAATGCCAATTGTGTCTGGCCCGGTACCTTTGTCTTGGCCGAGTACTTGTTTTCACAAACCAAAACGACCAAAACCGACCAAACTAATACAGATACAGTGTGGGGACACGTGTTGGAATTGGGAACGGCCACGGGCTTGTTGGCCATGCGATTGCATCATGCCTCGCGTGTCTATCATCATCATGGCAAGAATGCCGAGGATGATTCGCAAAACGTCATTATTTGCGATTCGGTCACCACCTCGGATGTAGACGACGATCAAGTGACACACAATGTCGAATGGAATTATCAACGCAATGGTATACTACAAGGAACCATGGAGAACGACAGGGACAAGAACACTCCACCTCCAATTCATATCCCTCATACCTGGGGGACCGGATGGGAGAAGTCTGTACAACGCCGAAAAACCCAACTCCAACTGCAGCAGCAGATTCGATCGACGTTTGATACGATTGTGGCCAGTGATATTTTACTCTATGTGTCCGCTTACCCCGCCTTGGTCCAAACCGTGACCGAACTCTTTGCAATGGACCGCAGTCCAGCGCCAGACACTGACACTCACGAACGTAGTTCTCCACAACGACAACAACAACTGATTTTGAGTTGGAATCGACGCATGAAGGAAAGTGCCTCATTTTTTCAACTCATGGAACACGCCGGCTTTGCTTGGAAGCATGAGGGAAACTGTGTCTATACCTTTGTCCAGGTACCACGAGTTGAATAATCTGTTGTGTGTGTGATGGTGCTCGTTGTGAGAGAGCGTGTGTGTGAAACGTGGAGCAACAAAGTCTCGTTTCTGTAGAGATGGAGATTCTCTAGAGAGAGTAAAGACACATTCTACTGAAAAAAGAGATTGATCGATCGTGGAGGTTGCCAAGGAAACCACATTCGCGGTTGTACGTACGGCAACCACGATTGACGATAACAAGTCGCAACGAACCACCAGCCGGCAAGCGTGTGGAACTTTGGAACGTGGAGGTTGTCAAGGAACGGCGGTGGTATGTACAGCGACATCGATGTTGCAACGAGTTCTTTTTCCCTCGAAAACTCGAAAACACCAAAGTACCAACGAGCGTGTGGAACGTTGAAACGTGTACATCTTCCCGCAGTCAGACTTTGTCGTCGGTAGAGGCACCATAAAACACCATTGTTTCGTCTTGATTGCAACTAGGAATACAGAATGGATGTGACAGAACAAGTACACTTGTCTGGCCTTGTGTTGGGCAGTAATCCAGAAGAACCAGCAGAGTGGACCCGAAATGACCAAAACTGGCCTCCCCTTGAGCTGTCTGTGCACGCCTCTGTTGTCGTGCATCCTCCAAACAACAACAACGAAATAATGGTTGTGGTAATAGGAGGCAAAAAACGGTTTAATTACGAAAATTCAGTGTTCCTCCTTTTGAATCCTGCTGAGCAATCTACCTGCAAACAGTGGATTAAAGGGCCAGGTATGAATGAAGCGAGATCAGCTCATGCTGCGGTTGTCTGCAACGACAGCGTGTACGCCATTGGGGGACACAAGGTTGATTCCGTCCTGAACACCATTGAACGGATTGACATCATAGATCTTCTCTCACCCGAGAATCGTGATAAGGAAAACCCATGGTAGACACTGACATGTCGATTGTCGGATGGGAGATTCGCCTGTTCCGCGGTGACGATTCACAACAGGTACATTGTTGTGGCTGGTGGATGGGGTAGTAGGGATGTAAAATATTTGACATCGGTTGAAATAATTGATACCGTGCAAGAAAGTTCACCATATATCTTTCCAGGCCCACCCCTGAACGTGCCTCGTCAATATTTCGGAATGACTGTAATCGGTTCCTACATTTATGTTGTTGGTGGTACATCTCACGACTCCTCAGCAGAAGCCTTGAGATCAATCGAGAATTTGAAAGTGCGTGATTCACGTGATGAAAAGACAAGCATCAACGGAACATCTGTGTCTCCACCTTCTTTGTCATGGACGAAACATCAGGAATTGGCTTTGAGTGAACCTCGCTATGCGCATGCTGTGGCTCGAGTTGGATCATGCTTGGTCGTATCAGGAGGTTGCCCCTGTTTTGGTCAGCCTCCTTTACGGTCTGTTGAAGTAATGGACACAAAACGCAACAAAGTGTGGAAAATTGTCCCAGAATTGACTGTCCCACGCATTTGGCACACCATGGTTTCGATTTCGACGGGTATTGTTTGTATATCTGGTGGTAGGAGAGTTGACTTCTGTGAAATACTGTCATTGATGGACAAGAACTCGGTCGTGTTTCGGAATTTGTTGCTGGGTAAAAATGGGACACATCCATGTTTGAAGAAAATGTAAGCCGACTCGATAGACTGGTATTTGTATCAAAGTGAAACTAATCTTAAACTATCATCATTACATCGAACTGTGTTATGGCAATTGTGGACAGATGGACTTGTTCGCTTGTTCCTTAGGTCGAATCTTTGCTTTGGTACCCATGAATCTACTATTCATGACAAACAGCGTAATGATAGAGTTAGGCAAGGAATTGGCACTTGGAGATGGTTTGCATTTTTTAAGACCACAAAATTGCCATGCGTAATCCACAACACGACCAGCAGGGCAAACGACAAAAGAGGAATCATGAGGCAGTGCATCCTGATTTTGGACGTCTCGTATTGGCTGATAAGGAGCGGCAAACCACTACTACAGGAGTTGTGAAAACCACCACCACAAGAATTGACCAATAGCCACCCAGCTTGCAATGGTATGCGTTATTCCAGACCAATTTTCTTGTGAAGGGTCGTGTGTGGTTTGCGAGATTTGTTTGGGACCAAAGAACTGGTCTTGTCGTTCTACCCAAAGGAACCCACCAAGATTTGCATGGATCAACATGGAGCCACCATAACGAGACCAGACTGTAAAACCGGTTGATCGGGCAAGGGTTCTTGGTTCACCGGAGACGATTCACCTTTGGCAGCCAATGTTTCTGGTTTCTCGATTGATCCACCATGGCTGCCGGTGAAGCATCATCCACCAAGTATGTGACTGCCGGAGCATTCCCATCCAACAAGTACCGCAATCGAAAAATGTGCTCCTTGACGGCGTTCCAAAACAATGCGCAAGGCTGGCCGAAATGTATTCAACACGACACTATCCGTCCAAGAATCGTTCGGTTCTACGTTCAGAGTGTCTTGAGGAGGAGAAGAAGAAGCCGAGACAAAAAGCCTTGTCCAAGGATAGCAGTGCTGCTGCTGGGATACAAACCACCTGCCTTTTTCACCATACGATACTTGGTGCAGTCCGCCAGACCCACTACTTTGGCCATGTGGCCAAATGAAGTGACAGAATGGGTTCCTCCGGTCGAATCGGAGGCAATGGGCAATGGGACGACGACCATACCGTTCATCGTCGTCTCGTCGCTCGGCAACAAACCAATCAACCAGCGAAGATCGAACCACTCTCTCTCTCTGTGCCGTTGCTAGTCGTGTCGTCTTTGGCATGGAAGAGAATGGACTGCTTGAGAGAAGTCTCAGAGCAGAGAAGGCGCCATCGTTTATCTTACACATGGTTGACGGTTGACGCCATCATCATCCTCATCGTTGATCGTTGCAATCTAATGTAGCGTCTGTTCGCTGTACGCGGTTCTAGTTGAACGCGTCGGGCGAGCCGCGCGCCAGAAAAGCGCACCGTGCTCCCCACAACAATCTCCAAGAAAGAGAAAGCAACCAGATTCCGCAGAAAGAGAAGAGAAACAAACATACCTTACCCTCTCGATCTTGATCCTCTCGAACACAGTCTAGAATGTCGAAAAGCATTGATCCACTCCGACCAACCACAGCAGAAATCAAGTACAAAAGTCGTTAGCACATGACAGAACATGAGAAGAAAAGGAGAAAACGATACACGGTCCAGCTTGGTCGGCACCGTCACCTTTAAGAATCTATCGTTTGCCAAGAAGAGCCACGTAGTCTGTCAATCCGAAGGATTTCCACCTCCATAATCGCAGGCTCTTTTCGTGTTGCGGTTTTTACAAATCTAAATGCAGGATCGCGTACCTCGACAGTCCAAGAGGAACATGAACGTGCACCCAGCAGCGGTTCGGAACGTATTGAACGTTTCAAGATACAATAGCGTGGAGATGCCCACTTTGGAAGGAACTCGTTGAGACTCATGGCACATACAGCAAAAAAATATACCCGTAGGCATTACACTGGGTTCGGTCGTAACTGCATGTTTGACAGGAGCCGTTCGGTCGTCAATGCATGAGTTTGACAAGCACCGACAGAAACCTACAAAACAAACTGGCGGGCAATCACACAATTTCAGATCCGACTAGGAGGGAAACTTGTCTGAAGAGAAACACCATCACCATTGTTTTGTTTTCGACGGCAACATGGATGTGAGCAACCAAACACGCTTGTCTGGCCTCGTGATGGGAATTGATCAAGATGAACCAAAATGGACCAGAAATGACCAAGACTTGCCTCCCCTTGACCTTGAGCGGTATGGGGCCGCCTCAGTTGTCGTGCATTCTCGAGCCAACAACATGGAAGAAATGGTTGTGGTAGTAGGAGGCGAAAAACTGGGAGAGCACGCAAACAATTCAGTGTTTCTCCTGAATGCTGCTAAAGAATCTAAATGCAGACAGTGGATACAAGGGCCACATATGAATGAAGCGAGATTATGGCACGCTGCGGTTGTCTGCAACGGCAGCGTGTACGCCATTGGTGGAAACAATGACCATCATTCCCTCCTGAACACCATTGAGCGCATAGACATCATTGACCTGCTCTCAGCCAAGAAACGTGATAAAGAGAACCTTTGGAAAACACTGACGTGTCGATTGTCCAAAGCAAGAAAGGACTGTTCCGCTGCCGCGATTGACAACAGGTATATTGTTGTAGTTGGTGGATTGGGTGGATTGGGTGCGGTTCTAGAGGCTTTGGCATCTGTCGAAATAATTGACACCATGCACGAAAACCAACCAAATGTCTTCAATGGCCCACCCCTGAATGTGCCTCGTTATTGCTTCGGAATGACTGTGATTGGTTCGTGTATTTTTGTTGTTGGTGGTACATCGACAGGGGAATGCCTCAATTCAGTCGAGTGCTTGAAAATGAGTGACTCACGTGGTGACGGGACAAACAACAAGGGTGAATCGATAGTCCCTTCTTCTTTGTCATGGGCTATACATGTTGACTTGGCTTTGACTGAGTCTCGCTGGGGGCATGCTGTGGCTCGAGTTGGATCATGCTTGGTCGTATCAGGAGGTTGTCCCGGTAGTTCTTGGTATCGTTTACGGTCTGTCGAAGTAATGGACACAAAACGGAACAAAGTGTGGAAAATGGTTCCAGAAATGACTGTCCCACGCTCATATCACAATATGGTTACTCTTTCGACTGGTATCGTTTGTATATCCGGTGATGGAGAAAAATCCTGTGAGAGACTGTCATTGGTTGACCAGAACTCGGTCGTGTTTCGCAATTTGTTGTTGGGTACAAATGGTACACGTCTATGTTTAAAGGAAATGTAAACCGACTCAATAGACTGGTATTTGTGTCTAAGGAAAACTACCTTACACTCCTACATCGACGGACTTACTTTATGATGCCTATTGTGGACTGATGGCGGACAAGTTTGTTGTTCCTTAGGTTTCTTTGGTTTCTTTGATACCCACGAATGCACTTGGAGATGGTTTCCATTTTTATTTTTGGACCAAACGGACTGGTTCTCTTCTATGATTCTTTCGACGAATCACATGTGGCATCGCACTGGCAAGGTAGTATATGCTGGGGTGGTTGGTCGATCAATCGATCGGTCAATCTCATTCCAATGCGATGGCAACGGTCAACCACGCAGCCGTTCGCAGTTTGTCTCCTCTCTCTTCCTCTCTTCAGGGAACCAAACAGCAGCAAATGGTAACGCAACCATGCCGGCAGGGACGATGCTGACACCCACAACCACAAAAAGACAGGGACTGCTTTTTTGTTCAATGAACACTGCCTTTTCTTGATTTGGAGGATACAGTTCCATCCTTGACACGGCATGTAGCGCTTGAATCAAGGCTGCGATACTTTCACCGGTCACGAGACGATTGCCTCGGATCGAGATCACCAATGTAGGCAAGAGTGACTGCGCCAAATGTCGAATGTCGTCATCGTTTCAATCACAATCCACCAACCGCAATTCACTCAGTACAGAATAGGGAACATGGATGCTGCTGTACGAGGACGAGTTGGAAGGATGCGGTACCAAGAGCACCTTCACAACGACGGGTACAACAGTCGTGGCATTGGGCATGAGCAGTTTGAACAACCCACGAAAATTCCTGGTGACGCGTCGTGGCAAATTGTGAATCTGGTTGTTGTTGTTGTTGCTGCTAGCAACCGCAATCCTGGTCCTTGTCGATAAAGTAGTGTGGCTCCTGGAAGTGTCCAACAACGAGGACAAAGAACTCGCAGTATTCGTCGAGTGTCCTGGAGGATAGAGGATGTGAATCGTTTTCCAGTTTTGTGTCATGCTGTACTGTTGTTCCGCCATTGTTGCTTCCAGATTGATGTGGTCATGACCTCGGCTGGCATTGTCTGGAACTTCTTGCTTTTGCGTCAGATGCTATACAAAACGAGCTCTCCTCGCTTCATGTGCCGTTGTACCAGGTAGTAGATTCTAGAGGTAGTTCATGAAATTGTTGGTTCTCGACAGGAATGCGAGTTGAAAGCGGAGGAGGTGGTTGGTTGGTTCTTGTGCTGATGCTTGTTCTATGCGGTGATGATCATGGTGATGACGGTTGCCGACCATGAGCAGGAGGATTGTTCGAAGTAGGTAGTTGTGTGTTTTGTTGGTGTCATGCCGGCCTCATCAGATAGAGGCAAATCGCAGGGCCAATAAAGGCAAGAAAGTCATGCTCTCGTAGGAAGCATCTCCTACAACTTGACCAAATTGAGCCAGCCTTTCTTCGGCAGGGGTCGAACGTGAGCTGTTGAAATCACCGGGAAAACTGGTCTCTCTCTTGTTTCTTTGTTTCAATTCTTGTTGCCTTGACTCGTTTCATGAATGAAGTTTCGATGATCCACCCTGAACCCTGATTTCAAGGACGAGCTTCAAACTCTCCCTCTATATGGATCCATCGATCCGGCCTGCAACGCCATCTCGGTCACAGCTTCCCTCCCGTGACAAACCGTAGCCCAGAACGAAGCCCGATGTTACGAAAAGGGCAACAATATCCAGAGCATTCTGCTGTACTTGAGATGATACTAGAGGGGATTCTAAGCACTGCCTGATTGCTTAGTTGCTTCCAGGTTGTTTGATGGCTGGTGGATGTTGGATGCAAGTTTTTTATTCCCCGTTGTCCTTTTGCGCCCAAATGGATGGCACGACATGCTCGCAAAAGCGTTCACGCCCGTCGACGCATAAAAAACGCCACCATCGCCGCCTCTCATCGGTTGGGATTTGGGATCTGTAGGTGCGGCGAAAGCTTGAGAGAAACGTGGAGATGCTGATGAGGTCCGACTGTGGAGGCAACTCTCCTGAGAACCTTGAGACACAACCACAGAGAAACAAAAGAGCACCGCGCATGGATCAATCGTGCTTCGCTACTGCAAAGGAAAAGACCAACTGCGTTTGTACACGGCCTGTCATGTTCGATCGACAGGAACCACTCAATCGGAAACGTGACCAGTGATCTCTTTCCCTCGCCACGAAACTACCAACGAGCGTGTGGAACGTGGGAACTTGGAGATCCGTCTGCATTCGGACTTTGGAGGGAAAGTTGTCTGTCGAGACACCACAAAAAGACTATTCTTGACTGCAAGGAGGACTACAGAATGGATGTGAGAGAACAAGGGCGCTTGTCTGGCCTTGTGTTGGACAATGACCCAGAAGAACCATTATCATGGCTCAGAAATGATCAAGACTTGCCTCCCCTTGAGCGGTATGGGCACGCCTCTGTTGTGGTGCATCCTCCAAACAACATCAACGAACAAATTGTTGTGGTAGTAGGAGGCGAAACACTGGGAGAGTCTGCAACCAATTCAGTGCTCCTCCTTTTGAATGCTGCTGAAGGATCTAAATGCAAACAGTGGATTGAAGGGCCAGCTTTGAATGAAACGAGATCCTTCCATGCTGCGGTAGTCTGCAATGGCAGCGTGTACGCCATTGGGGGACACGATTACCGTCCTTTCCGCCTGAACACCATTGAACGGATTGATATCATTGATCTTCTCTCACCCAAGAAATGTGACAACAACAAACCATGGATGACACTGACATGTCGATTGTCCGAAGCGAAACACTGCTGTTCCGCTGCCACGATTCACAGCAGGTACATTGTTGTGATCGGTGGACGTGGAAAATTTGAAAGAGCTTTAACATCAGTTGAAATAATTGATGCCGTGCAAGAAAGTTCACCATATATCTTTCCAGGCCCATCCCTGAACGTGCCTCGTCAATATTTCGGAACGACTGTAATTGGTTCATGTATTTATGTCGTTGGTGGTACATCTCACGGCATAGCAGCAGAAGCCTTGCGATCAGTCGAGAATTTGAAAGTGAGCGATTCACACGGTGAAAAGACAAGCATCAACGGAACATCTGTGTTTCCACCTTCTTTGTCATGGACGAGACATGAGGACTTGGCTTTGAGTGAGCCTCGCTGGGGGCATGCTGTGGCTCGAGTTGGATCATGCTTGATCGTATCAGGAGGTTGTCCCGGTTTTGGTCAGCCTCCTTTACAGTCTGTTGAAGTAATGGACACAAAGCGGAACAAAGTATGGAAAATTGTCCCAGAATTGACTGTCCCACGCATTTGGCACACCATGGCTGCTCTTTCGACTGGTATCGTTTGTATATCTGGTTTCAGAAAAAAATCTTGTGAAAGGCTGTCGTTTATGGACAAGAACTCGGTTGTGTTTCGGAATTTGCTCTTGCCTACAAATGGTATACGTCCATGTTTGAAGGAAATGTAAACCGACTCGATGGACTAATATTTGTATCAAAGTGAAACTAATCTTATACTATCATCATTACATCGAGTCACTAGCTGTGTTATACCAATTGTGGACAGATGAGCTGTTTGCTTGTTCCTTAGGTCGAAACTTTGCTTTGGTACCCATGAATCTACTACTCATGGCAAACACCGTAATGATGGAGTTAGGCAAAGGATTGGCACTTGGAGATGGTTTGCATTTTTGGGGACCACATGGGCTGGTTCTCTTCTCTATGAAATGTTCTCTATCCATTTCGGTTTTCGGTTCTATCGACGGAACGCCAGTGTATACGATTCTCCATTAGCGTGCAAGACAAATGGCGTTATGAGCTCATCGAATCGATCGACACCAAACTTGCCCCCTCCTCGATCACTGCCCAAACAAGACCCATGAGTACCAATCAGCACCATATCGTGTAGTGTTGTATTGGGTGCCAACAACCAGGCCAGCAAGGGTGTCCAATCGTGACTAGGAATTCAAAGCCTTGCCAAAGGTCGACAACAACAGAAGACAATTAAGTTGGACAAAGCATTTATGGCGAAATAATTGCTTGTCCATGAGGAAAGAGTTTGTAGCATATCATTTTCCTCGGCTGATGCAGACGTACTGTGTCATCCTATTGAAGAGAAATGACCAAGCCATAGCGAGTGCAGGAAGGTTGCTTGAAAGAAACTAACGTTCTTGATAACCAGGCTCGAATCCTGTTGTGGCGGGATGCTGGTTCCATTTTGTTTTGTAATCAACGGATGTAATTGGCCGGGTCTGTTTGAGCTGCACCCGGCATGAGTTCCTGGATGGGGAACAAGGCTGAATAAACCAATACTGGCGAGTCGTTTTGCTGGGCAAGCCACAAATGGCCATGTGTATGAGACGAAACAGGGCAAACGACAAAAGAGGAATCATGAGGCAGTTCATCCTGATTTTGGACGCCTCGTTATGGTTGAGAAGGAGCGGCAAACCACTTCTACTGGAGTCGTGACCACCACATGAATTGACCAATAGCCACCCAGCTTGCAATGGTATGCGTTATTCCAGACCAATTTTCTTGTGAAGGGTCGTGTGTGGTTTGCGAGATTTGTTTGGGACCAAAGAACTGGTCTTGTCGTTCTACCCAAAGGAACCCACCAAGATTTGCATGGATCAACATGGAGCCACCATAACGAGACCAGACTGTAAAACCGGTTGATCGGGCAAGGGTTCTTGGTTCACCGGAGACGATTCACCTTTGGCAGCCAATGTTTCTGGTTTCTCGATTGATCCACCATGGCTGCCGGTGAAGCATCATCCACCAAGTATGTGACTGCCGGAGCATTCCCATCCAACAAGTACCGCAATCGAAAAATGTGCTCCTTGACGGCGTTCCAAAACAATGCGCAAGGCTGGCCGAAATGTATTCAACACGACACTATCCGTCCAAGAATCGTTCGGTTCTACGTTCAGAGTGTCTTGAGGAGGAGAAGAAGAAGCCGAGACAAAAAGCCTTGTCCAAGGATAGCAGTGCTGCTGCTGGGATACAAACCACCTGCCTTTTTCACCATACGATACTTGGTGCAGTCCGCCAGACCCACTACTTTGGCCATGTGGCCAAATGAAGTGACAGAATGGGTTCCTCCGGTCGAATCGGAGGCAATGGGCAATGGGACGACGACCATACCGTTCATCGTCGTCTCGTCGCTCGGCAACAAACCAATCAACCAGCGAAGATCGAACCACTCTCTCTCTCTGTGCCGTTGCTAGTCGTGTCGTCTTTGGCATGGAAGAGAATGGACTGCTTGAGAGAAGTCTCAGAGCAGAGAAGGCGCCATCGTTTATCTTACACATGGTTGACGGTTGACGCCATCATCATCCTCATCGTTGATCGTTGCAATCTAATGTAGCGTCTGTTCGCTGTACGCGGTTCTAGTTGAACGCGTCGGGCGAGCCGCGCGCCAGAAAAGCGCACCGTGCTCCCCACAACAATCTCCAAGAAAGAGAAAGCAACCAGATTCCGCAGAAAGAGAAGAGAAACAAACATACCTTACCCTCTCGATCTTGATCCTCTCGAACACAGTCTAGAATGTCGAAAAGCATTGATCCACTCCGACCAACCACAGCAGAAATCAAGTACAAAAGTCGTTAGCACATGACAGAACATGAGAAGAAAAGAAGAAAACGATACACGGTCCAGCTTGGTCGGCACCGTCACCTTCAAGAATCTATCGTTTGCCAAGAAGAGCCACGTAGTAGGTCAATCAGAAGGATTTCCACCTCCATAATCGCAGGCTCTTTTCGTGTTGCGGTCTTTACAAATCTAAATGCAGGATCGCGTACCTCGACAGTCCAAGAGGAACATGAACGTGCACCCAGCAGCGGTTCGGAACGTATTGAACGTTTCAAGATACAATAGCGTGGAGATGCCCACTTTGGAAGGAACTCGTTGAGACTCATGGCACATACAGCAAAAAAATATACCCGTAGGCATTACACTGGGTTCGGTCGTAACTGCATGTTTGACAGGAGCCGTTCGGTCGTCACTGCATGAGTTTGACAAGCATCGACAGAAACCTACAAAACAAACTGGCAATCACACAATTTCAGATCCGACTAGGAGGGAAACTTGTCTGAAGAGAAACACCATCACCATTGTTTTGTTTTCGACGGCAACATGGATGTGAGCAACCAAACACGCTTGTCTGGCCTCTTGATGGGAATTGATCAAGATGAACCAAAATGGACCAGAAATGACCAAGGCTGGCCTCCCCTTGACCGGTATGGGCACGCCTCAGTTGTCGTGCATTCTCGAGCCAACAACATGGAAGAAATGGTTGTGGTAGTAGGAGGCGAAAAACTGGGAGAGCACGCAAACAATTCAGTGTTTCTCCTGAATGCTGCTGAAGAATCTAAATGCAGACAGTGGATACAAGGGCCACATATGAATGAAGCGAGATTATGGCACGCTGCGGTTGTCTGCAACGGCAGCGTGTACGCCATTGGTGGAAACAATGACCATCATTCCCTCCTGAACACCATTGAGCGCATAGACATCATTGACCTTCTCTCAGCCAAGAAACGTGATAAAGAGAACCTTTGGAAAACACTGACGTGTCGATTGTCCAAAGCAAGAAAGTACTGTTCCGCTGCCGCGATTGACAACAGGTATATTGTTGTACTTGGTGGATTGGGTGGATTGGGTGCGGTTCTAGAGGCTTTGGCATCGGTTGAAATAATTGACACCATGCACGAAAACCAACCAAATGTCTTCAATGGTCAACCCCTGAATGTGCCTCGTTATTGCTTCGGAATGACTGTGATTGGTTCGTGTATTTATGTTGTTGGTGGTACATCGAAAGGGGAATGCTTCAACTCAGTCGAGTGCTTGAAATTGAGTGACTCACGTGGTGACGGGACAAACAACAAGGGTGAATCGATATTCCCTTCTTCTTTGTCATGGGCTATACATGTTGACTTGGCTTTGACTGAGTCTCGCTGGGGGCATGCTGTGGCTCGAGTTGGATCATGCTTGGTCGTATCAGGAGGTTGGGCCGGTAGTTCTTGGTCTCGTTTACGGTCTGTCGAAGTAATGGACACAAAACGCAACAAAGTGTGGAAAATGGTTCCAGAAATGACTGTCCCACGCTCATATCACAATATGGTTACTCTTTCGACTGGTATCGTTTGTATATCCGGTGTTGGAGAAAAATCCTGTGAGAGACTGTCATTGGTTGACCAGAACTCGGTCGTGTTTCGCAATTTGTTGTTGGGTACAAATGGTACACGTCTATGTTTAAAGGAAATGTAAACCTACTCAATAGACTGGTATTTGTGTCTAAGGAAAACTACCTTACACTCCTACATCGACGGACTTACTTTATGATGCCTATTGTGGACTGATGGCGGACAAGTTTGTTGTTCCTTAGGTTTCTTTGGTTTCTTTGATACCCACGAATGCACTTGGAGATGGTTTCCATTTTTATTTTTGGACCAAACGGACTGGTTCTCTTCTATGATTCTTTCGACGAATCACATGTGGCATCGCACTGGCAAGGTAGTATATGCTGGGGTGGTTGGTCGATCAATCGATCGGTCAATCTCATCCCAATGCGATGGCAACGGTCAACCACGCAGCCGTTCGCAGTTTGTCTCCTCTCTCTTCCTCTCTTCAGGGAACCAAACAGCAGCAAATGGGAACGCAACCATGTCGGCAGGGACGATGCTGACACCCACAACCACAAAAAGACAGGGACTACTTTTTTGTTCAATGAATACTGCCTTTTCTTGACTTGGAGGATACAGTTTCATCCTTTGCACGGCATGTAGCGCTTGAATCAAGGCTGCGATACCTTCACCGGTCACGAGACGATTGCCTCGGATCGAGATCACCAATGTGTACAAGAGTGACTGCGCCAAATGTCGAATGTCGTCATCGTTTTAATCACAATCCACCAACCACAATCCCCTCAGTACAGAATAGGTAATATGGATGCTGCTGTACGAGGACGAGTTGGAAGGATGCGGTACCAAGAGCACCTTCACAACGATGGGTACAACAGTCGTGGCATTGGGCATGAGCAGTTTGAACAACAAACGAAAATCCTTGGTGACGCTTCGTGGCAAATTGTGAATCTGGTTACTGTTGCTGCTGCTAGCAACAGCAATCCTGGTCCTTGTCGATACAGTAGTGTGGCTCCTACAAGTGTCCAACAACGAGGACAAAGAACTCGCAGTATTCGTCGAGTGTCCTACGCCAGTCCAGTCCGTGGAAGAACTTGTCCCAGAAACGGAGGATAGAGGATGTGAATCGTTTTCCAGTTTTGTGTCATGCTGTACTGTCATTCCGTTTTTAGCCATTGTTGCTTCCAGATTGATGTGGTCATGACCTCGGCTGGCATTGTCTGGAACTTCTTGCTTTTATGTCAGATACTAAGCAAAACGAGCTCTCCTCGCTTCATGTGCCGTTGTACTAGGTAGTAGATTCTAGAGGTAGTTTCTGAAATTGCGAGTCGGAAGAGGAGGAGGTGGTTGGTTGGTTCTTGTGCTGATGTTTGTTCAATGTGGTGGTGATGATGGTGATGACGGTTACCTACCATGAGCGGGAGGATTGGTGGAATTGGATAGTTGTGCGTTTTGTTTGTATCATGCCGGCCTCATCAAAGAGAGGCAAATCGAAGGGCCGATACAGGCAACACAGTCATGCTCTCGTAGGAAGCATCTCCTACAACTTGACCAAAGTGAGCCAGCCTTTCATCGGCGGGGTCGAACGTGAGCTGTTGAAATCACCGGGAAAACTGGTCTCTTTCTTGTTTCTTTGTTTCAATCCTTGTTGCCTTGACTCGTTTCATGAAGGGAGTTTCGATCATCCACCCTGAACCCTGAACTCAAGGACGAGCTTCAAACTCTCTCTATGGATCCATTGCCTGCAACGGCATCTCGAACCTCGTCCAGCGTTCACAGCTTTCCTGCCGTGACAAAGAAGGAAGCCCGCCGAAAAGGGCAACAATATCCAGAGCATTCTGCTGTACTTGAGATGATACTAGAGAGGGGATTCTAAACACTGCCTGATTGCAGACCAGTCTCTTTGGTTGCTCATATTGGATGGCTCTGTTGGATGCAAGTTTTTTATTGCGCGTTTTGTGCGTTGTTGCGCCCAAATGAATGGCATGACATGCTCGCAGCGATGCGTTCTCGCCCGTCGACGCATACAAAACGCCAGCACCATCCTCTCATCCTGTTGTCTGTCCTTGATGCGCAGCAAAAAAGATGCGTGAGGAGAGGAACGTGGAGATGCTGATGAGGTCCGAGTCCGACTGTGGAGGCAACTCTCCTGAGAACCTTGAGACACAACCACAGAGAAACAAAAGAGCACCACGCATGGATCAATTGTGCTTCGCTACTGCAAAGGAAAAGACCAACTGCGTTTGTACACGGCCTGTCATGTTCGATCGACAGGAACCACTCAAGCGGCAGCGTGACCAGTGATCTCTTTCACTAGCCACGAAACTACCAACGAGCGTGTGAAACGTTGGAACGTGGAGATCCGTCTGCAGTCAGACTTTGGAGGGAAGTTGTCTGTCGAGACCACAACAACACCATTCTTGACTGCAAGGAGGACTACACAATGGATGTGAGAGAACAAGGGCGCTTGTCTGGCCTTGTGTTGGACAATGACCCAGAAGAACCAGCATCATGGAACAGAAATGACCATGACTGGCCTCCCCTTGATCGGTATGGGCACGCCTCTGTTGTTGTGCATCCTCCAAACAACAACAAGGAAGAAAGTGTTGTGGTAGTAGGAGGATGTAAATGGTTAGAGCTCGCAAATAATTCAGTATTCCTTGCAAATGCAGCTCAGCAATCTAACTGCAGACAGTGGATTGAGGGGCCAGCTATGAATGAAGCGAGATCCTTCCACGCTGCAGTAGTCTGCAACGACGGCTTGTACGCCATTGGTGGACGAAATGATAGCCACTCCGACCAGAACACCATTGAACGGATTGATATCATTGACCTGCTCTCACCCAAGAAACTTGATAAGGAGAGCCAATGGAAACCATTGACGTGTCGATTGTCGAAAGCAAGATGGGACTGTTCCGCTGCCGCGATTCACAACAGGTACATTGTTGTGGTTGGTGGACGTGAAACGGGCAAACGAGCTTTGACATCGGTTGAAATAATTGACACCGAGCACGAAAGTCAACCATATATATTTCCAGGCCCACCCCTGAACGTGCCACGTCGTGATTTTGGAATGACTGTGATTGGATTGTGTATTTATGTTGTTGGTGGTACATCTAACAACTTGGAAAAAGGACAAGGCTTGAAATCAGTCGAGTGCTTGAAAATGAGTGACTCACGTGGTGAAGGGACAAACAACAAGGGTACATCTGTGTTTCCACCTTCTCTGTCCTGGACAATACATGAAAAATTGGCTTTGAATCAGCCTCGCTATGGGCATGCTGTGGCTCGAGTTGGATCATGCTTGGTCGTATCAGGAGGGTGTCCCCTTCGTTCTCAGACTCGTTTACAGTCTGTTGAAGTAATGGACACAAAACGGAACAAAGTGTGGAGAATGGTTCCAAAAATGACTGTCGCACGCGAAGGTCACACCATGGTTTCGATTTCGACTGGTATTATTTGTATTTCTGGTTTGGGAGAAAACTCGTGTGAAAGACTGTCATTGATGGACAAGAACTCGGCCGTTTTTATGCGTTTGTTGTTCAGTGCACGTCCATGTAAAAAGGACATGTAAACCGACTGGATGGACTGGTATTTGTGTCCAAGGAAAACTAATTCTCAGTATCATGTTTCATCCAATCACTTTTGCTGTGTCAGGACAATTGTGGACAGATGGACTTGTTTGCTTGTTCCATAGACAATTCTTTGATAACCATGATCTACTATTCATGGCAAACACGTAATTAAAATGTTGGGCAAAGGATGCACTTGGAGATTGTTTGCGTTTTTAGGAGTACCTTTTTGGACCACAAGGGCATGTTTTCTGGTTAATGGTATACTCTATATCTTCATTTCGGATCTCGCTTTTCTCGATAGAACGCCATCGCATATGGCTGGTAACTGGGTTGGCTGATCCCTCAAGAGTTTATAACTCTTGGATCTCAATTTAAGTAGGGGTCAAGTTCCCACCAGATTCAACGATCGAGAGTGGGTCATCCCGCACCTCCCGCCATAGTCTACATCTTTGTCAAAAGCGCGGGGTCATAGTTTATGCGCGGTTCATGACTCGTGACTCGTGACACTTTGTCGGTCGGTGTCACGCTCTCTTCTTCGTTTTTGTATAGGCATTGTCTTTTGTGACCATGACACAATGGCCGAGAATCATCCAACAGACCACACGGCCACACAGCAGGCACCAGCACAAGTACCGAATGCCTTGAATGAACCATGTGCCAGAGACACTCATCTCCAAGCAGATAACAACAACAACAACAACGACGAGGAAACCAAGACTCTCCGCACCACCACCACCACAAATCCATCCAGACCATCCACAAGGGACGAAAATGACCGTCCAACGACCACGGACCAAACCGTCTCCACAGGAGTGGTCGTGCCTGTGGGTGTGACGGTGGCGGCTGCCGTTCAACACAAGAAGCAGAAACTCCAAGGGATCCATAAACAAAGTACCATCCCCAAACTCCAACCTCCCCAAGCGTCGACTCGCAACAACAAACAACCGCAACAACAACAACAATCGCCCAAGGGAAGCAAAACACGGCGAAACACAACACAATCCGATCCATCCACCAATCGGTCGTCGACTGGAGACAGACGTTCTGCACCAAATTCTCCCTCCGCAAAACGGTCCAGGTGGTTCGACTGGCTTGCCCAAAAACTGTTTCGACGACCCAAAAAGAAACCAGTTTCCTCCCTTCAAGTCTTTGTGATGGCCAGTCTAGTCTATGCCTCGTGCGTCTGGTTGCCCTCCGGGATTGGCCATATTCTACACTATTTTCTACAACACTCGAACGACGAATCCAATGCTCAGCCGACGTTTCGAATGTGGATGCATGGTTGGCTTTTGTATTGGCACGAAATCCTTCCCGAGTGGACCCATGCCTATTTGCCGTCTCTTCCAGTATCACAATCGGACGATTGGATGAACCATACAGTGGCCTCCGTAGGAATGGGTGACTGGATTGAAGAATGGTGTCCGGAATGGCTCGTCGCTGTCTTGTCCTGGACGGTTTCTTCCACTCGACCAGAGTCCAATGGCGAGGAGACTGTATACTTTGAGTGGGATCGTTTTCTACTATTATTTTGGAGCAGTCCACAGGATGCCTTGTCCCACTCTCCCATGCCTGGTTACGATGCTTCGCCGTCGTATCATCATCATCATCATTCTTCGACCAACCACCATCACCATTCCCTGATTTGGTCTCCCGATGCGGCATGGACCGATGTCGGTGTGGTGGTTGGATTGAGTGTCTTGTTGGCCGTCTGGCGGTTGGGTCTGGCCTATTGTCTCGTTCCCATTCAACAATGTGGAGAACCAGCGGTGCAAGCCTTGGTCAAATTAAAGTCGGTCCACTTGTTGTCTCGCGATTATCCCCTGACACCTCAAATCTCTCGCACCAAAACAAAACTCCTTGTCGTACAGGACATGAAAAAAGAAGACAGTGCAATCGACAATGATCTAGATGAGGAAGAGGACGAGATTGAGCCAACGTCCAAAACTCAGACAGCCTCTATCATGAAATCTTCCAAGAAGGAAGACGACGACTTTCCCATGTTGCCCGATTTGGGTGGATTACAGCGTGATCCAATACTCCGACCTGGTGCAAACGACACCTCCTTGCAACCAAAACTCAGCGAACCTACCACTACAATGATGAATGACAGGCTCACATGGACACGATTATCACTTCATAGTCCGACACCCACCTTGAAAAAAGGACCAAAACGGCAAACGCGGCAACGTCATGGAGCGACCGATAAAACACCCGATCCTTCCTCTTTTGCATCACAGGAAAACGACTCCTCGGCGCCATGGTCGACCGAGCAGCAACAACAACACTACAAACAGGAGCAAGACCACCAACGTCGTTTGTACGCGGCTCCCCGCATGGCCACGGCCTTGTTTCGGTTCACCTACAGCGTCATGGCCGTGTGGTTGGCCTGGACCTTGTTTCATACCACGTCTTTTTGGCCATGGTACGTGGGTGGTCAAGGATCGACCAAGGCATGTTGGGATTTGAGTGGGACTCTAGTCTTTTTGGAAGCTTCCGAACAACCCATTGTCCAATCCCTCAAGCGCTACTTTTTGTGGCAAGTCAGTTACCATTGTCATGCGGGTGTCTTTTATATACTGAGTGCCGCGTGGCTGTTTCTTTGGGGACGACAAGAACCAGCCGCACACGGGGAACCACACGACCAACGACGACGACGACGATTTGCGTGGAATTCGGCTGGTATCATGAGTTTTTCCACGAGCAGTTTGGTCGAACATTTCTTGTCATTGAGTTTGATTGGAACGGCCTATATATTTTCCAGTCTCCGACGATTGGGAGCGGTTGGATTGTTTGCCTTTGATGTATCGTCGGCCTTTCTACACTTGTTGCAATTGGCCATGAACTATATGCCCCTGCCACCATCCACGGCGACAAGAACGACCGAATTGCCTCCGCCACCTCCCCCTCCCGATTGTGACGACCAGGAAAATGAGAATCTCGACGACCACAACAACGACAAGCCACAGGATACGCCCACCACCAATCCGAGCCATTCGCCCTCGTCGCCCACGACTGCCGTGGGCGGAATGCAACGTCTCGTATGTCGCATTCTCTTTTACGTGGGTGTCGTGCCGAGTTTTGTCGTGGCCCGTTTCGTGATATGGCCCGCCTTGTGGTGGTCCGCCTGGACGGCCGAAAGTTTTCATTGGTTCCAGCAATTGGAACAAACCTTGTTTTGGGGGGCCTCCTGGACCTTGCAATGTCTTTGGAATGCCTGTTTGTTGGCCGTCTTGATGCTGAATGCCATTTATTTTCGACGCCTCGTGGGTGGGACCCATCCTCATTTGAAACGCATCTTGGAATGATCACAACCACAACAACACCACAACATGCAGAGAGAGCGAGACTGCTGTCCCTGTTTGAAAAGGGTCGACAACCGAGCAAGTCAGTCCTTGCTTCTTGGTTTCATGGTTTGCCCGACACACTCGAGAACGGACCAGTAGCCCCCTGCATCACGGTCTGATGCCGTAAGAACTTGGGTGGCGCCTCGAACTATGTCTGCGGCACCTCCATTCCACGGATACTAGATACTATGGTATGTAGTATAGGTGGTAGAGAGAGAGAGATCAGGGAGACATGGATCGATATATGATTGCACAGAGACTCGTAATAGAAACAATAGGCCACCGCCCTCGAGAGGGAAACTACCTACCTCTATCCTGTTGCTAGGAGTAGTATCTACGACTCCCCTAGTTAGAGGAGTATAGTTTCGGCTTCTTGTTTGGGTAGTTGCTTGTTGGTCCCGTTTCCCGTTGGATGATTCGTGTCAAGAGATCCAACCGTCGATCCAACCGACAAGAATACCAGCGACCCAAAGGAGAATCTATGGTTTCTCAGAAACCAGAAGGCATACCAGATGCAACGAACACTCCAATCTATGCCCCCCATCTGCACCCGAGTCAATTTCGACCGAAAAGATACCATTTCTATTATTTCTTGGTTTCGATCGAGTCTGCGACGTTACAGGCATTGGCAGCTTGTGGCTCTGGGTAGAATAGAATCTTTCAACAGAGGCAAAAGCGCCAACAACAACAACGAGAAAAAGACATTGCCGAGACTCGTTTCCATACATTCTCGTTGAAAAGACAGTTTTTGGGGTGGATGAACCACAAGAACCAAAGGCAACAGAGGCACGAGTAACGCCTTTGCCAAACCAACAACAACAACAACAACATGTCCTTTTTGTTGGCCTACGGTGCCGAAAAGTTGGCGTCCTCGATTGCGGTTCAAAAGCGACGGCATCAACAAAAGCAACTGCAACTACAGGCTGCCAACCACCATAGTCGCAGCACTACCACTAATACTACCAACAAGGATGGCATGCCAGGCAGTCCTACTGGTACAAACTCGTCGTCGTCCTCCTCCTCCTCCTTGACATCCTCCTCCTCTTCTTCGTGTCTGCCCGTGGCCGATCAATGGGAGGATATTCTTCATCAACTCAAACACAATCAATTGGTGGAATTGCGCTTGGGATGGCAAGATTCGGCCTATTGTCCTGGATTGCGAGCCTTGTCGACATCCTTACGCAAGGCTTTGCGACAGAATACGTCCTTGCGTCGCATTTGCATTGGATGGAATCATTGGCAAAAACGACACGATGTCTTGCTGCACCTCTTGACGGTCTTGGCCGAATCGATTCGAACTCATCAATTGCAATCCATTCATTTGGTCTTGACCAATGATTGTATTCCAGCCTCGGTCTTGACCAAATTGTTGCACTCGCAAGTTTCCCTCTCGTCCTTGACCTTGCAAACCATTTCCGTCTACAACGATGACGACCATGACAATAAACAAGGCAAGGACTATCACCACGTCGAACAACGCGACAGCCGCAATGGGATACGTTCTACGACCGACTGGACTAGTGGAGGAGATTTGACGACGAATACGGCAAGTTCCTTGTCCTCGCTGGTCGACACTTGCAACAACCACAACACTGTTTACAATTTGCCACGACGCGTCACCAAGGATCGTCATGGCTTGTTCAAACTGCTCATGCCCAATTCCACAACGGTCGTACCCGTCGTTGTGAATGCGCTCTTGCAGCCGCATTCACCAGTGTCGTATAGCAGCAGCCAGGCGCATCATCATCCCTATGTACTGAGTGAATTGCGCTTGGTGGATTGCGATTTAAAAGACCACGACATTCAACACTTGGCAAAGTCCCTCTTGCCAACCTCGGTAATTTCCATTCGCGGCAATCGTTGCGTGACCGGTCAAGGTGTCGCAACCTTGATTCAAGCGCAACGTGTCGTCTCCCTCGATTGTTCCTTGTGCAATTTACACGCGGGAGATTTTCAACTCGTGGCTCAAGCCTTGTTGTCGTCATCCGGTCATAGTCCAAGAAAGACGGCAACGTCGTCGTCGAATGGATTGCAGTTGCAAGAATTGATTTTGCGCGGCAATTATCGCATGGAACTCACGGGCTTGCAAGCCTTGCTGGAGGTGGCACCCTATGTGATTGAATCGTTGGACCTGTCCTATTGCGACTGGTCCGAAGACATGACATTGTACCTGTTTCAGACTCTCCGCGACATGGGACACCAAGCTCTCGTCCACAAAGCGGCAGCACCGTTGTCGCCTTCCAACAAGTACCATCCTACCACGACGACAATGGCCTTGCGTCACTTGCAAGTCCAGGGATGTCGCATGCGGGCGACACGGGCCACCGAATACCTGGTCCAAATCCTTCAACAAAATCAACCTCCCTTGCAGTCCTTGGCGGTCCACGATGACCGGAACGATCGCAAATACCTGTCCCCGACGCAATTGCAGGCCATTGCGCACGCCATGCAAACCAATTACGAATTGCAAGACTTGCACGTGGATTATTTCAAAAATCGCACCGAACAACAATTGTGGAAGGAGATTCAATTTTGGCAAGTCTTGAATCGAGCGGGACGACGAATCTTGGTTTCATCCACGTCGTCGTCGTCGTCAAGTTCGAATCCAACAATCACAACGTCTCTCGAAAAACAGTATCGAGAGGATTGGCAAGCCTGGATTCATTTGTTGCAAGTGGCACACTCCCAACCAGGATTGGACTCTCTGTATTGGGTCGTTCAGCATTCGGCCGAACGATTTCGCACTCTTTCCTAAAAAAGACACGGTAATGTCAGCAAGAACAACCAACCCTGTGGTGGTCCCAATCCAATCCAATCCAACCCAATGCATCGATACAAGCATTCCTGCTCATACCTTCACAGATTATCTTACACTATACTCTTACATTACACAATCTTCTGTCTTCTACATCTCTCCTGTTTCTCTCTATTTTTATCTTTTGGAAACCAATCTTCTCTCTCTTTGTATAGTTGTTTTTGTTTTTTCATTGCGCAAGGCGAAGGAACCGTATCATCCAAATCAAAAAGGGCAGTACTTGAAACACACAACGCACGGTCCATGGCTTTATTGTCGGTGTCGCCATTGTGACCGCAGGCATGGTGGCGTCACAGTTCGCCGTTTGGTAGAGAGAAAAAGAGAGGACACACTGCGAACGGTTGCATCATTTTACCGTTGCACTGGAGAGTGTATAATTGACCGATCGATCGACCAGCAACCAACCAACCAAAGCACCCGATCAGCTTAAACATTACCAGCCATGCAAGTGCGTTACGTCGACAGAACCATACAAGAGAAATATCAATGTCATACCAATGGAGCAAGCCAACAAGTCCATCGATCCATAATTGCCATAACACACAAAATTAAGTCAATGTAACTATTATGAAGCAAAGTTAGTTTATCGAGTCGGTTGATATTTCCTTCATACATGGACGTGTCCCATTTTTACCCAACAACAAATTGCGAAACACGACCGAGTTCTTATCAATCAGTGACAGTCTTTCACAGAAGTCTCCTCCCACACCAGATATACAAACGATACCAGTCGAAAGAGTAACCATGTTGTGATATCTGCGTGGGACAGTCATTTCTGGAACCATTTTCCACACTCTGTTGCGTTTTGTGTCGAGTACTTCAACAGACTGCAAAACAGACTGAGAACGCCAACGGGGCCGACCTCCTGAAACGACCAAGCATGATCCAACTCGAGCCACAGCATGCCCCCAGCGAGGCTCATTCAAAGCCAAGTCCTCATGTATAGACCATGACAAAGAAAAAGGGAACATCGATTTACCCTTGTTGTTTGTCCCTTCACCACGTGAGTCACTCAATTCCAAGCACACGACTGAGTTGGGGCCTTCCCTTTCAATACTATACCACCAACAACATATATGCATAAACCAATCACAGTCATCCCAAAACAATGACGAGGTACGTTCAGGGGTGGGCCGGGAAATGAATATGGTTGACTTTCGTGCTCGGTGTCAATTATTTCAACCGATGTCAAAGCTCGTTCGCCCGTTCCACGTCCACCAACCACAACAATGTACCTGTTGTGAATCGTCACCGCGGAACAGCAGTCTCTCGCTTCGGACAATCGACATGTCAGTGTCTCCCATGGGGTTGCCTTGGCACGTGTCTTGGGTGAAAGAAGATCAATGATAGCTATGTGTTCAATGGTGTTCAGCCAGGAACGACCGTAATTGTGTCCCCCAATGGCGTACACACTGCCATTGCAGACTACCGCAGCATGAAAGGATCTCGCTTCATTCATAGCTGGCCCTTCAATCCACTGTCTGCATTTAGATCCTTCAGCAGCATTCAAAAACAGAAGCACTGAATTGGTTGCATCCTCTTCATTCTTATTGCCTCCTACTACCACAACAATTTCTTCCTTGTTGTTGTTTGGAGGATGCACAACAACAGACGCGTGCCCAAACCGCTCAAGGGGAGGCCAGTCTTGGTCATTTCTGGTCCATGATGCCGGTTCTTCTTTGTCATTGTCCAACACAAGGCCAGACAAGCGCCCTTGTTCTCTCACATCCATTCTGTAGTCCTACTTGCAGTCAAGAATGGTGTTGTTGTAGTGCCTCGACAGACAACTTCCCTCCAAAGTCCGACTGCGGACGGATCTCCACGTTCCAACGTTCCACACGCTCGTTGGTAATTTCGTGGCGAGGGGAAGAGATGACAGGTCACGTTGCCACTGGTGGTTCCTGTCGATCGAACATGACAGGCCATGTACAAACGCTGTTGGTCTTTTCCTTTGCAGAAGCGAAGCACGATTGATCCATGCGTGGTGCTTTTTTGCTTCTCTGTGATTGTGTCGGTTCTCAGGAGAGTTGCCTCCACAGTCGGACCTCATCAGCATCTCCACTCTCCACGTTTCTCTCAAGCTTTCGCCGCACCTTTTTTTGTCGCAAGAGGAGGAATCGATGAGATGCGGAGACGATGGCGTTTTGTATGCGTCGACGGGCGTGAGCGCTTTTGCGAGCATGTCATGCCATTCATTTGGGCGCAAAAGGACAACGGGCAATAAAAAACTTGCATCCAACAGCCATCCATGACTGTGTTGCCTTTATTGGCTTTGCGATTTGCCTCTATTTGATGAGGCCGGCATGATACAAACAAAACGCACAACTACCTAATTCCACCAATCCTCCTGCTCATGGTAGGTAACCGTCATCACCATCATCACCACCACCAAGTGCGTCTCTAGAAAAGCTGTACCGCGAAGATTGGCAAGCCAGGATTCAATTGTTGCAAGTGGCACACTCCCACCCAGGATTAGACTCTATACATTGGGTCGCTCAGACTTAAAGTTACGATGGCACCTTTCTTCTCTGTTACTCTCTCTCGACTTCTCTCCAATAGTCCTTACTCTTCCATGTGAAAGATGACGACAAGCAACGGCTCAGAGAGTGAGAGAGCGTGAGAGAGAAAGAGAGAATTCCAATAGAGAGGGTCGAACTTGTGGTTGGTTGATTGGTTTGGTGCCGAGCGACGAGACGAAGACGAACGGTATGGATTTGGTGTCTTTTGGTTCATGGTGGTTCCAAGTATATATATTCATTTCTTGATGGGCTACTTTCTGCTGGAAGAAGAAGACCACATCACGAGAGAAGTGGTCTGAAATGCCGCATACCATTTGAAGCTTCACAACTCCAGTAGTGGTTTGGCTCTTCTGAAACACCCATAAAAGGCACCAATGGGTCTTGTGCACTTTTGGTGTGTTTGTCAGCGTTGCCACTGCTGGCATGGTTGCTTCGCAGCTTGCCGTTATGTAGAGAGAAAAAGAGAGAACAAACTGCGAACGGTTGCGTCGTTGCTTGCCGGTGCCGTCGCATTGGAATTTGATTTACCGATCGACCAACCAACCATGCCCAAGAAAAGAGAACCAGCATGTGTGGTCTCCAAGTGCATCCTTGGGCCAACTTTATCATTACAGTGTATGTCATGAATAGACGATCCATGGGTACCAAAGAAAAGATGCGACCCAAGCAACAAGCAAACAAGTCAAGTAAGTGGATGAAACAATGATACTATGAAAGTATCCATCCTTTGACACAAAAACCAGTCCATCCAGTCAGTTCACATTTCTTTCAAACATGGACGTGTGCCATTGGTACCCAACAACAACGTGCAGAACACGACCGAGTTCTTATCAATCAATGACAGTCTTTCACAGAAGTTTACTTCGAAACCAGATATACAAACAATACCAGTCGAAAGAGTAACCATAGTGTGACCTAGGCGTGGGACAGTCATTTCTGGAATCATTTTCCACACTTTGTTCCGTTTTGTGTCCAATACTTCAACAGACCGTAAAACAGACTGTAAACAAGAACGTGTTGAAATCCAACTGTCGTCCCCGTATAGTTGGATGGGCTAAAAGAGATGAAATTAAAAGGGGAAAAGAGTATTATAACGTTACGTTGACGGTGTCCCTAGACGATGTGTTGGTGAGTGATTGGTAGGGTACGTCAGGCGGAAAGTGCCCTTGATGACGTGTGCGTCCGGGGGATGTCCCCGAAGCACCGGGTGACCCAATATCTTCACACTCCCTCTCACTTTTCGTCCCTGGTGCTCTTTGCTGATCACCAACCGAGGACCCGTTTGCGTAGCCGCCTTAGCACGTCCACTGCAAGTGGTTTGGTGAGATAGTCCGCCAATTGGTTTGTTGTGTCTACCGCATGTATGGATATCTTCCCTTCTTCCACGTAGGATCGAAAGTGATGCAATTTGACATTGAGATGCTTGGTGCGTGGTCTGAACTTGTAGACTCGCGCCATCTCCAATGCCCCGCTGTTGTCCTCGAAGACCCTACAATGCACTTCCGCTTTGGTGGAGTGTATTTGAATTTGTTGCGCCTTCATCTCTTCTAGGAGTCGCATGAGCGGGATTGTGGCTCTGAGGGCGTACGATAGTCCCGTGTACTCGCTCTCCGTCGAACTCAATGCGATTTCCGTCTGGAGCTGTGACTTCCATATGACAGGGCAGCCCATATAACGGATTATGTATCCGTGACGCGAGCGCGCTGTGTCTCTGTCTGTGCTTGCCGTCTCCTTATTCCAGTTCCCCGCGAAGTCGGCGTCGACGTACACCTCCAGCCCCAGTGCTGGGTTTGGGTGGAATGTCATTCCCTGCTCTCGAGTCCCTTTCAGGTATCTCGCTATCCATCGTACTGCCTCGCCGTGTGGTTTACGTGGATTTGACGCAAAGCGAGCACATTGATGTGTCGCGTATGAGATGTCGCTCCTGGAACCTGCTTCCAGATAGTTCAACATCCCTACTATTGAGCGGTAATTGAATGACTCGTCGAAAGCCGGCTCGTCAAGGTGGCGATGCAAGATCTTTGATGACGCCATGGGATTGTCTTTTGTAGTTGTGTTGTCCTTGAAGTGAAGGGCCTGCAGTATCTTTTGGATAAGATGCGGCTGTGCGAATGTGATTCGTCCATCGGCATGTTTGGTGATGTTTACGCCGAGGAAATCCTTTATGTTGCCTTCCACAGTGATGTTGAGCTTTGCCGCTTTGAGGTCGGCAATTACTTGGTCAATCTCCTGTTGGTTCGGCCCACAGAGGATGCTATCGTCTGTGTACAGTACGTACACCACTGAGACACGGTAGAAAACACATTCGTCTATGGATGATTTGGTGAATCCCACATCCTGTACCAATCTCCTCGATAGGTGTTGGTACCATACTCTCCCGGCCTGTTTTTGGCCATATAAGTTGGCGTGGAGCTGTAGGGCGTAGTCCGTTTTGGATTTGCCCCCTTCCAGTTCGTAGCCCCGGGGAATCTCCATATAGACCTCCCGTTCTACTGGCGCCTGTGGATATGCCAGTACGTAGTCGATTTGCGTCGTGTGCCAGTTGAAGGCCGACACCAGCGCTAGCACGAGTCGAATTGATGCCCAGTTGGCCACGGGTGCATATGTTTGGTCGTAATCACGCCCTTTCTCCATACGTGAGCCGTCGAAGTTCAGCCTTGCCTTGTGTGCTTTTATGTCTCGTGTGATGATGTCGCGTTTTCGTTTCATCTGCCACACTGCTTTGAAGATTTTTGTCCCTTTGGGGATCTTGCTTCGGTGCACAATCGAGAAGTTCCCATCCTCCATCTGTCGGTCCATTTCCTTTTGCATCCCCTGCACGAACTGGGCACTGTCTTCCTGCGCCATCGCCTCGTGATGATACATCGTATCGGGGTCGGAAATTGCCGCTTTGAAGGCTATCGGGTTCAGCTTTGATTGTTGCTTGGTGGCTTTCTTTCGTTTCTTGCTCTCTTTTGCTCGCTTTTTCGCGGCCTCGTGCTTGATCATGGTCTTGTAGGCCAGTAGCCCGTTCTCGGCCACCATGTCATCTTGAGGGCAGAGGGTGGCGTAGGTGAATATTTCGCCTGGGATTGTTTCCCCGTCCTCCGTTTCAGCGCTCATCACCTCGATGAGTCGTTGTGTGGGCTTCCTGATCCTTCCGGATCGGGTGCGAATGGTTGGTGTCTGGGGAGGAGCACTCGCCTGCTCCCTCTGACTTTGCACTTCTCTCCTTTCCTGGCTAGTCGCTGGAGTCTGTTGTGCATTTTCAAGTTGTTCCATGGTTAGATCTCCCTCTTGCGGCAGCGTCCCGTCCTGCATTGGGTCATAATCCTTTCGTTGTTGATGTTGAGTGTTTGTTTCGCGCGTTCCCAGTTCCATTCCAGGTGCGGCTCCCTCTTGCCACCGGCTTCTTTTTGCCGTCTTCCTTGGTTTGGGTTGCTGGTCCTTTTTCCCATTCGCCTTTACTGTCGCCGTCTTGAAAAACGTGCTGACTTGCCAGTTTGCTTCCACCTTTTCTTGTTTCATCGTATCGAAGCCCTTGTCGAACCGTACGTGAAACTGTGGGCTCACGTGTCCTGTGTGGCGATGCAACACTAGGGCCACGTTTCGGTTGTGGATTGGGGATTGGCCTAGGTAGATGCCAATTCGTGCTCTCTCCTTCCATTTGTGGTGCGGTTTTCCGGACTGCAGCGCCTCACTCAACACGTACACTGGACATCCGAATGGTTTCCAGTGCTTTCGATTGATGTTGACGGGCGTCTGTGCGAAAAGTTGGATTGGTGCTTGTTTTGATGAGTGCTGCATGTTCGGTGCGTTGTTGATGCAGAGGTTCGCTTGGCGCAGTGCGTACGGCCATAGATGTGCCGAGATTGCCTCTGGCCAGCGCTTGTGTGCGTGCATCAGCATCGTCCGTGCCATCTCTTGTAGCTCCCGAATCCGCCGTTCCGCCTTTCCGTTGGCGTGGTGTGCTCCAACTGCTGCGAAGGTGAGTTCTTGTCCGTCCCTCTCGCAGCATTGGACCCATGCTTTCGCCTTGAAAATTCCATTGTCCGCGTGGTACGCCTCGATCTTGACTCCACGATTGAGTGCGTACCGCTCGAATGCTTTCTTGCCCTGGATCGTTTCGGCTGCTGTCGCTGTGCGTTGCAGGTACACGAATCCGAGGGACGTTGCTTGGTCCACATAGACCGTTGCGTAGTTATACCTCTGTTTAGTGAGGAATCCCGTCATTTGGGCGATCAGTCCAGGAGTCGGTGACACAAGTTGGTCCACTGATACCACTTGGCCTGGCCTGGTTGGTTTTACCTCGGCCTCCCTGTCTCGGACTGTCTTCGATCGCCATGGCCTCTTGGTTGCCTTGGCGTATCCACATGCTGAGCATACTGGAACGTGACACTTTGCCAGCCGTCTTGGCAACTGTCCGTCCTTGGCCATCTGTTGGAGCTTTGGAAAGGGTAGGTGTCCAAAGTCGTAGTGGTACCTCAGTAGATCGGCTTCTGCTGATGGGACCCGTTCCTCCTCATCGGGGATGATGTCGGGTGTTTCCTCGAGTGTTGCTGCGTCCTTGGCGTTGATGTCGAATGTCCTGGGTGCCGGCGCTTCTCCATCCGCAGTAGTTGGTTCCGCTTCATTTGGTTGTATGGCGCTGTGCCAGACTGGTGGCGGCGTTTCGTTTTCGGGTTCGATATCGTCGTTCTCCGATCCATCCTCGTCGTCCGAGATTATGGATGGTTTTACTTCGACGTCGTTTTCCGTCAGTGGGTTGTTGTCGTACTCGGGGTCGTCTGTTCCGGCACATTTGCAGTACTGATGGTACTTGTCGTATCCGCTCGCGAGACTGAACGTCGCCACGTTGTTGCCATATGACTCGATTGGGATCGTCCGGCGTGACTTCCGGTTGTTCCAAAAGAGGACGACTTCTGTTCCTGTGGTCGTCTCGCCTGCTCCTCCCCGTTTGTCGACATTGTTGCGTGTTTGTGCCCAGTGCTGCGGGCTCAGCAGTCGCACTCCTCCTTCTGGCACGTAATACGAGTTCGGTATGATCATATGGTGGACTTCGCCTTGATCGTCCTCCCATTTCCAATGAATTGTACATTGCCACACGTTGAAAGTCCTCGTTCCACCGAAGCCTTTGATTGCTCTTTTGCATGGGGTGATTGATCCTGGTATGTCCTCTCGCTTGTGCGTAATACATCCGGAACATCGATTGTCTATGCCAACCATGCGCGAGTCTGAGTCAAAGGGTGCGCATTGTCTTGCGCTGCAATTGGCTGCCATGGCAAATATGGCTGCCATGCACAGTCGTTTTCGGTTGGAGCTTTTTGTTCGCGTGTGTTTTCGGTTGTGTGCTTTTGCTTTGGTGTGGATCCTGTTGTCCAGCCATTCTGCTGCCTTTTCGGTTCCTCTCCCGATGTAGTGGAGTATTTTCGACATCCATGCTTGTGCTGCCATGGTATTTTCGCTGTCCGCATCCTCGTTCCGTTCGATGATGGTTACTGCTGCGAGTATCATGCAGTGGAGCAGTAGCTGGAGTGTCGTTAGGATGGTGCTTGCTGCTCTCTCTATGAGGATCGTGGCCACGATGTCTATGGCGGCTATGAAGGAGAGGGTGGAGTAGATGTTAACATAGATGGTTAATACATTTACTTTGGCCCACTCTCTCCATAACCGTCAGGAGTCGTAGTCCGAGTCTTCTTGTTCTTCGATGAGCGCCTCGTGCGCCGCTGCCAGCTTGAGTGCCCCATCCTTGGTCTTCTTTTCCTTCTGTCCTTCCTTCTTGGAGGAGTCCTTCTTTGCCGCGTATCCTCGGCATTCGGACGGCTTGTGAGTCCTCCAGCGTCCGTCACACTTGCCCTTGGTTTCACTGGAGCACCAATACCATTTGGTGCCATTCCATGTCCGGAACTTGTGCATTTTGTCCGCCTTCGGTTTCTCGTTGTTTTTGAGCCACGCTGGTTTCTCCGGTTTCGTCGGGGCTCCATGTTTGTCGTTGCTCGATTTCTTTGCTGGGCCTTCCTTCTTGCTTTCGAATTTTGTGCCCTTTGGCGGTGCTCGTTTCTTCAGCGATTGCACCTCCGCTTGGAGGGCTAGCACTTCCTTCTGGTGCTGCGTGGGTTGCTCCCACTCGTCCCTCGTGACTTGTTTCTTGTAAAAGTTCACTGCCTTGATCATTAAATCGCGTGCCGCGGTGATGGTTGCTGTCCCATCCTCGTGGCCGTCTTCCACTTGTTGGATGTACGCTGCGAATCGTTCGTCGTTGACGGCCTTGTATCCCTTGAAGAGATTGACAATCAGGTCTGACGACGCTTGTCCTCGCAATGATAGTCCATCCACTTGACTTTGGACAAACGCATTGAATGCGATTATGTCACTGCCGTTAGTTTCGATGTACTTGTCAAGGTTGGACAAGTTGAGTCGCAGTGTCGAGACTGTGGCGTGGGAGTCGAGGTAGCTCTCTCGTACCACCACCTTGAATAGACAACCTCCCGCGTCCAGGCCATTCACTTGTGTCTGCTCTTTCCATATTTGGATTCGCTGAATTCCTGTTGGTGACAGAGAATTCATGATCAAGTCATAGAGCATCTTCGAGTCTTGGCTTTTTCGACTGTTCCCTGCGATGATGGATTGCTCCCATGCCGTTACATGGGCCAGAGTCACCCGCCCATAGTCGTTGATGAGGTCGACTTGGTTTGCTCCTGGTGCTGCGAGGTCCAGTGGGACCTTTGCGTTTGATCCATCCTCCAACATGCCCAAATCTCGTGCCCGAGTATTCAGCAGGTTGATGAACAGTTGAAACCGACTCGGTTCCACATCGAATTTTTCATCCGTACTAAATAAGGAGCGAGTGGCTTGCTCGTAGTATTTTCGGCCTTGTTTGGTACTGAAATCCAATTGCTGCCCGATTCCGGCTCGGAGTGGGGTCCTTAGGAATGGTCCTGGTCCTCCTCCTCCTGGTGCTCCGCCTCCTGCGCCCCCTGCTGCTACAGCAGCGGCAGCTGCATTCGCGGCGGCGTTCGCAATGGCTTGCTGGATTGCTTGCGTGGCTGCTCCCAGTGCTCCTAAGAAAACCCGTCCGTTGGACACACGGAGCACCGTCATGGGTGCACGGGTACAAAAGTCATTCCAAACAAAGAAGTGAACTAAAATATAGGTTACAGAGTCACTACTCCCTATCTTCTCGATTTTCATACGTACGACAGACATACTTTCTTAGTCCCCTCAAACAGTACTCGATTCCTTTGAGAACTGTTTGCCATCCCAGTAGTAAGTGTATTCGGGCCAACTAGCCCAGGAAACCTCAAGACCTGCACAAAACCTCATAAATAAAGATGAGGAAAGGACTCACTCTGGGGATCCATGATCATCAGTAATATCCCAAAGGACCAGACCCAACAAATGATTGCGTTTCTGTCCTCCTGGAATCACCTTGGTGGCCAAATCAGCTGGATTATGCTGTGTGGGAATATGTGTAGTCAACAATTCACCCATGGCAACAGCTTCTCTGACAGCATGATAGCAAATAGAATTGGACTTCTTCTTCAGCGATGATTCCGGTTTCGATGTATTATGAATCACGGACATATTGTCACCATAAACATATGTAGGACCAGACAACGGCACTCCCATCATCCGTAATTTGTAGCGTAGTCCCCTGACGGCCTCCATGCCCGTCTTCATTGCAACAAACTCAGCTCCAAAAACGGATGTTTCAATGGTCGCTTGTCGCTTGGTATACCACATAATAGGTGCCATATTCATAAAGATGAAGAATCCAGTTCTAGATCGCCGTACCATCTTGTCACCAGCATGATCCGAGTCAACATACAGCCGCAGATCCACCTCTTTACCACGTGCCTTTGGTGCATTCGGTGGGACTGCCTCTTTTACATCACCGTAGAACTCCTTCCAGTCGCAATCTTCACGAAATTCTCGGAGGTCTATCTCGGGATAGGTCGGATCAAATGCCATCCTGGCATTGTGCTTGATTTTCAAATAGGAATACATATGGAATACTGCTTCCAAATGTCCTTGTCGTGGACTTGCCACTTGGGATGCCAACAATGATGTTTCGGTCATGATATCCACCCTTCCCAGTTCGACCATCCATCTGAGGACACCAATCTGGGACTGGTAGAATGACACCTCGTCATCATTCAGTTGATCTGTCACGTCAAGAACTGGGTCATATTCTGGTGGGAACGGAGTCGCCGCGCGTTTTGCGAGCTTGCGGCCACCACACTCGCGTTCCAAATACGTCTCAACATTCGAAACAGCTTCTTGTACATGCTTGCTCGAACTTATAGCCCAACTGACAACGGAATTGGGCATGGTCATGGGCTTAAGCTTCCCTCCAAGGTACATGTCAGGATTTCCGATCGAGCCCGGCTTCATAGGGAAGAAATGATCTAACTCGTGTAACATCGCAGTCGCATCATGCGATATGGCCAAGACATCGTCTACGTACAGCAATACATAGGCGTAGTACTTGTGACCGTCACTCGGACGTGTCATAGGCTTCATCCACAAGTCCCGATCAGCACCCAAGCACGGATCGTACCCAAGAGTTCTCATACAACTCGCAAGGTGGTTGCGGAAGCTTGCACCGGCACTCTTTAACCCATACAACGCTCGTACAATATATGCACGCTTCCCAGCGTTGGACCCGAACTCGGGGCCCAGTACAGTCCAGATTTTCTCACTGTTCGGTGCAGTTAAATAAGCATTCTTGATGTCGGACGATTTAACCTCTAGGTCGTTGAGAGCGGCAATAGTGAGGGCAATACGAACACTTTCTCGAGACACAACACTGGCATAAGTCAATGTCGCTGGTGCCTCTGTTGTATGTCCGCCCGCTACAAACCGTGCTTTCCTCCTGAAATCTTCCATTTTTACGTCGAAAACCATGTGGCATCGGATCTCCTGGAAGCCAGGAGCTGGTTTCTCGTCGTCTTCCATCAACTTGAACGCCACTCGAACAGCTTCCATCTCTTTCTCGATGGCCTTTCGCCACAAGTCGTTGCCGTTCCTTCTGTCAAGTTCGTATGCTTCGGCAACAGTCTTGGGGATTTCGATCCCAAACTTGTGCGTCCGCTTGTGGTAGCGGCTATTGACGGCGGCGAGTATCCGATCTCGTCGTCGGAGGAATTTATTCACCCACCAATCAAACGCTGGCTCATTTTCAATCTGCTTTGCGACGGCGTACTCCGCCACTTCAATCGGATTCGATTCCTTCAGTCCAGCCAGGCGTTCCCAGGACGTTGACCCATCGCGCCACTGGACGCACAACTCCCACCCTTTCGTCGTCTTCTTCTTGTGCTTCCGCCCTCGGACAACGACATGGCGGTTATCGTGGTCGACAGCGGCTTTGGTCTTGCGGTGATCAACGATGCTGTCCAGCAACAAGAATTGGTTTCCCTCAGCATCGCACTGCGCATACATATTTTCCGCGATGACGTTCGCGGCATACTCTGACGTCTCGCCGTCTGGAAACTCGACAACATATACTCTCGAGTCTAGAATCGGGTTGTGGGACGACGTCCCCTTGAGACGGCCATCACTGGTCTTGGACCGTCTTTTCACCTTGCCCGTCACCATTACATCACCCTTCGGCAACAAGACGTCAGCTCCAACGTAGTTGTCGTAGGTGTCTGGTGTGATGTCATCAATGTCGGGTGCAATCGGTGGCTTGGGGTCATCGTCGTCTTCATACGCCTCGTAGGTCGGCGTTTCCACATCAACTAGACCATCGTAGTCTTCGACTTTAGCTACACCGCCTAACTTCTCGTTGACCTTACTCGTGTAGTCTTTCCTCTTCTCTATTTCAGTCGGGTCACGGATTTCGTCGTCCGTCAGATGTCGATAGGTCGAGCGAATCTTGATCATTCCTGACTCGGCTAGGATCTTAATTGCATGTGCGGGTCCCATGTCCGTCGCAGGACCTAGGTACCTACCCAGTTTCTCCTTGTCTTCCGGGTAGTTGGCCGCTGAGTCGTAGTAGTAAACCCAGTCGTACCACCCATATCCAGCCAAGAGTGAAATGTCGAAGGTCTCCCCGTGCATTGCCGTTTCCGGGACTTGACCTGACAGCTCGAAATTACTATGACATGTAGCCGATCTGATATAGGCTTCCAACTCGAGGCAATGATCCCACAATACCTTAGGAGATTTAGTTGAGACCATTTTCCGTCCAGTACCACGCTTCAACTCCCTAATTGCACTCTCAGCCGCATTTGCCCACGGAGTATAAGGCTCCAACTGTTTCACTCGACAACCAGCCTCTCTAGACTTCTTCCTGAACTTGCCCTTGACCTGTTCCGCGGCACCGTCCATGATTAGTTCCGGTGGACGGCCTTCCCTCTGGAGCAACAACGACAAAGCTTCGTGTGCATCGCCTTTCGAGGCCAGAGGGTACGCTCTAGTCCATCCATTCCTTGCCGTGAAGACTTGGGCACAAGTATTACCCAGCCTAGACTTCACCTTCGAAAACATAGTGTCCGTGAATAAGGGATGAGGCAATGGCCGGTATCGGTGAAACCGGTCGTTCGTCGTGAACCTCTTGGTCAAAGGGTTCAATGTGGTACGTAGACCACGTTGTGTTGTCACTCGAAGGGTATCCGCTGCACGTTCCAATCCACATCCCCATCGACGTGCCAAAGTCTTGGCATCGATAGCTTTTCCAGAAGGGGTAGTTTGTGTTACGGAAAGAGTCGCCACGCGTGCTTGCAGAGCAGTCGCGAAGCATGCGGTTTCCGACGGTCGCGAATCAGAAAGCAAAGTCGTGAAAGGGTCATTGTCATTGGGTCCCCTTGAGCGAACGGTGGAAATCGATCGTTGGAGGGCCGCTCGGGCCGACATTTCATCCCGAGCGAAAGAGTCATTCTGGGGGTCCCACGGCGGGTCAGGACTGGTCAAATCAAAGCGACGACATGAAGCATATTCATCGGAAGTGGGGGTCCTTGTAGGGAAATAGGAAGTGACACCACATAAATCAAGGGGTATCACAAAATCCTCATCGTCCTGATCGCTCAGAACCAGTGCGTGTGTCTTATTGTCGGGATTATCGGTCAAGAATTTCGGTTGGTCCGAAACTTGCACGTCATTCATCCACAACTGCATAGGGCACAGGAGGTTGTGAGTAAGCGATGGTATATAAATGGCCTGGTTCACGAGTAGGATCAATACTTCACCGGTATCGGGGCAATCATAAGCTAGAGCCGCACTTATAGTCTTGCAACTCTTGTGAACCACGCCCTGAGAAGAATCATATCCCTTGACATCCACAGGGCGGCCATAGTCCTGTACAACCATCGCAGACCTTCCAACAACACACGTGTCCGCATGACTATCAAGCTCGGTACGAGACTCGCCCTCGTCGGACGTGTCAACCGCACCGACACGCACTGAGCGGACCACCGCTCATTTGCGTGATTTCTTCTGGCGGGTTAGCGCCGGATTGTCGCGATTCGACTCGGGCTTGCGCTTTCCCGCAGGCTTGGCATCATCATCAGAACTATCGGACGAGGAGTCATTGCCGCTGGCTCGAGATGGATCGCGCAATGGTGGCAAGCTCATTGAATTCTTCGCGAGAGCGGACAGGGCAGCGATGTTCCTCTGAAACTTCTTGGAAAAGAGCTTCATCTCTTTGGGCTTGCTGGAATCGCCCTTGCCCGTGCGACTCTCCCGCATTTCCTTCAACTTCTTGCGCTGGGCGTGAGAAAGCTTCTGATATTCGTCTTTCTTATAATATCGGTCTTCTACGCCGACACTAGCTTTTCCCCCAGACTTAGTCTTACCAGAATTAGAATCAGTCTTGGTACTGATACTCGATACTTGAGACTGACTAGCCGATGGGCGCTGTGCTAAGAAATCCTTAAACAAGGAGACGGCACGGGTGAAATCGGCTTGTAGGGAATCATCCGACATGATTCGCGTCTTCACCGCTTGAAATTGGTCGGTCTTGATTCCGTCCATCAGATGCCGAACCTTAGAACGGTCATCGATACCAGGATGTACGCCCTGCTGGCGTAACCCTTCTAAGATCGCGTGCTGATTCACGTGAATCTTACAGTATTTCTCGAAGTTGAACCGCTTATGTTCACCGTTGTAACTCGTGTTCATAAGTTTCCGTTCAGCTTCGTTGGCCAAATTGTTCGCGTTGTTCGGCCCTAAGTAGTGGTCAAACAAGGCTTGATAAGCCGCTCGCCCGTCGCGATTTCGGCTCGCCTTGCGGATGTAGGTAGAACAATCCATCCGTTCACACATAGCGGACAAGCGGATCCAAACCTTGGCCCGATCCTGCAAGTACTGACGGGTAAAGCCGTCGTTCGGTCCGTTTCCAACACGGTGACGAGCGCGTGCGATCATCTCAGCCTCGTCGGACTCAAATCCACCTTGCGGGTCAGCTCCGGGGAATTCGTCCGTCCGTATCACATACGCCAAAGGTATACCGGACGTGCCTCGGCACTCGGCGAAATACTCCTTAATCAACTCGATGTTCCGCGGCCAATCACGATTGTCGAGCTCGGGTGCTTCCGGATCATCGTGCATGGTCTCATATTCTTTGAGGTCTCGCATAGGGCGAATGTTCGCCATCGTCAAATCGTTCGGTGTGGTGGCCCGATCGATGCGGATACGGTGGCGGACAAAATAACATGCCAACTTGAGATTCGTCTCGGCTAGGATAGAAACTTCAAAGCCTGGATTAGGGACAGGCGGCGGAGCTGCCACTCCTGCCGCAGCGGCGGGAGGAGCTTGGACACCACCAGGGCGACGGACGGCCTTGCAGAGGTTGGTGACGCCGTCGTCGTCCAAGTCGCGGAGATCTTCGATCGAGGAGAGTCCTTGGCGGTCCACAAGGTATTGGGATGCCGGGTTGGAAAACTGGAGGCGGATGAACGCCTGACGCATTGCAGCTGGAGCGGCCATGGTAATCAAAACGACAATCAACTCTTAACTTCTTGAAACACTTCCTCAAAAATGAGGTTTCCAAGACGAGTTTTGTCATGATTTTAATCCATTACCTACGTAGAACCACTACTGGCTTGCACACAATCCTTGATTGTTGCTCAAAATCGGTCGTGCCAGACCCAACCCACATGATCTTTGGCCCTAATTGGCTAGATCCACATAGGGGCCCGGAAAAGTCTTTTCGTCGGTTCCACAAGACACCCGAACCACGTCTAGGTATATTTTTTTCTGCAGTGGAAGGCCTCACATGGAGCTAAGCTCATGTGCTCTCGGCCAGAGGGATAACAAACCGCAAAATGTGAGACAAGTCCCAAACGGTTGCGATGCGACACTGTACTTATTCCAAAATTCAGCACTGTGCAACAATGAGTACCCCCCCTCCGTTGAGAAGGCTGTTTCGGACACATGCCCCCATTTCATCCACATGAAGACTGGTCCCAGGAATATTCTCCGGACCATTTCCCAGGGTAAAATGCGAATCACACATATAACTGGTTTTGGGATGCGTTCTGATTTCGAATTCCGCAACCATGGCGGATCTGGTTCACTGGGATGGATCCAGTAGGGAAGACCGTCGCCTTTCCCCCAATCTGCGCACCTTTTCGCAGACAACGGTAGCGCCAAACAATAGTAACGTACCATTATCATTGTGCCTGCACGAGCCCATTCACAGGTGCAATAGGTCAACCAATGATCCCCGACAGTTGGGTTATTTCTGTCGGTTTGCCTTATAGGCTTGGGGCGTTACGCCAACGGTCGCAGCCATCTGTCCAGGCATTGGACCGTCTACTTCCATGTTATCGATCAGTTTGGGTCTGATAAACTAAGAAAACCCGTCCGTTGGACACACGGAGCACCGTCATGGGTGCACGGGTACAAAAGTCATTCCAAACAAAGAAGTGAACTAAAATATAGGTTACAGAGTCACTACTCCCTATCTTCTCGATTTTCATACGTACGACAGGCATACTTTCTTACTCCCACGATTGCAGCTGCTTCGGCTCCTAGCGGTGCTGGTCCTCCGCCTCCGCCTCCGCCTACTGGTGGTGCTCCATCACCACCGCCACCTCCTGGTGCAGGAGCGCCGTCTCCGCCGTCCATTCTTGCTTGCCTGCGAGTCCGTATCTTGTAATACTCTTGTAGTTCCCTTCAAATCCTGGTTTCGTTAGCGCAGAGGAAGCGTGTTGAAATCCAACTGTCGTCCCCGTATAGTTGGATGGGCTAAAAGAGATGAAATTAAAAGGGGAAAAGAGTATTATAACGTTACGTTGACGGTGTCCCTAGACGATGTGTTGGTGAGTGATTGGTAGGGTACGTCAGGCGGAAAGTGCCCTTGATGACGTGTGCGTCCGGGGGATGTCCCCGAAGCACCGGGTGACCCAATATCTTCACAAGAACGGGCCCAACCTCCTGATACAACCACGCATGATCCAACTCGAGCCACAGCATGCCCCCAACGAGACTCACTGGGCCTCTACTGTAAGTCATAAACTTAAAAAACCATAAATCTTACATTTATGTCTGGAAGATACGCTATAAGTATAAGATGGCGAGTGGTACTGTAATTCGTAAAACCTAACCAGTGTGATTTGCTCGACAATCCAACGCACGTTATATGATATTCGCAACTATATATGTACATTGGCCCGTCCCGCCATTTCCCCCCAATGAGACTCCCTCCACCTCGACATTTGCATTTCCACTTCGAGACGCCTTTCGTATTCCTCCTTCCGTCTGTCTAACCTATAGTCAATAGTCATACCTGCACCTTCGTTGCACCATGGATGAAAATGACACAGCGCTGATCCTTCTTCTCCTACAGGAGAAGAAGAAAAAGCGCCTTCGTCGTCTTATCGAACGACAGCGTCTTCGCAATCGTTCGGGAGGGATTAGTCGTGCAGCTCTGCTTCATCCAAAGTACTCTTCGTTCATGAAGCTGTATAATAGCGGCAACGACCCCTCGTTAATAGCTTTGTGTGGGTTTGATCATGCGTCGTTCAATAGTTTGCTAGAAATATTTACTCCATTGTTTCTCCAGTGGAGTCCCTATCCACAGAAGGCTAATGGCAAATTCCACATGAGACGCGTCCGACAGACTGGGAGGACAGGACGCAAACGACAAGTTACTGCAACGATATGTCTAGGATTAGTCCTCGCGTGGACGCGTACTCGGGGTTCAACAGTGCCCTTACAGATCATCTTTGGGCTAACTGCTAACCCAGTTTCCGTTTGGTTGCGCTTCGGACGTCGTCTTCTCGTGAAGATTCTGCAGGACCACCCAGATGCAGAGATCAGACTACCTACGAAAGCTGAAGTTGCGAGCTTCAAGGAGGTAATAAGCGCTAAGTATCCGGTCCTCAAGAATGTGTGGGGAGCGATGGATGGACTGAAAGTCCTCATCGAAGCCAACCCCGATGTCGAGAATATTTTTTATAATGGGTGGAAATGCGATCATTATATTTCTAACCTTTTCGTTTTTTCTCCCGACGGAAAGATCCGGGCGTGTTACATCAACGCGCCCGGATCATGGCACGATTCCACCCTTGCCCACTATTCGAAGACATACGAGAAGTTGGACTTGATACATAACCGAGAACAACGACGTGGTGGCGGACGGGTTGTGGTTGACTCTGCATTTGGGTCGGAGTCTCGTCCGAGCCTTTTGAAGTCTCACCAGAACAATCTGGACAGGCAAGGTCGAGTCAGAAACACAAGGGAGATGCACAAGGCCGCCACTTCGGTCAGGCAACTGTCAGAGTGGGGGATGAGAGGCTTGCAAGCCTCCTTCCCTCGCTTAAAGGATCGAATCAAGTACGAAGAGTTTGGGGAAAGGAAAATTTTCATCTCGCTAATAGTCCTTTTATACAACTACAGGGCTTCGTGTGTGGGCTTCAACCAGATTCGAACTACTTTTTATCCGTCTCTATTTCTTACGAGCCAACATGGGTATCAATTGTAGTACTACTATAATCATTAATCTAATCTTCATGTTCTTCCATGTTCTTGTCGTTGTATGTATCGTCGCTCGTAGTCGTAGTGTGGTCTTCGTGGGTTGCTGGTTTTGCCGTACTGTTTTGTGGTTGGACCAGTTCGTGTTGGAGCTGCTGTGGTTGGAACTGTTGTTGTTGGAACTGTTGTCCCCTGGGCGCCAGCAGCATCAGCATGTTGGTCTGCTGCTGCATCATCATCTGAAACATTGATTGTTGCATCGCCAATGCCTGCTGTGCACGTGCGTCCTCTCTTTCTCGTCGCTCGTCTTCTTTCTCTCGACGAAAGGCCCTTTCCTTTTCGTCGGCTTCTTGGCGTTGTTGTTGTGATACCATCATGTATTTCATAATGGCATCAGTTCCGTCTTCCTTCTCCGTTGCATGTTTGCGACGCTTCTTCGTAGCCGAGCGAAGTGGCTTCGACAGACTTGTTCTCGGTGTCTCGAGTTTGTCTTGTTTGTCTTGTTTTTCTCCATGGTTGTCTTCTTCCTCTTCATCATCATCTTCTCCATAGTCAGTATCTCCGTCTTGTAGGCTCTCGTCTGTAGACAAGGAGTCGAACCCCAAGTCTCTCTTGCCTGGCCTTTCTCCCACGTCGCAGCGTTGTTGTATTTCGATTAAAATACGCTTCGCTGCCTTGACTTCCTTTGGACAGTCAGGGTCTCCTGTGGGGATCTTCCTCCCATGAAGCGCTCCAAAACGGCGCTTCAGTGATTCCCGGTCTCTCATGCGGTCAGGGTCGTTGAAGTGTTCGTTGTATGCTTCGGTGACCCTGTCCCAATCGTGTTGCCCAGCAGGTTCGACCGCCGAAATGATGTCCAGAAGGTACCAAGTCTCGTCCTCTGTGAAGTTTCTCCCTCGAACTCGACCTGGTCCTCCATTCCCCTTTGTTGTTTTGGGTGCTTTTCCTTTGTTTCCTTTGGTTGTTGTGTTAGACGTTGTTGTTGTTGTTTTATTGGAGGCTTTAGGAGGAAGGGTGGGCGACGTCTTGTTTTTCTTTTTCGGTGGTGCTTTCTTCTGTTGCTTCTGTTCTTCCTTGAGTCGCTGGAGGCGGAGTCGAGGTGACTCACGCCGTACAGGTGGAACGCTTGTAGTTGCTTTGGAGGAGGGAGGGATGTTGGACTTCGTTACATTCAATTGAATGGACAAGTCCTGGGGTCCCTGAGTGATGGCTTGAGGTGGCGTTGGGACCTGGGTTGGCTCATCTTCCTCTGAGCTGGAGTCATCGTTTCGGGCCAACCTGGCCTCAATTTCAGCAAAGGCTTTCTCCATCTCATTTCCGAGATTGTTGGCCATGGTCAGGACGCGGGTGAAAGGACAAGAAGAGAGAGGAAGAGAGAGGGCGCAGGTGAAAGGCCAAGGAGAGAGAAGACGAGGAGCGGTAGAGGTAGAGAACGAGAGGAGCTTTTTCCTTCCTCTATGGGGGGTGATATATCATATACATGTATGGACATATATATATATACGGACTGAGAATAGGTTTATGTCGAGAGTTCATGAGCCGGGGCCTACCCTCGGACAAATTTCGTCTTAAATTGATGTGTAATTCTCAACCGACAGGTTATGGGCCCAAGTTTAGGGGCGGTTTTATTCTAGGATTTGGGGGTTATGACTTACAGTAGAGTTCCACTCAAAGCCAAGTCCTCATGTATCTTCCATTCCAAAGAAGGCTGGGACACCGATGTTGCGTTGTTTCTTATCTCTAAACGACGTGAAGCACTCAATTTCAAGTACTCGGCTGATTTCAAGCCTTCTTCTTCTAAGTCGCCAGATAGACCACCACCAACATAAATGCAAGAACCAATCACCGTCATTCCGAAAAATTGACGAGGCACATTCAGGGGTGGTCCAAAACAGACAGTTGGTTGATTATTTTGGTGACTGTCAATTATCTCCACCGATCTCAACGTTGCTTGAAGAGCCGTTCCACGTCCACCAACCACAACAATGTACCTGTTGTGAATCGCGGCAGCGGAACAAGTGACTCTTTCATGTGACAATCGGCAAGTCAGTGTCTTCCATTGGTTCTCCTTATTAAGTTTCTTGAGTGAGAGCAGGTCAATGATATCAATCCGTTCAATGGTATTCTGGTAGACATGGCGGTCATTTCGTCCACCAATGGCGTACACGCTGCCGTTGCAGACTACCGCAGCATGGAAGGATCTCGTTTCATTCATAGCTGGCCCTTCGATCCACTTTCTGCAGTTAGATTGCTGAGCAGCATTCAGAAGGAACACTGAATTGGTTGCGGACTCTTCATCTTTTTTCCCTCCCAATACCCCCACAATTTGTTCGTTGATATTGTGTGGAGGATGCACGACAACAGAGGCGTGCCCACACCGCTCAAAGAGAGGCAAATCTTGGTCATTTCTGGTCCACGATGCTGGTTCTTCTGGGTCATTGTCCAACACAAGGCCAGACAAGCACTCTCGGTCTTTCACATCCATTCTGTAGTCCAACTTGTAGTCAAGAATGGTGTTTTTGTGGTGGCTCGACCGACAGCTTCCCTCCAAAGTCCGACTGTGGACGGGTCTCCACGTTCAACGATCCACGCGCTTGTCTGCACGTTGCTACTTGAGTGGTTCCTGTCAATCATTGTCGAACATGCTGACAGGCCGTGTACAAACGCGGTTGGTCGTTTCCTTGGCAGGATGATCGATCGATCGATGCGTGGTGCTCTGTTGCTTCTCTGTGGAATGTGTCTCAAGGTTCTACATCTCCAGATCCAGCTGACTCCACATTCCACACAGACAGTCGGACCTCATCAGCATCTCCACGTTTCTCGCTTTCCCCTCGCACCTTTTGTTGCTGCAAATGTGGCGATGGTGTGGCGTTTTGTTTGCGTCGACGGGCGCGAACGACATAAGAAAAAACTTGCAGCGCTCTCTCATCCCTGGCCGAGCAAAAAGCATCATCAGCCAAAGACTCTGCAATCAGGCAGTGTCTGTCATTTGGAAGAATCCCTTGCAGAATGGGCAATGGGCTTGTGCTTTTCGTAAGATCGGGTTTCCTGGAGGGTTGTCACGTTCGAGAAGGCGTTGCAGGCTGTATTGATGGATCCATAAAGAGAGTTTGAAGCCTTGAGTTCAGGGTTGTGCTTGGCAACTTCATTCATGAAACGAGTCAAGGCAACAAGGATTCCACGAGAGAAACAAGAGACCAGGTGTGCCGGTGATTGCAACAGATCACGTACGACCACCTGCCGATGGAAGAGTGGCTCAATTTGGTCAAGTTGTATGAGATAATACCCACGAGCATTACTGGAATGCCTTGACTGGCCGTCCGATTTGCCTCTACACCAGTCAAACACACAACCACAACTAACTGCTACCACCAATCCTCCTTCTCATGGCGGGAAACCGTCACCACCACCACCAATGTCGGCAGCACCACCAGACCAATCCCTTGTGTCGTCCCATATAGAACAAACACCTCCTCCGCTTTCATCTCGTCTTCCAGTCGAGTACCAACAACTTCATGAACTTCCACTCGAATCTACTACCTAGTACAACGACACATGAAGCGAGGAGAGCCAGTGCGGTGTGTACGTTTTGTATAGTATCTGACGCATAAGCAAGAGATCCAGACAATGCCAGCCGAGGTCATGGCCACATCATTCTGGAGACAACATTGGATTAAAAAGGAACAACAACAAAGCATGACACAAAACTGGACAACGATTCACATTCTCCATCCTCCGTTCCTGTTGGGGCGACGAGACACTCCTTCACACAGTGTGGTGGCTGATTTCTCACACAGTGCCACCATTACGAGCACGGCCAGGCATATGATGCACATGCCTGGATTCCCATGCAGCTGACATTCTCCTCACCCCTCACCGAATCGTCGCCCGTACCATGACCATCATCCTTGTCCACGGCGATTGACGCACCGCGGCTGGTACAATCAGCCGCCGACCGAGCTGCCTTGTTGTTGTAATCCTAAAGCGATGACATCAAGAAAAGCAACTATATTACTGCAGGCTGCTGCTGCCGACACCAAAACAATCTCTTTCTTCTTCTTCTCTTGGAGAACAATCCTGCCTCTTTTACCGTGTTAGTCATGAATTGTAGATTCATGGACACCACAAAAACCTAAGGAACAAGTCACCACGTCATGGGGTCCATAATTGCCATAACACAGTTAGTAACTCGATGTACCTATGATACAATAACGTAAGTTTTCCATTGACATAAATACCAGTCGATCCAGTCAGTTCACATTTCCTTCAAACATGGACATGTCCCATTTTTACCCAACAACAAATTGCGAAAGACGACCGAGTTCTTGTCCATCAATGACAGTTTTTCACTGGAACTCTCCAGCCCACCAGATATACAAACGATACCGGTCGACAGAGTAACCATGGTGTGAGCTACGCGTATGCCAGTCATTTCTGGAACCATTTTCCACACTTTGTTGCGTTTTGTGTCCATTACTTCAACAGACCACACGCATTCGGCAAGGAGTAAAGGGTCAGTTGTGAGTTCAGTAATACGGGGAAGACCTCCCGATACAACCAAGCATGATCCCACTCGAACCACAGCATGCCCCCAGCGAGGTAGAATCGAGGACAAGTCCTCATGTATCATCCATGCCGAAGAAGGCTGGACCACCAGTGTTGCTTTGTTGCTTGTCAGTTCACCGCTTGAATCACTCAATTTCAAGTACTCGACTGATTTCAAGGCTTCTGCTTCCAAGTCGCGAGATAGACCACCAACAACATAAATACACGAACCAATCACAGTCATTCCAAAAAGACGACGAGGCACTTTGAGGGGTGGACCTGGCAAGACATGTGGTTGACTTTCTTGCATAGAGTCAATTATTTCGACGGATGCCAAAACTTCCATATTCACACCCCATCCACCAGCCACAACAATATACCTGTTGTGAATCGTGTCAGCGCAACAGCAGTCTCTCGCTTCGGACAATTGACATGTCAGTGATTCCCATAGGTTCTCCTTATCACGATTCCTTTGTGCGAGGAGATCAATGATATCAATGCGTTCAATGGTCTTCAAGACGGAACGACGGTCATTTCGTCCACCAATAGCGTACAAGCTGCCATTGCAGATTACCGCAGCGAGAGACTGTCTCGTTTCATTCATAGCTGGCCCCTCAATCCACTTTCTGCAGCTAGTAGATTGTTCAGCAGTATTCCTAAGGAGGAGCACTGAATTGTTGGCAATATCTTCTTGGTTTCTGCCTCCTACTACCACAGCAATTTGTTCCTTGTTGTTGTTTGGAGGATGCACGACAACAGAGGCATGCTCATACCGCTCAAGGGGAGGCCAGTCTTGGTCATTTCTGGTCCATAATGGTGGTTCTTGTTCATTACTGCCCAACACGAGGCCGGACAAGCGCGCTTGTTCTCTCGCATCCATTTTGTATTCCAATTCCAAGACGAAACAATGGGGACCGTGGTTTTGTGGTGACAAGAGCTGTGTTTTGAGGTTTTCGAGGGAAGGGTGATCGTTGTCGCCAGGAGGACTTCGTTGTGCGACCAAAAGCGCGAGAGCGCGTCAACCTGCACCAGATGCTTGCGTGCGGCAAAGACCAAAAGGGCAAGCGCGACAAGACCCCGTAAGGTAGAGATTTTCCCCAACCAGAATCCCAACCATTCTTCCCAAAAAGACGACGCTGGGCATTCCCCCATATTATTATATCGCCACAAGAACGATCCAATCCTTGTACAATGCATCCAACAACACCAACAAGGACGATATGGAGCCGGTTCCTGGAACCACTATTCCTAGTATTCGGACAAGGACGACAAAGACAACGACGACGAACGGTTGTGGCATGGATCTTGATTGTCTGTCTGGTCTTTTTGAATCTTCTGCACCAAGAATTACATACGGCGCCGACATTTTCCATCGATAGTATGCAGTCTATCAATATTACCAACACCACATCAACACCTACCACAACTCGTAACAAAGACATGGAGGAGGAGCATACCACAGCTCCACAAGAATTCCTCCAGCAACAAGCACCGCCACCAGAATTGGGAACACCAGGCGATCCTCCCTGTCGAGTGGCTGTGGAAAACAAAATGGATTATCATTACGAAGTCATCGAAAGTACCATTTTGAAATATCCCATTCCCTGGTATCGTCTCAATTGCAGTACGTCGACCGTTATTGTCTTTGATGTCGCCTTGGCCGAAAACCACTACTTTTACCTCGGCGCAACCGAAACAGGCACCAGTTTGTCCAAGTCCAGTTATGTGCGATATTTCAATACAGTCTTGTCGGGGACGATTCGACGTCGATCCGATGGCACACGGGCGCAATTTGGTCGCGTGGTCCAGTATTCCCACTATTACCGACATCCCGAACAGTACAATTATCATGCCTTTATTGGGGTGAGTTGCGATTCGTACAAGTTTCAACCGTGGTTGCAAAATCGACCCCGACGACATTACTGTGTCTTGCATGGAACCTGTCCCTCCTGTACCCCGCAACAACTGGAAACGGGTCAAGTGTGTTGGGTCACACCCTTGATGCACCCCGCCCGTCATTTCCTCCCCTCTGATTTGCCCCAATTTGATGCCAACAATCACAATGCCATTGTCGTCGGCTACCTTTATCACTCGTCGTCCTACCCTTCCCCACTCACTGAGCACTCACTGAGGAGTAAGTCACTCCCCACACTCCCACTACCTAAGCCCCAAAAATTACTGTACTTCGATTTTTTATTCTAGTGTTGTGTAGGAGTTCCCATTGTGTTGGTGCATGCTGCTGTGTTATGTGTTGTCTTGTGTCGCTCGTGGTCGGGTCGCGAGAGGAGTGGGGGATGGAAGATCTAAGTATTCTGTCACACTATTTATGCAACAAGCACGCCTCGGAGTTTGATTGGCATCCAATAATTGTGAGACAAATGATACTTGGACATAAAGCGTTATAAATCATCCGATATAATCGGATGAGGTCACTTATGTGACGCAGTTATTTAAAAACAATTAAGATTACCTAGTGCCCTATCGAAAGTAGGGCACGCTCAATTGTATAAAACTAATTAGGCTCACGACTACTAAGTATCCATTCAGAGAACCGATCACTTAGGAAGACGAAAATTACCTAAGGTGCGCTGGCACGACTCCTCGTGACAAAGGAAGCTAACATACTCTAATAGCCCCGGGGGACTCCTCGTCGCAGGGCGCTCCTCGTGGCTTAACTCCTCGTCGGGCAATAGCTTCTCGTCGTGGACTGCCCCCTCGATCCGCTTATGCGGATCTCACAGGGGCAGTCCACTCCTCGTCGCTATTGCCCTTCTCGGAGTCTTGCCACTCCTCACACCCTAGCTCCTCCTCGTCCACCCTCAGCTATTAAAGTAGACTTACTACCTTCACCACTCGTCGTCGTACCTTTCCCAAAACGCTACCCACACTACATAAGCCCTAAAAATTACTGTACTTGGATTTTTATTTTAGTGTATAAAATTAGAATAGCCCAAAATGAAAAAGTAGTACACCCAGGAAAGTAGTACACCCAGAAAAGTAGTACACCCAGGAAATCCACAGGGAGAGAATACGGGAAAGAGCACAAAGCGAACAAGAGGTGCACCAACGGAAAAAAGAAGAGCACAACAAACAAACACCACACGAATCAAGCAGCAAGCACCAGCAACAGCAACGGAAACACAGAGACCAAAAAACAATAATCAAAATGTAGGCAATAATTGAAACACGACACAGACGAGTTTTCACACGACACGGAAAATTCAGTAGCAAAGAGATGCACCACGAAATTTCATGCCAAGACAGAATTACAAAAATCGTGAACGTGTGAGAAACTGGTACGTAACGTGGAGTGGAACGCGGAACAAGTGTCATCATCTAATTCTCACGTACCTTTCGAGACGTCAAGCTAGAGACCACCACCCAAATGGTCATGCAAAGAGCAATAGCGACATCAATCTGTCAAAAAGAGTGAATAAAGGGGTAAGAACAATGATACAGCAATCAACAAGAATGCAACAACAACAGCAAACGTACCGAATACTATGGTACTTCAATAGTGGTAGCTGTATCCATGGCTACCGCCATGGTAACGCGAACCACGATGATGGTGATGATGATGATGATGTGGAGGTGGTGGAGTGTATCCACCACCACGGTGGTGGATGTGGTCACGGTAGTACGGTGGGGGTGGTGGCGATGGAGTGTACGGGCGGTGGTGGTATCCTTGGGAAGAATGGTGGTGGGAATGATGATGAGGATGATATGGCGGCGAGTCGGATGGTGGTGGAGGTGGGGAGTACCAGTTGTTGCGATGATAAGCAACACGATGGTGCTCCTCCACACGACAATCAACCCGGCGGTCTCGACTACCGTCATTGCGATGATATCCACCGTGATGATTCTGAGAGGGATTGTGGTGGCTGGTGTGGTGTTCCGTCGGAACAAGGGCCGTTGACGATGGCACATTTGTGGGTGGTGGTGGCAGTTCCGTGGTCGCAATGGTTGGTGGTGGTGGAGGTGGTTGCGACGTTGATGTGGTCGCAATGGCTGGTGGAGCTGCAGCGGATACCGTTGGTTCCGTGGTCGCAATGGTTGGTGGTGGTGGTGGTGGTGGTGGCTGTTGCTCAGTCGTTGCTGTTGGGTGTGGATGCGTGGCCGTAACAGTAGATGGCAGTGGAGGTTGTTTCATGGCTGTTACGGTGGTTGTTGTTGGTGCTTGGACTGTTGCACTGTTTGGAGGTGGTGCATGTTGGTCCATTGTTGACGTAGCTGGTGGTGGTTGCACGGCCACCGTGGTTGTTGTTGTTGGTGGTGGTGGTGGTACAACGACTGGTGGTGGCGGTTGTGGCGCTTCATGCTCGACTGGAGGTGGTGGAGGAGGCTTTGAAGAAGCCACTGGAGTGGACGAAGGTGATGAAACAGGGAATGGCAGTGAGAACATATAAAGCAACAATCAAACAAAACAAAACAAAACAATCTACGTACCAACGATGGTAGAGGGCGGAGAAGTTTTCTTTTTCTTTTGACATCGGGAAAGAACTTCAAGCATGCCATCCGATGAAGATGACGATGATGATGAGTCCGCGATCGACTTACTCTTCTTCTTCTTCTTCTTGCGTTTTTTCTTGGATTTGGTGTCTGTGGTCAAGAGAAGACGGAATGAGATCGATGCAACCAAGAAAACAACAAAGCAACAATCAACTTACCATGGGTTTGCGACTTGGACGACTTGGATGGTTTGTCGTCCAAGAGACGAAGGATTCGCGCCAATGAATCCTCGTCTTCGATGGACGAATCGTCATTCTGTTTCTTGGCAGCCTTGAGCTGCTGCAACGCCTTGCGACGGCGAATCTTCTTCTTGGCCTTTTTCATAAAGGCCTCAATGTCGGTGGAGGACGACGACGAGGACGAGGGGGATGAAGCGGTTTTTGACTCTTTCTTCTTGGATCCCTTCTCATCTAAACATAATAGCAGAGTAGTTAGTAACAAAGTATAAAGAGTGATTCATGCAATGAGTCTACGTACCATTCTTCGTGTTTTCTTTGTCGGCCTCGTCGCTCTTTTCGGGTGGACGGTACCAGTTGGCCGTGACGGTCCGAACATGATTTTCTTTCGAGACGTCCTGGTACAGTACGTTGACCTCACTTGACTTGTGACGGGCGAAGGAGTTCGACGACTTCTGTGGTACTCCACAGTTGGCAACGTTCGAGATTCCGGTGCGTCGGCCGGTCCGGAACGTCACCTTCTCGGCGTTGTCAAACTTGCAACGAATGGCAAGTTGACGGGCATTCCTCAACGGCCAGTTCACGCCCAATCTACCCGCACACTTGAAGCCAGATCCATCCGCGTCATTCTGTGAAGTCTCGGGGACGAGCTCAGTCCAACCGAGGTGCTTCGCACCATCCTTGCGGGCCTTGAGGTGTTTTGCGGGTATCTGCTCTAGAAACAGCAGACCCTGCCATCCTGGCGGGTGCGCCACTTTCATGATGTGCAAGAGGATCTTGTACGTCGCAAACTTATCATCTGGGTTGTCGATGATCATGTGCGACGAGTCTTGTGTATCGTTGGCGACTCGATCAAAGGCGAGATTGTTCGTCGCGAGGTGCGACGATTTCTCAAGCACAGATTCTTTGAGAATAATCGCGGGAAGCCCAGCCAACATTCCGTACGATTTGTCAAGACACGCCTTGAAAATTAAATCGGATACTTTAAGTAGTCTTATCTGGAGACAACATGCAACAACCAAACTGTTAGACAACAGCAGCAACAACAACGGCGACAATCAACAAATACAACAACAACAAACAACAACTTACTTCTGGGCCGCGGAGACCGAAGTCTCGGGAAGTCTTGTAGACTCCCATGCTCAAAGCCGTGGAATACTCGCCGTCTTCAAACGGCCGAAGCTCCGGCTCGCATGTCCGCATCTTTTCTTCGTCGTCGAATGCCGTTGGTGCACGATTGGGTAGGCGGCCAAATTCGGGTCGGACGAGGGCTGCCTTGTTCCAAATGTTGGCAAGGTAGGCATGGTAATTGCCAAGCCCATGTTTGAGATCACTTTGAGCGATCACGATCCCGTGTGTTTTAAGAAGAGCAAAGAGATGGTTCAGCATCTTCATTGTTGTGTTGGGCTGGAAGAAAAACTTGGGGTCCTCCACCGAATCCGTTTCCATATTGAAACCCCGCATTCGATGGTTCACGAGAAAAACCATTACGCAACTATTCAACAATGTCAATTTCGATGGAGTCTTCACTCCGCGGAGAGCAAGAAAGAGGAGCGGCGTTGGTGTATCTCCACCCGACAGTTCATCGATATCTTCGACGATTTCAAGAAGAAAGTGCATCTCGTGATGCTTTTGAAGACACTCCAAAAATTTGTTGACGGAGGCGGCCTTTTCTTTGTCGTATGACGCCTTGCATCCAGTGAGGTCACGGATGGTGAAGGTGTTGTTGCCGTATATGGTTGGAGACAGACGACAATATTGACTCCCGGCGGCCAACGAACGTGCACGAGAAGAGTTCATGGTGGGCGGGTTGAAGGTGACCTCACCAATCCGCATGGAGCCCTTTTCGGCATCCCATGTCAGATGCTTCCGTTTGACCAAAGCTTGGGATACAAGCTTGGTATCCACTTTGCAAGATTCCACAACCGTTGCGGCGTTGAGAAGGGCGTCGTTGGCGCCATTGGGAAGATCGAGACCTTCGATCTGGTGACGACGGGAAGAAGGATCAGGCCTCGCAACATTGCTGAAGGGAAAAAGGAAACATGGTGGTTAGAATGAGACAGATAAGAATAGAAACAAAACATACTGTCACTTACTTTGATTGCTCTGTAGCTTGGATGTTGTCTTGTTGTTGTGGTTGTCGACGAGGATTTCGGGAAGGAGGAAGGTTCACTTCCGTTAATGGCGGACGATTGGCACGGTTGTTGGGTGGGCGGCCGGGATTTCGGTACGGGTTCACGTTATTGGTTGAGTTTGTGGCGTCCACATTGTTTCTTGCGGCCGCCCGCTCCAGTTGGCGGCGAGATTGTCGAGTCGCCATGGTCAGGCTGTGAAACGACGATGAAAAAACGATGCACAATGAAAAATGAGGGTGAGGAAAGTGAAGACGGTGACACTTGCGAGAAAGTGCGGACACGTAGGTTACACGTAGGAATCAGTAGGAAACAGAACAGCGACTCAACCATGCGCGCGCGCACGGCAGGTGGTTTGAAATTTTGGGAAGACGTCTGGAACGAAAACACACGACAATGGTGGGAAACGCGGCGAAAACTTACCGTCTCTGTAGGATTTCCATGATCCAAGGGTCGGAACTACAGGTGCTGAAGTCGTCGGATGACCCAGTACAGTCGTGGTAGAGTTCCGAGCGGCGAAAGAGATTGCCATCCCATTCGTCTGTTGCATTGTCCTTGGTGACAAAGACGAGAGTTTCGCCCGAAGAGTCTGATGAGCAACTAGACGACGAAGACGAACTACAAAGATCTATTACATCAGGAGGGGTGCAAAGGTCTATGACTCCACAATCAACCTGTTTGGAAGCATGAGCAAATCCACCAGAAGGAGGAGGAGTCACCATGGTCGGTTGTCTTCCTTTTCTCATCATGTTGTTGCATTGTTGTTGCACAAAATGTGTCGTCTGTGAGAGATTATCGTGGGAATGTCCGTTGGGGGGTGGGGGATCTAAGTAATATATAGACATTACCTATGTATTCCTGTGTCACGCCTATGTAAACAACACGACTTGTCGTATGTACCTATTTGATAGATGCGAGCCATCGGATTTGTTTCGCAAGCACGACAGTATGTTGCTTATTGAGAAACGCGAGCAATCGGATGAGGTGCGCAAGCACGCAAGCAAGATACCTAGCTAACACTGTACCGGCGCGAATGTAAAAAGCTAAATAGGCCAACTATTACTAAGTATCGATAGAGATAAACGATCACTTAGGAAGACCGAAAATTACCTAGGGTGCGCCCGCACGACTCCTCGTGACAAAGGAAGCTAACATACTTTAATAGCCCCGGGGGACTCCTCGTCGCAGGGCGCTCCTCGTGGCTTAACTCCTCGTCGGGCAATAGCTTCTCGTCGTGGACTGCCCCCTCGATCCGCTTACGCGGATCTCACAGGGGCAGTCCACTCCTCGTCGCTATTGCCCTTCTCGGAGTTAAGCCACTCCTCACACCCTAGCTCCTCCTCGTCCCAACCTGGCTATTAAAGTAGATTTACAACACAACAATCTTTGATACGACAAATACGACAATAACAGCAACCGCCAGTCTTGCTCGTTCTTCGTCTTCCGTTCCATCTGGACCAGCACCATCACCATCGCACTCCTCGAGGAACCAGACGACGACGACTAGGACCATTACCCTGTGTCCCAGTGGAACCAAGAGACAAACCGGCTTGATTCAGGCCTTGAACGAGTTGATTCAACAAGAAGAACAAGACTCCAAGAACCACCACAACAACAACAGCAGCAGCCAACCTCCACCCATTCTTCGGTTTCGCGTCTTGTTGCATGCCCGTCAGAGTGCGGGGTCGTCTCATCGTCGTTGGGCGGACGAGTATGGCCAACAACAAGAATCCTTGCCGTGGATTCGACACCGTGTCACGATTGTGCACGAACAAGGGGACTTTGTCGAGTTTCAACGCCGGATTGCCACCCAGTGTCACGTGTTGCTTCCCTTGGTCGACCCCAGTTCCACGCCCCAATACTTTCATGACGCGGACGACGATGGCCCCCACCAAACCAAATTGACGGGCTTTGTCAGTCAAGCCGTCGCCTATCGCCTACCAATGGTCGCCCATGTCGACTTGAAACGCATATATCAAGACTATTGGACGGCACCCGTCATTACGTACGGGACACCCAGCAGGACCAAAACGACAACGACGACTCGCCCAGTGGCCTCCAATCATTCCACCCCCACATCCACATCCACGGATTCCGGAAGCCGTCGTCCCCCAGCACCATCACCCTCCCCTTCCTTGACGGACGCCTTGCGACAGGCGATGCGACTTTGGCAGCAAGAGAATCCTGTTTGAAGAAGATTGCAACTCTGCTTCCAACAGCCACTACGAATCATTGGTCGTAAACTCAACTGGAGTACAGAGTGACCATATCCTATCATTCCAGTCCCGCCCACAAAACCAGAGGTGGAGCAGAACACGCACGAAACGAGGTCTCGTCTTTTTTTCGTTGGAACCACAGTGGAATCGATTCCTCATCCTCATTCCTCCCACACGTTCTGTGTCGAACCGCCGAGACATTGTCCACTCTCGACTATAGAATATAAATGGTTTCGATTCTCTCCGTAGAATCGAGAGCAAAAATGACTTGCATTCTTGTCCGGCAGTTTCTCTTTTGTGTGGGCGATTGTGCTGGAAAGGTTGACGCGCTCGCGCCACACCAGGACCAAACGGTCGAGCGTGGGTAGTCTTGGTCACGTTGACTCGGGTTATTCTCGGTTTCCCAACAAAACCACGAAAAAACCACAGACCCCACATCATCACATCCTCTTTCGATTGTGTGTTCTCTCTCTCTCTATCTCTTGTGTTGAAACCAAGAGAGTGTGTTGCCACTCCAACACCACGTGTCAAGACTGCGTTCCCAGACAGTCAGAAAGAGAGAGAAAAACAGAGATTGGTACCATCATCATCATGCCATGGCGAGAACGGAGTGCTGGTGGTGGTGGTGCCAGTCGACGACAACAAGGGACCGTGTCGAGAGGCTTGCGGCAACAACAGCCACAGTCTCGTCGTCGTCCTTCGAGTCGGTCGTAGCGGCTTGTCGTTATGTGGATTGGACTCGTTGTTGTATGCCTGTTGTGGCACCGACTGGTTCATTTTTGGCATGTCTTGGACGAACGACAACAAGACGAACAAGCAGACAGTTTTGTTTCGTTGCAACGACAACCACCATCAACATTCACCACCACCACCACAAGAAGCAGCATTCCACCAACCACACCATCAATATCAGCACCAGCACCAGGAGAATCCTTGGGCGAACTATACCATTACAGTGCACGTCATGAAAAGTCGATTCATGGGTAGATGCGGCCCAAGGAACAAGCACACAAAAGTCAAGTAAATGGATGAAACAATGATGCGATAGCAGAAATTATCCTTTGACACATACCGAGTTGATTCACATTTTCTTCAAACATGGACGTGTCCAATTTTTACCCAACAACAAACTGCGAAACACGGCCGAGTTCTTGTCCATCAACGACAGTCTCTCACAATAGTTTACTCGCACACCAGATATACAAACAATACCAGTCGAAAGAGTAACCATGGTGTGCCAAATACGTGGGACAGTCATTTTTGGAACTATTTCCCAAACTTTTTTGCATTTTGTGTCTATTACTTCAACAGACTGTTAACAAGAACGGCGCCAACCTCCTGATACAACCAAGCATGATCCAGCTCGAGCCACGGCATGCCCATCGCGAGGCTCACTCAAAGCCAAGTCCTCATGTATCTTCCATGGCAAAGAAGCTGACAATACAGATGTTGCGTTGTTCCTTGTCCCGTCATCACATGAATCACTCAATTTCAAGTACTCGACTGATTTCAAGGCTTCTGCTTCTAAGTCATGAGATACACCAACAACAACATAAATACACGAGCCAATCACAGTCATTCCAAAGCTTGCTCGAGGCACGTTGAGGTGTGGGCCGGGCAAGACAAATTGTTGACTTTCTTGTACAGTGTCAATAATGTCGACTGATGCCAACGCTGCTCCATCAGGACCCCATCCACCAGCCACAACAATATACCTGTCGCGAATCGAGGCAGTGCAACAGAAGACTCTCGCTTCCGACAATCGACATGTCAGTGTCTCCCATGGGTTCTCCTGGTCACATTTCCTGGGTGAGAGAAAATGATTGATATCAATGCGTTCAATGGTGTTCAGGAAGGAATCGCAGTCATTTCGTCCACCAATAGCGTACAAGCTGCCATTGCAGACTACCGCAGCGAGAGACTTTCTCGTTTCATTCATAGCTGGCCCCTCAATCCACTTTCTGCAGCTAGTAGATTGTTCAGCAGCATTCCAAAGGAGGAGCACTGAATTGCTCGCATCCTCATGGTTCTTCTTGCCTCCTACTACCACGACAATTTGTTCCTTGATCTTGTATGGAGGATGTACAACAACAGAGGCGTGCATACACCGCTCAAGAGGAGGCCATTCTTGGTCATTTCTTGTCCACAATGCTTGTTGTTCTGGATCGCTGCCCCATACGAGGCCAGACAAGCGAGCTTGTTGTCTCACATCCATTTTGTATTCCTAGTTGCAATCAAGACGAAACAGTGGTTCTTGTGGTGCCTCTTTCGACAAGTTCGCTTCAAAGTCTGATCGATGCTTTCTGGTTTGTGTTAGAGGTTGGGAAGAAAGTTGGGAGCAGTGGTTTTGTGGTGACAATGGCGGGTCTGTTTATTTGTGCTGGAACGGTTGACGCGCTCGCGCCACACCAGGACCAAACGGTCGAGCGTGGGTAGTCCTGGTCCCGTTGACTCGGGTCATTCTCGTTTCCCCAACAAAACCACAGACCCCATTATTTTTCTTTTCTCCATTACATCATCTCTTCTTCCAATACGCATATCTAGATTAGATTGATTGTTCTCTCTCTCTTTCTCTTGTTGTGTTGGAGCCAACCGAGTGTGTCTCCACTCCAACAACACGTTTCAAGAAGGTGACTGTGTTCCCAGAAAGTCTGAAAGAGAGAGAAAAAGAGAGAGGGGTTACCATTAGCATGCCATGGCGAGAACGGAGTGCTGGTGCTGGCGCTGCCAGTCGACGACAACAAGGGACCGTTTCGAATCAGTTGCGGCAACCGCAATTGCAACCACAGTCTCGTCCTCTTCCTCGTCCTCCTTCTAGTCGGTCGTTGCGGCTGGTCGTGTTGGTCGGAGTCTTTGTATGCCTGTTGCTGCACCGATTGGTTCAATTCTGGCATATCTTGGACGAACGAGAACAAGACGAACAAGCACTTGAGGACAGTTTGTTTTCGTTGCCACGACAATCACCACCAGCAACAAAAGCAACAGCAACAGTAACCACCACACCAAGAAGCAGCATTCCACCAACCACACGACCAGCACCAGCACCAAGAGGAGAATCCCCTGCTTTGGCACAACAAGACCATGACTTTACCACCACCATTCTTCAGAGTGACATGAACGACACGAACCACCACACGTTGGCTGCCAAAGTGACTGCTACTGCCTCGTTGTCCTCCTTTTCCTCGACCGAGAGAACGACATTCGAATCGCCGCAGACGGCTCCTTCTGCTGCTGCTCCTGCTCCTCCCAGTCGTTCGGTTCAGCTTCCGGACGATTCTGACGACACGGTGTGTCTGTGGACCCCCACGCACCCAACAAGGACGACCAACACCACCAACAACACTACCAGAAACAACAGCACTCTCACCACAATCACGACGACAACATGGCCCTCCCCGCACATGGCTCGACTCTATACCTGTGGTTATGACAAGACACGATTATTGCGACTCGTGTTTCCCGAGGAATTTGCCACCATTCCCATTGATACCTCCTTGGTCGAGTTTCGCATTCCCCCCTCCTTTTGGACCCGCTTGGCCGCGGCCAGGCAACCCACCGAGACGGGCACCACCACTCACCACACGACAACAAATACCAGCCGCGGCAGTAACGAAACCGAAGCGGACGTGTACACGTGGTTGCGAGGCTTGACCGTACCTCATGCGACGGTACACGATGTCTTGGTTCTGGGGAGCAATGGGTATTGTTTTCACAGTGGTCGTGGTGGTCGCGCCTTTGGAACGGCTCGGTTCGACCAGCTCTTTCCCGGCACGATTGTGCACTGGAATGGAGAATCCTATGGCGTCCGTGGCCTCGAAGAACATGTCCACCAGTGGCAGGACCATCTGCTGCAACAACAGCAACGACGACAAGAACAACACCAAGGAGAATTACTACCGCAAGAACCACACGGACGGTCGCTCAACAAAGACGACAACAACACTCGCTCTCTACCAGAATCATCATCTCAGTCCAGTCCTCCCGTACCTGCTGCTGCTTCATCTTTTGAGTTTCGTCGCAGTTTGCATGTCGGATACCTGGCCGATTCTCCCTGGAGTGTGCAAATCACCTTTGCCGCACAAACCGTCGTGGAAGCTCCGGCACGGATGCAAGAATGGTTGTGGAATCCGGCCCTGAAACCACGAACCACGGGACAAGCCTTTTTGATTTATACCCATGGCAATTGTGTCCCCTACCGGGAACAAGCCCTGCTGGATATTGCCGAGGCCGTCCAACAACCCGTCGACTATGGAGGACTGTGTCGTGGCACGCAACACCATTACGCATCGTGGTGGCACAAGCAACAACGACATCAACACCAACACCACCAGCAACCACCACCACAAGACCATATCACGGCGCCTATTTCTCCACCACGCCATTCGAAACACGAGTACGACACCTTGGCTCCAACCTGGGTCCAACCGGCCCAGTATCCACCCAAAAAAGACGCGGGTCGATGGATGACCAATTATCAATCCTATCGCAATTATCGCTTTTGTCTCGTGTTGGAAAATACGGCACAAGACGGCTACATTACCGAAAAGCTACTCTTGGCCTTTTGGGGTGGGTGTATTCCCATTTATTATGGCACCCCACACGTGTTGGACATGTTTAATCCACGAGCCTTGATTTTTTACAATATAAGCAATCCCCAACCGGCCTTGGATCGGATTGTCGCCTTGGAACGCAATACGACGGCCTATCGTCACGTGGCACGGCATGAACCCATTTTGGCATCACCCGAGGCCTGGTCCCAGTACTTTGACTTGACGGGACCCCAATCCATTTTGAAGCAACGGATTCGACACCGCATGACCTGTCTCTTGGCCAGTCTCTTGGAACAAGAACAAGAAGAGACTTGACCGTATAACCAACAATCACCGCCGATCCGCAGGTGGATCTCTTGTTTTTTTTCATTCATCGTGGGCAATTCTGATTGATGTTGGATCTCCACGTGGCTGTATTTCATTGGCGCTTGAGTGGCTTTTAGAACGGTCGTCAATGACAAGACGATGCGAACTTCGAACTTCCTTTCCCTGAAAACCTCAAAGCACATCCCATCGCGAAACTATGTTATGGCAATTATGGACCTAATATGGGCTTGGTTACTTGTTCCATAGGTTTCTTTGGTACGCATGAATCCAATATTCATGACTAACACCGTAAAAGAGGCAGGGGATTGTCCTCCACAAGAAAAAAAGGTTTGCTCTGTAGTAGTGGTATTAAATGAAACTCTGCGTAAGTACGAACATAAGACTTGTATAGGTTGGATTGGATTGAGGCCACGGGTTCTTTCTTGGCAAGTTCCAACTATGTATGTGGAGTGTACTACCTAGAGCATTTAGAATCATGTCGGAAGTCTTGAGACGGGCTGTTGGTCTTACCAGCACTCCTGTTCATTTTTATACATCTCCTCTTTGAGAAAGGCCATCTTCGGCGCCGTCATATCTAACGTGTCTGTGCTCTCGCACGAAACTTCCGCAGTACCAAATGAGATCGGAACAAGAAATAGTTTGCCCTGGCTTGGCGTACCTGTGCCGGTAGCAGCAGAGTAAGTCTGATTGTACCCTTCGTGGGTGTTGCGAAAACCTGTGCCGCTAGGTGAAACAAACCAAACTGCAATAGATAAGAAAGGGACTACCGTGTGGACCCTGCCAGCGAAATCCTGCCAAAAAGTGACCTGATCAAAATCCTGCTGCTTCCCGACTGTGTACTGGATGCACACCAAAACATTCTGATAGACGAAGGCGGCATCGATATTCGCAAAATTAGACGTAGCAGGGATCCAATACCTCTGTTTGCGATCAAGATTCTTGATACCTTCTGCGGCATCACCGGCACTTCTGATCCAGTCTTCAATGAGTGGCGTATCCTTTCTTTTGAACCATAGATGCAAGATTTCCTCAAAGAACCAGCCTCTCGCCGATTGAAGGCCACAAACGGTCGCTAAGTTATAGGACGACACAAAGTCACCAACGTCGAGCCGAGCCCTTAGTCGTGAAATCGCATACTGAGAGTCAACGATCAACAAACTGGTTCCCTTTCCATCATAATCGATGAAACGTGTACGAAGCCTGTCACTATGGTCCATGGACGCGTGACTATCCGTCCTCGTGGTAGCCAGATGGATTTTTTCTCGCGCGAAGCCTGTCAGCAAGTCATCGAACCACTTTGTTATTTTTCCTTTCCCATCTTCCTGTGTACCCATAATAGCAAGACGAATCCTACCACCTGAATAAGAGTATATTTCTTGAGCTTGAGCTACTGTCTGCCCCATCTTAGTCAGAACTAAGCAAATAGTGTCTTCCTTCCACCCTGTCAGTATGCTGACAATAGTGGTCATGATCTCCGCTTGACTAACGGTGGGAAAGCCACCCGAAGTGCAAAAGAAACGATAGCCTGTGTTAAGCAAATCCATTTTTTCAGAATGCAGGGGGCCATCAACGAAGGCTTCGTAATCCGACGCCTTGAGCATCTTCGTATAGCCACGCACGGTCTTCCATAATTCAAAGTTCGACTGGTAGTCGATAACACTGATTGTGTCGGAAAAAACCAGCCTGATTGTAGACGGTTGCTCACCAGGTTCCATGATGTACAGCGCAATGTACAGGCTCTCTTTCACTTTTCGAATGAAGCTGATCTTCTTCGTCGAATGCTCTGGAAGCAATTGAAACCGTAGCGCAACCAGAAAAAGCAGAACAGACTTGCCAATACCAGCCGATCCAGTCAAAATCCGCCTATTCTCATTTGGAGTTTCTTTGGTCAATAAATTGCTAAACATTGTCTGCATTTCGGAACGAACAAATACTCGCCTTGGCATCAAGAAGTTTTCCCCCAAACCACGCCGAAGCTTGTCGAGACACGATAATTCGAGGAAACCTTCCTCATTCGCATTCAAGATCAGCTGACCGTCCGTGTTCGTTGTAAACAGAGTGGAAACATCGATTTCGCACTTAGCGAAAGACTCTCCTCCTGCGTCAAAAATTTCCTGAAGTCCTTGAGAGAGCGCTACGTTCCCTGTCCTGGTGTCGTCGACATCCATTTCTGTCGCCTCCTCTTCTGCCATATTGTCTTGTGCGTTCTAAATGACCACAGCTGTCGCTTTAGGGGTAAGAAGGGTTGCTTTGGGTAGAGCAAAAACCAAACACACCAACACCATTGTCTTGTTGCAATAGTGGAGGAGGAAAAGAATAAGTACTGCATGTGCCGTGCGTGATCGCCGGCCGACACGCCGGGCCTGTAAAGAAAGGAGGTTGAGGAGGGCCCATTCTATATCGTCGACCAAAAGCGCGATTTTGGTGCTCATGCTCACCAAAATTTCTTCCAAATCGCGTCGCGCTTTTACAGTCCATTCTATCGATCCGCGATTTTGCGATTTGCGCATAGAATGGGCCCTGAGTCTTGTCTGCGGTGTGTTAAGTGAATCAACCACAAGAAGCTCTGTACTCCTTATCGAGACGGATCGCGTTTTGGTGAGCATGCGCACCAAAATCACGCTTTTGCGCGTCGATAGAATGGGCCCTGAGGTTCGGTCTTATCGGAGCGTGATATCATCTCATATGGGTGCGATTGGGGGGGGGTACCTTTGTTTGTCCGTCGTCCAGGAAAAATAAAATAGACAAAAACAAAATTCTTTGAGGGTGAGTATTTAGTCGCATATAAGTCGTACCTAAAGGTACTTCCTGTTCTACTCACCCCCTTGGCGCGAGGCCCAAGCTCTCGATTCTGATACAAATTTCACATTACAATTTACCATAGGAGCACCCCTAGCATAAAAATTCTGCCTAAAAGCCCACTCCGACCAAAAAACCAGTGACACGCGCACCTCAACCGACCACGCGTTCTTATGTGACGACCCGGCGCTATTAAGTAGTGGATTTCTTATTTCTGTCGTCGGAATACCGCATCTTATACGACTGAGTCCAAGGACATATCCTAATTCTTGTTCGGTAATAGAGATTTCTCGGAAGCAACATCCAAGGATGCATACCATTCATTTGTCTCAATGACGATGGTACCGAACAAGTCTTTCTCTTCTTAGTTCGACAGCCATTATCCGGAGAATCCAACAGTCAGGATGTCATCCGAATACGACAATGACGTTGGTATCAACCAGGTACCTCACTACGAGCGCCGTATCGGCGACGTTATCCGTCTTGGTTCGTTCATGGCGATCGAACTCAAAGATCAACCTAAAAAGACTTACACAATTGCCAGGTTCGAGGAACGAATCAGAGAATACGATGAAACAGAATCCTGCTTTGAGACCAACATCCGTCTCCGTCTGTTCCTACCTCTTTTCCCCACCCAGCGCCTTGCATGTCACCCCAAGCCACCGAAGCACTCCTTCAGTCCAATCCAGACGGGTCATGGCTCAGAGAACATTGAATTATACGAATCCAGGGAGGTCCGATGGATTGAATCTGAACGACCTGATCCAAATATCAAAGTTCTTTTCCCCGTTTTCGTTTTCACTACCAACAAAATGGAAGATCCAAAAAATGCCTGGTCCAAAGGCATTCACAATGTTTTTGTCATTCAGTTCTGGCACTATCGCTCGTACGAATGGGACAAAACCATCAATTCGCTTGTTCCTCTCCCAGAAGGAACCAAACATGGGCGAAACACGGCCATACCCCAACATTGCTACCACTCCTCGATTTGGACGGGCCTCTACACCCTCCAAAAGTCGTTCACGAAGTTGCTTAATAAACGTGGTCTTACGAGTGCCAATAAAGAAGCCGTGTCCATGAATATCGGAATGATCCCCATGGAGACAATTCAATATGTATGCATGGCAGTCAATTCAGTAAAGCAAATTCGTCCTCATCCTGTCACCTTATCTGAATCTTACCTTCATTTGAACCATTCTTTGAAACGTTCTAAATTCAGGATTTCGTTCCTTGGTGGAGTCCTACGCTTTCAATCCTTAGATGACCTTACTATTTTACGGAAGATTTTTGGTCCATGCTCTACTTATGGATCTTCCGAAAGGCGTCCCACCCTGAGTGATGGACCTCAAGGATTGACCCTCAAGAGAGGTCACCACTTGACAGTGGTTCGTGGCAAAGAACCCTCCGAGTCCGACGACGGTAACTCCAAGTTCAAGAGACGTTGTACCGAGCAACGCATGGACGTGACCTTTTCTCCTTACAACGTTCGGATCACCGCATGCTACGAGCGTCATGTGTATAATCTTAACGATGATGGGAGTTTTCGGGATCCTTCTCCATGTGTAAACCTCGACCGGATTCTCGCTGGCGAAACTTCCGGCCCCGGTAAAAAAAAAGGACGACAATTCGCATACGGACGAGGACAGTGAGTCGACGACATCGAGCAAGGAACAGCTACTCGCCTCTATCCGTGTCGGCGACCAATATCTCAAGCACGGAACGGTTTGGGAGGTCATTGACATCGCCCGCAACTCTAGCCCAAAGAAATGTGTTTGTCGAGTCATTGGTGGCGAACTGTACGAACCCACAGTCGACAAAGAGAACCAGGAAATCTTGGAACGTGATGACATGGTGGATCTACTCCATGACATTCACGAATTCGCATAAGCATCCATGAATTTGCCATAGCATCCATGAATTTGCCAAAGAACTACATACGAGAACGAGAAATCACAAAGCACCACATTCCATATTAGTAATCTTTCAATTTGCCACTACTTTTGACTCCGTCAGTACTAGTGCTGTGTTCCTGTAGAATTCCCCCGTAAGCTGGTGCATCCAGGACAATAGGCTGTCCTTTCGCATCAGTGACCGGACCATGTACGATATCACATTCTTCTTCCTCCTCCTCGTACCATTGACGAGGTTCCAAGAATTCCCACTTATCCAATTCCTCTAAATCACAGGTGTCTTGTTCCGACCAACCTGGTTGTTTCATGGCCAGGTGTTTGGCTTCCTTGGTTAGAAACTTACAATACTCAACACTCCCACCCGAATCTCGCACCCAGTTTGTCCATTCCAATAGTTCGTCATCTTCCACAGTATTCAAGTCGTTCATGATCTCGTCGTACTCGTATCTGCACATAAACACCATACTTCTCTGAAGCCAGCGAGCCATTGGCTCGAGACGACTCCTTTTCCCCTGCCCTTGATTAGTAGCACCTCCACGTTGGGTTCTGGTAAAGTAAAAGCGCTTGAATAAGCTATTGAAAGCTACCGTCATTGTCAATGGTTAGACACAAAAGAGACATGGACAATCACGGTCGATCCACTCACCTTCCCATCCTTGTTGGGCATGTGAACTGAGATACCGCCAATGCAGAAGATACTTAGTCACATGCCCACTGCCTATCATATGCGCATAATTTGTGATTCCTCGTTCACCATGCAAGTCAACCCATCTCGAAAAAAACTCGTCCGCAACATGTTGATATTCGTAGATTTCCTCATCTGTCATTTCGTTCTTATTGTTCACAAGCTTCATAGACTTGGCATAATATTCAACACTTTCGATCCATGTCTTTTGTCTACTCTCATCTGGGCAACACAGATCAATCAGAGTCTTGAATCCATTAACTATCCGTCGGATTCGGACATTATCCATGCAGATCGTTGATATTGCCTTTGTTTTCTCGTCGTACGGCATTTTCCATTGCGTTGGGAATTCCTCAGAACCAAGAACAAGAGTATTAAGATTCCTGTTGACTGTATCCTGAAACTCTTGTATCCTCGCGTCCATGCCCCCCTCAGCTTCTTTATTGATCCAACTAAGCTCATCGCTCTTCGTATACTCTAGGCCTTCTCGGAGAATCATTGTTAGTAGCTTCAAGCCCATTCGGTTCTCCATATGAAGGATGCAAGGGATTGCATCCATCATATAAACCAAGGCCGTTGTCTTTTTTGAGTCCTTGAATTGATCCTTGACTCTCTGTGCTTGATGATACCACCATTCCTTGACGTGTGATGACTTTAACCGTTTCTGTCGATCCTCCAAAGAACCGGAGATATCGAGGCCTCTAGCAGTCAAGTCATTCGTCAAAATCTTTGCGTACTCTCTCCGTTGCTCTAAAGAGGCCACACTTAAGTCGAAATGAACACTTTGCAAACTTTCTTTCTCCATTCCCGACGCGACACATCTAGGATCTTGCTGTATAATGACTTGCGATTTAGCCCAGATTGATTTCATCTTCTTCGCAATGATAGGCATCTCTTTGATGAATTCAGTTATATCCTCCTCAACTTGTTGGATGTGTTCTTTAGAACAGATCTTGTGGTGTCGACAGATCCAGTTCTTTCTCTCATCGTTGCCTAGCTTAACACAGATCTTGCATTTGGAAGCCGGTTGAGTCTCGGCATGTAACTCACCGCTTCGAACGACACATTTAGAGCAAGGGTATGTAACTTGTTGAGCTGCCCCACCTCGGCCGAACAGTTTCCATTCACAGCTCATGTCGCAGTTTGTAGAAATTGTGAGTTGTAAAATCCCAAATTTCGTGGGAAGTACAATCTTCGCCCCTTCCTTGATCTCTACCATCATCATCCGGAACAGAGACTTGACCAATGACTCGGACTCTTTCTGACACACGCATAAGATCGGGAACACGCTGTGCCGTGATTGGCCCAGTAGATTGCAGATGTCGTTGAATTTCAGTCCACCCAGAACATGTCCGAGGTTCTTTGTAAACAAAGCCCTGTCTAAGCTCTGTGATAGGTAGATTGATCGTTCCTTGGCTTCCCCGCCCATCAAATTACCTGCTACAAGGATTGCTGCCATCACATCCGCCGCACGAAACGTGAAGCCTTCTGCTCCTGTTTCTTTGTTCCGTAGCATTCTGTAAGGGCATAGTAAGGCCCCGACTCTGTTCACCTCTGCCGCGCAGTTTTGCATGCAAGAGGTGCTTGGCAGTAGAGTCTGTTGATACAACACTCCGTCAGTTCTACGGATCGTAGATACTCCAACCCGCGGAAGTTTAGTGGTCCTCCCGCCAAGTCCATCGCGCGTAGAATCTTGTACGACGTAAATACGTTTTCTCTAACGTACTTGCGGAATACATTGTAAGTGGCTTTGAACAATTGCCCGCCGTGTATTGTCTTGTCGAGTAGCAAAGACCCGATGTCGGTAAAAAACGATGCTGCTTGACGACTTGTTGTGTCCATCTTTGCTACCTTGGAAGTGATGAACTTGCGTAGGTAAGTCAGCAGAGTCGTTTTATCTTTCGGGTCGTAACATGACTTTGGTAGTTTGTCCGTTTCATTCTTCTCCTGTTGTGCTAGCTTTGCTTCACGGAGCTCCTCTCGAGTTTCCTTGACGATCTTTTCCCAATACCGGAGCCTCTCACTTTTCTTCTTGGAATGTAGACGACAGTCCTTCAGCTTCGAAAGCATCGAAGTGAGTTTTTCTTTGAGGTGAACAGCTTGTTTAATTAACTTCTCACGCTCTCTATCCTCTATTGTGTTGTCCTTGTGTGACAATCTTCCTCTTCCAGGTTCATTTCAGTTGCCCTCAGCCATTTTCAAGGTCGGTTTCGTCATCGTCCTCTTCTTCGTCATCTACCAATGTCTCTACGATTGGACTATTGTGAACGGATTCTCTTGATTCCGGTATCACTCTGATGCCTGTATTGGGTTCTGTCCTTGAAGACTTGGTGTCGTTCTTCTTCGTGTCGTCGGAGGCAACCGTCGTTTCGTCCATGTTGACTGGATTACTTGGCGGATTTGTTGACTTCGGCAGACAATCTACTGTGGTGTTGGTGGATGAAGGGAATGGGGGTACTGGATCGACTGAAGCTTGTTCTGAAGCTTGGTTGGCAATCTCGGGAAGAGTTTTGTCCTTGTCCGAGTCTCCGACATTCTCAGTTGGGGCAGGTAATTGCTTGTTGCGCTTGGATCGTCGGATTTTGGTTCGCTTGATAGGCTCGGGTTCTTCAATAGGTTGGCAAAATAATTCAGCCGGAGGCGGTTCAGGTTCGTATTGAGAATTCTTGTGTCGGAAGGTTGGGCTCCACATGTTGGTGTGTTCTGCTGTGCATTTATAGCGGCCGCCGATGATGGTCCGATTAATATAATGCCCAGGCCGTGAACTCTGTTCTCGATCAGCCTTGTCGCAGTTGTTACAAAAGAAGTAACCCCTGTGTGCCTGTTCTCGGTCGCGACCGTAAACCGAGCACGGTACAAATTCTGATTTAAGGAACGTCTTACAGATTTCTGCAATTCTTTTTCGCTCTACAGAGTTGGATTCGCATGGAACTTCAGATGCACGTCTTCGTGCTTGAGTTTGCATGTTCGGTGACGCTTGAAGTTTTAAATCTCTCTCGATCTGTTGGATTTCTTCGGGAGATGGTTGGCGACAACCATCGGGTTCGTCACTGGTTGAAGTGGAGCTGGTAGTCTGGCAAGGCTGACAGGGTGCTTCGTCAGACAAACCTTTTGCACGACTGGATGATGGTCTTCATTATTGGGTGACTCTTGGAGATCGACAACGCCATCAATCTGCGAATTTTCTTCGTGAGATGAAGGACGAAGTCCATTTGGTTCGACACTTGTTGGGGCCAATCCGGCAATTCGGCGAGATTTCCGAGATGGTTCTGCAATCGGAGTGTTCAGCAATGCTTCGGGAATAATGTCTCTCCCAATCTGCTGACGGTCTTCTTGAGGTAATGGGCAAGGTCCATCGAATTCGACACTTGTTGCTGCCAGTCCGGCAAGCCGGCGAGATTTTCGAGATGGTTCTGCAACCGGAGGGACTTCTGAAGTTGATGGGCCTGGTTTGGGCGCTTCTTCGATGCACGGGTAGGCATAGTGTATGTAAGATGAGATAAAGCCGCTGTTATTGTGAAATACAAGTCGTTATCTCATGGTCATACCTCCAGGGTCGATGTTGGATCGGCAGGTGGTAGATGAGATCAAAGTACGATCAATAGGCGACTAACATGTTATATATCATTCAACGCTGGATATATTTTATACTCAAGACTGGGGTGGCGCGCATTGGGCTAGGGGAGGGGGCTGGAAAACCAATGAATGAACAAGGCCGCTGTATTGTCGTCCGTATAACTTTACGAATATTTGCTACTATTGTCAAGTAAGTATACCGTTGGATTCTTGGGACAAAAAGGAATCAGATGCAAGTGTTCCCTGACAATTGTAGCCAATAATGGGTGAGTGGTAGTGCGTTGAAAATAGGTCAGTCTTTTGAGGCCAAAATTGGGTCTTATATTTAACAATAATTAATCCATACAATACTCCAGAGTGACAGAAGCGTTTCTGGTCTGTCTGTTGTACGTGGTTTCGTCGTCCCGCGCGCACTATATACTAGGGGTGCTGGTATTGACCTCCCTTCATTCATCACGGTAGTGGAGGTGCGGTGGTCTGTAACACTCCGAATGTCGACTTCTTCTTCACACAAACGGCACCGTAGTTCCCAAAAGGATGTCAGGAAAGCCTTTGCGGCTCATCGCATTTTCGAAAGGTCCACGGCGTCCGATAGAGACGGTATAGAGAGAATAGAGAATCGCCAAAAGCCATCCTACCTCTACATTGCCGAATGACTCCTCCTCTCCTTTCCCTCTACCTTCTTCCAAAAGAGGTGATGCGACCTCCTCCAATTCCCCATACAGGACGCCTTTGGTGAACAACCCCCCGTATCAAGCTGCCGGCACCACGGGAAGACCGGAACCGTCCATCTTTTTGGACGCTGCTGCTGCCACCTCTCTGCCGACCATCCCTTCGGTGCATAGCAACTCCACAAAACCTCAGATTCGTGTTACCTCCCATCCTTCTTTTCCCCACGCGGCTCCCGTCAGTCTTTCCTCTGCTACCGAAGCAGCTCCCATCAATTCTTCCTCCAATCCACAGCCTGGACAGACAAGGCTCTTTTCGACATTCTTTGAAACAGACGTGGATCCTTCGGTCATGTGGAGTTTGGCACTCAATCTTCTCCTCCAAAGGCAATGCACATCCTACCATCATCAGTTTTTATGTTTCTACTACATTAGCATATACAATCGCAGGACGGAATGACAATGCGGATCATCAGCACATTCGTCATCACCTGTGAAATGTCGTCAAACGAAAAAATGAATGAACCCCGATCCCATTAGCACGAATGCAATTTTGTGAATACTAGCAAAAACATTTTTTTATCACGTCCGTCGCCTCGATGCATTATCCGTAGTTGTGCTATCGTAAGATTGTCTTTCTTCTTCGTAGATCGTAGAGCTGTCGTCGTTGCCGTCGTATATGGAGTGTGTGGATTGTGGATTTGTGGATCCGACAATCGTCTGTCATTCTATCCGTTGAAGCACACTCGCATGACAAAACTACGGATAACTGTTAAGTTTCTAGTAAGAACGTTGATGCGAGTGCGGGGGGTAAGCCCCCGCACTCGCACCTTCACCCGCATCAATGTTCCGATGATAAGTTAGAGGGTAAGCGCTCACCAAATGCGATTTGCTCACCGTGAGCATCTGCGATTCGGAAGCAAATGTGTCGGTCATTGTAGGTCATTGTAAATTTTGGGTCTGTTCCCTTGCGGATGCTGCACGCCACTCATCATATTCGTCTTTTGTTAAGAGGTGCCTCAACCCACAACCTCTTCGGCGGCCATGCGAATCCTCTGTTCGGCTTCCTCCTACGCCACTACTTCAACAATCAACGATATGCAAAGAGGTGCTCGTGGTATTGTGGTGGTAAGTGACGCTTCGACTTGATGCCACTCGCACGAGATGTGATCTATCATATGGCGGATGACAACATGACGGATGGCAATCGAGCTCTCAACTCTCAATCTCGAGTCGTTTGTCCTCGTTGAAAATAATGAGGGCCATGAGCTAGGACAACAACAACCTCAACACTTTCCTCCCTTGGCTTGGCATGGTTCGACCCTTGCTGGATGCTTAGAGAAACGATATCGGATGTTCTATCTGTGCTGGTACCCGGAACTGTCCCGTCATTTGCATATCCTACGATATGGGACGATCGTATATCAACTACCTAGTAGAGTACTCCCTCCTGAAACTTTTAGTGGATCGTTTTTTTCGTCCAAAATCAGTCGCATAAAGTTTTGCCGTAGACTCTGGTACAAAGCTACAGGGGGATGGCCGGCTCATTCGGAGTATACAAACTGATGAATACCATGGGGAACATATAGATTGACATGCGCGCCTCCACACTATTGCTACAATTTTTGGCGACGGACGAGAGAAACTTCACTTGACAATGGGCATCAAAGAAGACAATGATAAAAGCCCTGTTACGGCCTTTGCCGTATATTTCTTACTTTTATATTGCCCTGGGAAGGTCTCATGAAGAGGCCGTGGAGCTAGAGATGGAGGTAACTGGAGCAAAAGCTACTTTTGCTATCTTTAATTTATGAGCCCGGTCGCACATAGTCATGTTGAGCGCCCAATGCGCAAATCGCAAAATCGCGGATCGATAGAATGGACTGTAAAAGCGCGACGCGATTTGGAAGAAATTTTGGTGAGCATGAGCAAAATTCGGTCATGATGTTGGGTCATATCTTTAAAAGAGTGACTATTACATTCCTCTATCCTAGAGGGCCTATCCTTCGCTAAATTCTCGCCCATAACCGCGACCATTTCTCGGTCCCCTCGCGATTCACTGGCCATTTGATAGGGTAATCGTGTCCAAGTATATCTCATTCCTACTCAATCTGTTTAAAGCTTGCTCCATAACAAGTACAGGACGTACCCGACCCTGTAATCATTACAGTGGGAAACGCACTAATATAGGATCAAAGAGGCCAACCTTGTCCTCTCACTTCCTGATTGGATCTTTGTCAAAAGGTCGGCAAGGTTAGTACGTGATGGTTCGTAAGCAATGCGATATGTTCCGTTAGCAACGTTCTCACGGACGAAATGATACGCAATTGCATTCGATTTTTTTCGCAGTGTCGAAGATGGTTTTGAACTATTCTGCACCACAGACATGTTGTCCACTCGAACATGTGTATGCCCTTCTAGGGGAACACCCATCATCCTCAACTTGTACCTTAAACCTTTGATCATCTCAATGCCGACTTTAAGGGCCATGAACTCAGACCCAAAAGTGGATGTCTCCACACTGGTCTGCTTCTTACTGTACCAATTTACAGGCGCCCTGTTTAAGAAGATCAATATACCTGTTCTTGATCTCCTCGTCACTAAATCGCCAGCATGGTCAGAATCGACAAATGCTGTCATTTGCACAGATTTACCCAGTGGTTCTGGGCAGTCTGGTGGAATCTCCTCCTTTGCATCGGGGTAAAAAGAATTCCAGTCTGCGTTCGGTTCTTCCCCATGTGTAATGTAACTGGGGTCAAGGACCAACCTTGAACGATCATGCGTATTAATATACGCGAAAATATGCAGCATCGCATGTACGTGTCCTTCCCTTGGTCCAGCCAAAAATGCCGCTAACATCGATACTTCAGCCGTAATGTCAATACGGCCAAACTCGACTAAGCATCTCAACACTCCCATTTGTTGCTGAAAGAAATTCATCCAATCATGATCACAATAAGCACTCGTGTCAAGCTCTGGACGATAGTTTGCTGGAAGAACACCTGCTGTTCTCGTTTTGAATTGCATTCCTCTTGACTCCATCCAATTTTGAACATTCCTGATGGCTTCCTTGGCATACCGTCTTGAGCTTAAAGCCCAGCACCGCTTTGAAGTATCCCCGTCAATGTCGAAGGTCTCGACTTGGTTTCGAAGATACAATTTCGGTGGTCCAATGGAATCCAGCTTTAGCAGATAATGCTGGTCAAGCATGTTAAGAATCTCTTTCCCTTGGTTTGATTGTACGAGCACATCGTCTATATAAATGAAGACCATCTCGTAGTACCTTGTGCCATCCAGTTTCGTCGCTGCTCTTAGATAAACATCTGGGTCGGCCCGGCAAGGGCTAAACCCGAGGGACTCTTGTAAGGTAGTTGATAGGTGCTCTCGCCAAGCAAAGGCACTAGTCTTGAGGCCATAAAGGGCTTTGGTGATTATTGCGAACCGACCTTCATATTCCTTTCCAAATTCCAATCCGCACTTGAAACAGATCTTCTCATGGCACGGCGCATTAAGGTAAGCACCAGCAATATTGGCGGCAATTACTTCGATATCATTCAAAGCAGCTAAGAGAAACCCAATTCTGACGCTTTCCCTTGATACCACGCAAGCGTACGTTGGGGTCTCTGGTTCTTGAGTCTTATGGCCACCTGCCACGAAGCGTGCTTTCCTTGTGAAATCCATTTTCACATCGAAAACGATGTGGTATGGAATCATCTGATGCCCAACTGGGTGTTGAGCACCTTCATCTAGTATCTTGACGGCCGGGAAAATTTTCGACTTTTCCAGACGGAGGGCTTTAGCCCAGAAATCAGTTCCTGTCTCCTTATCGATTTCCAACGCCCGTTCGACTGTCTTAGGGATTTCGATCCCATACTTCTGCCATTTTCGCATATATCGCGTTGTCTTGGCTGCCTTAATCAATCGATCCCGTCGCTTTAGAGCAAAATTGACCCACCATGCGAAAGCTGGCTCTTTATCGAGCAAGTTTGCCACTGCGTATTCTGCTACTTCCAGAGGGTTTGATTCTTTCAAATCCTTTAGGTTCTCCCAGCTGGTTGTACCGTCACGCCACTGCACACAGAATGACCATCCTCTCGTCGTACGTTTCTTGTGTTCCCTTCCATTTAGCATTATAGTGCCATTGGATAAGGGAATCGCCGATGCATCTTTCTTGTGATCTATGATTTGATCGATGAGACAATATTTGTTTCCTTCATCGTCTAATTGCTCGTAGATATTTTCCGCTATCAAGTTGGCTGCATAAGATTCCACATGTCCGTCTTGAAACTCTACCTCATACATGGAGGTGTCGAGGAACGGATTAGAGGATGCACGCCCAACCAAGTTACCTTCGGAATCTCTTTTGCGTCGTTTGACTTGGCCTGATCTTAAAGAATCTCCCAGAGGAAGCATTACCTTTGCAGAGATAAGCTTATCATGCGAGTCAACCTTGTGCTCATCCATGTCGGGTTTACGCACGTCTCCTTGTTCGTCGTCTTCATAGGCCTCATAATGGGGAGTCGCCGTATTGTATTCGTCCGGCTCGTCTTCGTCCCCTGGAGGTAATCCATCTGCTCTGTTTCCTAATGCTTCTCTGAGCGAGTCGTTGAACTGCTCCTTCTGTGCGGTGAAAGTCTCATCGTGAGATTTCTCCACTGACAGTGGCCAAACAGAGGTTCTGTGAACGATCTTTCCTTTGGCCGTGAGTATCTTACTGCTCATGGCTTGGCCAACACTGTCACTCGGTCCTAGCCACCGCCCCAATTTTCTTCCTTCAAACCTTGGATTAGAATACCAAACCGGATCGTACCAACGGTGCTCGACTAAGTGCGAAATATCCGGTGTATCTCCAGTTAGGATCTTCATAGGAGGGCCTTCCATTAGAGGACTTGATGTCAGAACTGTATGGGACCATCTCTTAGCCATCAGCTCCAAACAATGGTCCCAAAGGACCGCGGGGCAGTTAGTTCTCTTCATCTCTCGGCGGTACATTCGTTTTAATTCTCGAATATTCGCTTCTGCCAAGTTTTGGTTCGGTGTCCAAGCCTCTATGGGCCGAATTCGGCAACCGAACTTATGGGCAGTTTTCCTTAATTGCCCACTGGTTAGTTCCGGTGCATTATCCGGAATTACGTTATTGAAGATGCCAAAATCATTGAACGCCCTTTCCAACGTGGCGTGTGCATCCTTCTTCCTCATCATTGGGTAGAATTGAACCCAGCCGAAGTCTGTCGCGTATATCTGCCCACAAGTGTTTTGGGCCAAAGACTTGGTGTCAGAAAACAGAGTGTCTGTATACACATCTGCTCTTAACCTTCGGTGCTTGAGTTGGTAAGCGGTATGCTTCAACCTTTTGCTGCCAACTGAGTCAGAGAAATCTCTCACTCCCAGTTGTGTTGTCGCAGCACATGTCTTCTCGGCTGTCGGGATCCCTATCCCCCATCTTGATGACAGCGTTATGGGATCAATCGTCCCCTTTCTTCGATGCCGTATATCGGCTATCGCTCTTGTATTTACACGCACCATTCGGGCCATTCTTTGGTGTAAAGTTCTTGGTTCCTTTTCCCTGATCGAATCATTACCCAAATCAACTCGGAGTTTACTTTCATCAACGTCTTCAGTTGAGTCATTCGGACTCCATTCTGGGGATTGGTTCGTCATTTGGATTCTGTTCATTGGATCGATGTCGCGTATTTTGTCCCATGTTGGTTTCCTTACGGTGAAGCTACTCATCACTCCAATCAAATCAAAGGGGATGACAAGTTTCTCATTACTATCACTCAATGGGGCGACGATCGAATGGGAAGTTGCTTTTCTTTCATCTGCCGGCAAGTATTATAACGGCACGTCATTGACTGTAAGTCCTGCTTCCCTCATTTGGTTCATCATCGGGAGATGCAAAGATTGGTGGAAGTATAAGAGGTACGTTTCACCAGTTGCTTGATCTTTGTATGCGACAACACCTGTTACAATCGGTGTTTCTTTGATGCTACCGAGAGTGTTTGTGAAGCCACTGACCTCTGCCTTGTCTGTCTCGTAAAGAACAAGGCAAACGTTTCCTAAACAGCATGTGTCGGCATGACTGTCCAATTCGCATGTGGCGACTTTGGCCGTAACTTCACTGGCTAATGTACTGACTGATCGTCAGACCTTGTTCTTGCCCTTCTTCCTCTGACTCATGATTGCTCCAATACCTGCTTCCTTTTCTTCATTCTCCCCATCGCTACTGAGAGAGTCTTCTGTCGTTGTGGTCGAACCATTTTCTGTCTTCTGTTTCTTTCTTCCAGAACGGATAGCAGATGCAGTTCTCTTCTTGGTGCTACTATTCTGCGCGTCTCTGACGCTTCGTACCATTTCTTGTTGCTCTTTAGAGAGCTTTATCCATTGTCTGAGCGGGAAATACCGGTTGGGATTGAACGCCTCGTTGTCGTGGATGGTCTTTTTCTTGTTCTTGTTATTTGGCGTCCCCCCGTTGTTCTTCCTATTGTTCGTTTGCACAGCGGAGATTCTTGCCTTTCTTGTCGTTGCGCTATAAGAAACCTTGTTATCAAGGACCTCAGCCATATAATTCGAAGCAGTCTCGAAAGAGGCTCTTAGTTCCGGAGTGGCCAAGATAGTATTCTTAGCGCTCTCCAATCTAGGATCGTGAATTCCAGTCATGAGGACTCGAACTTTCCGCTCGTTACTGACAAATTCTCCTGTACTTTCGAGATCGGTAAAAGCCCTTTGTAAGGACTCAATATACTTCTCATAAGTATAATGACGTTTTGTTCCGTCGTAGTAGTTGGTTTCCAACGCCTGATCAGCTTTTGCACGGAGTCTTGTTTGGTAGGCATCTCCGAAATAGTGAGTCTTTAAGGCCAAGTATGCTTGCCTACCATTCCTTGTACGACTGAAGGCCTGTACCCATCCCCAGCCTGGTCCATCATGGGTTACGTGACAGATTGCATCCCAAACTGCCTCATTGTCAGTGAGGGCAGTGGGTCCGCTGTGGGGAGCACGACGTATCAATTCTGCCGAAATGCTTGGGCGTCCATAGCCAGCGTCCATATTTGTTGGGGGAATCGTTTGCATCGTACGGGTGTACGCGGCTAAAGGGATTCCGGTACAACCACGTTTGCGCTCGAGATAATCATTTAAGTCCTCAAGGACGACTCGAATATTCTCCACCGCAGTAAGGCGTTCGGGGACTTCGATGTCGTTGTCATATTCGTCTTCACTGGTCTTGAAGCGATACAAATCTTGTAAGCCTTGTAAGTTCGCGTGATTTGCTCCTGGATCAAAATCCCTAGAGATTTTCTTGAGGTGGTGAACATAGTAGCGAACCATCTTCAAACGCTTCTCAATGACATGGCCGACGAGGACACCTGGATTCGTAATTGTCTGGGGTACGCCAGCAACAGGTGCAGCGGCATCATAAGCAGGGTTAGGTATCGTTCCCCCTGGCTTCCGAGCGTTGTTACAGATTTCAGCGATGTCTTCTTCTGTGAGACCTTCAAAATCGCTAATAGACACTAATCCTTGTCCATTCAAAGCGTCGCGGACTCCTTGGTCGGAAATCAACAATACATTCTCGAAGTAGGTGTTAAACTGCGTAAGTAGTTGCGCAGCTGTAGGAGGCGCCGGAGGAGCGTCGGGGTCAGCGACAGGAGGGCCAGGAGGAGCAGGTTCAGCCATGGTTTCTTCTTGTTAGTATCTTCGTTGGACTCTTTCAGACTTTAACGTATTCGGAAGTGTGTTTTACTTCATTTCTTCCGACTGTCCAGTGATTCATCGACTGGCGATCCTAAAGGTAGAAAGCGTGCACAGCTGCATTCTTTATCGGCCAGCGTCACATAGGTGAAAGCGCATGGTCGCATGGCAGGCTTGTCTTTTCAACGGCAAAGACTGGCGCGTCCGCCATTGCCCGAAGTGTGCGCATATGCAGACCACACTTCTGAACTAGTCTTGTTCACTCCCCGTTGCAGGTTGAACATATTCTAAGACTAGTAGAAGATTTTCTTATATCTTCCATGGGCAGATCATAATGGACCTTGTCGTCCGATCTAGATATTTCTCGACCTTCTCAGGCCCATTGTGCCATAGCTTCTCCATTAGAATCAGAGTCTTGGGTCTGATAAACCAAAATTCGGTCATGATGTTGGGTCATATCTTTAAAAGAGTGACTATTACATTCCTCTATCCTAGAGGGCCTATCCTTCGCTAAATTCTCGCCCATAACCGCGACCATTTCTCGTGAGCACCAAAATCGCGCTTTTGCGCGCGACGATATCGAATGGGCCCTCCTCAACAGGGTGTGGAAGTCACTAGCGAAAAATTTTCTAAGTTCTGCAACTTTTGAACTTTTTCACCATAATTTCACAAATCAAATCACATTACTAGCCTTTCTCAAACGAACTTTTTTCACAAAGTCAAATTGCTCACATTTTTCATCGAACTTGACTTGGACCCATCCAACTTAGTTATTTACAAGCTCTTATTACCGGAACATTGGAACACACCAATGTAATTATCCAAGTTGCAATTTTTTCACATAGTTCAATCAAGTTACATGTCTCCACTTAGTGACTCGAAGTCTGAAGTCTAATTGCAAGTCTCAAGATTAGAACTAAATTCTCCAAATCAAGTTGTAATTTTACTTCATTGCAACTAGTGTCAGTGTCGACTGTTGACACTTGACACTTGGTCACTTCGCACTATCCTACAGTAACAAACACAGTCAACAAGATATAATCGGTACTGGCCCCTTACCTCTTTCTTACCTCTTAACACTGAACCCACACACAATCTCTTCACCTCTGCTGTGGCTTGTTGCAGCGTTACAGCACACGAATGAGGTGTGATTTTTCCAGTTGACACTGTCGGAATCAAACAACCAATCTCTGGTTGAAAGCACATGTCTTTGTTGCCAATCGAGGACATTGAAGTAGATTTGAACTCCCCTGCTGTTTCCAGTCTTTCATCAGCGACATTCATGTATGCCATGGCTCCCCAAAGAAAGAATCAACAGCAGTCATCTCAATCCTCCAAAGAAGCTCGACTATCGTCAGCAACTGGAGGTGACGACAACAATGAAGAACCCACGAACCCACCGACAACAACCAATGAAAGAGAAAATGAAAACCAGGCGCCTCCTACAACAGCCAACAATGAAGACAACTCTCAACAAGTTGCTGCTCCTGCTCCTACGGACGAGGGACCCTTGACACAAAGCCGAAAGGATGAAATCAAACAAGAGAAATCATATGTCTCGTTTTGTCCACCTCCGAAGAAGCTCTTTCGAAATTTCCAAAATTCGTTCTTTGGAAAAGTTCGTTACCTGAACTTCAAGAAATTGACCAGCACGAAGAAGACCTTAAAATCAAACCCCGCTGTCAATTTGGGGAAAATGCCAGGTTTATTTTCGTGTCTGCAATTGTTAGAGTCAGCTTCTGACGAAGACAAAGAAATGAACGATGGCTATCATTCCATTGTAAAGAAGCTTGTTGTTTGTCCACATTGCTTCGACGACCCGACTGTTAGTCTCGACAAATGTCTCCTTGGTCTTGGCAGAGGCCTTTCGTCCAACATCAGCACACACTTTGGTAAATACCACCCCGAAGTCGTGGAAGATACTGCCTCTGTTGCAACCGACCCTACTCAACAACCCATTTCCATGTATTCTGGCACAATGGTTAGCAAACAAGATGCCAGAGTAATGTTTCATCAGTCAATTTATAAGTTCGTGAATGACTGTGGTTTCCCGGCATCAACTGTTGAGAAGGAATCGTTTCGAGATCTTCTTAAGTGTGCAATTGCCAACGCCCCAAAGCTCAAGGAAAAGGACTGTTCCATAAGCAACAAAGCAATCACTCGGATGAGATTGGAGTCCTATAATGATTTTCTCAAGACCGTTACGGAACTTGGAGAAAACGTACGACAAGCGTACCATGATCTATGCAACAAACCCATCGCCTTTTCTACAATAACACACGACATCTGGCAGGGAAATGACAAGGATGTCCTTGGGGTTTGTTTGATGTTCACCGATCCTCGGAACTGTAAATCTTACAGACTCCCGATTGGCCTTTGCTCAACAAAGGGTCATACAGCAAAACAAGTAGCCGACCACACCTCATCAATCCTCAACGCTGTCGGCTTTACGCAACAAGACCTCTCTGCCTCCGTGAATGACAACACGAACTCCGCCGTGTTGGCTGGAAAGTATATAGTGGGTAATAAGACAGGCGGCAAGTGCGACATGCACAGGGCCGAACTGATCTTGAAACACTCCACAGGTCTGGCAGTCCGGAAAAAAAAAGGCGAAGTGGTGGACAGTAACGAGGAATTCATGACTGTTTATAGAAAATTCTTCAAATTTGCAGCATGGATGATGAGTTCGCGTGCCAAAAGATTTGAAAAGATACGTTCCTACGCCCTAAAACATGGGAGGAAGGTCATCAAAGTCTCTATGCCGAATACAACCCGTGTTGGAGGCTGCATCATTACCTTTCATGACCTATTCCGGAACAAATTTGTAACGGATATGTATGCAAAAGAGCAATTTGAGTACAAGGACGACGAATTCATTAAACATTATCCCTCTGAAGAAGACTGGCAGCTCTTGGCCGAATTCGAGGGAATCTTGGCCCCACTCAAACAAGTCTCCATGTCACTCCAAGTTGACGACCCTTCTGCATCGGCTTGTTCATTGCTGGAAATCTTCACCAGCAAGCATTGTGTGGAAGTTATGAAAGATAAGGGAGTGCCCGTGTTGACTGTTACTGGGCCTAATGCACGCCCATGGGATGCCAGTCTCACCATCGCCAAGCTTCAAGCGTATCGAGACATTGTAACATACGACAAATTGTCAGAAAAGAGTCAATTGTTGATCGAGCGAGTACTTGTGGAATACACAAACTACATTGAGGAAGGCCATGACTCCCACGCTGAACACGCCATGTGTGGACATCCTTTCCTTGCATCTTATGGTCCCAACATACTGAAAACCATAAATGTTTACGACGATGAGAGTCTTAAACGGATTCGGAAAGAATTTGTGATGGACATTGTCCGCAAGTTCTCGCAGCCAAAGAAGAATGGCACCAATCCCCAATCCAAGTCGAATCAGCAGGAACGTGAACAACAAAAGGAAAGTACACCCGTGGAGATCATCGAGGACGAAGAGGAAGAGTCTTCAGTCCCAAAAGCTGTCTCTAATGTAATGGACTGCTTTAACATCTTCAAGACACATCGCATCACCAAGGAGAAAGAAAATGCTGCACTAATGGAGGCGACGGCGACAAGTACCAGTACAGATGACCAAGTTGATAGAGCCAAGCTATACAAGATGTGTGATGAACAGTTCGGACGCTATCTCGAATTTTGCGAGAACGTTGTCCATGGATCCTGGGAGGACTTGATTCGCCAGTATCCCACTGCCGCATTTCTGAAACTATCTGGTTCGTGGAACCCTGAAAAACAACAAGAATTCAAGTTGGCCTGTACGGAACACTATTTCCATGTCGTTGGGAAATATTTTGACGTCTTGAAATGGTGGTCCGACAACAAGATGCTATTCCCCAAACTCTTTCCTAGTGCCTTGATTTGGATATCGAAACCTGCGACAAACGCATTCCAGGAACGCGTGTTCTCTCGGTCGTCGTTCATGGATAGGAATCCCTTGATGAGACGCCAACTAGACAAGAACTTTGAAATGCGCACTATGGAAAGTATTACAAGGGAGGTGCGCTCTGAGATTGTCAAGAATGAAAAGCTACTCAAACAAGGCGCGACCTCCGACGAAAAAAAGGCAGCCAGTGGCCGCCAAGCAAAGAAGGTGATAGATCTCAGCCAGGAATCTAAAGGGGAAGAAGTCAGTCAGGTACAACAGACCGCACAACAACGCACCCCGGCAGCAGGAACACAAGTTCCTGTTGTCCCACTGGAAAAAGCCACACCGACACAATCCGATATGACTCGGATGGAAACGGTACTACGAGCAACGTCGAAGCTGGAACTCTACGAACTGTCCGGAACTATTGGTGCCCACGGCATAGAGGCGGAAACAAGTTACAAGTTCAAGTCGGTCAAAAAGGTTGATAAGAAGACAGTTGTGAGCGATGCGACATGGGACGACGTCGAATTGGTTGATCTGGTAGACGATCCACGAGATGAAGACCAACTAGAGGCTTTGGATCGAAAAGTTGTTGCTCCTTACGACGATGACGAAGACAAGGAAGATTCTGACACGGCGTTAAAAGAAGCCATCCAGGAAAGAAAGAATGAACTCATTCAACAAACCGCGTTGGAGAAGACTGTTGCTAGTCTGCCCGTTGCAAATGCCAATGAAGGCACGAAAGGAGATAGTGGGAAACGTAAAGCCTCTTCAACTATTCAAAAAGGAAGGAAACGGACGAAGCAGAATTCACTCTCTGAGGCACTCGCAAGAACTGTGGTTAGAACACCACGCAAGAAAGACAATCGCAAACCACCCCCAACCCCAAACAGACTCGCCAATGAGAAGAAGCCCAAGACTTGCAGAGAAGGAAGTCTCAAGTACGGACAATGACGGTACCAGTTGATCTCCGACCACGAACGTCACTGAAGGTGACAATGGAAGAAACGTCACGGAAACTATACATCCATAATCGCAGTGCATCTTGGTAAATATAAAATATGACAGTCATTTAGTATATTCTTTTATCAACTGCAGAAAGAAATACTTGAGATGGCGAAGATTCGCTGGAGATTTAGATTCGGATTTGTCATGAGAGTGAGCCACAATAAAAGACTCCATTTGTTCTTGGCACTTGCTTCTGGTCTGTGGTTTGTTAAGTAGTTGTCCTAGAGAACCAAATAAAGGATTGATTTCCTCCCATCGTTCTTTAGGAAGCCATGATTGAAGGTTCAAAGAGCATTCCATGCCGTCATTGATATGAGACTCCGTCCAATTGAGAACCTTAGTTGATCGGATAACATGAATATCTGAGGGAATTCCTTCCGTCCGGCCAAATGCCGTTTGTAGAATGATTGTTCCCGTCTTGTGGCCAATTCCAGGTAAGGTCATAAGCTCAGCAAGGGAAATGTCTTTAGGAATGCGACCTTTGTGTCGCTGGACGAAATAGTCTGCGGCGTTGACTATGCGTTCCGCATTGACACGATACCGTCCTGTTTCTGCAAACAAACTACAGAAAACATCCATCCCAAAATATGTAGACACTTCAATTGTTCCTTGTGCACTAGTGATGCCCGATTGGAATAAGCGAGGGATCACTTGAGAGAGACTTTGATCTGATGTGGCCGAGCTCATCAAGATAACAATGAGACACATGAAGGCTGGGTCAGAGTCTTCATATTCCGACATATTGTTGGTAATCCATTCGGACCATGTGTCTCTGGGGGCTTCCAAACCAGACTGAAGGAAATACCGACGTAAATGGGAAAGATTATCAAGTAAAAACAGCCGGGAATCAATTGTGGATTGGTTTCTAATGGGGATGGAAGGGCGAAACATTCTGGTCATGACAGGTTTGGTAATTGCAGGTGTCCCAGGCATGTGTCTGTCGCCATAGACTATCTGTTCCTTGGCGGAACATGATTGCAATAAAGCATGGCAGAGAACAGTTTTTCTTTGCCGAGTCAAGACATGGGCAGTGGGGGAAAATTGTCGCTTGGTCCAATATTCATCAATGACAGGAGAAGAAGCCCAATATTCACGGGTGACAGAAGTAGAAGCGTTGTTGCTATTTGGGCCCATGGTAGATTGAGAAGCTTTGGCAACTGGAGTTGATGGAGGACTTGTATCAATAGAAGGAGGGGACGTTGTTGTATCCAGTTTCATTGAGTAACGGTCATCCTCCATCGTGCTCTTCTTAGTATGCGCAACAATGTCCTCAACAACGATGTCGATGCTTGGACTAATACAAATAGGACACTCTGTCCGTAGGTCAAAGGAATTTCTAACCTGGATTCTGGCATTGTGTCGGGTCATCCAGGTTAGAAGATTCCATTCCACGGAAAGTTTAGTGTAGTTGTTTTGCTGATGGTAATCGGCATTGAATTTTTGAAAAGCTCTGAGACCATTGGAGGAAGGCAAAGAAAATATTGGTCGGCATTTTCCTTCAATGGAGATGAAGGGGAGGTCGTCGGTGGGGGGGTTCATCTCGTATGTGACTTGGAATGAGTCATCTTCTTGGGAATACAGACCCGTAAACACTATTCGACAGACAGTGTTCAGTAAGCTTTCGAATGACATGCGACTGGGAGATAAACAAGGGTGGCTTGTGTTGGATGGATAGTCAACTTGTTGGTAGTGCAGACTTCCATTGTACCGGGTAAGCCACAGCAACACCACATCTTTTATGTTCTCCATTGCCAAGTCTTGTGTCGCCTTTTCCAAGGGAGTGGTTAACAAAGTTGAGTCCTCTAGCATCATGGTCATGAACGATATTGGAATATGGGTCACAGTGATGACTTGGTGACAAGTCACATCGAGGTTGATGGTACGGTCATCTGATGCTTCCATTGTACTTGAATATAAGATGCATGGGGTTGAGGATGGGGAAATAATAGTGGCAATGAGAAATGAGAAGGGCAGGAAAACTGAAGGTTGTGTCGTTGATGGAAAGGAGCAGAGGTTAAGGTGACAGGTGACAGTGGATTGGTGAATGTTGAGAGGTTGAGAGTTGTGAGTTGTGAGTGTTGGTTGAACCTCTGTCGTGAGTCGTCAACGTTCTACTCCTCTGGGAGTGATATTGGTAAATATGTGCAGGAAGAGTGTGAATAAATACGTAGAAACAGATAAGAGTGAATGGTTCCTCTGAATGAAAAATTGTTGTTTGTGACTACGACAACAAAGAAGTTGCAACTAATAGTTGTAACTATGGAGGTGACAGAGGGATGAAGTTTAATTACAAGGGGCAAAGTTGCAACTTGGACTTGTTTAGTCTAGTTGCAGACTCAGAAAAGAAACTACGACTTTCAAAGTTAGTCTAAGTTAAGTTGCAGGTTCTTCATTGGAACCATATTTAATCTAGTCAAGTTAGTACCTTAGTCGTGTTAGACTATTAGTTGCAAGTTCATTCTGTATCGTGGTTTTGTGATTTGATTAGTTTAAGTTAAGTTAATCATACATGTTGCATTAACTAGTGGGTACAAGTCGCATCACAGTAAACTGTCTAATGAATTATTAGTTGGGAAGTTAAGTCTAATGGCTGATTTTCCAACTTCCACACCCTGCTCCTCAACCTCCTTTCTTTACAGGCCCGGCGTGTCGGCCGGCGATCACGCACGGCACATGCAGTACTTATTCTTTTCCTCCTCCACTATTGCAACACGACAATGGTGTTGGTGTGTTTGGTTTTTGCTCTACCCAAAGCAACCCTTCTTACCCCTTAAGCGACAGCTGTGGTCATTTAGGAAGCACAAGACAATATGGCAGAAGAGGAGGCGACAGAAATGGATGTCGACGACACCAGGACAGGGAACGTAGCGCTCTCTCAAGGACTCCAGGAAATTTTTGACGCAGTAGGAGAGTCTTTCGCTAAGTGCGAAATCGATGTTTCCACTCTGTTTACAACGAACACGGACGGTCAGCTGATCTTGAATGCGAATGAGGACGGTTTCCTCGAATTATCGTGTCTCGACAAGCTTCGGCTTGGTTCGGGGGAAAACTTCTTGATGCCAAGGCGATTATTTGTTCGTTCCGAAATGCAGACAATGTTTAGCAATTTATTGACCAAAAAAACTCCACAGGAGAATAGGCGGATTTTGACTGGATCGGCTGGTATTGGCAAGTCTGTTCTGCTTTTCCTGGTTGCGCTACGGTTTCAATTGCTTCCAGAGCATTCGACGAAGAAGATCAGCTTCATTCGAAAAGTGAAAGAGGGCCGGTACATTGCGCTGTACATCATGGAACCTGGTGAGCAACCGTCTACAATCAGGCTGGTTTTTTCGGACACAATCAATAAGGCCGACTACCAGTCGAACTTTGAATTATGGAAAACCGTGCGTGGCTTTACGAAGGTGCTCAAGACGTCCGATTACGAACCCTTCGTTGATGGCCCCCTACATTCTGAAAAAATGGATTTGCTGAACACAGACTATCGTTTCTTTTGCACTTCGGGTGGCTTTCCCACCGTTAGTCAAGCGGAGATCATGACCACTATTGTCAGCATACTGACAGGGTGGAAGGAAGACACTATTTGCTTCGTTCTGACTAAGATGGGGCAGACAGTAGCTCAAGCCCAAGAAATATACTCTTATTCAGGTGGTAGGATTCGTCTTGCTCTTATGGGTACACAGAAAGATGGGAAAGTACGTATAAAAGAGTGGTTCGATGACTTGCTGACAGGCTTCGCGCAACGAAAAATCCATCTGGCTACCACGAGGACGGATAGTCACGCGTCCATGGACCATAGTGACAGGCTTCGTACACGTTTCATCGATTATGATGGAAAGGGAACCAGTTTGTTGATCGTTGACTCTCAGTACGCGATTTCACGACTAAGGGCTCGGCTCGACGTTGGTGACTTTGTGTCGTCCTATAACTTAGCGACCGTTTGTGGCCTTCAATCGGCGAGAGGCTGGTTCTTTGAGGAAATCTTGCATCTATGGTTCAAAAGAAAGGATAGGCCACTCATTGAAGACTGGATCAGAAGTGCCGGTGATGCCGCAGAAGGTATCAAGAATCTTGATCGCAAACAGAGGTATTGGATCCCTGCTACGTCTAATTTTGCGAATATCGATGCCGCCTTCGTCTATCAGAATGTTTTGGTGTGCATCCAGTACACAGTCGGGAAGCAGCATGATTTTGATCAGGTCACTTTTTGGCAGGATTTCGCTGGCAGGGTCCTCACGGTAGTCCCTTTCTTATCTATTGCAGTTTGGTTTGTTTCACCTAGCGGCACAGGTTTTCGCAACACCCACAAAGGGTACAATCAGACTTACTCTGCTGCTACCGGCACAGGTACGCGAAGCCAGGGCAAACTACTTCATGTTCCGATCTCATTTGGTACTGCGGAAGTTTCGTGCGAGAGCACAGACACGTTAGATATGACGGCGCCGAAGATGGCCTTTCTCAACGAGGAGATGTATAAAAATGAACAGGAGTGCTGATAAGACCGACAGCCCGTCTCAAGACTTCCGACATGATTCTAAATGCTCTAGGTAGTACACTCCACATACATAGTTGGAACTTGCCAAGAAAGAATCCGTGGCCTCAATCCAATCCAACCTATACAAGTCTTATGTTCGTACTTACGCAGAGTTTCATATAATACCACTACTACAGAGCAAACCTTTTTTTCTTGTGGAGGACAATCCCCTGCCTCTTTTACGGTGTTAGTCATGAATATTGGATTCATGCGTACCAAAGAAACCTATGGAACAAGTAACCAAGCCCATATTAGGTCCATAATTGCCATAACATAGTTTCGCGATGGGATGTGCTTTGAGGTTTTCAGGGAAAGGAAGTTCGAAGTTCGCATCGTCTTGTCATTGACGACCGTTCTAAAAGCCACTCAAGCGCCAATGAAATACAGCCACGTGGAGATCCAACATCAATCAGAATTGCCCACGATGAATGAAAAAAAACAAGAGATCCACCTGCGGATCGGCGGTGATTGTTGGTTATACGGTCAAGTCTCTTCTTGTTCTTGTTCCAAGAGACTGGCCAAGAGACAGGTCATGCGGTGTCGAATCCGTTGCTTCAAAATAGATTGGGGTCCCGTCAAGTCAAAGTACTGGGACCAGGCCTTGGGTGATGCCAAAATGGGTTCATGCCGTGCCACGTGACGATAGGCCGTCGTATTGCGTTCCAAGGCGACAATCCGATCCAAGGCCGGTTGGGGATTGCTTATATTGTAAAAAATCAAGGCTCGTGGATTAAACATGTCCAACACGTGTGGGGTGCCATAATAAATGGGAATACACCCACCCCAAAAGGCCAAGAGTAGCTTTTCGGTAATGTAGCCGTCTTGTGCCGTATTTTCCAACACGAGACAAAAGCGATAATTGCGATAGGATTGATATTTGGTCATCCATCGACCCGCGTCTTTTTTGGGTGGATACTGGGCCGGTTGGACCCAGGTTTGAGCCAAGGTGTCGTACTCGTGTTTCGAATGTCGCGGTGGAGAAACAGGTGCGGCGATACGGTCTTGTGGTGGTTGTTGTTGGTGGTGCTGTTGTTGGTGTCGTTCTTGTTTTTGCAACCACGATGCATAGTGGTGTTCCGTACCTCGACACAGTCCTCCATAGTCGACGGGTTGTTGGACGGCCTCGGCAATATCCAGCAGGGCTTGTTCCCGGTAGGGGACACAATTGCCATGGGTATAAATCAAAAAGGCTTGTCCCGTGGTTCGTGGTTTCAGGGCCGGATTCCACAACCATTCTTGCATCCGTGCCGGAGCTTCCACGACGGTTTGTGCGGCAAAGGTGATTTGCACACTCCAGGGAGAATCGGCCAGGTATCCGACATGCAAACTGCGACGAAACTCAAAAGATGAAGCAGCAGCAGGTACGGGAGGACTGGACTGAGATGATGATTCTGGTAGAGAGCGAGTGTTGTTGTCGTCGTTGTTGAGTGACCGTCCGTGCGGTTCTTGCGGTAGTAATTCTCCTTGGTGTTGTTCTTGTCGTCGTTGCTGTCGTTGCAGCTGCTGGTCCTGCCACTGGTGGACATGTTGTTCGAGGCCGCGGACGCCATAGGATTCGCCATTCCAGTGCACAATCGTGCCGGGAAAGAGCTGGTCAAACCGAGCCGTTCCAAAGGCGCGACCACCTCGACCACTGTGAAAACAATACCCATTGCTCCCCAGAACCAAGACATCGTGCACCGTCGCATGAGGGACGGCCAAGCCTCGCAACCACGTGTGCACGTCCGCTTCGGTTTCATTTTTAGAACTGGTGGTGGTATTGGTGGTGGTGGCCGCCGCCAAGCGGGTCCAAACGGAGGGGGGAATGCGAAACTCGACCAAGGAGGTATCAATGGGAATGGTGGCAAATTCCTCGGGAAACACGAGTCGCAACAATCGTGTCTTGTCATAACCACAGGTATAGAGTCGAGTCATGTACGGGGAGGGCCATGTTGTCGTCGTTATTGTGGTGAGAGTGCTGTTGTTTCTGGTAGTGTTGTTGGTGGTGTTGGTCGTCCTTGTTGGGTGCGTGGAGGTCCACAGACACACCGTGTCGTCAGAATCGTCCGGAAGCTGAACCGAACGACTGGGAGGAGCAGGAGCAGCAGCAGAAGGAGCCGTCTGCGGCGATTCGAATGTCGTTCTCTCGGTCGAGGAAAAGGAGGACAACGAGGCAGTAGCAGTCACTTTGGCAGCCAACGTGTGGTGGTTCGTGTCGTTCATGTCACTCTGAAGAATGGTGGTGGTAAAGTCATGGTCTTGTTGTGCCAAAGCAGGGGATTCTCCTCTTGGTGCTGGTGCTGGTCGTGTGGTTGGTGGAATGCTGCTTCTTGGTGTGGTGGTTACTGTTGCTGTTGCTTTTGTTGCTGGTGGTGATTGTCGTGGCAACGAAAACAAACTGTCCTCAAGTGCTTGTTCGTCTTGTTCTCGTTCGTCCAAGATATGCCAGAATTGAACCAATCGGTGCAGCAACAGGCATACAAAGACTCCGACCAACACGACCAGCCGCAACGACCGACTAGAAGGAACACGAGGAAGAGGACGAGACTGTGGTTGCAATTGCGGTTGCCGCAACTGATTCGAAACGGTCCCTTGTTGTCGTCGACTGGCAGCGCCAGCACCAGCACTCCGTTCTCGCCATGGCATGCTGATGGTAACCCCTCTCTCTTTTTCTCTCTCTTTCGGACTTTCTGGGAGCACAGTCTCCTTCTTGAATCGTGTTGATGGAGTGGCAACACACTCGGTTGGTTCCAACACAAAAGGAGAGAGAGAGAGAACAATCGATCTAATCTAGATATGCGTATTGGAAGAGGAGATGATGTGATGGAGAAAATGGGGTCTGTGGTTTTGTTGGGGAAACGAGAATGACCCGAGTCAACGGGACCAGGACTACCCACGCTCGACCGTTTGGTCCTGGTGTGGCGCGAGCGCGTCAACCGTTCCAGTTCCAGCAGATTGTTTGTCACCACAAAACTACCTACTTTCTTTCCCAACCCCTCTAACACAAACCAGCGCGAAAGCATCGATCAGACTTTGAAGCGAACTTGTCGATAGAGGCACCACGAGAACCACTGTTTCGTCTTGATTGCAGCTAGGAATACAAAATGGATGTGAGACAACAAGCTCGCTTGTCTGGCCTCGTATGGGGCAGCGATCCAGAACAACAAGCACTGTGGACCAGAAATGACCAAGACTGACCTCCCATTGAGCGGTATGGGCATGCCTCTGTTGTTGTGCATCCTCCACACAACAACAAGGAACAAATCGTTGTGGTAATAGGAGGCAAAACGCAGCAAGAAAAGATTGCCAACAATTCAGTGCTCCTCCTTTGGAATGCTGCTGAACAATCTACTAGCTGCAGAAAGTGGATTGAGGGGCCAGCTATGAATGAAACGAGAAAATCCCTCGCTACGGTAGTCTGCAATGGCAACTTGTACGCTATTGGTGGACGAAATGACCGCCGTTCCCTTCTGAACACCATTGAACGGATTGATATCATTGGTCTTCTCTCACCCAAGAAATGTTACAAGGAGAACCCATGGGCGACACTGACATATCGATTGTTGGAAGCGAGAGTCTGCTGTTGCACTGCCTCGATTCACAACAGGTATATTGTTGTGGCTGGTGGATGGGGTGTGGATATGGAAGCTTTGGCATCCGTCGAAATAATTGACTCTATGCAAGAAAGTTCACCATATATCTTTCCAGGCCCACCCCTGAACGTGCCTCGTCATGATTTTGGAATGACTGTGATTGGTCCGTGTATTTATGTTGTTGGTGGTCTATCTCATGAGTTACAAGCAGAAGGCTTGAAATCAGTCGAGACTTGAAATGGAGAAATTCGCGTGAAGGGACAAGGAACAACGCAACATCTGTATTGTCAGCGTCTTTGTCATGGAAGATACATGAGGACTTGGCTTTGAGTGAGCCTCGCTGGTCGCATGCTGTGGATCGAGTTGGATCATGCTTGGTTGTATCAGGAGGTTGGCCCCGTTTACGGTCTGTTGAAATAATGGACACAAAACGCAACAAAGTGTGGAAAATGGTTCCAGAAATGACTGTCCCACGTATCTGGCACACCATGGTTGCTCTTTCGACTGGTATTGTTTGTATATCTGGTTTGGGAGGAAACTTCTTCTGTGAGAGACTGTCGTTGATGGACAAGAACTCGGCCGTGTTTCGCGATTTGTTGTTGGGTACAAATGGCGTCCGTCCATGTTTGAAGGAAATGTAAACCAACTCGGTATATGCGTCAAAGGATGAATACTTCTATAGTATCATTGTTTGATCCACTTACTTGACTTTTGTGTGCTTGTTCCTTAGGTCGCATCTACCCATGAATCGACTTTTCATTACGTGCACTGTAATAGTATAGTTCGCCCAAGGATTCCCTTGGTGCTGGTGCCGATATTGATGGTGCGGTTGCTGGAATGCTGCTTCTTGTGGTGGCGGTGAATGTTGATGGTGGTTGTCGTGGCAACGGAACAAAACTGTCATAAAGTGCTTGTTCGTCTTGTTGTCGTTCGTCCAAGAGCACATGCCAAAAGTGAACCAGTCGGTGCCACAACAGGCATACAACAACGAGTCCAATCCACACAACGACAAGCCGCAACGACCGACTCGAAGGAGGAGGAGGAGGAGGACGGCGACGAGACTTTGGTTGTTGTTGCGGTTGCCGCAAGCCAGTCGAAACGGTCCCTTGCTGTCGTCGACTGGCAGCACCAGCACTCCGTTCTCGCCATGGCATGATAATGATGGTACCACCCCTCTCTCTTTTTCTCTCTCTTTCTGACTGTCTGGGAACGCAGTCTCCTTCTTGATACGTGGTGGTGGAGTGGCAACGCACTCGGTTGGTTCCAACACACCAAGAGAGAGAACAATCGATCTAATCGCGATCTATGCACAAAGAGAGTTCTCGTTTTTTGGTTGGGAAAAGAGAGCGAGAATGACTCTAGTATCCGGGACCAAGACTACCCACAGGCGACCGCTTGGTCTTGGTGCGGCGAGCGCGTCGACCGTTCCAACACAAAAACCACCGCACAAGATACAAAATGCTCCGTCGTCTTCTCTACGCAAAACGTGCGATACAGAATCGATTCCACTGGTTCCAACGAAACAAGGCAAGACCTCTTTTCTTCCTCCTCTGTTTTTGTGGGGGGAATGGACTGATGTGATATGGTCACTCCGTACACTCCAGTTGATTTTACGACCCAATGATTCGTAGTAGTGGTTGGAAGCCGAGTTGCAATCTTCTTCAAACAGGATTCTCTTCTTGTTGCCACAGTCGCATCGCCTGTCGCAAGGCGTCCGTCAAGGAAGGGGAGGGTGATGGTGCTGGGGAACGACGGTTCTCGGCGGAATCCGTGGTTATGGTTGTGGTGGTATGATTGGAGGCCACGAATGGGCGAGTTGTCGTCGTTTTTGTCCTGCTGGGTGTACCATATGTAATGACGGGTGCCGTCCAATAGTCTTGATAAATGCGTTTCAAGTCGACATGGGCAACCATTGGTAGGCGATAGGCGACGGCTTGACTGACAAAGCCCGTTAATTTGGTTTGGTGGGGGCCGTCGTCGTCCGCGTCATGAAAGTATTGGGGCGTGGAACTGGGGTCGACCAAGGGAAGCAACACGTGACACTGGGTGGCAATCCGGCGTTGAAACTCGACAAAGTCACCTTGTTCGAGCACAATCGTGACACGGTGTCGAATCCACGGCAACGACTCTTGTTGTTGGCCATACTCGTCCGCCCATCGACGATGAGCCGACCCCGCACTCTGACGGGCATGCAACAAGACGCGAAACCGCAGGATTGGTGGAGGGTGGCTGTTGTTGGTGTTGTTGTGGTGGTTCTTGGAGTCTTGTTCTTCTTGTTGCACCAAGTCGTTCAAGGCCTGAATCAAGGCGGTTTGCCTCTTGGTTCCACTGGGACACAGGGTAATGGTCCTATTCGTCGTCTGGTTCCTCGAGGATTGTGATGGTGATGGTCCAGATGGAGAAAAGGGAGACGAAGAACGAGCAAGACTGGCGGTTGCTGTTGTTGTCGTATTTGGGGTTGTTGTGTTGCCGACGACAATGGCATTGTGATTGTTGGCATCAAATTGGGGCAAATCGGAGGGGAGGAAATGACAGGCGGGGTGCATCAAGGGTGTGACCCAACACACTTGACCCGTTTGCAGTTGTTGCGGGGTACAGGAGGGACAGGTTCCATGCAAGACACAGTAATGTCGTCGGGGTCGATTTTGCAACCACGGTTGAAACTTGTACGAATCGCAACTCACCCCAATAAAGGCATGGTAATTGTACTGTTCGGGATGTCGGTAATAGTGGGAATACTGGACCACGCGACCAAATTGTGCCAGTGTGCCATCGGATCGACGTCGAATCGTCCCCGACAAGACTGTATTGAAATATCGCACATAACTGGACTTGGACAAACTGGTGCCTGTTTCGGTTGCGCCGAGGTAAAAGTAATGGTTTTCGGCCAAGGCGACATCAAAGACAATAACGGTCGACGTACTGCAATTGAGACGATGCCAGGGAATGGGATATTTCAAAATGGTACTTTCGATGACTTCGTAATGAGAATCCATTTTGTTTTCCACAGCCACTCGACAGGGAGGATCGCCTGGTGTTCCCAATTCTGGTGGCGGTGCTTATTGCTGGAGGAATTCATGTGGAGCTGTGATATGCTCCTCCTCCATGTCTTTGTTACGAGTTGTGGTTGGTGTTGATGTGGTGTTGGTAGTGTTGATTTACTGCATATTATCGACGGAAAACGTCGGCGCCGTTTGTAATTCTTGGTGGAGCAAATTCAAAAAGACCAGACAGACAATCAAGATCCATGCCACCACTGTTCGTCGTCGTTGTCTTTGTCGTCCTTGTCTAGATCCTAGTATTAGTTCCAGGAACCGGCTCCATATCGTCCTTGTTGGTGTTGTTGGATGCATTGTACAGAAGGATTGGATCGTTCTTGTGACGATTTGTAGGATGATAAAAGCGACAAGGATGAATTCGACAACAAAGCGATTGCTTTCTGGTTCTGGGGATGTCCATTACCTCGGTTTTGTTGGCCAAGTCGCGGTAAAATCGCGCCTTCTGATGGCCATTTGGCCGACAATTTTGCGATGACTAGAAATAGTCGACGCCGGTAGCTCCGTAGTAATTGACAATGATCCGCGTCTTCAAAGTTAGTTGGCCGAATGGCCATCAGAATTTCTGGTAGGTTAGCTACGTACAGACCAGATTCGGCAATGGAATCATACTAACCATATCTAGTACTGAGTAGTGTCTACGAGTACCTACTAGCTAGAGCAATGCAATAGAAGTAGATACAAAAGGTTTCTGGCAATAGAGTAACTTGCCGTAGATGATACGGACTGTCTCTCTTGTGGTTGTTACTACATTTTGTAGAACAGAAAAGGGAAAGGATGAAAAAGCAGAGCCCATACCATGTAGGTCGACTTTGAGGATGCTCCAGGAAAGAGGCACGTCCGGCAGGATCCCTTGCCAGCACCACCCATGCCACCCGTGGATCAACAACCAACCATGGAGATGTATAGGGTATGGGGTAAGTGTCGAATGATACAACAGTGCAGTCCAATTTAGAACTGTTCTACGGTTAGCCGGACTCTTTGCTTCCCTGTAGGGTTTAAGCTAGCCAGGTTGATGGATGAGGATTCATCTACTGGCAACCGATGGGAATAGCAATACATGAACATGGCAGTCACTATAGCTATACATTACACTGGGAGTAGGCAGAGAAGGTTGATACCTCTCGTACATTAGCTACCAGAAACACTCTTGTTTCCAGTCGGGTGCAAGTATGTGGATTGCCACCACGGAATGGAAAAGTGGGAGGTAAAAATGATGGATTTGGTCCCAGTGGTTTGGAGTCAAAGATAATTGACTTCTTAAACACATGAGTCATCCCACGATTCCACCATTGTGTCGGAAGGTGAGCAGTAGCTATTGTAGACATTCTGGCTCGAAAGTACGGAAACCAGAGGCTGAAATAAACAGTAGACCTTTCACTGTATCCACAACCTTTTGCCATGTTGGTTTTATTGTATAGCCATCATCGGAATACTGGTCCTTTGCCAAATCGAACCAAGCCCAAGCCAATGGAGTACTTTGTTTCACTCAAAAAATTGAAATCTCCTTTGTGACGACGGGTAGTTTTCGCAACTAAGCCATAGTCTTCCTATACTGGAATTCCTCAGTAGAAGCAAGATTCCAAATTCCATGCCCTACATACGTAGTTGGTACATTTCTCTACATACGTAAATATACGTAGACTAGTACTGGATGGTCTCTGTGGCCATCAATACTTCTAGGGAAGAATGGTTGGGGGACTCGGGATTCTGGTTGGGGAAAAGACCATCGTTCATCTCTCCGGGACCAGGACTTGTCGCCCTTTTGGTCTTGGCCAAACGTAGGGGTTGGCGTTATTTTTTGTGACGCGAGTATAAGAGGTCGACAGGCTCTGACGCGCAACGTCCTCCCTCCCGGCGCAAACGATTACCCTTTCCCTCGACAAAACCTTACCCCCAAGCAGGGGTGAGTGAGTCCCGCGTGATCGAATACGCTGCGCTTGTATTCCCTTACTCACCCCCAAGGCGCGTCGGCTGCTCCCAACTTTGACACAAACTCAGAACAACCACAACGCAAACACCACGAGGCCCATCTGGCTGTTGTGGATGGAACAACACCCATGGACCCTCCCAAGTCCAACCGTGTTGTCCATGCTGTCTCTAACAACCCAAGGGACATTCCTGGCGCTGCAATTGCTGGTGCGCACACTTTCATTCCAAACACAATGCTACCGCGACGAATCCTCCAAACGTACAACAATCAACGATACCAACGCATCCTTGCGAATGACAATGCACTACACGACACAAACAAACGATCCTACAAAGGAGGCGGTACTGACAACAACACGGCCATCGTCTCCCAAGAAAATGTCCGTCCAACGATGTGCTCACTTGTACTTGGCCGCAGCGGCCCAACGGAACAACAAAGGAGGGGGGTACCAAACAAACCCAAAACAAAATAGAACCCATCCAAATGCATATATTTTAGAGTGGGTATCACCAAACTTGCTGTAGAACCATGATAAAACGTTCAGGCTGAAAAAGTAGTGGATTCTCACTGGTTGCGTGTCGTATCACTCAGTTCCTTACTTCAAAGTCCCAACTTGGTTCTACGCATCCTGAGAGTCACCAGGTACATTTCGGTGGCAGCCTTGGAACAAGAACAACCACAACCGCAAACACAGAACAAAACCACCACCAATAATACAAAAGATACTCATCATGTGCGGGTCTTGAACTTTGTGGCCGAAATTGTGGAATGTGCCTTCCACAATCGAGGTGCCGACCGAATTTCGGGAAAGGTCCAACGCTTTGTGCGACAAACGGGTTTGCCACATGCCGCTGTGCAACGAATTGCCCGTGTCGTGTTTCAAGCCATGGCCTATGAAAACATGTTGGCCTTTGAAGTCGGCAACAATACCTTGCTCATTCGGGATTTACAACAAGCCGGTGCGTCTCCACCCCATTCCTGGTTCGGACCCAGTCCCCATATCGGTCAAGACCGGTGTATTTTGAATACGCAGAAAATTGTGCAAATGGTCCTGGATATTGTGGAACCCAACCAAAAGCTCATTGGGAGACCGGGCTTTTGGGGCATTGAATTTGACGAACTCCGTCGTCCGGCCACGGGCATTCGGGGAGATTTGGACGAAACCTTGGCGGGAAAAATTCTACCCGAAGTGATTGCCATTGCGTGGGCCGCTCCCTGGCACCAATTGCCGGAGGTCCCACAACTCCTCCCAGTCCTCCACATGCTGCATCAACAGGTCCGAACCCGTGGCCAGGACTGCACAGCGCCCGTTCCAGTCGCTCTCACGTTTGGTCTGCATGCCATGCTCACCGCCATTTTGGTCATTCAAGAAAATGGAGATTTAGCACGGTTGGCCTCGTACACCATACAATCCTACAACAAACTCTTTTCGCAGTTGCAGCGGATACAGGAAGATCCTTCCAAATCTTCGTCATCATCGTCACCTGGAACACAGAATGCGCCCACCTTTTATGCCAATGTACAACTGTTTGGCAATGTAGTTCATTTTGCCCAGCCAGTGTCTGCCACAAACTACGATGCTCGACTAGCCTTTTTGGATCCTTCCGAAACGGAGCGACTGGCCTGTTGGAACCCGGTAGTGGGTGGAGAGTACCTGCTGTATGGAACCTACATGTGCTCCATCGCTCTTGGGTCCGCTACCATTGATTCCTTGGGACAACTTCGAATGACCCTCCACTTGTATCATGCAATGAAATCCCAACTGTCTCCATCACAGATGGATGAACTAAAAGTACCCTTTCTGGAGAATCTCGACCAGGTCTTTTCCAAGACCAAGGCAATCTGGGTAGCAGGACGTGCCCTAGTAGAAAAGGGTTCCTTTTCCAAACAGTTTTGGATGGCCTGGGGTATGAGCTCGACACAGGCATCCCAGCAGGCCTCTTCCGTATTGGGTGGTGACGAGCAGGAGCCTTTTGCTGCCTCTCTGCAACGACGTGCACAAATGAATAGCCGATTGCCGGACCAAGGTCTCAGGTATGATGATGATGAGATATGCTGCGTTTTCCCTTTTTCCACTTTTCTGTGCTTTCTTGAGTGACATGTGTACATAGTATTGTAAAACACTCACAGAAACCAACGGTACTTTCATTGGTTTACAGGACACTGGAAGAAATCAAGCCGGGACACTGGAAGAAATCAATCCGGAAGACTTTTGTTCGTCGTACCGTCGACTTGTGTTGCGCGATTGGACGCCAGACGATACTCTAGACGGTGAAGACGACGTCGTGGCGTACTCGGTTCCCCACAAAACGTCCAACGAAGAACGAAAAAATCTGGCCACCACCGAACAAATTATAGTCCAGATCAACACGTTGCGAGATAGCATGGATGAGGATGAAGATTACGTACTCCCCATCAATTTCCCAGTTGTGAGCGGTATTTTACTAGAGTTTCTCCATGTACTTGGAGAAGGCATGGTATGTTTGGTTTTTCCTCCCTCGTATTCTCAATGCGTTTGAATTCGTGGCAATCGTAGTCTCACTTCTTTTTTCGTTCATGGGTGGGATCATGGATACGGCTTGTAAAGGGATGGAACAGGATTATCTCACAAGCATTGCGAGGAGCACCAGACGAGGTACGCATGGGAAGGACCATGGGAGGTCGCAAAATGGAACCAGGAGGCTTTTTGGCGTCCGATTTGAATTTTACAATGCAAGGACTCTCCCATTTCGTCGGTATGTTTCTTGCAACATTGGATCAACCTGATGGAGATGGGGGTGGGGATATGGTCGAACGTACCGCCGGGATCATGAAGGAATTCTTTGGTTCTTTGCCCAAGGATCGTTTCTCGTTCTTTGTGGACAGCAGCACCGAACCCCCTCGTCGTGGTGAGGTTCGACGAAATCCGTTGGAAGGAACATATCATAGCATGCGCTCTGGTAGATCCATGCAATATCCTTTGCAAGCATTCATGCATCTCAAGTACAGCAAGAAGCGAAAAGCAGTCGCGCGTTTGATCAAGCCGGGTAAATATACTCCCTACCTACCATCCGAGGACGGAGACTACGCCGAATCCCCCTATGTGAAAGAAGGTAGTAAGCTGCCCCGAGAGCCAACCACTGGCAAATTTCGCCATATTGCCAGCTACCACAGCATGGACGAACTCATAGATCTGGGATGGGATGGAGCCATGTACGTTTCGAGTCAAGGACAACGACACGGATTATCGGGTCGCTATGTCCCATTCATTGTGGGCTACGATTCCGATTCCGGTGACGAATACGAACCAATCAATGTGCGTGCGGGGGAACGAGCGGGTATCATTGGACTCCCCCGCTCCGAGGTTGGATCGTACATGGCTGTACCTGACTTTGGCTCACGCAGCTGCAAGATGGTCAAGCTCAATAACGGTCATTGATGGATGAGAGTCGTGATCGCTCGACCCTCTCTCAGTGCAACATAAAAGTACATGCAAATCATCTAGGTAGATAGCCTGAATCAACTCCCCCCTGATATTCGATTTTAGTTATACTAAAAGGATTCACATGTTATTTCAATAGGTAGTATTGTCATGCAGCAAACACTTGAATTTTCGAGAACATAATGATTAGGAGTAGGTGGTGCCATACCCATGTAAAATAGCACGGTACAAAAATTGTGATCTTTGGGAATTAGGAGGAATTATACCCCCAAGCAGGGGCGAGAATCTGGTCGCACAAAAAGAAGAATCTGTATTCTCACCCCCAAGGCGCGACGGAAAGTCCCCGAGGTTGATACAAAACTCCCAACACCGCACATACATTCATCGCGGTGGTGGAGGTGCAGTGGTTGATTACGAAGTCTGTAATGTCGACGTCCTCTCCCAAACGAACTCGAAGGTCTCAATAGGCTGTGAGGGAAGCCTTCGGCACCCGCAGTGCCTCCGCACTGCCTTATACAACGCAGAACCCAGATGATAACAGAGCCATCGCCAAAACTACAACTGCACCTCATGCTCAAGAAGCCAACACCAACCCTGCATCCACCGGCAACACGGCCTCGTCGGTTGCTCCGTTGCGCTCTGCTCCCTCTGCTCGTCCGTATGAAACTCCACAAGTCTGCCGTACTCAGGCAGCAAGCAACGAACAAGCATCCAACAGGTCTGAACCATCCTCAACAAGAGCAATGGACAGTTTGATCTCGTTGCTTCCAGATCACCGCGAGTGCACAAGATGCGTAGACGTAATCCCCAAGAACAAGAGTACGATTCTGATCCTTCAAGAATCTCGTAGGTGGAGTAGAACATGTGGTGTCTACTGTCGACTTATACTGGAATCTACATCTAGGAGTATGTGCTTGCGCTTTCTATAGGAGTAGTTGCCCTTTGTCGCAGAAAGCATCATGGCCATTGGAAAGGGATTCGGGAAAGTTTCTGGGTACAGGAAGAGGTCGATGCCGGGTGTTCTCGGTCACCTCTTGCCTTGGGTTTCTTGTGGTGGACATGTTGCTTTTATTACGGTGGTGGGAAGGTACGAGAGGGCGGTTGGGAGGCAAAAACGACGTGGTATGACGTCCTTGGATGTCAGGACAGGGTAATGAAACAATTCGGTGTGTTTTACAACGTTCAGGAGGCATGCACCAACGCTCACAAGTTTGGCTCCGTGTTGAATGTGTTGAGGTGCAATGGCTTTTGTATCAACCTCGGGAAATCGCTGATTTTGGACGTCGCGCCTTGGGGGTGAGAAGGAGAATCACGGAAATGATTGACGGACAGACTGTAAAAATCTCACCCCCGCTGGGGGGTAGGAGGAATTAGGGGGAATGAGGAATCCACAGTGCCACGTGCGACGAGAAATGACTGGAGGAGGAACAGCCAAATGGTGGGAGATTCATGTCGCAGTGTCAAGAACGCGAACCGGGAATGGAACGTGACGACACGTATGGCGGGATCCATATAGGGGTACCGCACTCTACCTCTCCCTGGTCGGACCTAGGGAGTTCGAGCGGGACAAAAATGGGAAAGCTTGGAGGCCAGCATTAAAACCCATTATTTATTCACGAAATGGAACAAGACGACGAATGTAGTGACGTGGGGACCACGTTGGATAGTCACAGTGCCATTGGAATGGACTTGTGTAATCCGAAAGGGATTGGGGCTTGTGCGGAGCTCAAGCTTGTCTGGATTCGTGGCGCGAAGCAACACACGATCGTTGACCACGTAGTCGTGAAAGACACGAGAGCGATTTGCGAGACGAGCGCGTTCATCGACAATCTGTTGTCGTTTCAGACGGACTGTTTCCATGTCCGCGATAATAGGGATGTCGAACAGCATGTCGCGATGGAACGCAAGGCTGCCGGGAGAATATTTCAAGGCGCCATGAATGGCAGTGCGAGTGGAATACGCAGCGGTCTGCAGAGCAGTATCCACAGCAAGTGCAGCATTCTGCGCATCTTGTGGTGGTTCATAGTTGGTGATCACACGAAGAGTGTTTCCAACAGTCAGATGTAACTGCTCGCAAAGAGCATTTGATTGAGGATTCTTGGCTGTCAATGGTACTGGCTTGATGCCATGATTGCAAAGAACTTGCGAGAACGCATGTCCAATAAATTCACCGCCTTGATCAAAAAGGCAACGAACGGGACGAGGATAGCGTGAGAGCCACGCGTTTTCCAATTGAAGACCCACATGACGTGCCGTCTTATCATGGATGCGAATGAGCTCGCAGAAATTAGTGACATTGTCAATAATAGTCAAGGCTTGAAATGTTAATTTCTGCCCATGAACGGTGACGTTCCACGGTCCAATGAGGTCGACAGAGATGTCAGCCCATGGATTGCCTCGGACCTCGCGTGGAGGGAGTTCACCGTAATGGCGATGTATGACTTTAGAGCGTTGGCAGGTAGCACAACTCGACCCGGCTTGTTCACAATACAGGCCCAAGTCAGGATGACTCATGTGTATAGAAATCGTCTCATGAAGACGTGTAGACCCCAAGTGAATGAGGGACAGGTGATACCAATTAACGGTGTGGGCCAAGAGGCTGTCTGGGATGCGAATACGCCATGCGGCATTAGAATTCTGACGATAACAAATCAAGTTGTATTGCGGATTTTCCGTAGGAAAAGGCTGGAGATGAAATCTCTGGGGTTGTTCGGTCAACTTGGCCACAAGAGTGGCATCGTTCTGTTGACGGTGATGAATCGTCGCGTAGTCGACAGGCAAGGGTTGATTTGCGGTAATGGGAGGATGATTGAGGTAGACATCGATCAAATCCTCATCCATAAAGATGGGAGATTCGAAAGCGTCGGGATCACGCGAGTGATGAGAGCGGGGGTCATCATTAGGGCCATGAGGCACTTGCAACACTGAGTGTTGTCCGCTATGATCATAGAGCGATCATGGATGCGGCGAGGCATCCGTAGAGGAGGTCGACGACGGAGAGACACTCTTCTCCTCCTCTTCAGAGAGAGGGAGATGCGACAAGGCGTCGGCGATGACATTGTCCTGGCCAGGGACGTAATGAAAAATCGGATTGTACTCCTCGAGGAACAACCGCCAACGGAGGACCCGTCGCAAGTTGAGGGTAGCATAGGTAAGATTCTTATGGTCCGTATGGACATGCAGTTTGGCACAGCCGAGAAGCATGGAGCGGAACTCTTTAAGGGTTTCGACAATGGAGAGCAACTCCTTTTCCATAGTAGTTTAGTTGCGTTGAGCAGGGTTCAACTTGCGAGAGTAATATGCAACGGGAACGTCTTGTTGCATGATTACAGCGCCAAGCTGGTAATCAAAGGCGTCCACATAGACATGGAAGGGAAGGTTATGGTCGGGATACCGAAGAAAGGCATCATGTGCGAGCATGGACTTGGCTTGTTCGAAAGCAAGTTGACATTGCGGGGACCAAACGCAGAGATTTTCTTTTTCCAGGGTTTGATCCCAGTGGGTGTAAGCCAATGGCCGAGCCATTCCGTTTCTTTAACGGCCCATTCACACTTGGAAGGGTTAATGGAGAAGTTCTTTTCTTGAAGAAGTTGGAGAACTTTGGACAGGATGTCCACATGTTCTTCCCAAGAATTGGAGAAGATGCCAATGTCGTCGATATAGACTTCGACATGGTCGCTGAAGTCACTGAGGACGTCTTCCATTATCTCTTGACAAAAGTCAGGAGATTGTTTGACACCCATCGGCAGACGACGGTAACGGAATTTGCCAAAAGGCGTAGTAATGACGCAAAGATTGCTCGATTCCTCATCGAGGCGGAATGTGTAAAAACACATGGAGATGTCCAACTGGGTAAAATATTTGTAGCCTTCCTGTTTACGAAGCATATCCTTGATACGAGGAAAGGGGTAGACCCGACGGTAGAGTTGGGCGTTCAAAGAACGAAAGTCCGAAATCATTCGGATGCGGCCATCCTTTTTAGGAATGGCAAAGTGAGGAGCAGCCCATTTGGTGGAACCGACGCGCTCAAGGATGCCGATGTCGACGAAGCGCCACAGCTCCTTTGTAAAGGTATCGTGTATGTTTCGAGGGACCGAGAAATGGCGATGATGGACAGGCTGGGCATCAGGCTTGAGATGTAGATGGAGCGTTCGATCCGGGTATTCACGGAGCTCACCATCAAAAATCTTGCCACAGTCTTGCCAAATGGCAAGAAGATCTTGCTTTTGGTCATCGGTAAGATGGTCTTGTTTATTGATCAACTCTTGTAGATCCGTAGGAACCTAGGTGGAATCCAAGAGGAATTGATCACCAATAATGGGATCGTCGGCAAAGATGTCGATGAAATGAGACATCAATGTCTGGTTGGTAGCGAATGAATCGCGATGGCGCATGGCGACATCGACTGAGTCCCAAGTTGTGAGACCAGTGTTGAAATTGAGCACAATGCCCAAGCGACGCAAGAGATCGCGGCCAATAATGATATCGCAACGACAATTGGGGGCATCAAAGATGTCGGCCCAAAGGGGGTATGAAATGTGTTTGGTCCGAGAAAACTCGGGGAGAACCAAATCTCCGAGAAGAATCTCGGAGACGTGGTCGCGCGTACCCATGGTGGTATTGACAGACCGATTGGTTACACGTGGATGCATGCCGGGCTGAAGACAGCGCGCGTGCAGGATCGTCTTGTCGGCGCCTGAATCGAGCAGGGCACGCAACGGGACGGTGTTCTCGACTCCACCAATGGACCGAGCCATCAAAATGGTGAGGGGAACGGACGGAGGCTCAGAGGGAGCGACCGAAAGGGGACTAGAGAAACTAGGAGCGTCAGAGACAGAACTAGATGAGTAGACATCTTCATAGTGATCTAGGTTAGATAAAAAACCATTATTGGGATCAACGATGTCAGCGATGACAGCATCCGTAGGATTTGGGCATTCCTTAAGACATGGGGAAGCGTTGGTTTTCGGCGTTGCCTCCAGGGGAGGACAAGTCGTAGATGTGGGCGATATCCATGTTACGCCCGTAGATCTTGAACAATTGTTGGCGGACCTTGAGGATTGGGGCCTGAGGATGGCATTCTCGGCCGGCATAGCCTGTGGAAGGCCAGTCTGGATGTGACATTGCTGAGCAAAAAGAACATCAAGATGATGAGAGACATCCGGAGAGGATGAAGCAAAAAAGGAAGAAGAACACATACCGGGGACCGTTCGATCGGCATTGCGGAGACTAACCAATCACGAAAATTGGCTAGATGACGTTGACGAGCACGATAAGCCGCGTCTTGCACAGAAGGCAACGGCTCAGCCAACGACGGATCAACCGGTGGATTGTCGTCTGTGTTGGTGCCTTCAGAGGCATGCTGGTCGGAGCCAGATCCAGAACGACGGGGAACAGCGCCCCAACTGGAACCAGTAGGGCGAGATTCTCCAGATGAGGGAGTTCCCTGGCCACGAGAGCCTTGACCATTACGGCCTTGGTTCTGAGAACCATTGTTGGGCTGAGACCCAGTAGGGGTGCGAAGACCAGACCCGGTACGGGCAAGAAAGGCGTTGAAATGCTCTTGGTTAAAATTGGAGGATTGCGGGTTGTAGATGCAGTTGGCCCAAGTATGATTTGCGTGCGAAGAAATCGTGTCCTTGTAAGGACAGGCATCGCCGTCATTGACTGGACGATCACCGGACGCTTGGCGTTCACCATTGGTGTGGCGATTGCCGCCGCGGAGACCGCCACGACCACCATTAGAGGAGCGGAAATGCTTGGAGGAAGAACCACGAGAAGTGGAATCATCGCGAGGATTGCGGGACTTGGCCTGCGACTGTGTATTGGCAGCCATCTTTTCTTGAGAGGCCCGTTGATAGCCACGCATTGCTTGAAGGAGGTCGGTGACATTGAAATGATTCACCAGATCTGCAACCAAGGGATTGGCCGTCTTGAAGTCGTTGCGCCAAGCAACCGGGGAGCCAAGATAGAAGGCTTGCTTCAGCTCATCGTCGGTGAGAGCCTGAACAGCGTTGTCGTTAGACAAATAACGGAGACCGTTCGAAATCTTTTGGAGGGTGTGATAATGAATATCAACGGTCATGTCAGGTGGCTTGCGAGGACCGCAAAGGAGGTGTGCCCGGAAGGCGTTGACTTCGGAAACAGTCAACTTGGGTTCGAAGATTGTAGCAATCAACTGTTTAAAACACGCTTCATCAAGGTCAGCGCCATCAGGCAGGGCCTGAAATGCAACATGGAACTTGTCCGCAATGAGACTTGTGGTAACAACACGAGGAAAGTAGGTGCAACAGGCAGCAAAGGGCTCTGGATGACCGGAGATCTTGACCTTGTCAACAAAATGGAGGACCCAAAGGAAGAGATTCGAGGGCTCTTCATCCACGCCATCTCGAAATGGCATGAGACGGACATAGTACTTGTCATCGTTGTCGTCTTTCATCTTGAGGGTGGAAAGAGCAGAGGAAGAATCTGAAGCCGAGGCTTGATCAAAGCGCTTTTGGAAGCGTTGAACATCCGCAATGGAGACGAGGGAAGATCCTGTGCTCATGATGAGACTGCAAAGAAAGGGAAGAAAAGGAATCAAAGGATGATGAGATCAACGAGGATCGGTCAAAGAACGGTAAGTGGTTATGGTGAAAGAGTGCTGGGGGAAGTTTTCGAACTTCTGATCAGAGTGCCATACCCATGTAAAATAGCATGGTATAGAAATTGTGATCTTTAGGAATTAGGAGGAATTAGGGGGAATGAGGAATCCACAGTGCCACGTGCGACGAGAAATGACTGGAGGAGGAACAGCCAAATGGTGGGAGATTCATGTCGCAGTGTCAAGAACGCGAACCGGGAATGGAACGTGACGACACGTATGGCGGGATCCATATAGGGGTACCGCAGTAAGTAGTTACTACAAGATGTTTCCGATAATTTTTGATAGGAGTAGAATCCGTCGCACAACTTATACTATATGGTAGAGTCGTCTCGATAAGGAGTACAGCTTCTCGTGTCTTGTGGTTGATTCACTTAACACACCGCAGACAAGACTCAGGTTCGGTCTTATGGGAGCGTGATACCATCTACCATCTCATATCATAATTTTTGCGCGCGTGTCCTGACATGGCAGCGTGATAAGATGATGAAGATGAATATCATGCGCAAATTTTTGACGCATGTGATATTCATCCTTATCATCTTATCACGCTGGAGAATATCTTCCAGCTACCCAGAAGCTGAGGGTGAGTCATTAGTCGCACATGAGTCGAAGCACTACGTGCATTCGTATACTCACCCCCTTGGCGCGAGGTCCTTTTTTGGCGATTTCTCGATTCTGATTTCTGATACAAACCTCATTGCACCTCAACACAGTCACCACGGCCACCAACGAGTGAGGTTCATTTCACCACCCATCCTTGTTTCCAAGCTGATCCAAAGTCCGATACCCCTAACAACACCTTCTAGGTCATCTACTTGGCCAACACAAGGCATTTGAGTTTGTATGGACACGTCCCATTCTACTATAGCTCCTCGGAATGGAAGTAGGATTTTCGTCTAATATAGCCTTATATTGCCCACGACGGCCGCGCTCTCATACGCGAGCAAGTGCGGAGCTAAACAAGCTAGTGCGGAGCAAAAAAAACAGTCCTGGGAAAAAAGTGTGACAGTTAATTAGGGGGGGGGACTCGGAGGTTATAGAAGCAAGCGACATCCCCTCCTGGTCGTGGGGGCACTTGTCGGGGCTATTGACTCCTCGGCGGGCAATAGCTCCTCGTCGTGGACCGCCAAATCCGCTGACGCGGATTTAGAAGGCGGTCCACTTCTCGGAGCTATTGCCCTTCTCGGAGTCAATAGCCCCTCCTCGTGCCTCCCCACTCCGCGGAGCGGATGTAGAATTACTACTACACTCGACACAAACCGCATCCAATCGAATAAGATGTCTGTCTACCCCGAAAACTTTTTCTTTTTCTGACTGGCATGGCAAGAAAGCCCGTCCGTGGCAACTCCAAGCCTGTGAAGGTGTGCTCCATCGTCACCTTGCATCCCTCCAACCATCCTTCTCGTTCGGTCAATTAATATGAATCAATACTAAACGAATTTATTTTTTATTTCAATGATTGCTTGTATGCTTCCAAATAATTTATTGCTCGGTCCAGTTTGTCTCCTACTGCTGTTCCATCGTCGTTTCCATTGCCTCCATCATCTTCCATTGCTTCCAATCTCTGAAAAAGCTTGTATCGGATGTCAAAGTCAAAGATTGAGGGGACACCGACGATGACGACACAAGAGTCAATGGAGGATTGAATTTCGACAAGTCGCCGGTACTTTGCATGATAGAGGTGGATGTCATCGAATTTGTACAACGAGGCCTCCCTCTGTGATCTTCTTCACTGGCTGGGGAATTGACGAGTTCTTGTGCTTGCTGGTTTCTTGTGTTGCTCGGCAGCGACAGGAGGAGGGGATTGCTGTTGTGGTGGTCCTCGGGGATCAGTATGAAGAGGAGTGTTGGGAGAAGGGGCAAGGGTTGGAATGGTATACAAGGATGCACTAGGTGGATTGTTCGCATTTGATTGTTCGGTTCCCTGGTTGCCCATAGCACCACGATTGTTGGCCGTCTCAGTGGGATTGGCTAGTGGTTGCTGTTTTGCAACAGAAGATGATGGTAGGATGTGCATTGCCTTTGGAGGAGAAGATTGAGTGCCAAACTCCACATGACCGAAGGATCCACGTCTGTTTCAAAGAATGTCGAAGAGAGCCTTGTCTGTCCAGGCTGTGGATTCGAGGAAGAATTGATGGGAGCTGCTTCGGTAGCAGAGGAAAGACTGGCAGGAGCCGCGTGGGGAAAAGAAGGATGGGAGGTAACACGAATCTGAGGTCTTGTGGAGTTGCTATGCACCGAAGGGATGGTCGACAGAGAGGTGGCAGCAGCAGCGTCCAAAAAGATGGACGGTTCCGGTCTTCCCGTGGTGCCGGCAGCTTGATACGGGGGGTTGTTCACCAAAGGGGTCCTGTATGGGGAATTGGAGGAGGTCGCATCACCCCTGTTGGAAGAAGGTAGAGGGAAAGGAGAGGAGGAGTCATTCGGCAATGTAGAGGTCGGATGGCTTTTGGCAATTCTCTATTCTCTCTATACCGTCTCTATCGGACGCCGTGGACCTTTCGAAAATGCGATGAGCCGCAAAGGCTTTCCTGACATCCTTTTGGGAACTACGGTGCCGTTTGTGTGAAGAAGAAGTCGACATTCGGAGTGTTACAGACCACTGCACCTCCACTACCGTGATGAATGAAGGGAGGTAATGTGAAATTTGTATCAGAATCGAGAGCTTGGGCCTCGCGCCAAGGGGGTGAGTAACAGGGTTTGGAAGTCTGACTTTGGACAACACCAAACTTTAAGACTTTAACACCAACTTCAAGACTTTAGGACTATCCAAAGTCAAGTCATTCAACTTTGTAGCACTGACTTTACGCACAAAGTCAAGTCAGCCCTCCGCATCGCCTCGACTTCACGCCCCCCACCAAGTAAAGTCAAGTCATAGCATACAGAACACTGACTTTAACGCCCAAAGTCAAGTTCCTATCATACCACTTCCGACTTTATCCACACAAGTCAAGTCTCAGTAGTAGTACTCGCTGACTTTACCCACACAAGTTAAATGACAGTGCTAGTACCCCTATAACCCACTAGGAAAATGGTGTCAGAGATGGAATCAAGTCTGGCTTTGTAGTCATTGATGGTAACATCGACTTGTGTCTTCATTAGCGCAAAGAAAGAGAATGGAGTGTGTTCTAGGGAGATGATTATATTGCAAGAACTGCATACTGAAAGATGGGGTCTATAGGGTGTCGAGTGTCGATGGTTCATGGTCCACGGCAATTGGAGAGTGATGGAGGATGGAGGTGCTTCGGTTCTTTACTGGGCACTGGGCAATGCTGACTGCTGACTATTGGGCAGTGTTGCAAGTGTGCACTTCTGTCTCACGTCTAAAGTCTAAACAACAAATACCCATGGTGGTTGTGTGTTATAGAGACTTTATGTCGTAAAGTCTGAGACTTAAAGTCAAAGTCTGTAAAGTCAAAGAGCCTAAAGTCAAGTTGCTTTCGCGAGACAGAGACTTTGACTTTGGATGAAAGTCAAAGTCAAGTTCAGGATTCCATGCAGGTTGAGTTTACACGTAAAGTCAAGTCGATGGGGGGTGCGGGAAAGAATTTGGAAAACTGTAAAGTTGAAGTCAAGTTCCTAGTTGTTAGATAGCGACTCAGAAAGTACAAGTTAAGTCAGAGTACATTTTATTAGAGACTTTAGCTGTAAAAGTCAAGTTCGTATGCCTGGTAACGTGACTTCCAAACCCTGGTGAGTAACAGGAAGTACCTTCAGGTACGACTTATATGCGACTAAATACACACCCTCAGCTTGGGGGTAATCTTCCAGCGTGCAAAAATTATGATATGAGATGATATCACGCTCCGATAAGACCGACCCTCAGGGCCCACTCTTTCGACGCGCAAAAGCATGATTTTGGTGCGCATGCTCACCAAAACGCGATTCGTCTCGATAAGGAGTACAACTTCTTGAGGTTGATTCACTTAACACACCGCAGACAAGACTCAGGGCCCATTCTATCGACGAGCAAAAGCGCGATTTTGGTGCTCATGCTCACCAAAACGCGATTCGGAAGCAAAAAAACTGCTAAGACGGTAACTTATCAGGCTACTTTTTGGTGCGGGGGCAGGTGCGAGTGCGAGGGGGGACTCCAAATCTAAAAATTTAGCGCGGGCGCTCGCAAAAATTGCGTGCAAGTCACTGCGGGCATGCAAGGGCTGTGAGGGCAACGTTTTGCTGCCAATGCTACTCGGAGCAACAAAAAGCAGAGTGTTTGTTTTTGTTGGGTTCGACCATCATCATGAGCACCTCTTCTGTCCCTATTGTCACACAGTACAGCCAAGCCTCTCAACAACAAACTCAATCTGATGCAGGTGGTGGTGTTTCCAGAGGTGTTGCTAGTGGTGATGTAGCCGGGAAAGCCCAGCTTGTAGAAGAAAATGATCCACGCGTCGCTCCAAACTCAAATTTCCATCGTCTACCTGACTTCAAACACGGCCATCGTCTCCCAAGAAAATGTCCGTCCAACGATGTGCTCACTTGTACTTGGCCGCAGCGGCCCAACGGAACAACAAAGGAGGGGGGTACCAAACAAACCCAAAACAAAATAGAACCCATCCAAATGCATATATTTTAGAGTGGGTATCACCAAACTTGCTGTAGAACCATGATAAAACGTTCAGGCTGAAAAAGTAGTGGATTCTCACTGGTTGCGTGTCGTATCACTCAGTTCCTTACTTCAAAGTCCCAACTTGGTTCTACGCATCCTGAGAGTCACCAGGTACATTTCGGTGGCAGCCTTGGAACAAGAACAACCACAACCGCAAACACAGAACAAAACCACCACCAATAATACAAAAGATACTCATCATGTGCGGGTCTTGAACTTTGTGGCCGAAATTGTGGAATGTGCCTTCCACAATCGAGGTGCCGACCGAATTTCGGGAAAGGTCCAACGCTTTGTGCGACAAACGGGTTTGCCACATGCCGCTGTGCAACGAATTGCCCGTGTCGTGTTTCAAGCCATGGCCTATGAAAACATGTTGGCCTTTGAAGTCGGCAACAATACCTTGCTCATTCGGGATTTACAACAAGCCGGTGCGTCTCCACCCCATTCCTGGTTCGGACCCAGTCCCCATATCGGTCAAGACCGGTGTATTTTGAATACGCAGAAAATTGTGCAAATGGTCCTGGATATTGTGGAACCCAACCAAAAGCTCATTGGGAGACCGGGCTTTTGGGGCATTGAATTTGACGAACTCCGTCGTCCGGCCACGGGCATTCGGGGAGATTTGGACGAAACCTTGGCGGGAAAAATTCTACCCGAAGTGATTGCCATTGCGTGGGCCGCTCCCTGGCACCAATTGCCGGAGGTCCCACAACTCCTCCCAGTCCTCCACATGCTGCATCAACAGGTCCGAACCCGTGGCCAGGACTGCACAGCGCCCGTTCCAGTCGCTCTCACGTTTGGTCTGCATGCCATGCTCACCGCCATTTTGGTCATTCAAGAAAATGGAGATTTAGCACGGTTGGCCTCGTACACCATACAATCCTACAACAAACTCTTTTCGCAGTTGCAGCGGATACAGGAAGATCCTTCCAAATCTTCGTCATCATCGTCACCTGGAACACAGAATGCGCCCACCTTTTATGCCAATGTACAACTGTTTGGCAATGTAGTTCATTTTGCCCAGCCAGTGTCTGCCACAAACTACGATACTCGACTAGCCTTTTTGGATCCTTCCGAAACGGAGCGACTGGCCTGTTGGAACCCGGTAGTGGGTGGAGAGTACCTGCTGTATGGAACCTACATGTGCTCCATCGCTCTTGGGTCCGCTACCATTGATTCCTTGGGACAACTTCGAATGACCCTCCACTTGTATCATGCAATGAAATCCCAACTGTCTCCATCACAGATGGATGAACTAAAAGTACCCTTTCTGGAGAATCTCGACCAGGTCTTTTCCAAGACCAAGGCAATCTGGGTAGCAGGACGTGCCCTAGTAGAAAAGGGTTCCTTTTCCAAACAGTTTTGGATGGCCTGGGGTATGAGCTCGACACAGGCATCCCAGCAGGCCTCTTCCGTATTGGGTGGTGACGAGCAGGAGCCTTTTGCTGCCTCTCTGCAACGACGTGCACAAATGAATAGCCGATTGCCGGACCAAGGTCTCAGGTATGATGATGATGAGATATGCTGCGTTTTCCCTTTTTCCACTTTTCTGTGCTTTCTTGAGTGACATGTGTACATAGTATTGTAAAACACTCACAGAAACCAACGGTACTTTCATTGGTTTACAGGACACTGGAAGAAATCAAGCCGGGACACTGGAAGAAATCAATCCGGAAGACTTTTGTTCGTCGTACCGTCGACTTGTGTTGCGCGATTGGACGCCAGACGATACTCTAGACGGTGAAGACGACGTCGTGGCGTACTCGGTTCCCCACAAAACGTCCAACGAAGAACGAAAAAATCTGGCCACCACCGAACAAATTATAGTCCAGATCAACACGTTGCGAGATAGCATGGATGAGGATGAAGATTACGTACTCCCCATCAATTTCCCAGTTGTGAGCGGTATTTTACTAGAGTTTCTCCATGTACTTGGAGAAGGCATGGTATGTTTGGTTTTTCCTCCCTCGTATTCTCAATGCGTTTGAATTCGTGGCAATCGTAGTCTCACTTCTTTTTTCGTTCATGGGTGGGATCATGGATACGGCTTGTAAAGGGATGGAACAGGATTATCTCACAAGCATTGCGAGGAGCACCAGACGAGGTACGCATGGGAAGGACCATGGGAGGTCGCAAAATGGAACCAGGAGGCTTTTTGGCGTCCGATTTGAATTTTACAATGCAAGGACTCTCCCATTTCGTCGGTATGTTTCTTGCAACATTGGATCAACCTGATGGAGATGGGGGTGGGGATATGGTCGAACGTACCGCCGGGATCATGAAGGAATTCTTTGGTTCTTTGCCCAAGGATCGTTTCTCGTTCTTTGTGGACAGCAGCACCGAACCCCCTCGTCGTGGTGAGGTTCGACGAAATCCGTTGGAAGGAACATATCATAGCATGCGCTCTGGTAGATCCATGCAATATCCTTTGCAAGCATTCATGCATCTCAAGTACAGCAAGAAGCGAAAAGCAGTCGCGCGTTTGATCAAGCCGGGTAAATATACTCCCTACCTACCATCCGAGGACGGAGACTACGCCGAATCCCCCTATGTGAAAGAAGGTAGTAAGCTGCCCCGAGAGCCAACCACTGGCAAATTTCGCCATATTGCCAGCTACCACAGCATGGACGAACTCATAGATCTGGGATGGGATGGAGCCATGTACGTTTCGAGTCAAGGACAACGACACGGATTATCGGGTCGCTATGTCCCATTCATTGTGGGCTACGATTCCGATTCCGGTGACGAATACGAACCAATCAATGTGCGTGCGGGGGAACGAGCGGGTATCATTGGACTCCCCCGCTCCGAGGTTGGATCGTACATGGCTGTACCTGACTTTGGCTCACGCAGCTGCAAGATGGTCAAGCTCAATAACGGTCATTGATGGATGAGAGTCGTGATCGCTCGACCCTCTCTCAGTGCAACATAAAAGTACATGCAAATCATCTAGGTAGATAGCCTGAATCAACTCCCCCCTGATATTCGATTTTAGTTATACTAAAAGGATTCACATGTTATTTCAATAGGTAGTATTGTCATGCAGCAAACACTTGAATTTTCGAGAACATAATGATTAGGAGTAGGTGGTGCCATACCCATGTAAAATAGCACGGTACAAAAATTGTGATCTTTGGGAATTAGGAGGAATTATACCCCCAAGCAGGGGCGAGAATCTGGTCGCACAAAAAGAAGAATCTGTATTCTCACCCCCAAGGCGCGACGGAAAGTCCCCGAGGTTGATACAAAACTCCCAACACCGCACATACATTCATCGCGGTGGTGGAGGTGCAGTGGTTGATTACGAAGTCTGTAATGTCGACGTCCTCTCCCAAACGAACTCGAAGGTCTCAATAGGCTGTGAGGGAAGCCTTCGGCACCCGCAGTGCCTCCGCACTGCCTTATACAACGCAGAACCCAGATGATAACAGAGCCATCGCCAAAACTACAACTGCACCTCATGCTCAAGAAGCCAACACCAACCCTGCATCCACCGGCAACACGGCCTCGTCGGTTGCTCCGTTGCGCTCTGCTCCCTCTGCTCGTCCGTATGAAACTCCACAAGTCTGCCGTACTCAGGCAGCAAGCAACGAACAAGCATCCAACAGGTCTGAACCATCCTCAACAAGAGCAATGGACAGTTTGATCTCGTTGCTTCCAGATCACCGCGAGTGCACAAGATGCGTAGACGTAATCCCCAAGAACAAGAGTACGATTCTGATCCTTCAAGAATCTCGTAGGTGGAGTAGAACATGTGGTGTCTACTGTCGACTTATACTGGAATCTACATCTAGGAGTATGTGCTTGCGCTTTCTATAGGAGTAGTTGCCCTTTGTCGCAGAAAGCATCATGGCCATTGGAAAGGGATTCGGGAAAGTTTCTGGGTACAGGAAGAGGTCGATGCCGGGTGTTCTCGGTCACCTCTTGCCTTGGGTTTCTTGTGGTGGACATGTTGCTTTTATTACGGTGGTGGGAAGGTACGAGAGGGCGGTTGGGAGGCAAAAACGACGTGGTATGACGTCCTTGGATGTCAGGACAGGGTAATGAAACAATTCGGTGTGTTTTACAACGTTCAGGAGGCATGCACCAACGCTCACAAGTTTGGCTCCCTGTTGAATGTGTTGAGGTGCAATGGCTTTTGTATCAACCTCGGGAAATCGCTGATTTTGGACGTCGCGCCTTGGGGGTGAGAAGGAGAATCACGGAAATGATTGACGGACAGACTGTAAAAATCTCACCCCCGCTGGGGGGTAGGAGGAATTAGGGGGAATGAGGAATCCACAGTGCCACGTGCGACGAGAAATGACTGGAGGAGGAACAGCCAAATGGTGGGAGATTCATGTCGCAGTGTCAAGAACGCGAACCGGGAATGGAACGTGACGACACGTATGGCGGGATCCATATAGGGGTACCGCACTCTACCTCTCCCTGGTCGGACCTAGGGAGTTCGAGCGGGACAAAAATGGGAAAGCTTGGAGGCCAGCATTAAAACCCATTATTTATTCACGAAATGGAACAAGACGACGAATGTAGTGACGTGGGGACCACGTTGGATAGTCACAGTGCCATTGGAATGGACTTGTGTAATCCGAAAGGGATTGGGGCTTGTGCGGAGCTCAAGCTTGTCTGGATTCGTGGCGCGAAGCAACACACGATCGTTGACCACGTAGTCGTGAAAGACACGAGAGCGATTTGCGAGACGAGCGCGTTCATCGACAATCTGTTGTCGTTTCAGACGGACTGTTTCCATGTCCGCGATAATAGGGATGTCGAACAGCATGTCGCGATGGAACGCAAGGCTGCCGGGAGAATATTTCAAGGCGCCATGAATGGCAGTGCGAGTGGAATACGCAGCGGTCTGCAGAGCAGTATCCACAGCAAGTGCAGCATTCTGCGCATCTTGTGGTGGTTCATAGTTGGTGATCACACGAAGAGTGTTTCCAACAGTCAGATGTAACTGCTCGCAAAGAGCATTTGATTGAGGATTCTTGGCCGTCAATGGTACTGGCTTGATGCCATGATTGCAAAGAACTTGCGAGAACGCATGTCCAATAAATTCACCGCCTTGATCAAAAAGGCAACGAACGGGACGAGGATAGCGTGAGAGCCACGCGTTTTCCAATTGAAGACCCACATGACGTGCCGTCTTATCATGGATGCGAATGAGCTCGCAGAAATTAGTGACATTGTCAATAATAGTCAAGGCTTGAAATGTTAATTTCTGCCCATGAACGGTGACGTTCCACGGTCCAATGAGGTCGACAGAGATGTCAGCCCATGGATTGCCTCGGACCTCGCGTGGAGGGAGTTCACCGTAATGGCGATGTATGACTTTAGAGCGTTGGCAGGTAGCACAACTCGACCCGGCTTGTTCACAATACAGGCCCAAGTCAGGATGACTCATGTGTATAGAAATCGTCTCATGAAGACGTGTAGACCCCAAGTGAATGAGGGACAGGTGATACCAATTAACGGTGTGGGCCAAGAGGCTGTCTGGGATGCGAATACGCCATGCGGCATTAGAATTCTGACGATAACAAATCAAGTTGTATTGCGGATTTTCCGTAGGAAAAGGCTGGAGATGAAATCTCTGGGGTTGTTCGGTCAACTTGGCCACAAGAGTGGCATCGTTCTGTTGACGGTGATGAATCGTCGCGTAGTCGACAGGCAAGGGTTGATTTGCGGTAATGGGAGGATGATTGAGGTAGACATCGATCAAATCCTCATCCATAAAGATGGGAGATTCGAAAGCGTCGGGATCACGCGAGTGATGAGAGCGGGGGTCATCATTAGGGCCATGAGGCACTTGCAACACTGAGTGTTGTCCGCTATGATCATAGAGCGATCATGGATGCGGCGAGGCATCCGTAGAGGAGGTCGACGACGGAGAGACACTCTTCTCCTCCTCTTCAGAGAGAGGGAGATGCGACAAGGCGTCGGCGATGACATTGTCCTGGCCAGGGACGTAATGAAAAATCGGATTGTACTCCTCGAGGAACAACCGCCAACGGAGGACCCGTCGCAAGTTGAGGGTAGCATAGGTAAGATTCTTATGGTCCGTATGGACATGCAGTTTGGCACAGCCGAGAAGCATGGAGCGGAACTCTTTAAGGGTTTCGACAATGGAGAGCAACTCCTTTTCCATAGTAGTTTAGTTGCGTTGAGCAGGGTTCAACTTGCGAGAGTAATATGCAACGGGAACGTCTTGTTGCATGATTACAGCGCCAAGCTGGTAATCAAAGGCGTCCACATAGACATGGAAGGGAAGGTTATGGTCGGGATACCGAAGAAAGGCATCATGTGCGAGCATGGACTTGGCTTGTTCGAAAGCACGTTGACATTGCGGGGACCAAACGCAGAGATTTTCTTTTTCCAGGGTTTGATCCCAGTGGGTGTAAGCCAATGGCCGAGCCATTCCGTTTCTTTAACGGCCCATTCACACTTGGAAGGGTTAATGGAGAAGTTCTTTTCTTGAAGAAGTTGGAGAACTTTGGACAGGATGTCCACATGTTCTTCCCAAGAATTGGAGAAGATGCCAATGTCGTCGATATAGACTTCGACATGGTCGCTGAAGTCACTGAGGACGTCTTCCATTATCTCTTGACAAAAGTCAGGAGATTGTTTGACACCCATCGGCAGACGACGGTAACGGAATTTGCCAAAAGGCGTAGTAATGACGCAAAGATTGCTCGATTCCTCATCGAGGCGGAATGTGTAAAAACACATGGAGATGTCCAACTGGGTAAAATATTTGTAGCCTTCCTGTTTACGAAGCATATCCTTGATACGAGGAAAGGGGTAGACCCGACGGTAGAGTTGGGCGTTCAAAGAACGAAAGTCCGAAATCATTCGGATGCGGCCATCCTTTTTAGGAATGGCAAAGTGAGGAGCAGCCCATTTGGTGGAACCGACGCGCTCAAGGATGCCGATGTCGACGAAGCGCCACAGCTCCTTTGTAAAGGTATCGTGTATGTTTCGAGGGACCGAGAAATGGCGATGATGGACAGGCTGGGCATCAGGCTTGAGATGTAGATGGAGCGTTCGATCCGGGTATTCACGGAGCTCACCATCAAAAATCTTGCCACAGTCTTGCCAAATGGCAAGAAGATCTTGCTTTTGGTCATCGGTAAGATGGTCTTGTTTATTGATCAACTCTTGTAGATCCGTAGGAACCTAGGTGGAATCCAAGAGGAATTGATCACCAATAATGGGATCGTCGGCAAAGATGTCGATGAAATGAGACATCAATGTCTGGTTGGTAGCGAATGAATCGCGATGGCGCATGGCGACATCGACTGAGTCCCAAGTTGTGAGACCAGTGTTGAAATTGAGCACAATGCCCAAGCGACGCAAGAGATCGCGGCCACTAATGATATCGCAACGACAATTGGGGGCATCAAAGATGTCGGCCCAAAGGGGGTATGAAATGTGTTTGGTCCGAGAAAACTCGGGGAGAACCAAATCTCCGAGAAGAATCTCGGAGACGTGGTCGCGCGTACCCATGGTGGTATTGACAGACCGATTGGTTACACGTGGATGCATGCCGGGCTGAAGACAGCGCGCGTGCAGGATCGTCTTGTCGGCGCCTGAATCGAGCAGGGCACGCAACGGGACGGTGTTCTCGACTCCACCAATGGACCGAGCCATCAAAATGGTGAGGGGAACGGACGGAGGCTCAGAGGGAGCGACCGAAAGGGGACTAGAGAAACTAGGAGCGTCAGAGACAGAACTAGATGAGTAGACATCTTCATAGTGATCTAGGTTAGATAAAAAACCATTATTGGGATCAACGATGTCAGCGATGACAGCATCCGTAGGATTTGGGCATTCCTTAAGACATGGGGAAGCGTTGGTTTTCGGCGTTGCCTCCAGGGGAGGACAAGTCGTAGATGTGGGCGATATCCATGTTACGCCCGTAGATCTTGAACAATTGTTGGCGGACCTTGAGGATTGGGGCCTGAGGATGGCATTCTCGGCCGGCATAGCCTGTGGAAGGCCAGTCTGGATGTGACATTGCTGAGCAAAAAGAACATCAAGATGATGAGAGACATCCGGAGAGGATGAAGCAAAAAAGGAAGAAGAACACATACCGGGGACCGTTCGATCGGCATTGCGGAGACTAACCAATCACGAAAATTGGCTAGATGACGTTGACGAGCACGATAAGCCGCGTCTTGCACAGAAGGCAACGGCTCAGCCAACGACGGATCAACCGGTGGATTGTCGTCTGTGTTGGTGCCTTCAGAGGCATGCTGGTCGGAGCCAGATCCAGAACGACGGGGAACAGCGCCCCAACTGGAACCAGTAGGGCGAGATTCTCCAGATGAGGGAGTTCCCTGGCCACGAGAGCCTTGACCATTACGGCCTTGGTTCTGAGAACCATTGTTGGGCTGAGACCCAGTAGGGGTGCGAAGACCAGACCCGGTACGGGCAAGAAAGGCGTTGAAATGCTCTTGGTTAAAATTGGAGGATTTAGGGTTGTAGATGCAGTTGGCCCAAGTATGATTTGCGTGCGAAGAAATCGTGTCCTTGTAAGGACAGGCATCGCCGTCATTGACTGGACGATCACCGGACGCTTGGCGTTCACCATTGGTGTGGCGATTGCCGCCGCGGAGACCGCCACGACCACCATTAGAGGAGCGGAAATGCTTGGAGGAAGAACCACGAGAAGTGGAATCATCGCGAGGATTGCGGGACTTGGCCTGCGACTGTGTATTGGCAGCCATCTTTTCTTGAGAGGCCCGTTGATAGCCACGCATTGCTTGAAGGAGGTCGGTGACATTGAAATGATTCACCAGATCTGCAACCAAGGGATTGGCCGTCTTGAAGTCGTTGCGCCAAGCAACCGGGGAGCCAAGATAGAAGGCTTGCTTCAGCTCATCGTCGGTGAGAGCCTGAACAGCGTTGTCGTTAGACAAATAACGGAGACCGTTCGAAATCTTTTGGAGGGTGTGATAATGAATATCAACGGTCATGTCAGGTGGCTTGCGAGGACCGCAAAGGAGGTGTGCCCGGAAGGCGTTGACTTCGGAAACAGTCAACTTGGGTTCGAAGATTGTAGCAATCAACTGTTTAAAACACGCTTCATCAAGGTCAGCGCCATCAGGCAGGGCCTGAAATGCAACATGGAACTTGTCCGCAATGAGACTTGTGGTAACAACACGAGGAAAGTAGGTGCAACAGGCAGCAAAGGGCTCTGGATGACCGGAGATCTTGACCTTGTCAACAAAATGGAGGACCCAAAGGAAGAGATTCGAGGGCTCTTCATCCACGCCATCTCGAAATGGCATGAGACGGACATAGTACTTGTCATCGTTGTCGTCTTTCATCTTGAGGGTGGAAAGAGCAGAGGAAGAATCTGAAGCCGAGGCTTGATCAAAGCGCTTTTGGAAGCGTTGAACATCCGCAATGGAGACGAGGGAAGATCCTGTGCTCATGATGAGACTGCAAAGAAAGGGAAGAAAAGGAATCAAAGGATGATGAGATCAACGAGGATCGGTCAAAGAACGGTAAGTGGTTATGGTGAAAGAGTGCTGGGGGAAGTTTTCGAACTTCTGATCAGAGTGCCATACCCATGTAAAATAGCATGGTATAGAAATTGTGATCTTTAGGAATTAGGAGGAATTAGGGGGAATGAGGAATCCACAGTGCCACGTGCGACGAGAAATGACTGGAGGAGGAACAGCCAAATGGTGGGAGATTCATGTCGCAGTGTCAAGAACGCGAACCGGGAATGGAACGTGACGACACGTATGGCGGGATCCATATAGGGGTACCGCAGTAAGTAGTTACTACAAGATGTTTCCGATAATTTTTGATAGGAGTAGAATCCGTTGCACAACTTATACTATATGGTAGAGTCGTCTCGATAAGGAGTACAGCTTCTCGTGTCTTGTGGTTGATTCACTTAACACACCGCAGACAAGACTCAGGTTCGGTCTTATGGGAGCGTGATACCATCTACCATCTCATATCATAATTTTTGCGCGCGTGTCCTGACATGGCAGCGTGATAAGATGATGAAGATGAATATCATGCGCAAATTTTTGACGCATGTGATATTCATCCTTATCATCTTATCACGCTGGAGAATATCTTCCAGCTACCCAGAAGCTGAGGGTGAGTCATTAGTCGCACATGAGTCGAAGCACTACGTGCATTCGTATACTCACCCCCTTGGCGCGAGGTCCTTTTTTGGCGATTTCTCGATTCTGATTTCTGATACAAACCTCATTGCACCTCAACACAGTCACCACGGCCACCAACGAGTGAGGTTCATTTCACCACCCATCCTTGTTTCCAAGCTGATCCAAAGGTTACACCCAAGTCCGATACCCCTAACAACACCTTCTAGGTCATCTACTTGGCCAACACAAGGCATTTGAGTTTGTATGGACACGTCCCATTCTACTATAGCTCCTCGGAATGGAAGTAGGATTTTCGTCTAATATAGCCTTATATTGCCCACGACGGCCGCGCTCTCATACGCGAGCAAGTGCGGAGCTAAACAAGCTAGTGCGGAGCAAAAAAAACAGTCCTGGGAAAAAAGTGTGACAGTTAATTAGGGGGGGGGACTCGGAGGTTATAGAAGCAAGCGACATCCCCTCCTGGTCGTGGGGGCACTTGTCGGGGCTATTGACTCCTCGGCGGGCAATAGCTCCTCGTCGTGGACCGCCAAATCCGCTGACGCGGATTTAGAAGGCGGTCCACTTCTCGGAGCTATTGCCCTTCTCGGAGTCAATAGCCCCTCCTCGTGCCTCCCCACTCCGCGGAGCGGATGTAGAATTACTACTACACTCGACACAAACCGCATCCAATCGAATAAGATGTCTGTCTACCCCGAAAACTTTTTCTTTTTCTGACTGGCATGGCAAGAAAGCCCGTCCGTGGCAACTCCAAGCCTGTGAAGGTGTGCTCCATCGTCACCTTGCATCCCTCCAACCATCCTTCTCGTTCGGTCAATTAATATGAATCAATACTAAACGAATTTATTTTTTATTTCAATGATTGCTTGTATGCTTCCAAATAATTTATTGCTCGGTCCAGTTTGTCTCCTACTGCTGTTCCATCGTCGTTTCCATTGCCTCCATCATCTTCCATTGCTTCCAATCTCTGAAAAAGCTTGTATCGGATGTCAAAGTCAAAGATTGAGGGGACACCGACGATGACGACACAAGAGTCAATGGAGGATTGAATTTCGACAAGTCGCCGGTACTTTGCATGATAGAGGTGGATGTCATCGAATTTGTACAACGAGGCCTCCCTCTGTGATCTTCTTCACTGGCTGGGGAATTGACGAGTTCTTGTGCTTGCTGGTTTCTTGTGTTGCTCGGCAGCGACAGGAGGAGGGGATTGCTGTTGTGGTGGTCCTCGGGGATCAGTATGAAGAGGAGTGTTGGGAGAAGGGGCAAGGGTTGGAATGGTATACAAGGATGCACTAGGTGGATTGTTCGCATTTGATTGTTCGGTTCCCTGGTTGCCCATAGCACCACGATTGTTGGCCGTCTCAGTGGGATTGGCTAGTGGTTGCTGTTTTGCAACAGAAGATGATGGTAGGATGTGCATTGCCTTTGGAGGAGAAGATTGAGTGCCAAACTCCACATGACCGAAGGATCCACGTCTGTTTCAAAGAATGTCGAAGAGAGCCTTGTCTGTCCAGGCTGTGGATTCGAGGAAGAATTGATGGGAGCTGCTTCGGTAGCAGAGGAAAGACTGGCAGGAGCCGCGTGGGGAAAAGAAGGATGGGAGGTAACACGAATCTGAGGTCTTGTGGAGTTGCTATGCACCGAAGGGATGGTCGACAGAGAGGTGGCAGCAGCAGCGTCCAAAAAGATGGACGGTTCCGGTCTTCCCGTGGTGCCGGCAGCTTGATACGGGGGGTTGTTCACCAAAGGGGTCCTGTATGGGGAATTGGAGGAGGTCGCATCACCCCTGTTGGAAGAAGGTAGAGGGAAAGGAGAGGAGGAGTCATTCGGCAATGTAGAGGTCGGATGGCTTTTGGCAATTCTCTATTCTCTCTATACCGTCTCTATCGGACGCCGTGGACCTTTCGAAAATGCGATGAGCCGCAAAGGCTTTCCTGACATCCTTTTGGGAACTACGGTGCCGTTTGTGTGAAGAAGAAGTCGACATTCGGAGTGTTACAGACCACTGCACCTCCACTACCGTGATGAATGAAGGGAGGTAATGTGAAATTTGTATCAGAATCGAGAGCTTGGGCCTCGCGCCAAGGGGGTGAGTAACAGGGTTTGGAAGTCTGACTTTGGACAACACCAAACTTTAAGACTTTAACACCAACTTCAAGACTTTAGGACTATCCAAAGTCAAGTCATTCAACTTTGTAGCACTGACTTTACGCACAAAGTCAAGTCAGCCCTCCGCATCGCCTCGACTTCACGCCCCCCACCAAGTAAAGTCAAGTCATAGCATACAGAACACTGACTTTAACGCCCAAAGTCAAGTTCCTATCATACCACTTCCGACTTTATCCACACAAGTCAAGTCTCAGTAGTAGTACTCGCTGACTTTACCCACACAAGTTAAATGACAGTGCTAGTACCCCTATAACCCACTAGGAAAATGGTGTCAGAGATGGAATCAAGTCTGGCTTTGTAGTCATTGATGGTAACATCGACTTGTGTCTTCATTAGCGCAAAGAAAGAGAATGGAGTGTGTTCTAGGGAGATGATTATATTGCAAGAACTGCATACTGAAAGATGGGGTCTATAGGGTGTCGAGTGTCGATGGTTCATGGTCCACGGCAATTGGAGAGTGATGGAGGATGGAGGTGCTTCGGTTCTTTACTGGGCACTGGGCAATGCTGACTGCTGACTATTGGGCAGTGTTGCAAGTGTGCACTTCTGTCTCACGTCTAAAGTCTAAACAACAAATACCCATGGTGGTTGTGTGTTATAGAGACTTTATGTCGTAAAGTCTGAGACTTAAAGTCAAAGTCTGTAAAGTCAAAGAGCCTAAAGTCAAGTTGCTTTCGCGAGACAGAGACTTTGACTTTGGATGAAAGTCAAAGTCAAGTTCAGGATTCCATGCAGGTTGAGTTTACACGTAAAGTCAAGTCGATGGGGGGTGCGGGAAAGAATTTGGAAAACTGTAAAGTTGAAGTCAAGTTCCTAGTTGTTAGATAGCGACTCAGAAAGTACAAGTTAAGTCAGAGTACATTTTATTAGAGACTTTAGCTGTAAAAGTCAAGTTCGTATGCCTGGTAACGTGACTTCCAAACCCTGGTGAGTAACAGGAAGTACCTTCAGGTACGACTTATATGCGACTAAATACACACCCTCAGCTTGGGGGTAATCTTCCAGCGTGCAAAAATTATGATATGAGATGATATCACGCTCCGATAAGACCGACCCTCAGGGCCCACTCTTTCGACGCGCAAAAGCATGATTTTGGTGCGCATGCTCACCAAAACGCGATTCGTCTCGATAAGGAGTACAACTTCTTGAGGTTGATTCACTTAACACACCGCAGACAAGACTCAGGGCCCATTCTATCGACGAGCAAAAGCGCGATTTTGGTGCTCATGCTCACCAAAACGCGATTCGGAAGCAAAAAAACTGCTAAGACGGTAACTTATCAGGCTACTTTTTGGTGCGGGGGCAGGTGCGAGTGCGAGGGGGGACTCCAAATCTAAAAATTTAGCGCGGGCGCTCGCAAAAATTGCGTGCAAGTCACTGCGGGCATGCAAGGGCTGTGAGGGCAACGTTTTGCTGCCAATGCTACTCGGAGCAACAAAAAGCAGAGTGTTTGTTTTTGTTGGGTTCGACCATCATCATGAGCACCTCTTCTGTCCCTATTGTCACACAGTACAGCCAAGCCTCTCAACAACAAACTCAATCTGATGCAGGTGGTGGTGTTTCCAGAGGTGTTGCTAGTGGTGATGTAGCCGGGAAAGCCCAGCTTGTAGAAGAAAATGATCCACGCGTCGCTCCAAACTCAAATTTCCATCGTCTACCTGACTTCAAACCTGTATTTCATGACTGGAAACCCTCTTCCATTGAAGAATGGAAGCACATTGTTGAGGCCATCACCTACGATGATGTGATTTTTGGGACGACCAAAATCTACAGGGTGACAACTCAGTCTAACCAAGGACAGGTTCCTCTCTCCCGTATTCATCACATTCGGGGATACCTGGTAAAAAACTTGACATACGAGCAAATCCGTACAGTGGGCACCCACTTTGGCATTCGCAACCTTCGCCAGAAGAAGAAACAAGATGTCTGCGAAGAGCTCGTCGACAAAATTTTGGATGCACGGCGGAAGAAAAGCAACGAAGAAGTTTTTGCACAAAATATTGCAGCTGCTCGTATGTCTGGTTCTGGTACAGCCAGTAGTGCTCCTCCGCAGTCAAACACTACTATACCAACAACAAGCACAGTCGTGTATACCAACTATTTCCGTCTTGTCAATGTTCTTTCCCATGAAAGAATCAAGCCACTGCTCCCAAATCTGTGTTCGACAGCCACTCGTCGTGAGATTAATGACCGACGCTTGCCTGCAGACGTTCTTCATGAAGAAATAGCCAAACTATACAATGAAGCCAATAACAGTGAATTGAAAGCAAATAAATATGGGAGAAGAATCCCCAATCAAAGCTCAGTCAATCCAGGACTCCTTCGTGGAAGATTTGACAAAGAGAAAGCAAAGAAGGCAGTCGCCGAACTGCGGCGTCTCTACACTACGTCGTTCTATAACTACAAACGCTCTGGGAACCATGGTGATGCATACTCAGATGTTGACGAAGATAATGAAGAGATCTCTCCTCCCACAGACCAAGAAAGTCAGAAATCATTCATTCATTTTGTTCAATCAAAGTATTATTTGATGTATTTTCACAACTTTGTCGAAGAAGCAAACCTTTCTGACCTTGTCCTTTGTTTGTTTCGGGATCCAAGTGTTTTCTCTCAGTCGACCAACCCATTGGATGGAAAGAACCAACGCTCTTACAAGAAACAGAAGCAACTCCACGAGTCTAACAAACAATTGGTCGAAGCCATCAAAGCAAGTAATGCTTTGAAAGAGAAGCTAGTGGCACATCAAGCCTCGGCTGTAAAGGCTCAAGCCTCCAATGCTATGACGGCTGAACTTGAACGATTGACCCCACTCCATACCGTAAAGAAAAATGAAATGAAGACGGCTAAAGCAAACCTCAAGGCAACAAAAAAGATTGATGGAGAGAAGCACCTCTATGATGGAGTCCTAGACCAAATGCAAGGACAGTTGGATGGATTTCAGCCACAGATTCCTTTGTCGCAACAAAGTACAAGCACTATTGCCTCTGATTCACAGCGGTACGAGTTTGGTGAAGCGTTCCTCAAGGCCGAACGTGAGTTCCATGTGATCGATAGGCGATACAAAGCTGTCATGAAAACAATGGAGGATGCATCAAAGGACAATGAGGAGTAAGAGGAAAATGATACTACAGTGGTACTACCATTACTACTATTCAATGATTGATGAATAGGGTGTTGGCTGTTGGACGGCCAATACCCTCGAGTTGAATTTGTTGCGACAACCACTCTCGCCTTGCAGAATGGCCCACCTCGACTGCACTTGTTTCTTGTGTAGTTTCATAATACCCGAGCCCATCTCTTGCTTGTTCTAGGGCTTCAATAAAATCTTCTGTATTTTTATTTTGCTCTATGGAATCTCCATGCGCAATTACAAAGTTGTGCAGTTGGCATGCTACCATTACCGTGTCACGTATTTTTGTTACATCGTACTGGAAGTCTCGTCTGAAGATTCGCCATTTCGTTGTCAATCTCCCAAACGCCATTTCAATTCGTATCCTCATTTGCGACAAAAAGAAATTGAAGTCTGAGTTTTGTCTTGAAATGTTGGCGCCTGAGAACGGAATCAACAATTGGTCAGAAAGTTGATATGCGTTGTCGCCAACAAGGTAATACTTTCTTTCTTGAGTGAGCGCATGCATCCACTCGTGGAGACCAGTGCACATTCTAAACGCGTTGATGTTGTTTGTTTTCCCAGGAGCAGCGTACGCAACGTATATAAATTTGAGTTTTGAATCACATACCGCTTGTACGTTTGATCCATATCGATGGTAATGGCCAGAGAAATAGTCAGCCTGATTTTCTTCAAACCTCGGGCGTTCATGGGTACAGAGCCACCCATCAATGGCTCCAACACACCCATACATGAGGTCTTGAGATTCACTCACTTCTCCAAAACCATCGGCAAGTTCCTTCAAACCTTCCTCGGTGGTAGGCAGTTGGATTGCAAGATGCTCACATTCCTTTACTGCTTTGAGAAACAGGTTGATCATGCGACAGACTGTATCTCTCGATACCCCATGGATATGCTTCAAACTTTTCTCTAGTTCTCCACCAAACCAACGTAGACCGATTGATGCAACCATTTCCGGATAGATTGGATCATTGCCGCCACTGCCGGCGCTGGAGAGCATCGGATCGATGGAAATGCCAGGACGTATCAAATCTACTAGAATGGAGAATGCTTCATAACTCATGTGCAAAGTGTTCTCAAACTCATTTGTGTGGAGAAGCATCGCATCATATTCATCCCAATCGAGACGACGGTGTTGCCATTTCATGAGTCGGAGAAGTTTTCTTTGATTGAATAAATGGATGACAAGAACAAGCTCAAGCTCTTCTTCAAACACGGCATCAATAATCCAATCGTCCATTGCAAGAAAAAATGTTATCTGGCTACAAGTAGTTTGCCTTGAAAAGTGACAACATTGACTCTGCTTTGTTTCCTTTGACTTGGCATGAACGTGGCCACCTAAGCCAAACATCAAACATCTTCTCTCCAGATTTGTATATTCAAAGCTGCCACGTCAATCTGGCTGTCTCCTCAGACGAGACAGTGCTGTCTTGAATTTATGAGCATGATGGGTAGTTTTTATGTTTCTACTACATTGGCATATACAATCGCAAGACGGAATGACAATGCGGATCATCAGCACATTCGTCATCACCTGTGAAATGTCGTCAAACTAAAAACTGAATGAACCCCGATCCCATTAGCACGAATGCAATTTTGTGAATACTAGCAAAAACATTTTTTTATCATGTCCGTCGCCTCGATACATTATCCGTAGTTGTGCTATCGTAAGATTGTCTTTCTTCTTCGTAGATCGTAGAGCTGTCGTCGTTGCCGTCGTATATGGAGGGAGGATAATTTTGTGAGTTCGTTGTGAGCTCACAAAATTGTCCACAGCCTAGAGGGGAGTTTCTAAGGGTAGTTTCTTTTTTCTGTCCACATTATGTCTCAATACTCATAATAGACCATAGTGAAATCTAATTTTGATTCTTCGGACATTATTCAGATGTCTCACTGGTACTAAATGGCAAATTTTGTGAGTTCAAGTTGTCGACCGTCTGATTTTTTGGCCAATTTTGTGAGCTAAAGAACTCACTGGAACAACACATAAGAAAAATTTCATTTTGTCCAATGTTGTGAGCTAAAGAACTCACTGGAACACAAAAGAAGAAAAAGTTGTGAGCTCGTCATCTGATATTGTATTGGGTCAAAAAAAGAATTCACCGGAGCACAAAAGAAGAAAAAGATGTGAGCTCGTCATCTGATAATGTATTGGGCCAAATAAAAGAATTCACCGGAACACAAAAGAAAGAAAAGATGTGAGCTCGTCATCTGATTTTTATTGGGCCTAGGTAAGGAACTCCCTGGAGCACAAAAGAAGAAAAAGATGTGAGCTCGTTATCTGATGTTGTATTGGGCCAGCTACGTATTACTACTCTAACTATCCAGCATACAGCACACACCAAGTTCAATGACTAGAAGATACCCCTGAGGCACTAATCCCGACCATTTTTTCCTCTACTTCTCACAATCTGTGAGATTACAGAATAGAAATCTGTTGTGTTTTTTGTGCGATTGGTTTTTGTGTGCTTTGTGCTCATTTTTGAATTTATCTTGCAAGAAGCGCCACTAGACCCACCTGATATTGCATTGGGCCTCTTTGTGCTTGCCCCGTCCCGTAACTAGATATCTGGCATTGTGAGTTTTTCCACTGAATTGGGGGACATATCCGAGGTAACCAATCCCACGGCCAACCCAATTCCCAGTCCCCGCGAGACTGTGTAATCCCCCATCCCGTACGTGATTGTACAAGTAGGCCAACAGGCTGAAAAGAGGGCGATCCTTGCCAGACCGGCTGGATATCGTTAGGGGGGCGAAGTTAAGGTACTCAACAGGTACTACTTTGTGTGCTCCGGCACACCGCTTGTTTCCTAACAAAGCATCTGTTGCTGTCGCCTGCCAAGTGACAAGGCTCTCTATCTTTGTGCTGTGGCAGGTTGGTCCGTCTTGAGAATCTACACTTTTTCAATCGGACAAGCGTGGAATTCATCAAATTGGAACGATTTCAGTGCAGCCAGAGAAGCCAGAGTTCATCTTGCTCCTTACAATTCCTCAACTGTCTATGTCTGGAGATTGGGCTAGGGACTGGCAATCCCGGTGTGTGGAGACAAGAACAGTTACCGTCAGAACTTGCTAGTTCTTGGTTACTTCCGAGTAGCTACCTAGCCTAAAGACTGCAGTGGAAGCGTGTCACACCTAATTAGCTTTGCCAGGCAAGCCCAGTGACAACTGCTCCCGGTACTGATTACATTCCATTGGTGTTTTGGCATTCTACTGCTGTGGATCACGCGTTTCGTCATTAGTCGTGACATCTCTACCCGACTGGTAAGGGAGAGATAACCACAGCAGGGAACTCAGTAGGTTAGTTTTCTGCATTAATCATGTCTTCTTCTAGGAGTAATGCTCAAGACTCGGATGACGACAAAACAGACCAGCAGAATGACTCTGCCAACACTGCTAGTTCTACTGGTGTCGACCCTCTCATGACACTTCTCATGCAGAATCTTGCATCATCTGGAGAACAGTCATCCATGCTTTCCAGGACAATGTTCCAAGGTGTTGTCCAGTCATTATCACTCATAGAGATGGATAGAAATTTGCGACAACGACGTGAATTGATGTCTCTTTCGCATATGCTTCCCAATAACCCAAATAGTGGTGTCATCTCTCAGCAAACTCATCCTGTTCGAGTAGGTAATGGAACATCCCTGACGGCGTCTCCACCAGTACGGGGCAATTTATTTCCAGAGAGTTGCACACCCATGAATGCCAATGACTCTACTCCAGTTTAAGCACCACAAGAAGGAATAGCTACAGAAGGTGCCTGTCCAGAGACATCCAATATGGATGCGACAAAACATTTTATTAAACATCATCAGCAGAATGTCAAAGATGATACAGCTTCCAACGCCGTGTCAGATGTGTATTGGCCAAACAGGAATACTAAGTATCTCTTAGACACCGGCCTTTTGTCCAATGATGGTAAGCCATACTTTGGATATGCATTATGTCATCTATATACCAAGACACATTCAAATGGGAATTCAAAACGGTATTTGTATTGTCTTGGTGTGATGGCATGTCAAGATCCAAAATGTAATTTTCTGCAAAGACCAATGCAACCAAAATCCAAAAACTCGGTGCCCCGCCACGTCCTGCAAAGTATGTTTGTTTCGGAAGCAAATGTGTCGGCCATTGTAGGTCATTGTAAATTTTGGGTCTGTTCCCTTGCGGATGTTGCACGCCACTCATCACTCATCAACATATTCGTCTTTTGTTAAGAGGTGCCTCAACCCACAACCTCTTCGGCGGCCATGCGAATCCTCTGTTTGGCTTCCTCCTACGCCACTACTTCAACAATCAACGATATGCAAAGAGGTGCTCGTGGTGTTGTGGTGGTAAGTGACGCTTCGACTTGATGCCACTCGTACGAGATGTGATCTATCATATGGCGGATGACAACATGACGGATGGCAATCGAGCTCTCAACTCTCAATCTCGAGTCGTTTGTCCTCGTTGAAAATAATGAGGGCCATGAGCTAGGACAACAACAACCTCAACACTTTCCTCCCTTGGCTTGGCATGGTTCGACCCTTGCTGGATGCTTAGAGAAACGATATCGGATGTTCTATCTGTGCTGGTACCCGGAACTGTCCAGTCATTTACATATCCTACGATATGGGACGATCGTATATCAACTACCTAGTAGATTACTCCCTCCTGAAACTTTTAGTGGATCGTTTTATCGTCCAAAATCAGTCGCATAAAGTTTTGCCGTAGACTCTGGCACAAAGCTACAGGGGGATGGCCGGCTCATTCGGAGTATACAAACTGATGAATACCATGGGGAACATATAGATTGACATGCGCGCCTCCACACTAATATTACAATTTTTGGCGACGGACGAGAGAAACTTCACTTGACAATGGGCATCAAAGAAGACAATGATAAAAGCCCTGTTACGGCCTTTGCCGTATATTTCTTACTTTTATATTGCCCTGGGAAGGTCTCATGAAGAGGCCGTGGAGCTAGAGATGGAGGTAACTGGAGCAAAAGCTACTTTTGCTATCTTTAATTTATGGGCCCGGTCGCACATAGTCATGTTGAGCGCCCAATGCGCAAATCGCAAAATCGCGGATCGATAGAATGGACTGTAAAAGCGCGACGCGATTTGGAAGAAATTTTGGTGAGCATGAGCACCAAAATCGCGCTTTTGCGCACGACGATATCGAATGGGCCCTCCTCAATTACAGGCCCGGCGTGTCGGCCGGCGATCACGCACGGCACATGCAGTACTTATTCTTTTCCTCCTCCACTATTGCAACACGACAATGGTGTTGGTGTGTTTGGTTTTTGCTCTACCCAAAGCAACCCTTCTTACCCCTTAAGCGACAGCTGTGGTCATTTACGAAGCACAAGACAGTATGGCAGAAGAGGAGGCGACAGAAATGGATGTCGACGACACCAGGACAGGGAACGTAGCGCTCTCTCAAGGACTCCAGGAAATTTTTGACGCAGGAGGAGAGTCTTTCGCTAAGTGCGAAATCGATGTTTCCACTCTGTTTACAACGAACACGGACGGTCAGCTGATCTTGAATGCGAATGAGGACGGTTTCCTCGAATTATCGTGTCTCGACAAGCTTCGGCGTGGTTTGGGGGAAAACTTCTTGATGCCAAGGCGAGTATTTGTCCGTTCCGAAATGCAGACAATGTTTAGCGATTTATTGACCAAAGAAACTCCAAATGAGAATAGGCGGATTTTGACTGGATCGGCTGGTATTGGCAAGTCTGTTCTGCTTTTTCTGGTTGCGCTACGGTTTCAATTGCTTCCAGAGCATTCGACGAAGAAGATCAGCTTCATTCGAAAAGTGAAAGAGAGCCGGTACATTGCGCTGTACATCATGGAACCTGGTGAGCAACCGTCAACAATCAGGCTGGTTTTTTCGGACACAATCAATAAGGCCGACTTCCAGTCGAACTTTGAATTATGGAAAACCGTGCGTGGCTATACGAAGGTGCTCAAGACGTCCGATTACGAACCCTTCGTTGATGGCCCCCTACATTCTGAAAAAATGGATTTGCTGAACACAGACTATCGTTTCTTTTGCACTTCGGGTGGCTTTCCCACCGTTAGTCAAGCGGAGATCATGACCACTATTGTCAGCATACTGACAGGGTGGAAGGAAGACACTATTTGCTTAGTTCTGACTAAGATGGGGCAGACAGTAGCTCAAGCCCAAGAAATATACTCTTATTCAGGTGGTAGGATTCGTCTTGCTATTATGGGTACACAGGAAGATGGGAAAGGAAAAATAACAAAGTGGTTCGATGACTTGCTGACAGGCTTCGCGCAAGAAAAAATCTATCTGGCTACCACGAGGACGGATAGTCACGCGTCCATGGACCATAGTGACAGGCTTCGTACACGTTTCATCGATTATGATGGAAAGGGAACCAGTTTGTTGATCGTTGACTCTCAGTACGCAATTTCACGACTAAGGGCTCGGCTCGACGTTGGTGACTTTGTGTCGTCCTATAACTTAGCGACCGTTTGTGGCCTTCAATCGGCGAGAGGCTGGTTCTTTGAGGAAATCTTGCATCTATGGTTCAAAAGAAAGGATAGGCCACTCATTGAAGACTGGATCAGAAGTGCCGGTGATGCCGCAGATGGTATCAAGAATCTTGATCGCAAACAGAGGTATTGGATCCCTGCTACGTCTAATTTTGCGAATATCGATGCCGCCTTCGTCTATCAGAATGTTTTGGTGTGCATCCAGTACACAGTCGGGAAGCAGCATGATTTTGATCAGGTCACTTTTTGGCAGGATTTCGCTGGCAGGGTCCACACGGTAGTCCCTTTCTTATCTATTGCAGTTTGGTTTGTTTCACCTAGCGGCACAGGTTTTCGCAACACCCACGAAGGGTACAATCAGACTTACTCTGCTGCTACCGGCACAGGTACGCGAAGCCAGGGCAAACTATTTCTTGTTCCGATCTCATTTGGTACTGCGGAAGTTTCGTGCGAGAGCACAGACACGTTAGATATGACGGCGCCGAAGATGGCCTTTCTCAACGAGGAGATGTATAAAAATGAACAGGAGTGCTGATAAGACCGACAGCCTGTCTCAAGACTTCCGACATGATTCTAAATGCTCTAGGTAGTACACTCCACATACATAGTTGGAACTTGCCAAGAAAGAACCCGTGGCCTCAATCCAATCCAACCTATACAAGTCTTATGTTCGTACTTACTCAGAGTTTCATATAATACCACTACTACAGAGCAAACCTTTTTTTCTTGTGGAGGACAATCCCCTGCCTCTTTTACGGTGTTAGTCATGAATATTGGATTCATGCGTACCAAAGAAACCTATGGAACAAGTAACCAAGCCCATATTAGGTCCATAATTGCGATAACATAGTTTCGCGATGGGATGTGCTTTGAGGTTTTCAGGGAAAGGAAGTTCGAAGTTCGCATCGTCTTGTCATTGACGACCGTTCTAAAAGCCACTCAAGCGCCAATGAAATACAGCCACGTGGAGATCCAACATCAATCAGAATTGCCCACGATGAATGAAAAAAAACAAGAGATCCACCTGATTGGTGCCATGTCGGGAGCGTTTGCATCGGGCGCACTACTCCGAGATGATTGTACGCAAGAGGAGAAGACCTTTGTTCCTTCACAATACAAGTGCGCGTGTGTGTGCTGCATTTTGGAACAACAGCATCAGATTGTGGTTGGGGTATTTCCCTCAGTCAACCTATGTATACAATGAAGAGACTCTCTCTCTCTTTTAGAGTATCGATGCATCCACCATTCCACACACAGGGGCGCAAAAGTAGCTGAGAGACAGTATTACGGATCGGCGGTGATTGTTGGTTATACGGTCAAGTCTCTTCTTGTTCTTGTTCCAAGAGACTGGCCAAGAGACAGGTCATGCGATGTCGAATCCGTTGCTTCAAAATGGAATGGGGTCCCGTCAAGTCAAAGTACTGGGACCAGGCCTTGGGTGATGCCAAAATGGGTTCATGCCGTGCCACGTGACGATAGGCCGTCGTATTGCGTTGCAAGGCGACAATCCGATCCAAGGCCGGTTGGGGATTGCTTATATTGTAAAAAATCAAGGCTTGTGGATTAAACATGTCCAACACGTGTGGGGTGCCATAATAAATGGGAATACACCCACCCCAAAAGGCCAAGAGTAGCTTTTCGGTAATGTAGCCGTCTTGTGCCGTATTTTCCAACACGAGACAAAAGCGATAATTGCGATAGGATTGATAATTGGTCATCCATCGACCCGCGTCTTTTTTGGGTGGATACTGGGCCGGTTGGACCCAGGTTTGAGCCAAGGTGTCGTACTCGTGTTTCGAATGTCGCGGTGGAGAAACAGGTGCGGCGATACGGTCTTGTGGTGGTTGTTGTTGTTGGTGCTGTTGTTGGTGTCGTTCTTGTTTTTGCAACCACGATGCATAGTGGTGTTCCGTACCTCGACACAGTCCTCCATAGTCGACGGGTTGTTGGACGGCCTCGGCAATATCCAGCAGGGCTTGTTCCCGGTAGGGGACACAATTGCCATGGGTATAAATCAAAAAGGCTTGTCCCGTGGTTCGTGGTTTCAGGGCCGGATTCCACAACCATTCTTGCATCCGTGCCGGAGCTTCCACGACGGTTTGTGCGGCAAAGGTGATTTGCACACTCCAGGGAGAATCGGCCAGGTATCCGACATGCAAACTGCGACGAAACTCAAAAGATGAAGCAGCAGCAGGTACGGGAGGACTGGACTGAGATGATGATTCTGGTAGAGAGCGAGTGTTGTTGTCGTCGTTGTTGAGTGACCGTCCGTGTGGTTCTTGCGGTAGTAATTCTCCTTGGTGTTGTTGTTGTCGTCGTTGCTGTTGTTGCAGCAGATGGTCCTGCCACTGGTGGACATGTTGTTCGAGGCCACGGACGCCATAGGATTCGCCATTCCAGTGCACAATCGTGCCGGGAAAGAGCTGGTCGAACCGAGCCGTTCCAAAGGCGCGACCACCACGACCACTGTGAAAACAATACCCATTGCTCCCCAGAACCAAGACATCGTGTACCGTCGCATGAGGTACGGCCAAGCCTCGCAACCACGTGTACACGTCCGCTTCGGTTTCGTTACTGCTGCGGCTGGTATTTGTTGTCGTGTGGTGAGTGGTGGTGCCCGTCTCGGTGGGTTGCCTGGCCGCGGCCAAGCGGGTCCAAAAGGAGGGGGGAATGCGAAACTCGACTCACGAGGTATCAATGGGAATGGTGGCAAATTCCTCGGGAAACACAAGTCGCAACAATTGTATCTTGTCATAACCACAGGTATAGAGTCGAGTCATGTGCGGGGAGGGCCACGTCAAACTACTGCTCGAACGAGTGTTGTTGTCGTTGTCGTTGTGGCTGGTGCTCGTGTTGGTCGTCCTTGTTGTGTGCGTGGGGGTCCACAGACACGTCGTATCGTCAGAATCGTCAGGAAGGTGAACCGAACGACTGGGAGGAGGAACAGCAGCGGCAGAAGGAGCCGTCTGCGGCGATTCCAATGTCCTTTTCCCTGACGACGACAAGGAGGAAACAGAGGTGATCACTTTTTCCTCCAAAGCGTGGTCGTTCGTGTCGTTCTTATTGTCACTCTGAAGAATGGTGGTGGTAAAGCCATGGTCTTGTCCCACCAAAGCAGGGGATTCTCCTCTTGGTGCTGGTGCTGGTCGTGTGGTTGGTGGAATGCTGCTTCTTGGTGTGGTGGTTACTGTTGCTGTTGTTGGTGGTGGTTGTCGTGGTAACGAAAACAAACTGTCCTCAAGTGCTTGTTCGTCTTGTTCTCGTTCGTCCAAGACGTGCCAGAATTGAACCAATCGGTGCAGCAACAGGCATACAAAGACTCCGACCAACACGACCAGCCGCAACGACCGACTAGAAGGAGGACGAGGAAGAGGACGAGACTGTGGTTGCAGTTGCGGTTGCCGCAACCGATTCGAAACGGTCCCTTGTTGTCGTCGACTGGCAGCGCCACCACCAGCACCAGCACTCCGTTCTCGCCATGGCATGCTGATGGTAACCCCTCTCTCTTTTTCTCTCTCTTTCAGACTTTCTGGGAGCACAGCCTCCTTCTTGAAACGTGTTGATGGAGTGGCAACACACTCGGTTGGTTCCAACGCAAAAAGAGAGAGAGAGAACAATCGATCTAATCTAGATATGCGTATTGGAAGAGGAGATGATGTGATGGAGAAAATGGGGTCTGTGGTTTTGTTGGGGAAACGAGAATGACCCGAGTCAACGGGACCAGACTAACTCCATACCAGACTTTGTAGGTAGTTCGTCTCACATTTTTATACTACAGTAGGAATTTTTTGTACGACCGGGAAGTAGTTTCGTGCGAGTCGCGCGGTTTCCCTCCCGTGTGTGACACTTGTGCGACACTTTGTGACATGGCTTCCAGGAATTTCTCACTAACTCCATACCAGACTGTGTAGGTAGTTCGTCTCACAATTTTATACTACAGTAGGAATTTTTTGTACGACCGGGAAGTAGTTTCGTGCGAGTCGCCGGGTTTCCCTCTCGTGTGTGACACTTGTGTGACACTTGTGTGACACTTTGTGACATGGCTTCCAGGAATTTCTCACTACCTACGAGCTCCACCAATCGATATGGGTAACCGTAGTGGCCCGTGCTTCACGTTTCCGATTCTCGGTGAAACTTCCGGCCCTACGAGATTCACTACACCATACATTTTCCTAGAGTACGAGTACTCGTAAGATGAATTAGTCCGTGAACTGATGACATCGTTCCTCGGCACAACGATGCACTCTCTTTTGCCCTCAACATTCACCTTTGCCCTCAACATTCACCATGGTGAGGAGGCGCTTGCCCATTCGGTATCAAACAGTACAAATCGCCTCATCTACTCTATTAGTTACATAGATCTATAGGAAATCTAACTTGTATGTGCTTCGTAGTGCATCGTTCACGATCCTCATCCATCCGATGCGTTCATCCATCCGACGCTCGTCAACCCATTTTGCCTTTGTTGTTTGTTGATTGTTGTTCCATCCAATCATGTCAAACAAGGTACGAAAAGGGTCCTTCGTCTCCGTTGCACGCAGCGACCAGGGATCAATGGGTGGTTTTGGCTTCGTCCGAAAACTCAAACGAAAAAGAAAGGACGACAGTGACGACGAAGCTGTTACTGTTGTTGACTCGCAGTCAACAGCACCCGACCAAACCACATTGGTTGACGTCGAGTATACTATTGACAATCGATGCTCCCAGGATGTTTCATCCGATCGTGTCTCTCACGAGTGTTGTTGCCGAGTGTTGTTGTTGTTCGTTCGGTGGCAGCGAGGAGTGAGTAGTTGATTATTGTGTTTGGGTTTTGGGTTGTTGTTGGTGTTGCCGAGTGTTGTCGACTCGCAAGGCTCTTCGACCACCGCCCATCAGCTTCACGGCATCCCCTCCTTCTTCCAGTCAAATTGTGCTGTGGGAATCAGCCGCACCACCGGCACCACCATCGTCTGTCGCAGTAGAAGCAGTCCTTCCACCCACGGTTCACGTTTGTTTTGTCTGGACAAATCAGCTTTTGTTGCGTTTGAGCCACCAACGGTCGAGGCTTTCCAATGTTGTGCTCGGTCTATTAAGTGACGAGGAGTTGATTGCTGCATGCGGACGTATGATCGGTGACTTGCTGGATGCATTCTATCGGTTGTCGTCGTCGTCTTCTCAAGGTCACTTCCTCTATTTCAGATGCCAAATAAGGAAGACTTCAAAACCTTGCCGTAGGTCCATAAAAAAAGCCAACTCATCCCTGCCCGCCCATTCCCTCACGGTACACTTGATTCTTAGGCATCCTTGATGGTCGCAAGAGAGCTAGCGCCTTTCGTTGGAGGTGCACACCGGCTTGAGTGTGCCATGGTGGTGTTATGCAGTGCAAAATGACCGTAGTGGTGTCCCTACGAAGTTAGAATCACTGTAGAAAAAACAGTAGGGGTATGAAAAGCACGGGCCACTACGGTTACCCATATCGATTGGTGGAGCTCGTACACAGCTTGATAGGGAGTAAGTTTACTACTTCCCTGTGTCTGGCCGTCCTCTCGCGTCGGGCGCGCCCGGCTTGTCGGGAGAATGACTCGACGGGCAATTGTCTTGTCGGGCGTGCGCCCTCCTCGACCATTGCCCTCCTCGTCATTCTACCCTCCGCGCCGGGCGGTCCCTCCTTGAAAGGACTCGACACCGGGAAGTATTAATACTACCTACACAGCTTGATAGGGAGTAAGTTTACTACTTCCCTGTGTCTGGCCGTCCTCTCGCGTCGGGCGCGCCCGGCTTGTCGGGAGAATGACTCGACGGGCAATTGTCTTGTCGGGCGTGCGCCCTCCTCGACCATTGCCCTCCTCGTCATTCTACCCTCCGCGCCGGGCGGTCCCTCCTTGAAAGGACTCGACACCGGGAAGTATTAATACTACCCACGCTCGACCGTTTGGTCCTGGTGTGGCGCGAGCGCGTCAACCGTTCCAGTTCCGCAGCAGATTGTTTGTCACCACAAAACTACCTACTTTCTTTCCCAACCCCTCTAACACAAACCAGCGCGAAAGCATCGATCAGACTTTGAAGCGAACTTGTCGATAGAGGCACCACGAGAACCACTGTTTCGTCTTGATTGCAGCTAGGAATACAAAATGGATGTGAGACAACAAGCTCGCTTGTCTGGCCACGTATGGGGCAGCGATCCAGAACAACAAGCACTGTGGACCAGAAATGACCAAGACTGGCCTCCCATTGAGCGGTATGGGCATGCCTCTGTTGTTGTGCATCCTCCACACAACAACAAGGAACAAATCGTTGTGGTCATAGGAGGCAAAACGCAGCAAGAAAAGATTGCCAACAATTCAGTGCTCCTCCTTTGGAATGCTGCTGAACAATCTACTAGCTGCAGAAAGTGGATTGAGGGGCCAGCTATGAATGAAACGAGAAAATCCCTCGCTACGGTAGTCTGCAATGGCAACTTGTACGCTATTGGTGGACGAAATGACCGCCGTTTCCTTCTGAACACCATTGAACGGATTGATATCATTGGTCTTCTCTCACCCAAGAAATGTTACAAGGAGAACCCATGGGCGACACTGACATGTCGATTGTTGGAAGCGAGAGTCTGCTATTGCACTGCCTCGATTCACAACGGGTATATTGTTGTGGCTCGTGGATGGGGTGTGGATATGGAAGCTTTGGCATCCGTCGAAATAATTGACTCTATGCAAGAAAGTTCACCATATATCTTTCCAGGCCCACCCCTGAACGTGCCTCGTCATGATTTTGGAATGACTGTGATTGGTCCGTGTATTTATGTTGTTGGTGGTCTATCTCATGAGTTACAAGCAGAAGGCTTGAAATCAGTCGAGTACTTGAAATGGAGCAATTCGCGTGAAGGGACAAGGAACAACGCAACATCTGCATTGTCAGCGTCTTTGTCATGGAAGATACATGAGGACTTGGCTTTGAGTGAGCCTCGCTGGTCGCATGCTGTGGATCGAGTTGGATCATGCTTGGTTGTATCAGGAGGTTGGCCCCGTTTACGATCTGTTGAAATAATGGACACAAAACGCAACAAAGTGTGGAAAATGGTTCCAGAAATGACTGTCCCACGTATCTGGCACGCCATGGTTGCTCTTTCGACTGGTATTGTTTGTATATCTGGTTTGGGAGGTGTTAGAATTCTCACCGTCTATGGTGGTAAGATTCTACATCTCATCGATTCCCCATGTCACATAGCCTCGTGCTATCGCATCATGCCATCTAGCTTCGAGCTATGTTCCCTAGCTTCGCGCTATATCGACCTATATTTCTTCGCAAATCATGAAAAGTGAGAATAGATTGACGAACTCACTCTCAAGACTAAACTGGGTCGTGCGGTATTACAACGGACGTAAATTTGGCCGTTGCTCGGACATTATACTAACGCCCTAAGCGTACGCGCCCGAAATCATCGAGCGCGCCCAAGCGACATCCGAGCACTGTCGACATCTATCCGACCCAACGGTCTAAGTATCCCAAGCACGACACACGATCACGCGAGACCATATTTCCATTCCCACAATCTCCAAATTGTCAACAAGCTGCGCGCCATGAAAACAACTATGCCAACCCAAAGCAAGAGCTGTTGACCCTGTATATGTTATCCGTCCACATATACATGTCATATACATCACATGAATCGACTCCAACTATTCCAAACCTGTTGCCGCCAAGAACCTATGACACATGACCCTTGGCAGGACCGAACATTTCACGTAGACCTATCGTAGTAATCAACACACAATCTAACAATATCACCATTTATCACATCTTCTTTTGTGTCCCGACTATCCTTCTGATAGACTTCGACTTGCTTGCTTCTCTGACCCTGAGAAGCTTGTATCGGTTGGTGACCTACCTGATTGTCTGCTCTACCGAGCATCAATGCCTCTGCAATTCCAAGAGAATTGTAACAGATTAACAGTCTCAAAGCTTATTTCCTTGTGGTTTCATGGATACTAACGAGCTTATCACTCCTGTACGACAGATCTATCGAGCCAACCTGCATCCCGGGCAGCCCGATACCCTGGTGCAGCAGGAACTGGTGCCGACGCCGAAGGCAGCCAACACATCGGTCAACATCTCCGTCGACAGTTCCAACAGCAACCCATTCGAGACTCCAACCCAGCCTCACGCTCCGATCCCTGCGCCATTGCTTCGGCCCCCGAGTCCGCTTCGTCGGCTCGTCCCTTCTCGATCCCGTCGTACCACCCGGTTGATTGCTGATCATATCAAGTACTTCCGTCAACCAACTTGTTCGACCTTCGATCCCGAGATCATCCGTGGGGAGACCCAGATCGAACGCCAGTTCCAATCGGTGACCCACATCGTCGACCAAGAAGACATTGACCATCTGAACGACCAACTTCATCGTTCTCCGAGGCGTCGCCTCATCTTGGCCGCCCTCTCGGGCAACCCCATCCGTACTGTCCACCTCCGCTTCCTAACCTTCGAGCGCCCAACTGGATACTACAATACCATCCACGTCGTGAACGCGACGACTTGCCCTCTGCCTCCTAACGTTGTACGCCTAGATAACTACGTTGCCTACATCCACGAGGTCCATACCATCGAGGACCATCGTGCAACTATCTTCCCTTTGCGTACCGAGGTCGAGAACCACCTGGCTGAAGGTGATACCCCTTCTTCTGTTGCTTGTGCTGCCCCATCTGAGCCTGGAAACGACTCTGATTATTCGGAAGAGAGTGGGGATTCGTAGACCGAAGCTTAATTACTCATAGTTAACTCCCGTCCTCTCAAAACCTTTCCAAGACTTAAACTCAACGCACATCCGGGTACCCTTGGTCGCACAACACGCCACACATTCCCGTCAAATCGCGAAAATTCGGCGAAAATTTGTTGAAACTCGGCGAAAATTTGTCGGAATCAACGGAAATTTCCAGGAGTCGCACATCACAACACACATCCGGGTATCACATACGTGGTACATACGTGGCACACGTGGTACATCCGGGTTCACATCACACCACACATTAAATAAACCACATCACACCGCACATTAAATAAACATCGAACCAACCAAATAACACCATGGATCCTCAATCACCCAAGACACCTACGACTCCTAAGGGAGAAGATAACCAAGACAATGTCTCGAACACAGACCTATTCGACCACATCATATTTACTGTCTGCCAATTCTTTACCAAAGAAAGGGCCGACTACTTAATGAAGTGGATGAAATACCATGGTTTTGAGAACATTACCCATGTTATCTCGTATATGCAAACTAATACCGAGGAATCCATGAAGGAACTGACACAATACAAGATCAACAAACAGACACATGATCTACAAGGCCCCACAAGACAGCAGATCAAGCTCTTGGCTTATTGGGCCATATACAAGACCAATGAAATTCAAGACGAGCTATCCAATAGCGACTGGATGAACCTAACGAGGAAAGAGTTCAACACTTGGAGGATCAACACAGATTTCTCTAAGGGACCACCTAGCCAAGTTCCAGTCTCGCCAATGAAGTCACCGTCATCTGTGAAATCTGTCAGCACAGTTACTGCCGCATCCCAATCTCAACAAGACCTTACAGCATTCAGAAAGGGAACTAAGCGCGACGCAACTGCATATGAGGTATTCAAGGATGAACGATACTACGATTCATTCTGGCGTGTATTCAAGACTACAGCTAAGGCTCAAGGCCTATCCAACGTTCTGAATTTCAAATACACACCACCCCATGATGATGAGTATGCCGAAGAACTTTTTCAAGAGCAACAAGTATTTCTTTACTCCGTTCTTGTCCGTATCATTCAGACTGACCAAGGTCGAGCCTATGTACGTGAACATGAACATGATGAAGATGCGCGTGCCATATTGCAGAAGTTACACTCTTTGCATACCGAATCCGACCTAGCAAAGCGAGAAGTCCTCCGTTTAACCAACTACATTTCCAATCTACGTCTTGACGACACATGGCGCGGAACAACACGTCAATTTCTTCTACACTTTCAAGAGCAGCTACGTTTGCTAGACAATCTAGTGACATTGTCTGATTGCATCCCTGATCATACCAGGATGACCTTCCTCATGCAAGCTGTAGAAAAGGTACCTGATCTCCGCCGAGTCAAGATCTTGGATAATGTGGTGAACACCAAATCCGGTGCAAAATCTCTTTGCTATCAATCATACTTCCGTCTCCTTCTAGACGCAGCTTATGACCATGATCAAGCAACCCAGTCATCTGTTCATAGTCGCCGTCGACATGTCAAACAACATGAATCACTATATGGCCAAGATACAGATGCTGACATAACCTCACAAGATGATATGGAGTATCATGTCCACAACACCAAAGCGACATCTGAATCTCCATCCTCTTCGTCCAAGGTTAGTCTACCGCGTGACCTATGGTTCAAACTTTCTGAAGAAGATCGCAAGTTGATCATTGAGTATAACAAGATGATTCAAGCACCTTCATCAACAACACCGAGGAAAGTGCAAACACATGCCCTCGACATTGATCCGGAACCTGATCCTGACCCCAACCAAGTTGCATCTGATGACGACTCACCTGGCGTAGTCCCTGAGCATCCAGATGATTCAGATCCGGTTACACAATTTATCAACCAAGCCATGACGACTGATATCAATCACCCGGCAACTGACCTGACTAGTGTTCTTTCTAACGCCAAGTCCAAGACGAGCAAGAAGGTTACTTTCAAAGCCAACATGCATAAACAAGCAGGACATGTTCCACGCTATTTGTTTTCCAGGAAATCTACTTTACCAGGAAATCAATTGATTGACCGTGGTGCTAATGGAGGACTTGCCGGTTCAGACATGCGCATCCTTTCTAAGACTGGCCGCCATATCACTATTGTGGGTATTGATAACCATGAACTTACTGGACTTCCTGTCGTCACATGTGCCGCAAAGTTTGAGACCAATGATGGACCTATTGTCGGCATCTTCAATGAATATGCTTATTATGGAAAGGGCTTATCTATCCATGCTCCTGGTCAATTCGAGCATTTCGGACTTGCTGTTGATGAGCGATCTGTTAAAGTTGATGGTAAACAACGCATCACTACACTTGATGGTCGTGCTATACCCCTTCACATCAAGGATGGGTTAGCCTACATCCACTCCTTGGGTATCCCCAGCGACGATGACATGGATACCTTACCTCAGATCATCTTCACGTCACCCGACACATGGGATCCTGGTGTTCTGGACCATTCGTATTCTCCCACACCCTCTGACAATGATCCTGATTGGAAACACGTCAAGACTGATGGTAGTATGTCAAACCATCCATATGACAACTATGGGGAGTACACTGATCGTGTTGTTTGTAACCTCAATCTCCTTTTGGATCTCCTATACGATCATGGACCTGACGACGCACCCTTCTTTTCTATCTATGCTGACGCAGAAGGTAATGATCCTACACTTCATGCCTCTGTCCACCGTCGTTACCAGGAAGCGTATGACTGGAAGAAGTTCCGTCCATTCTTTGGTTGGCAATCTGAAGATGTTATTGCCGATACGTTCAAGCACACTACACGTAATGGTAGCATTACTTTTGACCACGACACCCTCAAGAAACATTTCAAGGCTCGCAATCCGGTCCTTAATATACCTCGACGCCATGAACCCGTTGCTACTGACTCGGTTTTCTCCGACACCCCTGCTGTTGACCATGGCGGTAAAGTCGCACAAATCTTTGTTGGTCGAGATACTCTGGTTACTGATATCTATGGGATCAAGTCAACCAAACAGTTTGTCAATACTCTTCAGGACAACATCCGGTTTCGTGGTGCCATGGAGACTCTTATCAGTGATGGTGGTTCATCTCTCATCTCTCAAAAGGTCAAAGACATTCTTCGCACTTTGCTTATTGGGGAGTATCGATCCGAACCTTATCATCAACACCAGAATAAGGCTGAAAACCGTTACCAGACCGTCAAACGTATGACCAACGCTCTCATGAATGCCACTGGTTGCCCTGCCAACACCTGGCTTCTTTGCCTTGAGTATGTCTGTGACTTATTGAACCATACATCATCACCCACCCATTCCGGTCGCACTCCTCTTGAGGCTCTCTCCGGACGCCCACCCGACATTACTCATCTCTTGTTCTTTCCTTTCTGGGATGAGGTTTACTACCGTGTCGACCCCGCTGAACCCAATTCTGGTTCATATCCATCTTCTTCTGATGAGAAACTTGGCCACTGGGTTGGTTTTGCTCACAATGTTGGTGATTCTTTTACTTGGAAGATTCTCACCCAGGATAACCAGATAATCTACCGTTCTGCCGTTCGCCGTGTTGAATCCACTACATCTAACCTACGTGTGGATCGACCTTCAGGGGAGGATTTGTCTGAGAAGGATGACAATGATAAGCAAGCTGACACTGTCTTCATTCGCAGTGATAGTGAAGATCCATCCAAACCAATGCCCACGATCGATTTTGACGACATGATAGGACGCACATTCCTATGCGACACAGAAGAAAATGGGGAGCGACACCGTGCACGTGTCATCAAACGAGTCATTGATCTTAATGAAGAAGCAACGAAACAGGAAGAACGTGTCAAGTACATCTACCGAAAGACAAATTCTGATGTTGATGAGATGATATCCTATAATCAACTCATGGAGTATATAGAACGAGATAACCAAGCTCAAACCTCTGGAGATAATCTTTTCAGGTTCAGGGACGTCATTGCCCATCAAGGCCCACTGAACACAACTGATCCAGATTACAAGGGGAGCAAATATAATTTGCTTGTTGATTGGGAAACTGGGGAGACTACCTATGAATCTTTATCACTCATCGCCAATGATGATCCGATCACTGTAGCAATTTATGGAAAGAAACATGGTTTACTCAACGAACCTGGATGGAAGCATTTGAAACGTTATGTCAAAACAAGCAAACGTCTCATTCGAGCAGCCAAACAGTCAAGGATTAAACAAGTTCACCATTCCGTCAAGTATAAGTTTGGATTCCAAGTACCACGCAATTATGAGGGAGCTGTCGCTCTTGATAAACAACATGGCAACACAAAGTGGCAGGATGCAACAGAATTAGAATTGTCACAGATCCAGTCCTACAAGACATTCAAGGATTTTGGGAAAGCCATCTTCATTAAAGGGAAAGTATCCAATGCACCTGAAGGATATCATAAGATACGTGTACATCTTGTCTTTGACGTAAAACATGATGGACGACATAAAGCAAGACTTGTCGCAGATGGACATCTCACAAAAGAACCTGTTGAGACAATCTATTCAGGTGTTGTTTCCATTCGCAACCTCCGCATTGCCTTATTCCTGGGTACTTTGAATGACTTGGAAATATGGGGAGCAGATATTGGAAACGCATATCTGGAAGCCTTGACAGGGGAGAAAATTTTCATTGTCGCAGGACCTGAATTCAAGGAATTAGAAGGTCACATCCTGATTATATACAAGGCACTTTATGGATTGAAGTCATCAGGCGCACGCTGGCATGATGTCTTATTCGATGTTTTGAAAGACATGGGATTTTCACCAAGCAAAGCAGATCCGGATATCTGGATGAGGAAAGCACCTGGAGAAGACTGTTACGAATACATTGCCGTATACGTTGATGACTTAGCCATTATTTCTACTGATCCTGGGAATATCTGCAAGATCCTGAAGGAGAAATACAACTTAAAACTCAAAGGAGATGGACCTATTGATTTCCACTTGGGATGTTGTTACACCAAGGATTCTGATGGAACATTAGTAGCAGATCCAAGACGCTACATTGGTAAGATGATGGACACTTTCGAACAAATCTTCAAGGAGAAACCCAAGAAAGCCAAAACACCTCTTATTGGTGGAGACCATCCTGAATTGGATGATTCTGAGCTCCTTGATGAAGAAGGTACTAGCCATTTCCAAACTCTGATTGGACAACTCCAATGGGTGATCACTATTGGTCGTTTCGACGTCTTCACCGCTACAATGACGCTATCACGCTTTCGTGCTGCTCCGAGGAAAGGACATCTTGATAGAGCCAAGCGTATCTATGGATACCTTGCACATCTCCCAGAAGGCGCAATCAGATTTAGGATTGGAGAGCCTGATTATTCAAGTCTTCCTACCCAAGAACTTGATTGGACTCGCACTGTCTATTCGAATGCAAGTGAACGTATTCCTGAAGACTGCCCAACACCTCTTGGCCGCTATGTTACCACAACTCATTATGTTGATGCCAATCTCATGCATGACATAGTCACTGGTAAATCCGTCACTGCTGTTCTACATTTGTTGAACGGAACACCTATTGACTGGTACAGCAAGAGACAGAGCACGGTGGAAACTGCTACCTATGGATCTGAGTTTGTGGCTGCAAGGACAGCAATAGATCAGATTACAGAATTACGACATTCTCTCCGCTACCTTGGAGTACCTATCCGAGAGCAAAGTTACATGTACGGAGATAACAGATCTGTTGTGCTCAATGCAACCGTTCCTCATTCCATACTATCCAAGAGACACCATCTTCTGTCATACCACCGAGTTCGTGAAGCCATCGCAGCAAAGTATGTTGTATTCTACTGGAAAGATGGAAAGACCCACCCTGCCGATATCCTTAGCAAACATTGGGATTTCGTATCTATTTGGCCCATGCTCAAGCCATTGTTGTTTTGGAAAGGAGAAGTTCAAGACCTCAACAAATCCAATGATGACAAGGCTGAAACGACGAGTTGTGGGGAGTGTTAGAATTCTCACCGTCTATGGTGGTTAGATTCTACATCTCATCGATTCCCCATGTCACATAGCCTCGTGCTATCGCATCATGCCATCTAGCTTCGAGCTATGTTCCCTAGCTTCGCGCTATATCGACCTATATTTCTTCGCAAATCATGAAAAGTGAGAATAGATTGACGAACTCACTCTCAAGACTAAACTGGGTCGTGCGGTATTACAACAGACGTAAATTTGGCCGTTGCTCGGACATTATACTAACGCCCTAAGCGTACGCGCCCGAAATCATCGAGCGCGCCCAAGCGACATCCGAGCACTGTCGACATCTATCCGACCCAACGGTCTAAGTATCCCAAGCACGACACACGATCACGCGAGACCATATTTCCATTCCCACAATCTCCAAATTGTCAACAAGCTGCGCGCCATGAAAACAACTATGCCAACCCAAAGCAAGAGCTGTTGACCCTGTATATGTTATCCGTCCACATATACATGTCATATACATCACATGAATCGACTCCAACTATTCCAAACCTGTTGCCGCCAAGAACCTATGACACATGACCCTTGGCAGGACCGAACATTTCACGTAGACCTATCGTAGTAATCAACACACAATCTAACAATATCACCATTTATCACTTCTTCTTTTGTGTCCCGACTATCCTTCTGATAGACTTCGACTTGCTTGCTTCTCTGACCCTGAGAAGCTTGTATCGGTTGGTGACCTACCTGATTGTCTGCTCTACCGAGCATCAATGCCTCTGCAATTCCAAGAGAATTGTAACAGGAGGAGACTTCTTCTGTGAGAGACTGTCGTTGATGGACAAGAACTCTGCCGTGTTTCGCGATTTGTTGTTGGGTACAAATGGCGTCCGTCCATGTTTGAAGGAAATGTAAACCAACTTGGTATATGTGTCAAAGGATGAATACTTCTATAGTATCATTGTTTGATCCACTTACTTGATTTTTGTGTGCTTGTTCCTTAGGTCGCATCTACCCATGAATCGACTTTTCATTACGTGCACTGTAATGGTATAGTTCGCCCAAGGATTCCCTTGGTGCTGGTGCTGATATTGATGGTGGGGTTGCTGGAATGCTGCTTCTTGTGGTGGTGGTGGTGAATGTTGATGGTGGTTGTCGTTGCAACGAAACAAAACTGTCTGCTTGTTCGTCTTGTTGTCGTTCGTCCAAGACATGCCAAAAATGAACCAGTCGGTGCCACAACAGGCATACAACAACGAGTCCAATCCACATAACGACAAGCCGCTACGACCGACTCGAAGGACGACGACAAGACTGTGGCTGTTGTTGCCGCAAGCCTCTCGACACGGTCCCTTGTTGTCGTCGACTGGCACCACCACAACCAGCACTCCGTTCTCGCCATGGCATGATGATGATGGTACCAATATCTGTTTTTCTCTCTCTTTCTGACTGTCTGGGAACGCAGTCTTGACACGTGGTGTTGGAGTGGCAACACACTCTCTTGGTTTCAACACAAGAGATAGAGAGAGAGAGAACACACAATCGAAAGAGGATGTGATGATGTGGGGTCTGTGGTTTTTTCGTGGTTTTGTTGGGAAACCGAGAATGACCCGAGTCAACGTGACCGACCCGAGTCAACGTGACCAAGACTACCCACGCTCGACCGTTTGGTCCTGGTATGGCGCGAGCGCGTCAACCTTTCCAGCAACGGAACAAAACTGTCATAAAGTGCTTGTTCGTCTTGTTGTCGTTCGTCCAAGAGCACATGCCAAAAGTGAACCAGTCGGTGCCACAACAGGTATACAACAACGAGTCCAATCCACACAACGACAAGCCGCAACGACGGCGAGACTTTGGTTGTTGTTGCGGTTGCCGCAAGCCAGTCGAAAGGGTCCCTTGCTGTCGTCGACTGGCAGCACCAGCACTCCGTTCTCGCCATGGCATGATAATGATGGTACCACCCCTCTCTCTTTTTCTCTCTCTTTCTGACTGTCTGGGAACGCAGTCTCCTTCTTGAAACGTGGTGGTGGAGTGGCAACGCACTCGGTTGGTTCCAACACACCAAGAGAGAGAACAATCGATCTAATCGCGATCTATGCACAAAGAGAGTTCTCGTTTTTTGGTTGGGAAAAGAGAGCGAGAATGACTCTAGTATCCGGGACCAAGACTACCCACAGGCGACAGCTTGGTCTTGGTGCGGCGAGCGCGTCGACCGTTCCAACACAAAAACCACCGCACAAGATACAAAATGCTCCGTCGTCTTCTCTCTCTATCCAAGTGTGACTTTTGCTCTCTATTCTACACGAATGTACTGAACGAATCGAATACCAGTACTCTGTAGTCGAGAGTGGACAATGTCTCGGCGTTTCGACGCAAAACGTGCGATACAGAATCGATTCCACTGGTTCCAACGAAACAAGGCAAGACCTCTTTTCTTCCTCCTCTGTTTTTGTGGGGGGAATGGACTGATGTGATATGGTCACTCCGTACACTCCAGTTGATTTTACGACCCAATGATTCGTAGAAGTGGTTGGAAGCCGAGTTGCAATCTTCTTCAAACAGGATTCTCTTCTTGTTGCCACAGTCGCATCGCCTGTCGCAAGGCGTCCGTCAAGGAAGGGGAGGGTGATGGTGCTGGGGAACGACGGTTCTCGGCGGAATCCGTGGTTATGGTTGTGGTGGTATGATTGGAGGCCACGAATGGGCGAGTTGTCGTCGTTTTTGTCCTGCTGGGTGTACCATATGTAATGACGGGTGCCGTCCAATAGTCTTGATAAATGCGTTTCAAGTCGACATGGGCAACCATTGGTAGGCGATAGGCGACGGCTTGACTGACAAAGCCCGTTAATTTGGTTTGGTGGGGGCCGTCGTCGTCCGCGTCATGAAAGTATTGGGGCGTGGAACTGGGGTCGACTAAGGGAAGCAATACGTGACACTGGGTGGCAATCCGGCGTTGAAACTCGACAAAGTCACCTTGTTCGGGCACAATCGTGACACGGTGTCGAATCCACGGCAACGACTCTTGTTGTTGGCCATACTCGTCCGCCCATCGACGATGAGCCGACCCCGCACTCTGACGGGCATGCAACAAGACGCGAAACCGCAGGATTGGTGGAGGGTGGCTGTTGTTGGTGTTGTTGTGGTGGTTCTTGGAGTCTTGTTCTTCTTGTTGCACCAAGTCGTTCAAGGCCTGAATCAAGGCGGTTTGCCTCTTGGTTCCACTGGGACACAGGGTAATGGTCCTATTCGTCGTCTTGTTCCTCGAGGATTGTGATGGTGATGGTCCAGATGGAGAAAAGGGAGACGAAGAACGAGCAAGACTGGCGGTTGCTGTTGTTGTCGTATTTGGGGTTGTTGTGTTGCCGACGACAATGGCATTGTGATTGTTGGCATCAAATTGGGGCAAATCGGAGGGGAGGAAATGACAGGCGGGGTGCTTCATTGGTGTGACCCAACACACTTGACGCGTTTGCAGTTGTTGCGGGGTACAGGAGGGACAGGTTCCATGCAAGACACAGTAATGTCGTCGGGGTCGATTTTGCAACCACGGTTGAAACTTGTACGAATCGCAACTCAGCCCAATAAAGGCATGAAAATTGTACTGTTCGGGATGTCGGTAATAGTGGGAATACTGGACCACGCGACCAAATTGTGCCAGTGTGCCATCGGATCGACGTCGAATCGTCCCCGACAAGACTGTATTGAAATATCGCACATAACTGGACTTGGACAAACTGGTGCCTGTTTCGGTTGCGCCGAGGTAAAAGTAGTGGTTTTCGGCCAAGGCGACATCAAAGACAATAACGGTCGACGTACTGCAATTGAGACGATGCCAGGGAATGGGATATTTCAAAATGGTACTTTCGATGACTTCGTAATGATAATCCATTTTGTTTTCCACAGCCACTCGACAGGGAGGATCGCCTGGTGTTCCCAATTCTGGTGGCGGTGCTTATTGCTGGAGGAATTCATGTGGAGCTGTGATATGCTCCTCCTCCATGTCTTTGTTACGAGTTGTGGTTGGTGTTGATGTGGTGTTGGTAGTGTTGATTTACTGCATATTATCGACGGAAAACGTCGGCGCCGTTTGTAATTCTTGGTGGAGCAAATTCAAAAAGACCAGACAGACAATCAAGATCCATGCCACCACTGTTCGTCGTCGTTGTCTTTGTCGTCCTTGTCTAGATCCTAGTATTAGTTCCAGGAACCGGCTCCATATCGTCCTTGTTGGTGTTGTTGGATGCATTGTACAGAAGGATTGGATCGTTCTTGTGACGATTTGTAGGATGATAAAAACAACAAGGATGAATTCGACAACAAAACGATTGCTTTCTGGTTCTGGGGATGTCCATTACCTCGGTTTTGTTGGCCAAGTCGCGGTAAAATCGCGCCTTCTGATGGCCATTTGGCCGACAATTTTGCGATGACTAGAAATAGTCGACGCCGGTAGCTCCGTAGTAATTGACAATGATCCGCGTCTTCAAAGTTAGTTGGCCGAATGTGTTGAAATTGTGGCCGTTATTTGGCAATGCATGACAAATGTGTCGAAACTACCCCGGCTATGTGGCCGATTTTGGTTGGAGCTGTGTAAGACTCCCACCTGTGGATCAGGGTAGATTTCATGTAACGAGTGTATAATTTTTCTGATAAGCGAACTTTTAGTAGTTTATCAGACCCATCGTCCGAAACTGTCAAGTGAACTACATCACCATGGTACTGACTGTTAACCAAACGACATCTTTCTTTCGCGATGCCGACCAAATGGGCATTCCACAGGCTACTGTAACTCAACTTCAAGTTGAGGGAATCACGACACTTTCCGACTTAGCTGACTTCGATAAGGATACGCTCCAGCAAGTAGCGGACAATCTCAGGAAACCGGGAGGAAGGATCCCAGATCCAACCCCTGGTGCGGCCCCTGGAGCAACAATCCCTACACCATCCTTCGTTTTTGGTGCCAAATCCCAGCATCGCCTATCTGTGGCATGCGAACTGGTCAGGTACTACAATACTGTTGGGCGTGACATGACAGCAAACAACATGCGTTGGACCCAGGTCATGAAGAATTTTGAGTCACAGTGGAAGGCATTGAAGTCACGGAAGGAAGGGGATGAACCCGAAACTCCCAAGATCAGCAAGGCATTGCCAATCATGAAATGGACCAAAGCTTTCCAAGATTATCTCAATCGTGTGATTGGAGTGAGAACAATCCCTCTAGCTTATGTCACCAGACAAGAGGTGGATGTTCCAGTCGTACCGCCAGTACAAGCAGCCAATAAGCCCCATTCGACGGAGTATGGCTCAATTGAAGTTGAACTTGTGGCGCGTGCATCCCATGACCATGAATTGTACCGTGAAGATAATGCGGCAGTATACTACCACCTCGAGGAAGCAACTAGAGGGCCGACGTATGCGGCATCCATCAAGCCCTATCAGCGAGGAAAAGATGGTCGAGGTGCCTGTATGGCACTTACAAGTCAGTATGCTGGTCAGGATAAGTGGGAGGCAGAGATCAAACAACAAGACGATCTCCTCCACCAACGTGTATGGAAAGGACAAAGCAGTTTTCCACTCGAGGGTTTCATCGCACAGCATCGAAATGCTTATGTTTCTATGCAGCAATGTGCTGAACACGTATCTTACCAGTTGCCCAACGAGCACACACGTGTTGGCTATCTATTGGAAGGCATCCAATGTTCTGATGCCGGACTCCAAGCAGCCATGGCAAGTGTCCGAACGGACAATGACCCTAATGGCATGCGAAACAATTTTGAATCTGCCGCTGCCCATCTGCTACCGTATGATCCGGTGGCCAAGAAGAGGGCCGCAGCGAGTAACAATAAACGAAGTGCAGCTCAGATTTCGTCCGTCGAGGCAGATGAGGAACAAGCACCGACGACGGCCGAGGTAGGCTCAACCACTACACAGCCAAAGAAAACAAGCATTGGGAAAACAGGTGTGCATCTTCGTTACCACACCCCTGCTGAGTACGACAAACTCACCAATGCCCAAAAAGATGAACTTCGACTCTGGCGCGAGTCAAAGCCGAAGAAGAAGAATGGCGACGGAAAATCCAATAGTGGGAAGAATGGCAAAACCAAGTCGGCTAAACGCCAATTGGCATCCGTGGTGGCAAACAAGCTCAAGAAGTTTGCTCAAAAGGCAGAGGAGGAAGAACAGGCCAATGATTTGCAGGCTCAAATTGCCTCTATCGTTCAAGCCACCATGCAATCACAGTTGGCTCTTCCCCCGCCACCCTCGACCGCCAACCCACAACCACCTAAGAAATCTACCACCCTCCAGGCGATCCTTAAACAGGCGAAGCAAGCCTGACGGGGTCCGGCCATACCTCTCATTTCCTCATCATTGAGAGGAGGTGAGGTATTGCAGCCGGATGCCAAGCAGTGGGACCCAGGCAAATGCGAATGCATGTGCAAGTCTAAATTTCAAATTCCTAATCGTTGTTTCGCTGCAGTGGCGGCTGCAACGGCAAGCAATGATGAAGAAATGACCGACATGGAAGATCATGTTGGTGGTCACCGCACCGAACTGGACAGCCATGCAAACATGCCCGTCGTTGGACGGCATGCGTATGTAATAAACAACTCTGGAAAAAAGGTCGACGTCAGTCCGTTCACTCCGCAATACAAGTCTATGGAGGCGGAATTGGTTGATGCAATTGTACGCTACGATTGTCCCTACAGTGGGAAGACCTTCTTGTTAGTCATTCTGAATGCTATTCGGGTGGTGGCAATGGCTAACAATCTCATCCCTCCGTTCGTGTTGCGAGAAGCTGGGATCAAGGTCAACGAACGAGCCAAGATCCACACGGACGACCCAACGACGGACGACCATGCAATAATCTTTCCAACGACTGGATTCAAGATCCCTCTAAATCTATGGGGAGTCTTCTCTTATTTCTCAACCAATATGCCAACTGAGGATGATCTGTTGGCCGGACATGATGTCTATGTCCTAACACCAAACCAATGGAACCCTCACTCAGACGCATATGAGCAAAACGAGGCTAGCATCATGGACTGGGAAGGAAATATCAAGGAGAGGAAAGACCAAGTAAGGGTTGTGATCGAGGACCTACCAGACGGAGAAAATGATAAAGCTTATCGAGTGTCATCAATGGAAGCCTTTATAGTGGATAAGGGATGTGCCCGAAACCACCATTGGCAAAACCACATGGAAGAAAAGAGAGGAGATACCAAGATTGAACCATGTGATGACGTGTGTCTCCATCTGTCTAATGTGTCGTCGGTCCTGGTGGAGCCACTCATGGCTCTCAGAATGGAGGAAAGGATGGTGCATGGACATGAGGCCATGACCATTGGTGCGACAACGGTGGCAGAGACCTCCGAATATCTTGTGGAGACGGTCGACGACGACGACAGCGATGCAGATATCCATAAAGATAGTGAGGAGGAAGAGGACATCGACCTGGAACAAATTGACGAAATGGATTGGGATCAATTCTTTGTTTCTGGGGTGCAAGCTGGAAAGTCGCGTGGCATCGATGCTGAACACTTGTCCAAGGTCTGGCGTATCAGCCATGATGATGCCAAAAGGACGATCGACATTACGACCCAGCACGGTCAACGACCGACCAACCCAACCTTGTCTCAAAATTATGGGACCAACGATCGGATGTTGCGATATCGCCGTATCAAGGAATATTTTTATATGGATACCTTCTTTGCTACCAAGAAAGGGGGCAAGTCCTCGAGAGGTAACACGTGCTGTCAGCTATTCGTCACTGACAAAGGTTTCATGCATGTGGTACCAATGAAACGTAAATCCGAGGTGCTCATGGCAGTTAAGATGTTTGCCAAGGAAATTGGGGCGCCAGATGCAATTGTGTGATATGTCAAAAGAACAGACAAGTGCTGACATGCGAGTGTTCCTCAACGACATAGGAACCACTCTTCGTGCTCTCGAGGAAGGGACACCGTGGGCGAACAAGGCCGAGCTGTATATCAAGCTGACCAAAGAGGCCGTTCGCAAGGATATGCGAGAAACCAATTCACCCCTTGTGTTTTGGGATTTTTGTCTGGAGAGGAGAGTGAGGATTTATAACCTCACTGCTCGTGACTACATCACAGTCCGTGGGACAAACCCACACACTGCAACCTTGGGCGTCGATGGAGACATTTCTAGCATTGGGCAATTTGTGTGGTATGAATGGTGTTACTTCCGAGAACACACAGCAAAATTTCCCCACAACCAGGAAGTCTTGGGGAGGGTTTTGGGACCTGCCCGAGGGGAGGGCAACGCCATGGCACAGTGGGTGCTCAAAGCAAATGGCAACGTTGTCCCACGTCGGTCCGTCCGACCCCTCCACACTGCCGAGTTGCACAGTGCCAGCGAACGATCCAAGCGTGAAGCTTTCACAGCTTTGATCGAGAGGAGGCATGGCACCTCCATACAACCACCTCCCTCCAACGACGACGACAAATTTTATGATCCGTATGAGGACGATGAACAACCGCAATTTACAACTCCGGACATAGAAGACACCGTCGACAGCACGGGCAAGCTCCTGAACCAATGCCCTGCGTATGACCGAATGATCAACGCCGAAGTCCAAATGCAAATTGGCGACGACATCAGTAAGGGAGTGGTTAAGAGGAGAGCCCTTGGTGCTGATGGGAAAACAACTGGCAAGTATCACGACGATCCATACAGCAATTCCATTCTATACGAGGTTGAGTTCATGGATGGACAAGTAAGGGAATATGCTGCCAACGTCATTGCTGAGGGCATGTTGGCCGAGGTCGACACCGATGGAAACCATATGCGACTGATGGAAGGAATAGTCGACTGGAAGAAGGATGAAGCCCTGGCCGTCCCGAAACATGACAAATACGTCTACGACAGACGCGGCAGACGAAGAATGAGAAAGACCACCAGAGGATGGTGGCTGCTAGTCAAGTGGAAGGATGAATCCGAATCTTGGCAACGATTGGCATACATGAAGGAGTCATACCCCGTTGAAACGGCCGAGTTTGCGGTGGCACGCGGATTGGATGATGAGCCAGCCTTTCTTTGGTGGGCCAAGTCGACACTAAGGAGGAGGGATGCCATCATATTGGCGTTGAAGACACGTGCCCGACAGATAAGGCACAAGTATGGGATAGAAATACCCACAAGTGTTGAGCATGCGAAGGAACTCGACAAGAAGAACGGAAATGATTTCTGGATGAAGGCTCTGGCAAAAGAGATGTATAATGTCGGAATTGCCTTTGAGATCTTGGACGCAGGAGAGAAGGCGCCAAATGGTTGGCATCTGGTAACCGGACACCTGGTCTGGGACGTGAAGATGGATTTCACGAGGAAGGCCAGGTGGGTCCTTGATGGACACAAGACACCGGACCCTGAGGGGTCGACCTTCGCCGGTGTAGTATCCAGAGAGAGCGTGCGGATAGCGTTCACGTACGCCGCCTTAGACGGACTGGATGTATTCGCCGCAGACATTCGAAATGCTTATCTGCAGGCGCCATCGTCAAGGAGGGACTACATTATATGTGGCCCTGAGTTTGGGATCGAAAACGTGGGCAAGGTTGCGCTTGTGTATCGGGCACTCTATGGAGGGAAAACCGCTGGCAAGGACTTTATAAATCATCTGAGATCTTGCATGAGTCATCTTGGTTTTCAATCCTGTCCGGCAGATCCGGATGTGTGGATGCGACCAGCGGAGAAGTCCGACGGCACACCCTACTACGAGTATGTTCTACTCTACGTTGACGATGCCCTGGCGATTGGCGAAAGGGCTGAGAAAATACTACGTGAGGAGATTGGTAGATACTTTGAGTTGAAAGAGGAGTCGGTTGGCCCTCCGAGTATATACCTTGGTGGAAAAGTACGCAAGGTCGTGCTTGAGAATGGAGCAGAGGCATGGGCCTTCAGCTCTTCACAGTATGTGCAAGCCGCCGTAAGGAATGTGGAGGACCACCTGGTGAAAGGGGAGAATAAGAAATGGACGCTGCCAAGCAAGGCAGATACACCGATGAAAACAAGTTATCGGGCGGAACTCGATGTCTCCCCGGAGTTAACGCCATCGGATGCCTCCTACTACCAGTCCCTCATCGGTGTCCTGAGGTGGATCGTGGAATTGGGCAGGGTTGACATTTGCCTGGAGGTATCTGTCTTGTCCTCCCATCTTGCTCTACCGAGGGAAGGACACATGCAACAAGTCTTGCAGGTATTTGCATACCTCAAGAAGTTCCACAATGCGGAGCTCGTGTACGATCCAAGCGACCCCATTGTGAATGAAGCCGATTTCGAGAGAAAGGATTGGACGGCTTCAGAGTTTGGCCATATCGATGGCAAGGAAGAGCTCCCTCCCAATATGCCAGAGCCACGAGGAATGGGATTCGTCGTCCGTGCCAAGGTTGATGCTGATCATGCCTCTGACACCCTTTCTAGACGATCTCGAACAGGGTTCCTAGTTTATCTAAATTCGGCACTGGTATATTGGTGGAGCAAGAAACAAACGTCTATCGAGTCCTCATCTTTTGGATCAGAGTTTATAGCGATGAAGCAATGCTGCGAGTATCTACGAGGACTACGATACAAGTTGAGAATGCTTGGAATACCGTGCGACGGTCCAAGTCTCATCTATGGTGACAATCAGTCAGTGTTGGCGAACACAACAATACCGGACTCAGCTCTGAAGAAGAAGAGTCAGTCCATTGCATATCATTTTGTACGAGAAGGAGTGGCAAGGGATGAATGGAGAACGACCTACATCAATACTCATGACAATGAAGCCGACCTATTGACGAAGGTTTTACCAAATGGGGAGAAGAGACGAGGCTTCGTTCGAAATTTGCTCCATCACATCTTTGGTGCAGAATGATTGATAAGTGGAGTACGGATGAACGGAACCACTTGGTTGGATGGAGGTGGATGTAGCCATGGAGTGAACCACCTAGGAATGAACAAGACCACAATGCGGATACAACTCAACATTGCAACGGCAAGGTTGATTTGAGAGGAGTGTTGAAATTGTGGCCGTTATTTGGCAATGCATGACAAATGTGTCGAAACTACCCCGGCTATGTGGCCGATTTTGGTTGGAGCTGTGTAAGACTCCCACCTGTGGATCAGGGTAGATTTCATGTAACGAGTGTATAATTTTTCTGATAAGCGAACTTTTAGTAAATGGCCATCAGAATTTCTGGTAGGTTAGCTACGTACAGACCAGATTCGGCAATGGAATCATACTAACCATATCTAGTAGTGTCTACGAGTACCTACTAGCTAGAGCAATGCAATAGAAGTAGATACAAAAGGTTTCTGGCAATAGAGTAACTTGCCGTAGATGATACGGACTGTCTCTCTTGTGGTTGTTACTACATTTTGTAGAACAGAAAAGGGAAAGGATGAAAAAGCAGAGCCCATACCATGTAGGTCGACTTTGAGGATGCTCCAGGAAAGAGGCACGTCCGGCAGGATCCCTTGCCAGCACCACCCATGCCACCCGTGGATCAACAACCAACCATGGAGATGTATAGGGTATGGGGTAAGTGTCGAATGATACAACAGTGCAGTCCAATTTAGAACTGTTCTATGGTTAGCCGGACCCTTTGCTTCCCTGTAGGGTTTAAGCTAGCCAGGTTGATTGATGAGGATTCATCTACTGGCAACCGATGGAAATAGCAATACATGAACATGGCAGTCACTATAGCTATACATTACACTGGGAGTAGGCAGAGAAGGTTGATACCTCTCGTACATTAGCTACCAGAAACACTCTTGTTTCCAGTCGGGTGCAAGTATGTGGATTGCCACCACGGAATGGAAAAGTGGGAGGTAAAAATGATGGATTTGGTCCCAGTGGTTTGGAGTCAAAGATAATTGACTTCTTAAACACATGAGTCATCCCACGATTCCACCATTGTGTCGGAAGGTGAGCAGTAGCTATTGTAGACATTCTGGCTCGAAAGTACGGAAACCAGAGGCTGAAATGAACAGTAGACCTTTCACTGTATCCACAACCTTTGCCATGTTGGTTTTATTGTATAGCCATCATCGGAATACTGGTCCTTTGCCAAGTCGAACCAAGCCCAAGCCAATGGAGTACTTTGTTTCACTCAAAAACTTGAAATCTCCTTTGTGACGACGGGTAGTTTTCGCAACTAAGCCATAGTCTTCCTATACTGGAAGTCCTCAGTAGAAGCAAGATTCCAAATTCCATGCCCTACATACGTAGTTGGTACATTTCTCTACATACGTAAATATACGTAGACTAGTACTGGATGGTCGCTGTGGCCATCAATACTTCTAGGGAAGAATGGTTGGGGGGCTCGGGATTCTGGTTGGGGAAAAGACCATCGTTCATCTCTCCGGGACCAGGACTTGTCGCCCTTTTGGTCTTGGCCAAACGTAGGGGTTGGCGTTATTTTTTGTGACGCGAGTATAAGAGGTCGACAGGCTCTGACGCGCGACGTCCTCCCTCCCGGCGCAAACGATTACCCTTTCCCTCGACAAAACCTTACCCCCAAGCAGGGGTGAGTGAGTCCCGCGTGATCGAATACGCTGCGCTTGTATTCCCTTACTCACCCCCAAGGCGCGTCGGCTGCTCCCAATTTTGACACAAACTCAGAACAACCACAACGCAAACACCACGAGGCCCATCTGGCTGTGGATGTAACAACACCCATGGACCCTCCCAAGTCCAACCGTGTTGTCCATGCTGTCTCTAACAACCCAAGGGACATTCCTGGCGCTGCAATTGCTGGTGCGCACACTTTCATTCCAAACACAACGCTACCGCGACGAATCCTCCAAACGTACAGCAATCAACGATACCAACGCATCCTTGCGAATGACAATGCACTACACAACACAAACAAACGATCCTACAAAGGAGGCGGTGCCGACAACAACACGGCCATCGTCTCCCAAGAAAATGTCCGTCCAACGATGTGCTCACTTGTACTTGGCCGCAGCGGCCCAACGGAACAACAAAGGAGGGGGGTACCAAACAAACCCAAAACAAAATAGAACCCATCCAAATGCATATATTTTAGAGTGGGTATCACCAAACTTGCTGTAGAACCATGATAAAACGTTCAGGCTGAAAAAATAGTGGACTCTCACTGGTTGCGTGTCGTATCACTCAGTTCCTTACTTCAAAGTCCCAACTTGGTTCTACGCATCCTGAGAGTCACCAGGTACATTTTGGTGGCAGCCTTGGAACAAGAACAACCACAACCGCAAACACAGAACAAAACCACCACCAATAATACAAAAGATACTCATCATGCGCCGGTCTTGAACTTTGTGGCCGAAATTGTGGAATGTGCCTTCCACAATCGAGGTGCCGACCGAATTTCGGGAAAGGTCCAACGCTTTGTGCGACAAACGGGTTTGCCACATGCCGCTGTGTAACGAATTGCCTGTGTCGTGTTTCAAGCCATGGCCTATGAAAACATGTTGGCCTTTGAAGTCGGCAACAATACCTTGCTCATTCGGGATTTACAACAAGCCGGTGCGTCTCCACCCCATTCCTGGTTCGGACCCAGTCCCCATATCGGTCAAGACCGGTGTATTTTGAATACGCAGAAAATTGTGCAAATGGTCCTGGAAATTGTGGAACCCAACCAAAAGCTCATTGGGAGACCGGGCTTTTGGGGCATTGAATTTGACGAACTCCGTCGTCCGGCCACGGGCATTCGGGGAGATTTAGACGAAACCTTGGCGGGAAAAATTCTACCCGAAGTGATTGCCATTGCGTGGGCCGCTCCCTGGCACCAATTGCCGGAGGTCCCACAACTCCTCCCAGTCCTCCACATGCTGCATCAACTTGTCCGAACCCGTGGCCAGGACTGCACAGCGCCCGTTCCAGTCGCTCTCACGTTTGGTCTGCATGCCATGCTCACCGCCATTTTGGTCATTCAAGAAAATGGAGATTTGGCACGGTTGGCCTCGTACACCAAACAATCCTACAACAAACTCTTTTCGCAGTTGCAGCGGATACAGGAAGATCCTTCCAAATCATCCTCATCATCGTCACCTGGAACACAGAATGCGCCCACCTTTTATGCCAATGTACAACTGTTTGGCAATGTAGTTCATTTTGTCCAGCCAGTGTCTGCCACAAACTACGATGCTCGACTAGCCTTTTTGGATCCTTCCGAAACGGAGCGACTGGCCTTTTGGAACCCGGTAGTGGGTGGAGAGTACCTGCTGTATGGAACCTACATGTGCTCCATCGCTCTTGGGTCCGCTACCATTGATTCCTTGGGACAACTTCGAATGACCCTCCACTTGTATCATGCAATGAAATCCCAACTGTCTCCATCACAGATGGATGAACTAAAAGTACCCTTTCTGGAGAATCTCGACCAGGTCTTTTCCAAGACCAAGGCAATCTGGGTAGCAGGACGTGCCCTAGAAAAGGGTTCCTTTTCCAAACAGTTTTGGATGGCCTGGGGTATGAGCTCGACACAGGCATCCCAGCAGGCCTCTTCCTTATTGGGTGGTGACGAGCAGGAGCCTTTTGCTGCCTCTCTGCAACGACGTACACAAATGAATAGCCGATTGCCGGATCAAGGTCTCAGGTATGATGATGATGAGATATGCTGCGTTTTCCCTTTTTCCACTTTTCTGTGCTTTCTGGAGTGACATGTGTACATAGTATTGTAAAACACTCACAGAAACCAACGGTACTTTCATTGGTTTACAGGACACTGGAAGAAATCAAGCCGGAAGACTTTTGTTCGTCGTACCGTCGACTTGTGTTGCGCGATTGGACGCCAGACGATACTCTAGACGGTGAAGACGACGTCGTGGCGTACTCGGTTCCCCACAAAACGTCCAAAGAAGAACGAAAAAATCTGGCCTCCACCGAACAAATTATAGTCCAGATCAACACGTTGCGAGATAGCATGGATGAGGATGAAGATTACGTACTCCCCATCAATTTCCCAGTTGTGAGCGGTATTTTACTAGAGTTTCTCCATGTACTTGGAGAAGGCATGGTATGTTTGGTTTTTCCTACCTCGTATTCTCAATGCGTTTGAATTCGTGGCAATCGTAGTCTCACTTCTTTTTTCGTTCATGGGTGGGATCATGGATACTGTTTAAACTCAAACAAAACCGTGCTGTAAAAGCAACTGTTTATAGGTTCTATTGAATTAGGTAATCTCCTTAGAATGAACCTCTCCTTCTTTCGTCTTCGTTCCTTTTCCGCTGCCACGTCGCCTGACTAAGATCCATCCTTCATTCTCCGGATCCATATCTTTAGTCGCTGATTGGTCCTTCACCTTCTCTGCAGCTATCTCACCTACCGTTTCCTGCTTATACTTCAACACACTCCTGTGCGACGAATGAAAAGGGTCAGACGGGAGCACGTTCATGATGGTATCCCGCAGACGGTAGAACGCTTGACCTTGAAGCGGTTTGGTAAAGAAATCAGCAATCATCGATTCCGTCGGGCAAAAGGCAACACGGAACTCTTTTCTCTTGATGCAGTCGGTCACGTAAAAATATCGCAGATTGATGTGTTTAGTTCTTTTGGAACTGGACAACCGTCCATTATTCGCCAACAAAATACTGCTTTGGTTATCTTGGTGCAAGACAACTTCCTTCAACGGATACCCTTGAGCTTCCAGGAAGTTTTTACTCCATATAATCGAAGGGAGAATATCATGCACGCCGATTAATTCACATTCTGTCGAACTCCGTGCGACGAGCTTTTGTTTATTGGATGCCGTCATTACGGCGCCTTTTCCCAGGGTCATATATCCGCCGGTTTGTCCTTTCATGTCTGGGTGGGTTGCATAGGATGCATCCGCCCACCACAACGCTTTGCCATCGGCATCTGCTTCCAAACGAAGGATCAAATCTCTGGTGGATTGTAGATATTTCAGGACACGACCCAATTTTCAGTAGTCATCCTCATCGGGATTGGCTACTCGCGTGCTAAGGAAGTTGACTGCCATGCGGATGTCCGGTCTTCCCCGTTGGGCAACATATGCAAGTTGCATAGTCAGACTGTGGTACAACTCCGCTTGTTCGTCATTCAGTTTCTTAGATTGTTCGTTGGTTTTATACAAATGCTTGGCTGCTGGTGTCCTGGCTTTGCCTTTAAAACACTTTGGCAGATCATCAAGCACTGTATCGAGGTATGGGCGCATGTCAGCCTGCACGACCCCATCCTCCCCATAATCGAGGAACATTCCTAAGTAGTCATGTCGACTACCCTCTGACACGGAAATCTCCCCCAGTTGTCCAAATTCGGCCTTTAGGTCGTTGACAAATTGTTGAACAACCTGCCCATCCACATGGGAGATCTTCAAATCATCAATATGCCACGTTACTGTGAGCTGTTTTTCATTAACGATCTTGTTGGCTACACAGGAGTCGTATGGGTTGATTGCAAAGTTCCAACTTTTCAACACGGCAGTGAGTTTCTCCCAAAAGAGACGGGCAGCTCGAAGTGTGCCATATAAGGCCTTTAACATCTCGACGTATATCACGGGCTGATTCTTTTCGTAGGTTAAATAGGGCTCATAGGCGGATCGGTCAACTTCGAGCAACAGTTCAGCCATCAACCCGTCAATCCTCATGTAAACATCCGGATCCATATCCGAATGCATGAAGGCTCCGGGAATATCGGCTACTGTCACAACCCGGCGCTCCAAGGCATCAATGACGGCGGTAATGAAAACCGCTTCTGTTGCCACAGTGGGCGAAGCTGATTCGTCTTTCTTGATGTGAGTCCTCTGCTTTCGTCCGTCAGCGCACCCACGCCCCTTAATCTTTCCGCATCGTTTCCGTTTCAAGAACATGAGATAGCCCAGCGCCTGTTGCACTTGGGACCATGTTAAATCCGTTTTGTGAACGGCCCGTAACACCCCACGATCGTGTAATTGTTGAATTTCTTTCTTCACCGCAGCCACACCTTTGTCTCCAAATAATTTTACGCCCTTACGCATGGACATCTGAGGGGTGGACAGATTGACTTCGGACTCGATTAAAAATAGGATGCCGTCCCTCAAATAACCATCATAACGGCCATGCTTTAATGTATCGATGCATGCGAAGGAATGCCCGTAGCGGTGCCGGTAACTACGCTCCCGATTCGGGCGTAAATTGTATCTGTTGTCATTGTTGTTGTCATTGTTGTTGGGATCTTGCCCCGAATCACCGTCATCTGGAACCGAATCACCGTCATCCTCTCCCCTCTCTTCATCCTCTCCTCCGGCTAGTGCCCCTTCCTCCGTTTCATCCGCTTCTTCCTCCTCTTCCAGCTCCGCCTGATTCTGGTCCTCTATGACTGATTCATCGTTTTGATTGTCGTATAGATCGTTCTCATCGATCCCCACTCCTTGATTTGCCACATCCAATGCATCAGCAGCGTCCATTTCATGCTGCCCCACTCCTGGGTTTTCAGCATTTGCCTGTATTCCAGCTGCATGTTCGATTAGCGGCAGGTTGATGTCGGCATCTTGTTCGCCATGATTAACTTCAGCCTCATCGACTTGGTCCTGAACAATGGCATCAAGTTCCTCGTCCACCAACTCTTCATCATAGCGCAAATCTTCTTCAGTCTCGGCTTCGGATTGGTATGAGTCATCATCCTCCTCGTCATATAGGGGATTGTCCTCACCCATGGCCAAGATCCTGTTGTCTTTATTCCCAAAGACTAACCCTGGTTGCATTTGTTGCGCTTGTGCTAGTTGATGTACTCGCTTGATGACTTCCTGTGGGATTGGTAGTGGGGTTGCATGATTTCTTGTGATGATGCGACCGCTGTCTAAACTCAGAAAATAATAACTACCCTGTCGATTGCCTGTAGGACGTAAAGCTATGGCTCCCACTGTCCGTTTGGCCATAGTGTTATCGTGCTGCTCATGGCTTTGCACGTATTGCCCAAACTCAAAACGGCAGTGTCGTCTATAGTCAATTGACTCTCCAGTGACAATGCGACGTGGACTCTCGGTCTGTGAGATGCCTGACGAGTGAGGGAAACTGTTGAGCCAGAAAACAGAAAACTTGGCCATTTCAATCAGCATGGCCTTCGGGATCTGGTCGAAAGGCAGTGTATTGTAAACGCATCGCATGCGTTCTTTCACGGTTCTTATATATCTCTCGATGTCGCCCACGTGCTCATCACGTGCTGTTGGGTTGAGGTTTACTCCCATTAACTGCAGCTGGGTCTTCAAGTATTCGCTGGTAAACGCCCCGTCGGCAAGAATGACCCGGGGACGCAGTCCGCCTCGCCGATAGATCAACAAGGTGTTGCGTAAAGCGTGTAACAAGGTAGAGTCGTTGGAGTTTTGGATGGCTTCAATGGTGCCAAAGTGGATACGGCGAGAGATAGTGGCAAGAAACGCCACATTGTTCACGTGCAGCACATCAATGGCGATGGTCACGTCTTTGTGCTCTTCGGCTATAGTTGGCGGGACAATGAGACTGGTGTCAACCCGTGGGGGCTTCCTCCTGGTAGTCTTTCCTTTCAACGTGCCCAAATCCGGGCCGTACAACTTCTCGGCCCTTCGTACGTCGTGCTCATTGACATTCGCGTTGGGTAGTAAATTGTTTTTCAATATCTTGATATATTCTCTGGTTGATGGGCGACCTATTTTCGCTAGGAGCGATCTGGCAGCTTTTGCTCTGGCAACATCATCAGGTGAATAACCGGCTTCGTTTTCACTAACAGTAGTTAAAAAGCTACCTTGTAGCGAGCCGGAATCCATGTAATAGAGGCCATCAGGACTACGGTGAAATCGGTGCTTTAGTCGTCCCGATGATCGATCATGCAATGTAAATTGGTTGCCATCGTCGCTGTTATACTTGACTTGAAACCTGGTGGTGGCATTGTTGAGTGATAGAATGTTGGCAGGGCACTGCTCGTCAAACCAGACCAAGCCATAGCCTGGTAGCAGTCCCTTTTTGGTTAATTGTCTCTTTCCCGCGTGACTTTGTATGTTAATGGGACTATCAGAGGTGTGGATGTTTTGGAGGAGTCGTCGATCATGAATGATATCGACAGTGGATTGGTTATCCAGGAGGATCCAACCCTTGGGCACACTAGCCTGTGAATGTGACGAGGAGAAAACAAAATTTGGTAAGATGACACGCTCGTGTGTAAGCAAACAACATGAATCCTCCCCACCTCCACTGTTTGCATGTGCATGGTTACCGGATTCTGCTCCGCTTGCTTGGCTGTCCGTAATGGTTGAAGTATTACTGCCTTGGTCACTTTCATGGGTCATGTAGGCTACTCCTGTGGCATTATCAGGTTGCGATCCACCAGTCGATTGATTGGGCTTGTTTTTTGCTGTCATCCGATTGTCCAATATCGCTCGTGCGTCCGCTAAGGTCCTTGGGTAAGAGTTATGACCATCCAGAAACATGTTCTGTAGGTGCGACTCGTATTCCTTGTTTCCACACGTCCTGATAAAGCGAATGGCGATGCAACGCTCTTCTGTTTCCTCGATGTCCTCTTGGGTTGGAGCCTTTTCTCTCTTATGGGCTGCTGCCACCACTGGCACCAAATCGGCATCATAAAGCTTCACTCCGGCCTCCTTCAACACCTTCACTTTAGCTCTAAACACTTCATAGTAACTATGAATGCTTTGGTTGTTGCGTCGTCGGAGACAGTAGAAATCTTCTTTCAGCTTGTCACGTCCGACCAACTTGTATATACGTCCTGAATCGAACGTAAAAGTCGTTTCCTTAATCAAGGCAAGCAACGCGAGTCCATCTCTGGTCTTTTTCACGTCTGCAAACTTGGCTTTTGCTTGGAGCTTATCCTTCATCAAAGGGGTGCATTGCCCCCAGATAAGACTATAGAGGGCTGCTCGAAAGTTCTCGTATAGGATCAGTTTGTCTTCGCGGGCCTTATGGGCCATTTTCCACTCCTCCACAGTGATGGCGTCCGCGTCTTCGGCTGGTCGTGCCGGCTTGTCTGGGTCTTTTAACTCCAGGTCTTCCAGCGCTTGCTGGAATTGTAGGTTGTGTCGATTGAAATTGGATCCCACATACCCAATCAACAGCTCCACGTTTCGCAGATATCGTCTTGACTGCGGGTCTTCCGAATAGTCAAACGTACACTCCTTGAGTGTCGGCTCTTGCCCTTGGAAACGGCTGTTTGATTGTTGCCCCACGCTTCCTTGAGACCGATTACCTCGTCCTCCACGTCCACGGCCTCTGCCTCCAGTGTTGTTAGAGCGAGCGTTTGACGGAGTTGTCTCTGGGCGCGGGCTGGATCCTTGTTGCAACGACATGTTTATTCGACAATGGCTATGTTGTCACGATGCCGTCTGTGTTCTTCGTGTTTGTTGGTCACTGGATTCCAAATCTTGAGGATGTGATAAAGCGTTCCGTGGCGAACTACGTTCCCTTGCAGATGTGTTCGTGACACTGCTTCCTTGAGCTTGAGGGGGTTAATTATCCAGACCCGTGTTCCAATGGGAATCCACCGCGGTAAGACGTTCTGGGATGGAATGTGCGGGTAATTGGTTTCGGTTTCAATCTCACCGTCCGCGTTTTCTCGGATCACGTCCACTAGCGCCACTGGGCTGCCAGTGTCCGATGGGCCTGTCTCTGTGGCCGTCGGGTCCGGTTCCTCTGGGAAGCCTCCTTCGGGTTGGTCCGGATAGGTGGCTATACTTGTTGTTGGCAGGGACACTTCTGCTTCGTCCCGTTTAATCTCCTGCACGAGTTTCTCGCGCTTTTCTTGGAAGTCTTCGTAGATCCGTTGCTTCCGAATCTCACAATCTTGATGGTCGTTATCGCGCTCTGCTTCGCGATTCCGCTCGAGGGCTGCCACCGCTTCGCGGTGCTGCACCTCCTTGATGTGATATGTTCGCTGGTAGCGCGATTCGGCGGCTTGTACAACGTCTCGCTCGTCAATAGCCAATTGGGCCAATTGGGACAATAATGCGTTTACCTTGGATTCTGCACTCCGATTCGTTGTTTCACTCATATACCGTACTTCACACCAAAAACCGTCTCAAAGAGGATTGTTATTTCTAAGGAGATTATGTTTAAACTCAAACAAAACCGTGCTGTAAAAGCAACTGTTTATAGGTTCTATTGAATTAGGTAATCTCCTTAGAATGAACCTCTCCTTGTTTCGTCTTCGTTCCTTTTCCGCTGCCACGTCGCCTGACTAAGATCCATCCTTCATTCTCCGGATCCATATCTTTAGTCGCTGATTGGTCCTTCACCTTCTCTGCAGCTATCTCACCTACCGTTTCCTGCTTATACTTCAACAGATACGGCTTGTAAAGCGTTGGAACAGGATTATCTCACAAGCATTGCGAGAAGCACCAGACGAGGTACGCATGGGAAGGACCATGGGAGGTCGCAAAATGGAACCAGGAGGCTTTTTGGCGTCCGATTTGAATTTTACAATGCAAGGACTCTCCCATTTCGTCGGTATGTTTCTTGCAACATTGGATCAACCTGATGGAGATGGGGGTGGGGATATGGTCGAACGTACCGCCGGGATCATGAAGGAATTCTTTGGTTCTTTGCCCAAGGATCGTTTCTCGTTCTTTGTGGACAGCAGCACCGAACCCCCTCGTCGTGGTGAGGTTCGACGAAATCCGTTGGAAGGAACATATCATAGCATGCGCTCTTGTAGATCCATGCAATATCCTTTGCAAGCATTCATGCATCTCAAGTACAGCAAGAAGCGAAAAGCAGTCGCGCGTTTGATCAAGCCGGGTAAATATACTCCCTACCTACCATCCGAGGACGGAGACTACGCCGAATCCCCCTATGTGAAAGAAGGTAGTAAGCTGCCCCGAGAGCCAACCACTGGCAAATTTCGCCATATTGCCAGCTACCACAGCATGGACGAACTCATAGATCTGGGATGGGATGGAGCCATGTACGTTTCGAGTCAAGGACAACGACACGGATTATCGGGTCGCTATGTCCCATTCATTGTGGGCTACGATTCCGATTCCGGTGACGAATACGAACCAATCAATGTGCGTGCGGGGGAACGAGCGGGTATCATTGGACTCCCCCGCTCCGAGGTTGGATCGTACACGGCTGTACCTGACTTTGGCTCACGCAGCTGCAAGATGGTCAAGCTCAATAACGGTCATTGATGGATGAGAGTCGTGATCGCTCGACCCTCTCTCAGTGCAACATAAAAGTACATGCAAATCATCTAGGTAGATAGCCTGAATCACCTCCCCCTGATATTCGATTTTAGTTATACTAAAAGGATTCACATGTTATTTCAATAGGTAGTATTGTCATGCAGCAAACACTTGAATTAATCGAGAACATAATGATTAGGAGTAGGTAGCGCCATACCCATGTAAAATAGCACGGTATAAAAATTGTGATCTTAAGGAATTAGGAGGAATTAGGGGGAATGAGGAATCCACAGTGCCACGTGCGATGAGAAATGACTGGAGGAGGAACAGCCAGATGGTGGGAGATTCATGTCGCAGTGTCAAGAACGCGAACCGGGAATGGAACGTGACGACACGTATGGCGGGATCCATATAGGGGTACCACACTCTACCTCTCCCTGGTCGGACCTAGGGAGTTCGAGCGGGACAAAAATGGGAAAGCTTGGAGGCCAGCATCCCATTTTTTATTCACGAAATGGAACAAGACGACGAATGTAGTGACGTGGGGACCACGTTGGATAGTCACAGTGCCATTGGAATGGACTTGTGTAATCCGAAAGGGATTGGGGCTTGTGCGGAGCTCAAGCTTGTCTGGATTCGTGGCGCGAAGCAACACACGATCGTTGACCGCGTAGTCATGAAAGACACGAGAGCGATTTGCGAGACGAGCGCATTCATCGACAATCTGTTGTCGTTTCAGACGGACTGTTTCCATGTCCGCGATAATAGGGATGTCGAACAGCATGTCGCGATGGAACGCAAGGCTGCCGGGAGAAAGTGGGCCAAGAGGCTGTCTGGGATGCGAATACGCCATGCGGCATTAGAATTCTGACGATAACAAATCAAGTTGTATTGCGGATTTTCCGTAGGAAAAGGCTGGAGATGAAATCTCTGGGGTTGTTCGGTCAACTTGGCCACAAGAGTGGCATCGTTCTGTTGACGGTGATGAATCGTCGCGTAGTCGACAGGCAAGGGTTGATTTGCCGTAATGGGAGGATGATTGAGGTAGACATCGATCAAATCCTCATCCATAAAGATGGGAGATTCGAAAGCGTCGGGATCACGCGAGTGATGAGAGCGGGGGTCATCATTAGGGCCATGAGGCACTTGCAACACTGAGTGTTGTCCGCTATGATCATAGAGCGATCATGGATGCGGCGAGGCATCCGTAGAGGAGGTCGGCGACGGAGAGACACTCTTCTCCTCCTCTTCAGAGAGAGGGAGATGCGACAAGGCGTCGGCGATGACATTGTCCTGGCCAGGGACGTAATGAAAAATCGGATTGTACTCCTCGAGGAACAACCGCCAACGGAGGACCCGTCGCAAGTTGAGGGTAGCATAGGTAAGATTCTTATGGTCCGTATGGACGTGCAGTTTGGCACAGCCGAGAAGCATGGAGCGGAACTCTTTAAGGGTTTCGACAATGGAGAGCAACTTCTTTTCCATAGAAGTGTAGTTGCGTTGAGCAAGGTTCAACTTGCGAGAGTAATATGCGACGGGAACGTCTTGTTGCATGATTACAGCGCCAAGCTGGTAATCAAAGGCGTCCACATAGACATGGAAGGGAAGGTTATGGTCGGGATACCGAAGAAAGGCATCATGTGCGAGCATGGACTTGGCTTGTTCGAAAGCACGTTGACATTGCGGGGACCAAACGAGGGTCTTGTTGCCCGTAATGGATGTTAGGGGAGCAAGAATATGGGAGCATTGTGGATACATGTGGCGATAGAAATTGATCATGCCAATGAAGGAACGAAGGTCTTTCATGGTTTTGGGCGGAGCCAATGCCAGGATGGCAGAGATTTTCTTTTTCCAGGGTTTGATCCCAGTGGGTGTAAGCCAATGGCCGAGCCATTCCGTTTCTTTATCGGCCCATTCACACTTGGAATGGTTAATGGAGAAGTTCTTTTCTTGAAGAAGTTGGAGAACTTTGGACAGGATGTGCACATGTTCTTGCCAAGAATTGGAGAAGATGCCAATGTCGTCGATATAGACTTCGACATGGTCGCTGAAGTCACTGAGGACGTCTTCCATAATCTCTTGACAAAAGTCAGGAGATTGTTTGACACCCATCGGCAGACGACGGTGACGGAATTTGCCAAAAGGCGTAGTAATGACGCAAAGATTGCTCGATTCCTTATCGAGGCGGAATGTGTAAAAACACATGGAGATGTCCAACTTGGTAAAATATTTGTAGCCTTCCTGTTTACGAAGCATGTCCTCGATACGAGGAAAGGGGTAGACCCGACGGTAGAGTTGGGCGTTCAAAGAACGAAAGTCCAAAATCATTCGGATGCGGCCATCCTTTTTAGGAATGGCAAAGTGAGGAGCAGCCCATTCGGTGGAACCGACGCGCTCAAGGATGCCGATGTCGACAAAGCGCCACAGCTCCTTTGTAAAGGTATCGTGTATGTTTCGAGGGACCGAGAAATGGCGATGATGGACAGGCTGGGCATCAGGCTTGAGATGTAGATGGAGCGTTCGATCCGGGTATTCGCGGAGCTCACCATCAAAAATCTTGCCACAGTCTTGCCAAATGGCAAGAAGATCTTGCTTTTGGTCATCGGTAAGATGGTCTTGTTTATTGATCAACTCTTGTAGATCCGTAGGAACGTAGTTGGAATCCAAGAGGAATTGATCACCAATAATGGGATTGTCGGCAAAGATGTCGATGAAATGAGACATCAATGTCTGGTCGGTAGCAAATGAATCGCGATGGCGCATAGCGACATCGACTGAGTCCCAAGTTGTGAGACCAGTGTTGAAATTGAGCACAATGCCCAAGCGACGCAAGAGATCGCGGCCAATAATGATATCATAACGACAATTGGGGGCATCAAAGATGTCGGCCCAAAGGGGGTATGAAATGTGTTTGGTCCGAGAAAACTCGGGGAGAACCAAATCTTCGAGAAGAATCTCGGAGACGTGGTCGCGCGTACCCATGGTGGTATTGACAGACCGATTGGTTACACGTGGATGCATGCCGGGCTGAAGACAGCGCGCGTGCAGGATCGTCTTGTCGGCGCCTGAATTGAGCAGGGCACGCAACGGGACGGTGTTCTCGACTCCACCAATGGACCGAGCCATCAAAATGGTGAGGGGAACGGACGGAGGCTCAGAGGGAGCGACCGAAAGGGGACTAGAGAAACTAGGAGCGTCAGAGACAGAACTAGATAAGTAGACATCTTCATAGTGATCTAGGTTAGATAAAAAATCATTATTGGGATCAACGATGTCAGCGATGACAGCATCCGTAGGATTTGGGCATTCCTTAAGACATGGGGAAGCGTTGGTATTCGGCGTTGCCTCCAGGGGAGGACAAGTCGTAGATGTGGGCGATATCCATGTTACGCCCGTAGATCTTGAACAATTGTTCGCGGACCTCGAGGATTGGGGCCTGAGGATGGCATTCTCGGCCGGCATAGCCTCTGGAGGGCCAGTCTGGATGTGACATTGCTGAGCAAAAAGAACATCAAGGTGATGAGAGACATCCGGAGAGGATGAAGCAAAAAAGGAAGAAGAACACATACCGGGGACCGTTCGATCGGCATTGCGGAGACTCGACCAATCACGAGAATCGGCTAGAGGACGTTGACGAGCACGATAAGCCGCGTCTTGCACAGAAGGCAACGGCTCAGCCAACGACGGATCAATCGGTGGATTGTCGTCTGTGTTGGTGCCTTCAGAGGCATGCTGGTCGGAGCCAGATCCAGAACGACGGGGAACAGCGCCCCAACTGGAACCAGTAGGGCGAGATTCTCCAGATGAGGGAGTTCCCTGGCCACGAGAGCCTTGACCATTACGGCCTTGTTTCTGAGAACCATTGTTGGGCTGAGACCCAGTAGGGGTGCGAAGACCAGACCTGGTACGGGCAAGAGAGGCGTTGAAATGCTCTTGGTTAAAATTGGAGGACTGCGGGTTGTAGATGCAGTTGGCCCAAGTATGATTGGCGTGCGAAGAAATCGTGTCCTTGTAAGGACAGGCATCGCCGTCATTGACTGGACGATCACCGGACGTTTGGCGTTCACCATTGGAGTGGCGATTGCCGCCGCGTAGACCGCCACGACCACCATTAGAGGAGCGGAAACGCTTGGAGGAAGAACCACGAGAAGTGGAATCATTGCGAGGATTGCGGGACTTGGCCTGGGACTGTGTATTGGCAGCCATCTTTTCTTGAGAGGCCCGTTGATAGCCACGCATTGCTTGAAGGAGGTCGGTGACATTGAAATGGTTCACCAGATCTGCAACCAAGGGATTGGCCGTCTTGAACTCGTTGCGCCAAGCAACCGGGGAGCCAAGATAGAAGGCTTGCTTCAGCTCATCGTCGGTGAGAGCCTGAACAGCGTTGTCGTTAGACAAATAACGGAGACCGTTCAAAAACTTTTTGAGGGTGTGATAATGAATATCAACGGTCATGTCAGGTGGCTTGCGAGGACCGCAAAGGAGGTGTGACCGGAAGGCATTGACTTAGGAAACAGTCAACTTGGGTTCGAAGATCGTAGCAATCAACTGTTTAAAACACGCTTCATCAAGGTTAGCGCCATCAGGCAGGGCCTGAAATGCAACATGGAACTTGTCCGCAACGAGACTTGTGGTAACACGAGGAAAGTAGGTGCAACAGGCAGCAAAGGGCTCTGGATGACCGGAGATCTTGACCTTGTCAACAAAATGGAGGACCCAAAGGAAGAGATTCGAGGGCTCTTCATCCACGCCATCTCGAAATGGCATGAGACGGACATAGTACTTGTCATCGTTGTCGTCTTTCATCTTGAGGGTGGAAAGAGCAGAGGAAGAATCTGAAGCCGAGGCTTGATCAAAGCGCTTTTGGAAGCGTTGAACATCCGCAATGGAGACGAGGGAAGATCCTGTGCTCATGATGAGACTGCAAAGAAAGGGAAGAAAAGGAATCAAAGGATGATGAGATCAACGATGATCGGTCAAAGAAAGGTAAGTGGTTATGGTGAAAGAGTGCTGGGGGAAGTTTTGGAGCTTCTGATCAGAGTGCCATACCCATGTAAAATAGCACGGTATAAAAATTGTGATCTTTAGGAATTAGGAGGAATTAGGGGGAATGAGGAATCCACAGTGCCACGTGCGACGAGAAATGACTGGAGGAGGAACAGCCAGATGGTGGGAGATTCATGTCGCAGTGTCAAGAACGCGAACCGGGAATGGAACGTGACGACACGTATGGCGGGATCCATATAGGGGTACCGCAGGTAGTAGGTACTACAAGATGTTTCCGATAATTTTTGATAGGAGTAGAATCCGTCGCACAAGTTATACTATATGGTACAGTCGTCTCGATAAGGAGTACAGCTTCTTGTGTCTTGTGGTTGATTCACTTAACACACCGCAGACAAGACTCAGGTTCGGTCTTATGGGAGCGTGATACCATCTACCATCTCATATCATAATTTTTGCGCGCGTGTCCTGACATGGCAGCGTGATAAGATGATGAAGATGAATATCATGCGCAAATTTTTGACGCATGTGATATTCATCCTTATCATCTTATCACGCTGGAGAATATCTTCCAGCTACCCCCAAGCTGAGGGTGAGTCATTAGTCGCACATGAGTCGAAGTACTACGTGCATTCGTATACTCACCCCCTTGGCGCGAGGTCCTTTTTTGGCGATTTCTCGATTCTGATTTCTGATACAAACCTCATTGCACCTCAACACAGTCACTACGGCCACCAACGAGTGAGATTCATTTCACCACCCATCCTTGTTTCCAAGCTGATCCAAAGGTTACACCCAAGTCCGATACCCCTAACAACACCTTCTAGGTCATCTACTTGGCCAACACAAGGCATTTGAGTTTGTATGGACACGTCCCATTCTACTATAGCTCCTCGGAATGGAAGTAGGATTTTCGTCTAATATAGCCTTATATTGCCCACGACGGCCGCGCTCTCATACGCGAGCAAGTGCGGAGCTAAACAAGCTAGTGCGGAGCAAAAAAAACAGTCCTGGGAAAAAAGTGTGACAGTTAATTAGGGGGGGGACTCGGAGGTTATAGAAGCAAGCGACATCCCCTCCTGGTCGTGGGGGCACTTGTCGGGGCTATTGACTCCTCGGCGGGCAATAGCTCCTCGTCGTGGACCGCCAAATCCGCTGACGCGGATTTAGAAGGCGGTCCACTTCTCGGAGCTATTGCCCTTCTCGGAGTCAATAGCCCCTCCTCGTGCCTCCCCACTCCGCGGAGCGGATGTAGAATTACTACTACACTCGACACAAACCGCATCCAATCGAAAAACATGTCTGTCTACCCCAAAAACTTTTTCTGACTGGCATGGCAAGAAAGCCCGTCCGTGGCAACTCCAAGCCTGTGAAGGTGTGCCTTGCATCCCTTCAACCATCCTTCTCGTTCGGTCAATTAATATGAATCAATACTAAACGAATTTATTTTTTATTTCAATGATTGCTTGTATGCTATTGCTCGGTCCAGTTTGTCTCCTACTGCTGTTCCATCGTTGTTTCCATTTGTCAACCCTAACGTGCCTCCATCATCTTCCATTGCTTCCAATCTCTGAAAAAGCCTGTATCGGATGTCAAAGTCAAAGATTGAGGGGACACCGACGATGACGACACAAGAGTCAATGGAGGATTGAATTTCAACAAGTCGCCGGTACTTTGCATGATAGAGGTGGATGTCATCGAATTTGTACAACGAGGCCTCCCTCTGTGATGTTCTTCACTGGCTGGGGAATTGACGAGTTCTTGTGCTTGCTGGTTTCTTGTGTTGCTCGGCAGCGACAGGAGGAGGGGATTGCTGTTGTGGTGGTCCTCGGGGATCAGTATGAAGAGGAGTGTTGGGAGAAGGGGCAAGGGTTGGAATGGTATACAAGGATGCACTAGGTGGATTGTTCGCATTTGATTGTTCGGTTCCCTGGTTGCCCATAGCACCACGATTGTTGGCCGTCTCAGTGGGATTGGCTAGTGGTTGCTGTCTTGCAACAGAAACCCATCATGCTCATAAATTCAAGACAGCACTGTCTCGTCTGAGGAGACAGCCAGATTGACGTGGCAGCTTTGAATATACAAATCAGGAGAGAAGATGTTTGATGTTTGGCTTAGGTGGCCACGTTCATGCCAAGTCAAAGGAAACAAAGCAGAGTCGATGTTGTCACTTTTCAAGGCAAACTACTTGTAGCCAGATAACATTTTTTCTTGCAATGGACGATTGGATTATTGATGCCGTGTTTGAAGAAGAGCTTGAGCTTGTTCTTGTCATCCATTTATTCAATCAAAGAAAACGTCTCCGACTCATGAAATGGCAACACCGTCGTCTCGATTGGGATGAATATGTTGCGATGCTTCTCCACACAAATGAGTTTGAGAACACTTTGCACATGAGTTATGAAGCATTCTCCATTCTAGTAGATTTGATACGTCCTGGCATTTCCATCGATCCGATGCTCTCCAGCGCCGGCAGTGGCGGCAATGATCCAATCTATCCGGAAATGGTTGCATCAATCGGTCTACGTTGGTTTGGTGGAGAACTAGAGAAAAGTTTGAAGCATATCCATGGGGTATCGAGAGATACAGTCCGTCGCATGATCAACCTGTTTCTCAAAGCAGTAAAGGAATGTGAGCATCTTGCAATCCAACTGCCTACCACCGAGGAAGGCTTGAAGGAACTTGCCGATGGTTTTGGAGAAGTGAGTGAATCTCAAGGCCTCATGTATGGGTGTGTTGGAGCCATTGATGGGTGGCTCTGTACCCATGAACGCCCGAGGTTTGAAGAAAATCAGGCTGACTATTTCTCTGGCCATTACCATCGATATGGATCAAACGTACAAGCGGTATGTGATTCGAAACTCAAATTTATATACGTTGCGTACGCTGCTCCTGGGAAAACAAACGACATCAACGCGTTTAGAATGTGCACTGGTCTCCACGAGTGGATGCATGCGCTCACTCAAGAAAGAAAGTATTACCTTGTTGGCGACAACGCATATGAACTTTCTGACCAATTGTTGATTCCGTTCTCAGGCGCCAACATTTCAAGACAAAACTCAGACTTCAATTTCTTTTTGTCGCAAATGAGGATACGAATTGAAATGGCGTTTGGGAGATTGACAACGAAATGGCGAATCTTCAGACGAGACTTCCAGTACGATGTAACAAAAATACGTGACACGGTAATGGTAGCATGCCAACTGCACAACTTTGTAATTGCGCATGGAGATTCCATAGAGCAAAATGAAAATACAGAAGATTTTATTGAAGCCCTAGAACAAGCAAGAGATGGGCTCGGGTATTATGAAACTACGCAAGAAACAAGTGCAGTCGAGGTGGGCCATTCTGCAAGGCAAGAGTGGTTGTCGCAACAAATTCAACTCGAGGGTATTGGCCGTCCAACAGCCAACACCCTATTCATCAATCATTGAATAGTAGTAATGGTAGTACCACTGTAGTATCATTTTCCTCTTACTCCTCATTGTCCTTTGATGCATCCTCCATTGTTTTCATGACAGCTTTGTATCGCCTATCGATCACATGGAACTCACGTTCGGCCTCGAGGAACGCTTCACCAAACTCGTACCGCTGTGAATCAGAGGCAATAGTGCTTGTACTTTGTTGCGACAAAGGAATCTGTGGCTGAAATCCATCCAACTGTCCTCGCATTCGGTCTAGGACTCCATCATAGAGGTGCTTCTCTCCATCAATCTTTTTTGTTGCCTTGAGGTTTGCTGTAGCCGTCTTCATTTCATTTTTCTTTACGGTATGGAGTGGGGTCAATCGTTCAAGTTCAGCCGTCATAGCATTGGAGGCTTGAGCCTTTACAGCCGAGGCTTGATGTGCCACTAGCTTCTCTTTCAAAGCATTACTTGCTTTGATGGCTTCGACCAATTGTTTGTTAGACTCGTGGAGTTGCTTCTGTTTCTTGTAAGAGCGTTGGTTCTTTCCATCCAATGGGTTGGTCGACTGAGAGAAAACACTTGGATCCCGAAAGAAACAAACAAAGGACAAGGTCAGAAAGGTTTGCTTCTTCGACAAAGTTGTGAAAATACATCAAATAATACTTTGATTGAACAAAATGAATGAATGATTTCTGACTTTCTTGGTCTGTGGGAGGAGAGATCTCTTCATTATCTTCGTCGACATCTGAGTATGCATCACCATGGTTCCCAGAGCGTTTGTAGTTATAGAACGACGTAGTGTAGAGACGCCGCAGTTCGGCGACTGCCTTCTTTGCTTTCTCTTTGTCAAATCTTCCACGAAGGAGTCCTGGATTGACTGAGCTTTGATTGGGGATTCCTCCCCCATATTTATTTGCTTTCAATTCACTGTTATTGGCTTCATTGTATAGTTTGGCTATTTCTTCATGAAGAACGTCTGCAGGCAAGCGTCGGTCATCAATCTCACGACGAGTGGCTGTCGAACACAGATTTGGGAGCAGTGGCTTGATTCTATCATGGGAAAGAACATTGACAAGACGGAAATAGTTGGTATACACGACTGTGCTTGTTGTTGGTATAGACTGAGTTGTCACCCTGTAGATTTTGGTCGTCCCAAAAATCACATCATCGTAGGTGATGGCCTCAACAATGTGCTTCCATTCTTCAATGGAAGAGGGTTTCCAGTCATGAAATGCAGGTTTGAAGTCAGGTAGACGATGGAAATTTGAGTTTGGAGCGACGCGTGGATCATTTTCTTCTACAAGCTGGGCTTTCCCGGCTACATCACCACTAGCAACACCTCTGGAAACACCACCACCTGCATCAGATTGAGTTTGTTGTTGAGAGGCTTGGCTGTACTGTGTGACAATAGGGACAGAAGAGGTGCTCATGATGATGGTCGAACCCAACAAAAACAAACACTCTGCTTTTTGTTGCTCCGAGTAGCATTGGCAGCAAAACGTTGCCCTCACAGCCCTTGCATGCTCGCAGTGACTTGCACGCAATTTTTGCGAGCGCCCGCGCTAAATTTTTAGATTTGGAGTCCCCCCTCGCACTCGCACCTGCCCCCGCACCAAAAAGTAGCCTGACAAGTTACCGTCTTAGCGGTTTTTTTGCTTCCGAATCGCGTTTTGGTGAGCATGAGCACCAGAATCGCGCTTTTGCTCGTCGATAGAATGGGCCCTGAGTCTTGTCTGCGGTGTGTTAAGTGAATCAACCTCAAGAAGTTGTACTCCTCATCGAGACGAATCGCGTTTTGGTGAGCATGGGCACCAAAATCATGCTTTTGCGCGTCGATAGAGTGGGCCCTGAGGTTCGGTCTTATCGGAGCGTGATATCATCTCATATCATAAGTTTTGCACGCTGGAAGATTACCCCCAAGCTGAGGGTGAGTATTTAGTCGCATATAAGTCGTACCTGAAGGTACTTCCTGTTACTCACCAGGGTTTGGAAGTCACGTTACCAGGCATACGAACTTGACTTTTACAGCTAAAGTCTCTAATAAAATGTACTCTGACTTAACTTGTACTTTCAGAGTCGCTATCTAACAACTAGGAACTTGACTTCAACTTTACAGTTTTCCAAATTCTTTCCCGCACCCCCCATCGACTTGACTTTACGTGTAAACTCAACCTGCATGGAATCCTGAACTCAACTTTGACTTTCATCCAAAGTCAAAGTCTCTGTCTCGCGAAAGCAACTTGACTTTAGGCTCTTTGACTTTACAGACTTTGACTTTAAGTCTCAGACTTTACGACATAAAGTCTCTATAACACACAACCACCATGGGTATTTGTTGTTTAGACTTTAGACGTGAGACAGAAGTGCACACTTGCAACACTGCCCAATAGTCAGCAGTCAGCAATGCCCAGTGCCCAGTAAAGAACCGAAGCACCTCCATCCTCCACCACTCTCCAATTGCCGTGGACCATGAACCATCGACACTCGACACCCTATAGACCCCATCTTTCAGTATGCAGTTCTTGCAATATAATCATCTCCCTAGAACACACTCCATTCTCTTTCTTTGCGCTAATGAAGACACAAGTCAATGTTACCATCAATGACTACAAAGCCAGACTTGATTCCATCTCTGACACCATTTTCCTAGTGGGTTATAGGGTTACTAGCACTGTCATTTAACTTGTGTGGGTAAAGTCAGCGAGTACTACTACTGTGACTTGACTTGTGTGGATAAAGTTGGAAGTGGTATGATAGGAACTTGACTTTGGGCGTTAAAGTCAGTGTTCTGTATGCTATGACTTTACTTTACTTGGTGGGGGGCGTGAAGTCGAGGCGATGCGGAGGGCTGACTTGACTTTGTGCGTAAAGTCAGTGCTACGAAGTTGAATGACTTGACTTTGGATAGTCCTAAAGTCTTAAAGTTGGTGTTAAAGTCTTAAAGTTTGGTGTTGTCCAAAGTCAGACTTCCAAACCCTGTTACTCACCCCCTTGGCGCGAGGCCCAAGCTCTCGATTCTGATACAAATTTCACATTACCTCCCTTCATTCATCACGGTAGTGGAGGTGCGGTGGTCTGTAACACTCCGAATGTCGACTTCTTCTTCACACAAACGACACCGTAGTTCCCAAAAGGATGTCAGGAAAGCCTTTGCGGCTCATCGCATTTTCGAAAGGTCCACGGCGTCCGATAGAGACGGTATAGAGAGAAAAGAGAATCGCCAAAAGCCATCCGACCTCTACATTGCCGAATGACTCCTCCTCTCCTTTCCCTAAACCTTCTTCCAAAAGAGGTGATGCGACCTCCTCCAATTCCCCATACAGGACCCCTTTGGTGAACAACCCCCCGTATCAAGCTGCCGGCACCACGGGAAGACCGGAACCGTCCATCTTTTTGGACGCTGCTGCTGCCACCTCTCTGCCGACCATCCCTTCGGTGCATAGCAACTCCACAAGACCTCAGATTCGTGTTACCTCCCATCCTTCTTTTCCCCACGCGGCTCCCGCCAGTCTTTCCTCTGCTACCGAAGCAGCTCCCATCAATTCTTCCTCGAATCCACAGCCTGGACAGACAAGGCTCTCTTCGACATTCTTTGAAACAGACGTGAATCCTTCGGTCAAGTGGAGTTTGGCACTCAATCTTCTCCTCCAAAGGCAATGCACGTCCTACCATCATCTTCTGTTGCAAAACAGCAACCACTAGCCAATCCCACTGAGACGGCCAACAATCGTGGTGCTATGGGCAACCAGGGAACCGAACAATCAAATGCGAACAATCCACCTAGTGCATCCTTGTATACCATTCCAACCCTTGCCCCTTCTCCCAACACTCCTCTTCATACTGATCCCCGAGGACCACCACAACAGCAATCCCCTCCTCCTGTCGCTGCCGAGCAACACAAGAAACCAGCAAGCACAAGAACTCGTCAATTCCCCAGCCAGTGAAGAAGATCACAGACTCGTTGTACAAATTCGATGACATCCACCTCTATCATGCAAAGTACCGGCGACTTGTCGAAATTCAATCCTCCATTGACTCTTGTGTCGTCATCGTCGGTGTCCCCTCAATCTTGACTTTGACATCCGATACATGCTTTTTCAGAGATTGGAAGCAATGGAAGATGATGGAGGCACGTTAGGGTTGACAAATGCAAACGACGATGGAACAGCAGTAGGAGACAAACTGGACCGAGCAATAAATTATTTGGAAGCATACAAGCAATCATTGAAATAAAAAATAATTTCGTTTAGTATTGATTCATATTAATTGACCGAACGAGAAGGATGGTTGAAGGGATGCAAGGCACACCTTCACAGGCTTGGAGTTGCCACGGGCGGGCTTTCTTGCCATGCCAGTCAGAAAAAGTTTTCGGGGTAGACAGACATGTTATTCGATTGGATGCGGTTTGTGTCGAGTGTAGTAGAATGGGACGTGTCCATACGAACTCAAATGCCTTGTGTTTGCCAAGTAGATGACCTAGAAGGTGTTGTTAGGGGTATCGGACTTGGGTGTAACCTTTGGATCAGCTTGGAAACAAGGATGGGTGGTGAAATGAACCTCACTCGTTGGTGGCCGTGGTGACTGTGTTGAGGTGCAATGAGGTTTGTATCAGAAATCAGAATCGAGAAATCGCCAAAAAGGACCTCGCGCCAAGGGGGTGAGTATACGAATGCACGTAGTGCTTCGACTCATGTGCGACTAATAACTCACCCTCAGCTTGGGGGTAGCTGGAAGATATTCTCCAGCAATGAATATCACATGCGTCAAAAATTTGCGCATGATATTCATCTTCATCATCTCATCACGCTGCCAATTCAGGACACGCGCGCAAAAATTATGATATGAGATGGTAGATGGTATCACGCTCCCATAAGACCGAACCTGAGTCTTGTCTGCGGTGTGTTAAGTGAATCAACCACAAGACACGAGAAGCTGTACTACGTATCGAGACGACTCTACCATAAAGTATAACTTGTGCGACGGATTCTACTCCTATCAAAAATTATCGGAAACATCTTGTAGTACCTACTTACTGCGGTACCCCTATATGGATCCCGCCATACGTGTCGTCACGTTCCATTCCCGGTTCGCGTTCTTGACACTGCGACATGAATCTCCCACCATCTGGCTGTTCCTCCTCCAGTCATTTCTCGTCGCACGTGGCACTGCGGATTCCTCATTCCCCCTAATTCCTCCGAATTCCTAAAGATCACAATTTTTATACCATGCTATTTTACATGGGTATGGCACTCTGATCAGAAGTTCAAAAACTTCCCCCAGCACTCTTTCACCATAACCACTTACCGTTCTTTGACCGATCCTCGTTGATCTCATCATCCTTTGATTCCTTTTCTTCCCTTTCTTTGCAGTCTCATCATGAGCACAGGATCTTCCCTCGTCTCAATTGCGGATGTTCAACGCTTCCAAAAGCGCTTTGATCAAGCCTCGGCTTCAGATTCTTCCTCTGCTCTTTCCACCCTCAAGATGAAAGACGACAACGATGACAAGTACTATGTCCGTCTCATACCATTTCGAGATGGCGTGGATGAAGAGCCCTCGAATCTCTTCCTTTGGGTCCTCCATTTTGTTGACAAGGTCAAGATCTCCGGTCATCCAGAGCCCTTTGCTGCCTGTTGCACCTACTTTCCTCGTGTTGTTACCACAAGTCTCATTGCGGACAAGTTCCATGTTGCATTTCAGGCCCTGCCTGATGGCGCTGACCTTGATGAAGCGTGTTTTAAACAGTTGATTGCTACAATCTTCGAACCCAAGTTGACTGTTTCCGAAGTCAACGCCTTCCGGGCACACCTCCTTTGCGGTCCTCGCAAGCCACCTGACATGACCGTTGATATTCATTATCACACCCTCCAAAAGATTTCGAACGGTCTCCGTTATTTGTCTAACGACAACGCTGTTCAGGCTCTCACCGACGATGAGCTGAAGCAAGCCTTCTATCTTGGCTCCCCGGTTGCTTGGCGCAACGACTTCAAGACGGCCAATCCCTTGGTTGCAGATCTGGTGAATCATTTCAATGTCACCGACCTCCTTCAAGCAATGCGTGGCTATCAACGGGCCTCTCAAGAAAAGATGGCTGCCAATACACAGTCCCAGGCCAAGTCCCGCAATCCTCGCGATGATTCCACTTCTCGTGGTTCTTCCTCCAAGCATTTCCGCTCCTCTAATGGTGGTCGTGGCGGTCTCCGCGGCGGCAATCGCCACACCAATGGTGAACGCCAAGCGTCCGGTGATCGTCCAGTCAATGACGGCGATGCCTGTCCTTACAGGGACACAATTTTCTCCGCAATGCCGATCGAACGGACCCCGGTATGTGTTCTTCTTCCTTTTTTGCTTCATCCTCTCCGGATGTCTCTCATCATCTTGATGTTCTTTTTGCTCAGCAATGTCACATCCAGACTGGCCCTCCACAGGCTATGCTGGCCGAGAATGCCATCCTCAGGCCCCAATCCTCGAGGTCCGCCAACAATTGTTCAAGATCTACGGGCGTAACATGGATATCGCCCACATCTACCACTTGTCCTCCCCTGGAGGCAACGCCGAATACCAACGCTTCCCCATGTCTTAAGGAATGCCCAAATCCTACGGATGCTGTCATCGCTGACATCGTTGATCCCAATAATGGTTTTTTATCTAACCTAGATCACTATGAAGATGTCTACTCATCTAGTTCTGTCTCTGACGCTCCTAGTTTCTCTAGTCCCCTTTCGGTCGCTCCCTCTGAGCCTCCGTCCGTTCCCCTCACCATTTTGATGGCTCGGTCCATTGGTGGAGTCGAGAACACCGTCCCGTTGCGTGCCCTGCTCGATTCAGGCGCCGACAAGACGATCCTGCACGCGCGTTGTCTTCAGCCCGGCATGCATCCACGTGTAACCAATCGGTCTGTCAATACCACCATGGGTACGCGCGACCACGTCTCCGAGATTCTTCTCGGAGATTTGGTTCTCCCCGAGTTTTCTCGGACCAAACACATTTCATACCCCCTTTGGGCCGACATCTTTGATGCCCCCAATTGTCGTTGCGATATCATTATTGGCCGCGATCTCTTGCGTCGCTTGGGCATTGTGCTCAATTTCAACACTGGTCTCACAACTTGGGACTCAGTCGATGTCGCTATGCGCCATCGCGATTCATTCGCTACCGACCAGACATTGATGTCTCATTTCATCGACATCTTTGCCGACAATCCCATTATTGGTGATCAATTCCTCTTGGATTCCAACTACGTTCCTACGGATCTACAAGAGTTGATCAATAAACAAGACCATCTTACCGATGACCAAAAGCAAGATCTTCTTGCCATTTGGCAAGACTGTGGCAAGATTTTTGATGGTGAGCTCCGTGAATACCCGGATCGAACGCTCCATCTACATCTCAAGCCTGATGCCCAGCCTGTCCATCATCGCCATTTCTCGGTCCCTCGAAACATACACGATACCTTTACAAAGGAGCTGTGGCGCTTCGTCGACATCGGCATCCTTGAGCGCGTCGGTTCCACCGAATGGGCTGCTCCTCACTTTGCCATTCCTAAAAAGGATGGCCGCATCCGAATGATTTCGGACTTTCGTTCTTTGAACGCCCAACTCTACCGTCGGGTCTACCCCTTTCCTCTTATCGAGGATATGCTTCGTAAACGGAAAGGCTACAAATATTTTACCAAGTTGGACATCTCCATGTGTTTTTACACATTCCGCCTCGATGAGGAATCGAGCAATCTTTGCGTCATTACTACGCCTTTTGGCAAATTCCCTTACCGTCGTCTGCCGATGGGTGTCAAACAATCTCCTGACTTTTGTCAAGAGATAATGGAAGACGTCCTCAGTGACTTCAGCGACCATGTCGAAGTCTATATCGACGACATTGGCATCTTCTCCAATTCTTGGGAAGAACATGTGGACATCCTGTCCAAAGTTCTCCAACTTCTTCAAGAAAAGAACTTCTCCATTAACCCTTCCAAGTGTGAATGGGCCGTTAAAGAAACGGAATGGCTCGGCCATTGGCTTACACCCACTGGGATCAAACCCTGGAAAAAGAAAATCTCTGCGTTTGGTCCCCGCAATGTCAACGTGCTTTCGAACAAGCCAAGTCCATGCTCGCACATGATGCCTTTCTTCGGTATCCCGACCATAACCTTTCCTTCCATGTCTATGTGGACGCCTTTGATTACCAGCTTGGCGCTGTAATCATGCAACAAGACGTTCCCGTCGCATATTACTCTCGCAAGTTGAACCCTGCTCAACGCAACTACACTACTATGGAAAAGAAGTTGCTCTCAATTGTCGAAACCCTGAAAGAGTTCCGCTCCATGCTTCTCGGCTGTGCCAAACTGCACGTCCATACGGACCATAAGAATCTTACCTATGCTACCCTCAACTTGCGCGGGTCCTCCGTTGGCGGTTGTTCCTCGAGGAGTACAATCCGATTTTTCATTACGTCCCTGGCCAGGACAATGTCATCGCCGACGCCTTGTCGCATCTCCCTCTCTCTAAAGAGGAGGAGAAGAGTGTCTCTCCGTCGTCGACCTCCTCTACGGATGCCTCGCCGCATCCATGATCGCTCTATGATCATAGCGGACAACACTCAGTGTTGCAAGTGCCTCATGGCCCTAATGATGACCCCCGCTCTCATCACTCGCGTGATCCCGACGCTTTCAAATCTCCCATCTTCATGGATGAGGATTTGATCGATGTCTACCTCAATCATCCTCCCATTACGGCAAATCAACCCTTGCCTGTCGACTACGCGACGATTCATCACCGTCAACAGAACGATGCCACTCTTGTGGCCAAGTTGACCGAACAACCCCAGAGATTTCATCTCCAGCCTTTTCCTACGGAAAATCCGCAATACAACTTGATTTGTTATCGTCAGAATTCTAATGCCGCATGGCGTATTCGCATCCCAGACAGCCTCTTGGCCCACACCGTTAATTGGTATCACCTATCCCTCATTCACTTGGGGTCTACATGTCTTCATGAGACGATTTCTATACACATGAGTCATCCTGACTTGGGCCTGTATTGTGAACAAGCCGGGTCGAGTTGTGCTACCTGCCAACGCTCTAAAGTCATACATCGCCATTACGGTGAACTCCCTCCTTGCAAGGTCCGAGGCAATCCATGGGCTGACATCTCTGTCGACCTCATTGGACCGTGGAACGTCACCGTTCATGGGCAGAAATTAACATTTCAAGCCTTGACTATTATTGACAATGTCACTAATTTCTGCGAGCTCATTCGCATCCATGATAAGACGGCACGTCATGTGGGTCTTCAATTGGAAAACGCGTGGCTCTCACACTATCCTCGTCCCGTTCGTTGCCTTTTTGATCAAGGCGGTGAATTTATTGGACATGCGTTCTCGCAAGTTCTTCGCAATCATGGCATCAAGCCAGTACCATTGACGGCCAAGAATCCTCAATCAAATGCTCTTTGCGAGCAGTTACATCTGACTGTTGGAAACACTCATCGTGTGATCACCAACTATGAACCACCACAAGATGCGCAGAATGCTGCACTTGCTGTGGATACTGCTCTGTAGACCGCTGCGTATTCCACTCGCACTGCCATTCATGGCGCCTTGAAATATTCTCCCGGCAGCCTTGCGTTCCATCGCGACATGCTGTTCGACATCCCTATTATCGCGGACATGGAAACAGTCCGTCTGAAACGACAACAGATTGTCGATGAACGCGCTCGTCTCGCAAATCGCTCTCGTGTCTTTCATGACTACGCGGTCAACGATCGTGTGTTGCTTCGCGCCACGAATCCAGACAAGCTTGAGCTCCGCACAAGCCCTAATCCCTTTCGGATTACACAAGTCCATTCCAATGGCACTGTGACTATCCAACGTGGTCCCCACGTCACTACATTCGTCGTCTTGTTCCATTTCGTGAATAAATAATGGGTTTTAATGCTGGCCTCCAAGCTTTCCCATTTTTGTCCCGCTCGAACTCCCTAGGTTGGACCAGGGAGAGGTAGAGTGCGGTACCCCTATATGGATCCCGCCATACGTGTCGTCACGTTCCATTCCCGGTTCGCGTTCTTGACACTGCGACATGAATCTCCCACCATCTGGCTGTTCCTCCTCCAGTCATTTCTCGTCGCACGTGGCACTGTGGATTCCTCATTCCCCCTAATTCCTCCGAATTCCCAAAGATCACAATTTTTGTACCGTGCTATTTTACATGGGTATGGCACTACCTACTCCTAATCATTATGTTCTCGAAAATTCAAGTGTTTGCTGCATGACAATACTACCTATTGAAATAACATGTGAATCCTTTTAGTATAACTAAAATCGAATATCAGGGGGGAGTTGATTCAGGCTATCTACCTAGATGATTTGCATGTACTTTTATGTTGCACTGAGAGAGGGTCGAGCGATCACGACTCTCATCCATCAATGACCGTTATTGAGCTTGACCATCTTGCAGCTGCGTGAGCCAAAGTCAGGTACAGCCATGTACGATCCAACCTCGGAGCGGGGGAGTCCAATGATACCCGCTCGTTCCCCCGCACGCACATTGATTGGTTCGTATTCGTCACCGGAATCGGAATCGTAGCCCACAATGAATGGGACATAGCGACCCGATAATCCGTGTCGTTGTCCTTGACTCGAAACGTACATGGCTCCATCCCATCCCAGATCTATGAGTTCGTCCATGCTGTGGTAGCTGGCAATATGGCGAAATTTGCCAGTGGTTGGCTCTCGGGGCAGCTTACTACCTTCTTTCACATAGGGGGATTCGGCGTAGTCTCCGTCCTTGGATGGTAGGTAGGGAGTATATTTACCCGGCTTGATCAAACGCGCGACTGCTTTTCGCTTCTTGCTGTACTTGAGATGCATGAATGCTTGCAAAGGATATTGCATGGATCTACCAGAGCGCATGCTATGATATGTTCCTTCCAACGGATTTCGTCGAACCTCACCACGACGAGGGGGTTCGGTGCTGCTGTCCACAAAGAACGAGAAACGATCCTTGGGCAAAGAACCAAAGAATTCCTTCATGATCCCGGCGGTACGTTCGACCATATCCCCACCCCCATCTCCATCAGGTTGATCCAATGTTGCAAGAAACATACCGACGAAATGGGAGAGTCCTTGCATTGTAAAATTCAAATCGGACGCCAAAAAGCCTCCTGGTTTCATTTTGCGACCTCCCATGGTCCTTCCCATGCGTACCTCGTCTGGTGCTCCTCGCAATGCTTGTGAGATAATCCTGTTCCAACCCTTTACAAGCCGTATCTATGATCCCACCCATGAACGAAAAAAGAAGTGAGACTACGATTGCCACAAATTCAAACGCATTGAGAATACGAGGGAGGAAAAACCAAACATACCATGCCTTCTCCAAGTACATGGAGAAACTCTAGTAAAATACCGCTCACAACTGGGAAATTGATGGGGAGTACGTAATCTTCATCCTCATCCATGCTATCTCGCAACGTGTTGATCTGGACTATAATTTGTTCGGTGGAGGCCAGATTTTTTCGTTCTTCTTTGGACGTTTTGTGGGGAACCGAGTACGCCACGACGTCGTCTTCACCGTCTAGAGTATCGTCTGGCGTCCAATCGCGCAACACAAGTCGACAGTACGACGAACAAAAGTCTTCCGGATTGATTTCTTCCAGTGTCCCGGCTTGATTTCTTCCAGTGTCCTGTAAACCAATGAAAGTACCGTTGGTTTCTGTGAGTGTTTTACAATACTATGTACACATGTCACTCAAGAAAGCACAGAAAAGTGGAAAAAGGGAAAACGCAGCATATCTCATCATCATCATACCTGAGACCTTGGTCCGGCAATCGGCTATTCATTTGTGCACGTCGTTGCAGAGAGGCAGCAAAAGGCTCCTGCTCGTCACCACCCAATACGGAAGAGGCCTGCTGGGATGCCTGTGTCGAGCTCATACCCCAGGCCATCCAAAACTGTTTGGAAAAGGAACCCTTTTCTACAAGGGCACGTCCTGCTACCCAGATTGCCTTGGTCTTGGAAAAGACCTGGTCGAGATTCTCCAGAAAGGGTACTTTTAGTTCATCCATCTGTGATGGAGACAGTTGGGATTTCATTGCATGATACAAGTGGAGGGTCATTCGAAGTTGTCCCAAGGAATCAATGGTAGCGGACCCAAGAGCGATGGAGCACATGTAGGTTCCATACAGCAGGTACTCTCCACCCACTACCGGGTTCCAAAAGGCCAGTCGCTCCGTTTCGGAAGGATCCAAAAAGGCTAGTCGAGCATCGTAGTTTGTGGCAGACACTGGCTGGGCAAAATGAACTACATTGCCAAACAGTTGTACATTGGCATAAAAGGTGGGCGCATTCTGTGTTCCAGGTGACGATGATGAGGATGATTTGGAAGGATCTTCCTGTATCCGCTGCAACTGCGAAAAGAGTTTGTTGTAGGATTGTTTGGTGTACGAGGCCAACCGTGCCAAATCTCCATTGCCTTGAATGACCAAAATGGCGGTGAGCATGGCATGCAGACCAAACGTGAGAGCGACTGGAACGGGCGCTGTGCAGTCCTGGCCACGGGTTCGGACCTGTTGATGCAGCATGTGGAGGACTGGGAGGAGTTGTGGGACCTCCGGCAATTGGTGCCAGGGAGCGGCCCACGCAATGGCAATCACTTCGGGTAGAATTTTTCCCGCCAAGGTTTCGTCCAAATCTCCCCGAATGCCCGTGGCCGGACGACGGAGTTCGTCAAATTCAATGCCCCAAAAGCCCGGTCTCCCAATGAGCTTTTGGTTGGGTTCCACAATATCCAGCACCATTTGCACAATTTTCTGCGTATTCAAAATACACCGGTCTTGACCGATATGGGGACTGGGTCCGAACCAGGAATGGGGTGGAGACGCACCGGCTTGTTGTAAATCCCGAATGAGCAAGGTATTGTTGCCGACTTCAAAGGCCAACATGTTTTCATAGGCCATGGCTTGAAACACGACACGGGCAATTCGTTGCACAGCGGCATGTGGCAAACCCGTTTGTCGCACAAAGCGTTGGACCTTTCCCGAAATTCGGTCGGCACCTCGATTGTGGAAGGCACATTCCACAATTTCGGCCACAAAGTTCAAGACCGGCGCATGATGAGTATCTTTTGTATTATTGGTGGTGGTTTTGTTCTGTGTTTGCGGTTGTGGTTGTTCTTGTTCCAAGGCTGCCACCGAAATGTACCTGGTGACTCTCAGGATGCGTAGAACCAAGTTGGGACTTTGAAGTAAGGAACTGAGTGATACGACACGCAACCAGTGAGAATCCACTACTTTTTCAGCCTGAACGTTTTATCATGGTTCTACAGCAAGTTTGGTGATACCCACTCTAAAATATATGCATTTGGATGGGTTTTATTTTGTTTTGGGTTTGTTTGGTACCCCCCTCCTTTGTTGTTCCGTTGGGCCGCTTCGGCCAAGTACAAGTGAGCACATCGTTGGACGGACATTTTCTTGGGAGACGATGGCCGTGTTGTTGTCAGTACCGCCTCCTTTGTAGGATCGTTTGTTTGTGTCGTGTAGTGCATTGTCATTCGCAAGGATGCGTTGGTATCGTTGATTGTTGTACGTTTGGAGGATTCGTCGCGGTAGCATTGTGTTTGGAATGAAAGTGTGCGCACCAGCAATTGCAGCGCCAGGAATGTCCCTTGGGTTGTTAGAGACAGCATGGACAACACGGTTGGACTTGGGAGGGTCCATGGGTGTTGTTCCATCCACAACAGCCAGATGGGCCTCGTGGTGTTTGCGTTGTGGTTGTTCTGAGTTTGTGTCAAAATTGGGAGCAGCCGACGCGCCTTGGGGGTGAGTAAGGGAATACAGGCGCAGCGTATTCGATCACGCGGGACTCACTCACCCCTGCTTGGGGGTAAGGTTTTGTCGAGGGAAAGGGTAATCGTTTGCGCCGGGAGGGAGGACGTTGCGCGTCAGAGCCTGTCGACCTCTTATACTCGCGTCACAAAAAATAACGCCAACCCCTACGTTTGGCCAAGACCAAAAGGGCGACAAGTCCTGGTCCCGGAGAGATGAACGATGGTCTTTTCCCCAACCAGAATCCCGAGCCCCCCAACCATTCTTCCCTAGAAGTATTGATGGCCACAGCGACCATCCAGTACTAGTCTACGTATATTTACGTATGTAGAGAAATGTACCAACTACGTATGTAGGGCATGGAATTTGGAATCTTGCTTCTACTGAGGACTTCCAGTATAGGAAGACTATGGCTTAGTTGCGAAAACTACCCGTCGTCACAAAGGAGATTTCAAGTTTTTGAGTGAAACAAAGTACTCCATTGGCTTGGGCTTGGTTCGACTTGGCAAAGGACCAGTATTCCGATGATGGCTATACAATAAAACCAACATGGCAAAGGTTGTGGATACAGTGAAAGGTCTACTGTTCATTTCAGCCTCTGGTTTCCGTACTTTCGAGCCAGAATGTCTACAATAGCTACTGCTCACATTCCGACACAATGGTGGAATCGTGGGATGACTCATGTGTTTAAGAAGTCAATTATCTTTGACTCCAAACCACTGGGACCAAATCCATCATTTTAACCTCCCACTTTTCCATTCCGTGGTGGCAATCCACATACTTGCACCCGACTGGAAACAAGAGTGTTTCTGGTAGCTAATGTACGAGAGGTATCAACCTTCTCTGCCTACTCCCAGTGTAATGTATAGCTATAGTGACTGCCTTGTTCATGTATTGCTATTTCCATCGGTTGCCAGTAGATGAATCCTCATCAATCAACCTGGCTAGCTTAAACCCTACATGGAAGCAAAGAGTCCGGCTAACCGTAGAACAGTTCTAAATTGGACTGCACTGTTGTATCATTTGACACTTACCCCATACCCTATACATCTCCATGGTTGGTTGTTGATCCACGGGTGGCATGGGTGGTGCTGGCAAGGGATCCTGCCGGACGTGCCTCTTTCCTGGGGCATCCTCAAAGTCGACCTACATGGTATGGGCTCTGCTTTTTCATCCTTTCCCTTTTCTGTTCTACAAAATGTAGTAACAACCACAAGAGAGACAGTCCGTATCATCTACGGCAAGTTACTCTATTGCCAGAAACCTTTTGTATCTACTTCTATTGCATTGCTCTAGCTAGTAGGTACTCGTAGACACTACTAGATATGGTTAGTATGATTCCATTGCCGTATCTGGTCTGTACGTAGCTAACCTACCAGAAATTCTGATGGCCATTCGGCCAACTAACTTTGAAGACGCGGATCATTGTCAATTACTACGGAGCTACCGGCGTCGAGACTATTTCTAGTCATCGCAAAATTGTCGGCCAAATGGCCATCAGAAGGCGCGATTTTACCGCGACTTGGCCAACAAAACCGAGGTAATGGACATCCCCAGAACCAGAAAGCAATCGTTTTGTTGTCGAATTCATCCTTGTTGTTTTTATCATCCTACAAATCGTCACAAGAACGATCCAATCCTTCTGTACAATGCATCCAACAACACCAACAAGGACGATATGGAGCCGGTTCCTGGAACTAATACTAGGATCTAGACAAGGACGACAAAGACAACGACGACGAACAGTGGTGGCATGGATCTTGATTGTCTGTCTGGTCTTTTTGAATTTGCTCCACCAAGAATTACAAACGGCGCCGACGTTTTCCGTCGATAATATGCAGTAAATCAACACTACCAACACCACATCAACACCAACCACAACTCGTAACAAAGACATGGAGGAGGAGCATATCACAGCTCCACATGAATTCCTCCAGCAATAAGCACCGCCACCAGAATTGGGAACACCAGGCGATCCTCCCTGTCGAGTGGCTGTGGAAAACAAAATGGATTATCATTACGAAGTCATCGAAAGTACCATTTTGAAATATCCCATTCCCTGGCATCGTCTCAATTGCAGTACGTCGACCGTTATTGTCTTTGATGTCGCCTTGGCCGAAAACCATTACTTTTACCTCGGCGCAACCGAAACAGGCACCAGTTTGTCCAAGTCCAGTTATGTGCGATATTTCAATACAGTCTTGTCGGGGACGATTCGACGTCGATCCGATGGCACACTGGCACAATTTGGTCGCGTGGTCCAGTATTCCCACTATTACCGACATCCCGAACAGTACAATTATCATGCCTTTATTGGGGTGAGTTGCGATTCGTACAAGTTTCAACCGTGGTTGCAAAATCGACCCCGACGACATTACTGTGTCTTGCATGGAACCTGTCCCTCCTGTACCCCGCAACAACTGCAAACGGGTCAAGTGTGTTGGGTCACACCCTTGATGCACCCCGCCTGTCATTTCCTCCCCTCCGATTTGCCCCAATTTGATGCCAACAATCACAATGCCATTGTCGTCGGCAACACAACAACCCCAAATACGACAACAACAGCAACCGCCAGTCTTGCTCGTTCTTCGTCTCCCTTTTCTCCATCTGGACCATCACCATCACAATCCTCGAGGAACCAGACGACGAATAGGACCATTACCCTGTGTCCCAGTGGAACCAAGAGGCAAACCGCCTTGATTCAGGCCTTGAACGACTTGGTGCAACAAGAAGAACAAGACTCCAAGAACCACCACAACAACACCAACAACAGCCACCCTCCACCAATCCTGCGGTTTCGCGTCTTGTTGCATGCCCGTCAGAGTGCGGGGTCGGCTCATCGTCGATGGGCGGACGAGTATGGCCAACAACAAGAGTCGTTGCCGTGGATTCGACACCGTGTCACGATTGTGCCCGAACAAGGTGACTTTGTCGAGTTTCAACGCCGGATTGCCACCCAGTGTCACGTGTTGCTTCCCTTGGTCGACCCCAGTTCCACGCCCCAATACTTTCATGACGCGGACGACGACGGCCCCCACCAAACCAAATTAACGGGCTTTGTCAGTCAAGCCGTCGCCTATCGCCTACCAATGGTTGCCCATGTCGACTTGAAACGCATTTATCAAGACTATTGGACGGCACCCGTCATTACATATGGTACACCCAGCAGGACAAAAACGACGACAACTCGCCCATTCGTGGCCTCCAATCATACCACCACAACCATAACCACGGATTCCGCCGAGAACCGTCGTTCCCCAGCACCATCACCCTCCCCTTCCTTGACGGACGCCTTGCGACAGGCGATGCGACTGTGGCAACAAGAAGAGAATCCTGTTTGAAGAAGATTGCAACTCGGCTTCCAACCACTACTACGAATCATTGGGTCGTAAAATCAACTGGAGTGTACGGAGTGACCATATCACATCAGTCCATTCCCCCCACAAAAACAGAGGAGGAAGAAAAGAGGTCTTGCCTTGTTTCGTTGGAACCAGTGGAATCGATTCTGTATCGCACGTTTTGCGTAGAGAAGACGACGGAGCATTTTGTATCTTGTGCGGTGGTTTTTGTGTTGGAACGGTCGACGCGCTCGCCGCACCAAGACCAAGCGGTCGCCTGTGGGTAGTCTTGGTCCCGGATACTAGAGTCATTCTCGCTCTCTTTTCCCAACCAAAAAACGAGAACTCTCTTTGTGCATAGATCGCGATTAGATCGATTGTTCTCTCTCTTGGTGTGTTGGAACCAACCGAGTGCGTTGCCACTCCACCACCACGTATCAAGAAGGAGACTGCGTTCCCAGACAGTCAGAAAGAGAGAGAAAAAGAGAGAGGGGTGGTACCATCATTATCATGCCATGGCGAGAACGGAGTGCTGGTGCTGCCAGTCGACGACAGCAAGGGACCGTTTCGACTGGCTTGCGGCAACCGCAACAACAACCAAAGTCTCGTCGCCGTCCTCCTCCTCCTCCTTCGAGTCGGTCGTTGCGGCTTGTCGTTGTGTGGATTGGACTCGTTGTTGTATGCCTGTTGTGGCACCGACTGGTTCACTTTTGGCATGTGCTCTTGGACGAACGACAACAAGACGAACAAGCACTTTATGACAGTTTTGTTCCGTTGCCACGACAACCACCATCAACATTCACCGCCACCACAAGAAGCAGCATTCCAGCAACCGCACCATCAATATCAGCACCAGCACCAAGGGAATCCTTGGGCGAACTATACCATTACAGTGCACGTAATGAAAAGTCGATTCATGGGTAGATGCGACCTAAGGAACAAGCACACAAAAGTCAAGTAAGTGGATCAAACAATGATACTATAGAAGTATTCATCCTTTGACGCATATACCGAGTTGGTTTACATTTCCTTCAAACATGGACGGACGCCATTTGTACCCAACAACAAATCGCGAAACACGGCCGAGTTCTTGTCCATCAACGACAGTCTCTCACAGAAGAAGTTTCCTCCCAAACCAGATATACAAACAATACCAGTCGAAAGAGCAACCATGGTGTGCCAGATACGTGGGACAGTCATTTCTGGAACCATTTTCCACACTTTGTTGCGTTTTGTGTCCATTATTTCAACAGACCGTAAACGGGGCCAACCTCCTGATACAACCAAGCATGATCCAACTCGATCCACAGCATGCGACCAGCGAGGCTCACTCAAAGCCAAGTCCTCATGTATCTTCCATGACAAAGACGCTGACAATACAGATGTTGCGTTGTTCCTTGTCCCTTCACGCGAATTTCTCCATTTCAAGTCTCGACTGATTTCAAGCCTTCTGCTTGTAACTCATGAGATAGACCACCAACAACATAAATACACGGACCAATCACAGTCATTCCAAAATCATGACGAGGCACGTTCAGGGGTGGGCCTGGAAAGATATATGGTGAACTTTCTTGCATAGAGTCAATTATTTCGACGGATGCCAAAGCTTCCAAATCCACACCCCATCCACCAGCCACAACAATATACCTGTTGTGAATCGAGGCAGTGCAACAGCAGACTCTCGCTTCCAACAATCGATATGTCAGTGTCGCCCATGGGTTCTCCTTGTAACATTTCTTGGGTGAGAGAAGACCAATGATATCAATCCGTTCAATGGTGTTCAGAAGGGAACGGCGGTCATTTCGTCCACCAATAGCGTACAAGTTGCCATTGCAGACTACCGTAGCGAGGGATTTTCTCGTTTCATTCATAGCTGGCCCCTCAATCCACTTTCTGCAGCTAGTAGATTGTTCAGCAGCATTCCAAAGGAGGAGCACTGAATTGTTGGCAATCTTTTCTTGCTTCGTTTTGCCTCCTATGACCACAACGATTTGTTCCTTGTTGTTGTGTGGAGGATGCACAACAACAGAGGCATGCCCATACCGCTCAATGGGAGGCCAGTCTTGGTCATTTCTGGTCCACAGTGCTTGTTGTTCTGGATCGCTGCCCCATACGAGGCCAGACAAGCGAGCTTGTTGTCTCACATCCATTTTGTATTCCTAGCTGCAATCAAGACGAAACAGTGGTTCTCGTGGTGCCTCTATCGACAAGTTCGCTTCAAAGTCTGATCGATGCTTTCGCGCTGGTTTGTGTTAGAGGGGTTGGGAAAGAAAGTAGGTAGTTTTGTGGTGACAAACAATCTGCTGGAACTGGAACGGTTGACGCGCTCGCGCCACACCAGGACCAAACCAAGAAATGGTCGCGGTATTGTCGCGAGAATGGGCGAGATTTTAGCGAGACATAGTCCTCTAGGTTAGAGGCTCCTAATAGTCACTCTTTTGATTTTGAGACACTATCATGACCGTAATTTGGTTTATCAGACCCAAGACTCTGGTTCGAAAGGAAAAGCTATGGCACAATGGGCCTGGGAAGGTCGTGAAATATCTGGATCAAAGTTGATCCGCCCATAAGAGACACAAATGGTCTCATACTAGTCTCGAGAATTATCCAACCTGCAACGGGGAATGGACCGGACTAGTATAGAGGTGCGGTCTGCGTATGCGCGCACCTTGGGCAATGGCGGACGCGCCACTCTTTGCCGTTGAAAAGAAAAGCCTGCCATGCGACCAAGCGTTTATGACACATATGTGACGCTGGACGATGATGAATGCAGCTGTGCACGCTTTCTACCTTTTGGATTGCCAGTGTGAGATCGGGAAATGAGTGAGGCATCACACTTCCGAATACTTGAAAGTCTGAAAGAGTCCGAAAGAGAGAAGAAAGATCGAGCACCATGGCTATGCCTGCACCTCCAGCTCCTCCAACTGCACAAGAATTGCTTGATGAGTTGAATGGTTACTTGCAGAATACGTTATTGATTGGACAGCAGAATGTAAGAGATGCCTTGAATGCTCAGGGCTTGATCTCAGTTAGCGATTTCGAAGGCCTTACAGAGGAGGACATCGCTGAAATCTGCTCTAATGCAAGGAAGCCAGGTGGGACAATCAACAATCCTGCTTATGACGTGGCAAATCCAGTGGCCGGTGTACCTGCAACGATTACCAATCCAGGCGTCTTAGTTGGCCATGTAATCGAGAAAAGACTTAAGATGTTACGCTACTATGTGCATCATCTAAAGAAGATCTCGAGGAAGTTTGACCCGGCAGCTGCACATGCTTCTTTGCAGAAGTTACAAGACCTATATCGTTTCAAAACAAGCGAGGAGGAGTATGACAACGATATCGAGCTCCCTGAACGCTTGACCTCGGTTGATAACATCCGGACTGTGTTAGAGGATCTCGACGATTATTTCGAAAGGAAGAGAGGATGCACAGGAATCCCTCTAGCCGCTTATACGAGGACGATCCAGGCAATCCCTGAAGTTGATGTGGATCCAGGATTTGGCACCCCAAGCATTATCAGGGAACTGATCCGACGTGCGCCACATGCTGGCCCCACTGCTTTGACGGACAACGAGGCAGTTTGGGATGCCGTTCGACATGTAACCCACGATGGGCCGGGTTGGGGTTGGGTCCAAGCCTTCAGTAGATCCAGGAATGGCCGCCAAGCGTATTTGGCTCTCAGAAGCCACTACTTTGGCGACGCTTACCAAACAAGGTTGAGGGCTAAAGCAGATCAAATCCTCGAAACGAACTACTATGATGGTACCAAAAGAAACTTCACTTATGAAAGGTACATTGAGACTCTGCAGAGAGCATTTGCTGACTTGGAATCCACTGGAGAATTCGTCAGTCATGAAAGGAAAGTCCGTATCTTAATGACAGGAGTGCACGATCCTAGATTGGAAAGTGCCAAGAACACAATATTGGCTACTCCGGATCTGCGTGTCACTTTCGAATCGGCATCCAACTACCTTGCTGAAGTATTGGATAATAAGGTATCGTACAGTGCTACGACCCGTAAGGCACGAATTTCAGCGGTCCATGTTAACAAGAAGAAACAGAATGGCCATGGCAACGGCAACAAAGGAAAGGGGAACGATGATTCTACAGAATTCAACCCCAACAAGTATTACCCTTTCCGCAAATGGATCAAGTTAACAAAAGAGCAACAAGCTATGGTCCGGGCAGCACGAGACTCCCAGAACAGTAGTACCAAGAAAAGGACCGCCTCGGCTGTTAAGACAGGGAAAGGCAAGAAAAGAAAGAATGAAAGCAATTCCACCACGACGACTGAAGATTCTTCCTGCAGTGATTGTGAAGAAGAGAACAAAACCTCTGGAATCGGTGCAATCATAAGTCGTAGAAAGAAAGGAAAGGACCAAATCTGACGGTCCATCAGCATGCTCTCCAAAGACCTGGAAGTAGCAACATCCACCTGTGAGCTCGTCAGTCATGCCGACACGTGTTGTCTTGGCAGTATCTGTTTAAAACTCTACGAGACGGACAAGGCAGAAGTGAGCGGCTTCACCAACACGCTCGGCAGTATCAAAGAAACCCCTATCATCACAGGGGTAGTTGCATACGATGATCCTGTTTCAGGAGAAACGTACCTTCTGTACTTTCACCAGTCATTGCATCTTCCCATGATGGACAAATGCCTTCTCAACCCTAATCAAATGAGGGATGCAGGCATCGTGGTGAATGATGTTCCTTTGAAGTACTTGAAAGAAGAAGAAAGAGAAGCAACTTCTCATTCAATTGTTGCTCCAATAGACGGACAAAGCGAGAACCTCATTATTCCCTTCAATCTTGTGGGAGTCATGAGTAGTTTCACCGTAAGGAAACCAACATGGGACGAGATAAAAGAAGTCGATCCGTCCAATAGAATCCACATGACGAATGAAAACCCAGAATGGAGTCCGAATGACTCAACAGATGATGTTGATGAAAGTAAACTCCGGATTGACTTGGGTAGTAATTCGATCAGAAAGAAAGAACCAAGAAATTTACACCAACGAATGGCACGGATGGTCCGTGTGAATACAAGGACGATAGCTGACATCCGCCATCGTCGAAAGGGGACCATTGACCCCATAACTCTGTCAACAAGATGGGGAATAGGAATCCCAACAGCTGAAAAGACTTGTGCTGCGACGACTCAATTGGGGATCCGTGACTTCTCAGAGTCAATTGGCAGCAGAAGGTTGAAACATACCTCGTATCAACTCAAGCACAGGAGGCTAAGAGCAGATGTTTACACCGACACTCTCTTTTCGGACATAAAGTCCCTCGGCCAGAATACCTGTGGGCAGATTTATGCCACCGAATTTGGCTGGGTACAATTTTACCCAATGCAAAAGAAGAAAGATGCTCATCGTACGTTGGAACAAGTCTTTAATGACTTTGGAGTTTTCAACAGTGTCATCCCCGACAATGCGCCGGAGTTGACCAGTGGTACGTTTCGGAAGACCGCCCATAAGTTTGGTTGTCGCATAAGGCCCATAGAGGCATGGACACCAAATCAAAATTTAGCGGAGGCCAACATCAGAGAATTAAAGCGCATGTACAGGCGAGAAATGAGGAGAACAAATTGCCCTGGAGTTCTTTGGGACCATTGTCTCGAACTAATGGCACGGAGAAGGTCGCACACTGTGTTGACATCCAGTCCGTATGATGAAGGCCCACCAATGAAGGTCCTGACTGGTGACACACCAGACATTTCGCATTTAGTGGAGCATCGATGGTATGACCCCGTTTGGTATTCGAATCCCGGATTCGAAGGCAGGAAACTGGGAAGATGGTTAGGCCCGAGCCACAGTGTAGGGCAAGCCATGAGTTCAAAAATACTCACCGCAAAAGGGAAGATCGTGCACAGAACATCTGTCTGGCCGTTGTCCATAGAAAAATCACATGATGAGACATTCGCAGCTCAGAAGGACCAGTTTGACGACTCCCTAAGAGAGGCACTGGGAGCACGAATGGAAGGTCTACCACCAGATGAAGACGACGACCCAGATGAATATGACACCACAACTCCGCATTATGAACCCTATGAAGACGACGAGCAAGGGGACGTTAGAAAGCCCGAGATGGATGAGCACAAGGTGGACTCATATGACAAGTTGATTTCTGCCAAGGTAATGCTTCCACTCGGTGATTCCCTGAGGGCCGGTCAAGTTAAAAGGAGAAAGCGGGATGCGAGTGGTAATTTGGTTGGTCGTGCATCCACGAATCCTTACCTCGATACCTCCATGTATGAGGTAGAATTCCAAGATGGGCATGTAGAGGCTTATGCAGCCAATATCATTGCCGAGAACATATACAAACAATTAGACGACGAGGGCAATCGTTATCGTCTCATTGATCAAATAATTGATCATAAGAAAGATGCTCGTGCAATCCCCTTGTCGGACAGCACAATCACTTTAAATGGGCGCGAACACAAGAAAAGAACGACAAGAGGATGGTCGCTCTGTGTTCAATGGCGCGATGGCTCAACAAGTTGGGAACTCTTGAAGGACCTAAAGGAATCAAACCCTCTTGAGGTCGCAGAGTATGCGGTTGCCAATATGATCGACAAAGAACCCGCTTTTGCATGGTGGGTCGGGTTCACATTGAAAAGAAGAGACCGACTCATTAAAGCTGCCAAAACAACAAGGTACATGAGAAAATGGCAAAAGTATGGGATAGAAATCCCGAAGACGGTCGAGAGAGCATTGCAAATCGATAAGGAGACAGGTACTGACTTTTGGGCGAAAGCACTCCGTCTCGAAATGTCGAAGATAGTACCAGCAGTGAAGATCTTGGACGAGGGAGTCCCACATCCCGTGGGGCATCAGATCATTCCGTGTCACATCGTTTTTGATGTTAAAATGGACTTCACCAGGAAGGCCAGGTTCGTCGCAGGAGGCCATAAGACTCAGGAACCTGAGACCCCAACTTATGCGAGCGTTGTGTCAAGGGAAAGCGTCAGAATTGGCTTCCTCTTAGCCGCTCTGAATGGTATTGACGTGATTGCTGCAGACATCGCTGGAGCTTACTTGAATGCTCCATGCCATGAAAGGATTTGCATGAAATGTGGATTGGAGTTTGGCAAAGAATTTGAAGGCCGTTTTGCCATCATTACCAAAGCATTATATGGCTTAAAAACGAGCGCATTCGCCTGGAGAGAACACCTGTCCACAACGTTGCAGGAGTCACTTGGGTTTCAAGCCTGTAGGGCAGACCCCGACGTCTACATGCGTCCGTCAACAAAATCGGATGGTACAAAGTATTATGAACTGGTATTCATATACATTGATGATGTACTCGTGATTTCGAACCAAGGGAAAGAGATCTTGAACATGTTGGATCAGCATTATTTGCTGAAACCTGATTCGGTCGGCCCTCCTAAATTATATCTCGGCAACCAGGTGGAGACGTTTGACATCGACAACGATAGTTCGAAGCGTTGTTGGGCTTTAAGCTCCAGGAGATACGCCAAAGAAGCGATCAGGAATGTTCAAACATGGATGGATGGTCGAGGGATGCAACTCAAGACGAGGACATCCGGCGTCTTACCTTCTAATTATCGTCCAGAATTGGACACGAGTTCCTACTGTGACCCTGATTGGATGAACTTCTATCAGCAACAGATCGGTGTTTTAAGATGGTTAGTTGAGCTCGGCCGTATAGACATCACGGCGGAAGTATCAATGCTGGCAGCGTTCTTGGCTGCACCAAGAGAAGGTCATGTGCACGCTATGCTACATATATTCGCGTACATCAATACACACGATCGGTCAAGGTTGGTACTGGACCCAGAGTACATCACTCATGGGGAAGAACCTTCAGCGGATTGGACAGGGTTTTATCCAGACTCTAAAGAGGAGATTCCCCCTGATGCACCAGAACCGCTCGGCAAGGCAGTACAAATGACCGCTTTCGTCGATTCAGATCATGCTGGCGATTTAGTCACAAGGAGATCAAGAACAGGAGTGTTGATCTTCTTGAACAGAGCTCCCATCAATTGGTACAGTAAAAAGCAGACGAGCGTAGAAACATCTACATTTGGGTCTGAGTTCATGGCCTTGAAAGTTGGTGTGGAGATGATTAAAGGACTCCGATACAAATTAAGGATGATGGGTGTCCCATTGGAGGGGCATACCCATATCAGAGTCGACAACATGTCAGTTGTCCAGAACAGTTCAAGGCCCGAGTCAGTACTGCGAAAGAAGTCCAATGCGATAGCATATCATTTTGTTCGTGAGAATGTGGCGAATGGTACTTGTCGTATTGCTTATGAACCTTCTCGTACTAACCTTGCAGATCTTTTAACCAAGATTCAGACAGGAACGGAAAGGACTCGTTTGGCATCAATGATATTGTTCTAAGTGCGTTTCCCGCCGACGTGTCGGGTCGGGTTTGGGTACGTCCTGCACTCATTGTGAATGGGCTTTAAGCAGGTTATGAAGGAATGGAATGGTGAAATTGGGTATAGAGACACGATTACCCTAGCAAATAGCCAGTAAATCGCGAGGGGACCAAGAAATGGTCGCGGTATTGTCGCGAGAATGGGCGAGATTTTAGCGAGACATAGTCCTCTAGGTTAGAGGCTCCTAATAGTCACTCTTTTGATTTTGAGACACTATCATGACCGTAATTTGAAACGGTCGAGCGTGGGTAGTCCTGGTCCCGTTGACTCGGGTCATTCTCGTTTCCCCAACAAAACCACAGACCCCATTTTCTCCATCACATCATCTCCTCTTCCAATACGCATATCTAGATTAGATCGATTGTTCTCTCTCTCTCTCCTTTTGTGTTGGAACCAACCGAGTGTGTTGCCACTCCATCAACACGATTCAAGAAGGAGACTGTGCTCCCAGAAAGTCCGAAAGAGAGAGAAAAAGAGAGAGGGGTTACCATCAGCATGCCATGGCGAGAACGGAGTGCTGGTGCTGGCGCTGCCAGTCGACGACAACAAGGGACCGTTTCGAATCAGTTGCGGCAACCGCAATTGCAACCACAGTCTCGTCCTCTTCCTCGTCCTCCTTCTAGTCGGTCGTTGCGGCTGGTCGTGTTGGTCGGAGTCTTTGTATGCCTGTTGCTGCACCGATTGGTTCAATTCTGGCATATCTTGGACGAACGAGAACAAGACGAACAAGCACTTGAGGACAGTTTGTTTTCGTTGCCACGACAATCACCACCAGCAACAAAAGCAACAGCAACAGTAACCACCACACCAAGAAGCAGCATTCCACCAACCACACGACCAGCACCAGCACCAAGAGGAGAATCCCCTGCTTTGGCACAACAAGACCATGACTTTACCACCACCATTCTTCAGAGTGACATGAACGACACGAACCACCACACGTTGGCGGCCAAAGTGACTGCTACTGCCTCGTTGTCCTCCTTTTCCTCGACCGAGAGAACGACATTCGAATCGCCGCAGACGGCTCCTTCTGCTGCTGCTCCTGCTCCTCCCAGTCGTTCGGTTCAGCTTCCGGACGATTCTGACGACACGGTGTGTCTGTGGACCTCCACGCACCCAACAAGGACGACCAACACCACCAACAACAATACCAGAAACAACAGCACTCTCACCACAATAACGACGACAACATGGCCCTCCCCGTACATGACTCGACTCTATACCTGTGGTTATGACAAGACACGATTGTTGCGACTCGTGTTTCCCGAGGAATTTGCCACCATTCCCATTGATACCTCCTTCGCATTCCCCCCTCCTTTTGGACCCGCTTGGCGGCGGCCACCACCACCAATACCACCACCAGTTCTAAAAATGAAACCGAAGCGGACGTGCACACGTGGTTGCGAGGCTTGGCCGTCCCTCATGCGACGGTGCACGATGTCTTGGTTCTGGGGAGCAATGGGTATTGTTTTCACAGTGGTCGAGGTGGTCGCGCCTTTGGAACGGCTCGGTTCGACCAGCTCTTTCCCGGCACGATTGTGCACTGGAATGGCGAATCCTATGGCGTCCGCGGCCTCGAACAACATGTCCACCAGTGGCAGGACCAGCAGCTGCAACGACAGCAACGACGACAAGAACAACACCAAGGAGAATTACTACCGCAAGAACCGCACGGACGGTCACTCAACAACGACGACAACAACACTCGCTCTCTACCAGAATCATCATCTCAGTCCAGTCCTCCCGTACCTGCTGCTGCTTCATCTTTTGAGTTTCGTCGCAGTTTGCATGTCGGATACCTGGCCGATTCTCCCTGGAGTGTGCAAATCACCTTTGCCGCACAAACCGTCGTGGAAGCTCCGGCACGGATGCAAGAATGGTTGTGGAATCCGGCCCTGAAACCACGAACCACGGGACAAGCCTTTTTGATTTATACCCATGGCAATTGTGTCCCCTACCGGGAACAAGCCCTGCTGGATATTGCCGAGGCCGTCCAACAACCCGTCGACTATGGAGGACTGTGTCGAGGTACGGAACACCACTATGCATCGTGGTTGCAAAAACAAGAACGACACCAACAACAGTACCACCAACAACAACCACCACAAGACCGTATCGCCGCACCTGTTTCTCCACCGCGACATTCGAAACACGAGTACGACACCTTGGCTCAAACCTGGGTCCAACCGGCCCAGTATCCACCCAAAAAAGACGCGGGTCGATGGATGACCAAATATCAATCCTATCGCAATTATCGCTTTTGTCTCGTGTTGGAAAATACGGCACAAGACGGCTACATTACCGAAAAGCTACTCTTGGCCTTTTGGGGTGGGTGTATTCCCATTTATTATGGCACCCCACACGTGTTGGACATGTTTAATCCACGAGCCTTGATTTTTTACAATATAAGCAATCCCCAACCGGCCTTGGATCGGATTGTCGCCTTGGAACGCAATACGACGGCCTATCGTCACGTGGCACGGCATGAACCCATTTTGGCATCACCCAAGGCCTGGTCCCAGTACTTTGACTTGACGGGACCCCAATCCATTTTGAAGCAACGGATTCGACACCGCATGACCTGTCTCTTGGCCAGTCTCTTGGAACAAGAACAAGAAGAGACTTGACCGTATAACCAACAATCACCGCCGATCCGTAATACTGTCTCTCAGCTACTTTTGCGCCCCTGTGTGTGGAATGGTGGATGCATCGATACTCTAAAAGAGAGAGAGAGTCTCTTCATTGTATACATAGGTTGACTGAGGGAAATACCCCAACCACAATCTGATGCTGTTGTTCCAAAATGCAGCACACACACGCGCACTTGTATTGTGAAGGAACAAAGGTCTTCTCCTCTTGCGTACAATCATCTCGGAGTAGTGCGCCCGATGCAAACGCTCCCGACATGGCACCAATCAGGTGGATCTCTTGTTTTTTTTTCATTCATCGTGGGCAATTCTGATTGATGTTGGATCTCCACGTGGCTGTTTTTCATTGGCGCTTGAGTGGCTTTTAGAACGGTCGTCAATGACAAGACGATGCGAACTTCGAACTTCCTTTCCCTGAAAACCTCAAAGCACATCCCATCGCGAAACTATGTTATGGCAATTATGGACCTAATATGGGCTTGGTTACTTGTTCCATAGGTTTCTTTGGTACGCATGAATCCAATATTCATGACTAACACCGTAAAAGAGGCAGGGGATTGTCCTCCACAAGAAAAAAGGTTTGCTCTGTAGTAGTGGTATTATATGAAACTCTGCGTAAGTACGAACATAAGACTTGTATAGGTTGGATTGGATTGAGGCCACGGGTTCTTTCTTGGCAAGTTTCAACTATGTATGTGGAGTGTACTACCTAGAGCATTTAGAATCATGTCGGAAGTCTTGAGACGGGCTGTCGGTCTTATCAGCACTCCTGTTCATTTTTATACATCTCCTCGTTGAGAAAGGCCATCTTCGGCGCCGTCATATCTAACGTGTCTGTGCTCTCGCACGAAACTTCCGCAGTACCAAATGAGATCGGAACATGAAATAGTTTGCCCTGGCTTCGCGTACCTGTGCCGGTAGCAGCAGAGTAAGTCTGATTGTACCCTTCGTGGGTGTTGCGAAAACCTGTGCCGCTAGGTGAAACAAACCAAACTGCAATAGATAAGAAAGGGACTACCGTGTGGACCCTGCCAGCGAAATCCTGCCAAAAAGTGATCTGATCAAAATCATGCTGCTTCCCGACTGTGTACTGGATGCACACCAAAACATTCTGATAGACGAAGGCGGCATCGATATTCGCAAAATTAGACGTAGCAGGGATCCAATACCTCTGTTTGCGATCAAGATTCTTGATACCTTCTGCGGCATCACCGGCACTTCTGATCCAGTCTTCAATGAGTGGCGTATTCTTTCTTTTGAACCATAGATGCAAGATTTCCTCAAAGAACCAGCCTCTCGCCGATTGAAGGCCACAAACGGTCGCTAAGTTATAGGACGACACAAAGTCACCAACGTCGAGCCGAGCCCTTAGTCGTGAAATCGCGTACTGAGAGTCAACGATCAACAAACTGGTTCCCTTTCCATCATAATCGATGAAACGTGTACGAAGCCTGTCACTATGGTCCATGGACGCGTGACTATCCGTCCTCGTGGTAGCCAGATGGATTTTTTCTTGCGCGAAGCTTGTCAGCAAGTCATCGAACCACTCTGTTATACGTACTTTCCCATCTTTCTGTGTACCCATAAGAGCAAGACGAATCCTACCACCTGAATAAGAGTATATTTCTTGGGCTTGAGCTACTGTCTGCCCCATCTTAGTCAGAACGAAGCAAATAGTGTCTTCCTTCCACCCTGTCAGTATGCTGACAATAGTGGTCATGATCTCCGCTTGACTAACGGTGGGAAAGCCACCCGAAGTGCAAAAGAACCGATAGGATGTGTTCAGCAAATCCATTTTTTCAGAATGTAGGGGGCCATCAACGAAGGCAATGTAATCGGACGTCTTGAGCACCTTCGTATAGCCACGCACGGTTTTCCATAATTCAAAGTTCGACTGGAAGTCGGCCTTATCGATTGTGTCGCAAAACACAAGCCTGATTGTAGACGGTTGCTCGCCAGGTTCCATGATGTACAGCGCAATGTAATCGCTCTCTTTCACTTTTCGAATGAAGCTGATCTTCTTCGTCGAATGCTCTGGAAGCAATTGAAACCGTAGCGCAACCAGGAAAAGCAGAACAGACTTGCCAATACCAGCCGATCCAGTCAAAATCCGCTTGTTCTCCTGTGGAGTTTTTTTGGTCAATAAATTGCTAAACATTGTCTGCATTTCGGAACGAACAAATACTCGCCTTGGCATCAAGAAGTTTTCCCCCAAACCACGCCGAAGCTTGTCGAGACACGATAATTCGAGGAAACCGTCCTCATTCGCATTCAAGATCAGCTGACCGTCCGTGTTCGTTGTAAACAGAGTGGAAACATCGATTTCGCACTTAGCGAAAGACTCTCCTCCTGCGTCAAAAATTTCCTGGAGTCCTTGAGAGAGCGCTACGTTCCCTGTCCTGGTGTCGTCGACATCCATTTCTGTCGCCTCCTCTTCTGCCATATTGTCTTGTGCTTCCTAAATGACCACAGCTGTCGCTTAAGGGGTAAGAAGGGTTGCTTTGGGTAGAGCAAAAACCAAACACACCAACACCATTGTCGTGGGAGGAGGAAAAGAATAAGTACTGCATGTGCCGTGCGTGATCGCCGGCCGACACGCCGGGCCTGTAAAGAAAGGAGGTTGAGGAGGGCCCATTCGATATCGTCGCGCGCAAAAGCGCGATTTTGGTGCTCACGAGAAATGGTCGCGGTTATGGGCGAGAATTTAGCGAAGGATAGGCCCTCTAGGATAGAGGAATGTAATAGTCACTCTTTTAAAGATATGACCCAACATCATGACCGAATTTTGGTTTATCAGACCCAAGACTCTGATTCTAATGGAGAAGCTATGGCACAATGGGCCTGAGAAGGTCGAGAAATATCTAGATCGGACGACAAGGTCCATTATGATCTGCCCATGGAAGATATAAGAAAATCTTCTACTAGTCTTAGAATATGTTCAACCTGCAACGGGGAGTGAACAAGACTAGTTCAGAAGTGTGGTCTGCATATGCGCACACTTCGGGCAATGGCGGACGCGCCAGTCTTTGCCGTTGAAAAGACAAGCCTGCCATGCGACCATGCGTTTTCACCTATGTGACGCTGGCCGATAAAGAATGCAGCTGTGCACGCTTTCTACCTTTAGGATCGCCAGTCGATGAATCACTGGACAGTCGGAAGAAATGAAGTAAAACACACTTCCGAATACGTTAAAGTCTGAAAGAGTCCAACGAAGATACTAACAAGAAGAAACCATGGCTGAACCTGCTCCTCCTGGCCCTCCTGTCGCTGACCCCGACGCTCCTCCGGCGCCTCCTACAGCTGCGCAACTACTTACGCAGTTTAACACCTACTTCGAGAATGTATTGTTGATTTCCGACCAAGGAGTCCGCGACGCTTTGAATGGACAAGGATTAGTGTCTATTAGCGATTTTGAAGGTCTCACGGAAGAAGACATCGCTGAAATCTGTAACAACGCTCGGAAGCCAGGGGGAACGATACCTAACCCTGCTTATGATGCCGCTGCACCTGTTGCTGGCGTACCCCAGACAATTACGAATCCAGGTGTCCTCGTCGGCCATGTCATTGAGAAGCGTTTGAAGATGGTTCGCTACTATGTTCACCACCTCAAGAAAATCTCTAGGGATTTTGATCCAGGAGCAAATCACGCAAACTTACAAGGCTTACAAGATTTGTATCGCTTCAAGACCAGTGAAGACGAATATGACAACGACATCGAACTCCCCAAACGCCTTACTGCGGTGGAGAATATTCGAGTCGTCCTTGAGGACTTAGATGATTATCTCGAGCGCAAACGTGGTTGTACCGGAATCCCTTTAGCCGCGTACACCCGTACGATGCAAACGATTCCCCCAACAAATATGGACGCTGGCTATGGACGCCCAAGCATTTCGGCAGAATTGATACGTCGTGCTCCCCACAGCGGACCCACTGCCCTCACTGACAATGAGGCAGTTTGGGATGCAATCTGTCACGTAACCCATGATGGACCAGGCTGGGGATGGGTACAGGCCTTCAGTCGTACAAGGAATGGTAGGCAAGCATACTTGGCCTTAAAGACTCACTATTTCGGAGATGCCTACCAAACAAGACTCCGTGCAAAAGCTGATCAGGCGTTGGAAACCAACTACTACGACGGAACAAAACGTCATTATACTTATGAGAAGTATATTGAGTCCTTACAAAGGGCTTTTACCGATCTCGAAAGTACAGGAGAATTTGTCAGTAACAAGCGGAAAGTTCGAGTCCTCATGACTGGAATTCACGATCCTAGATTGGAGAGCGCTAAGAATACTATCTTGGCCACTCCGGAACTAAGAGCCTCTTTCGAGACTGCTTCGAATTATATGGCTGAGGTCCTTGATAACAAGGTTTCTTATAGCGCAACGACAAGAAAGGCAAGAATCTCCGCTGTGCAAACGAACAATAGGAAGAACAACGGGGGGACGCCAAATAACAAGAACAAGAAAAAGACCATCCACGACAACGAGGCGTTCAATCCCAACCGGTATTTCCCGCTCAGACAATGGATAAAGCTCTCTAAAGAGCAACAAGAAATGGTACGAAGCGTCAGAGACGCGCAGAATAGTAGCACCAAGAAGAGAACTGCATCTGCTATCCGTTCTGGAAGAAAGAAACAGAAGACAGAAAATGGTTCGACCACAACGACAGAAGACTCTCTCAGTAGCGATGGGGAGAATGAAGAAAAGGAAGCAGGTATTGGAGCAATCATGAGTCAGAGGAAGAAGGGCAAGAACAAGGTCTGACGATCAGTCAGTACATTAGCCAGTGAAGTTACGGCCAAAGTCGCCACATGCGAATTGGACAGTCATGCCGACACATGCTGTTTAGGAAACGTTTGCCTTGTTCTTTACGAGACAGACAAGGCAGAGGTCAGTGGCTTCACAAACACTCTCGGTAGCATCAAAGAAACACCGATTGTAACAGGTGTTGTCGCATACGAAGATCAAGCAACTGGTGAAACGTACCTCTTATACTTCCACCAATCTTTGCATCTCCCGATGATGAACCAAATGAGGGAAGCAGGACTTACAGTCAATGACGTGCCGTTAAAATACTTGCCGGCAGATGAAAGAAAAGCAACTTCCCATTCGATCGTCGCCCCATTGAGTGATAGTAATGAGAAACTTGTCATCCCCTTTGATTTGATTGGAGTGATGAGTAGCTTCACCGTAAGGAAACCAACATGGGACAAAATACGCGACATCGATCCAATGAACAGAATCCAAATGACGAACCAATCCCCAGAATGGAGTCCGAATGACTCAACTGAAGACGTTGATGAAAGTAAACTCCGAGTTGATTTGGGTAATGATTCGATCAGGGAAAAGGAACCAAGAACTTTACACCAAAGAATGGCCCGAATGGTGCGTGTAAATACAAGAGCGATAGCCGATATACGGCATCGAAGAAAGGGGACGATTGATCCCATAACGCTGTCATCAAGATGGGGGATAGGGATCCCGACAGCCGAGAAGACATGTGCTGCGACAACACAACTGGGAGTGAGAGATTTCTCTGACTCAGTTGGCAGCAAAAGGTTGAAGCATACCGCTTACCAACTCAAGCACCGAAGGTTAAGAGCAGATGTGTATACAGACACTCTGTTTTCTGACACCAAGTCTTTGGCCCAAAACACTTGTGGGCAGATATACGCGACAGACTTCGGCTGGGTTCAATTCTACCCAATGATGAGGAAGAAGGATGCACACGCCACGTTGGAAAGGGCGTTCAATGATTTTGGCATCTTCAATAACGTAATTCCGGATAATGCACCGGAACTAACCAGTGGGCAATTCAGGAAAACTGCCCATAAGTTCGGTTGCCGAATTCGGCCCATAGAGGCTTGGACACCGAACCAAAACTTGGCAGAAGCGAATATTCGAGAATTAAAACGAATGTACCGCCGAGAGATGAAGAGAACTAACTGCCCCGCGGTCCTTTGGGACCATTGTTTGGAGCTGATGGCTAAGAGATGGTCCCATACAGTTCTGACATCAAGTCCTCTAATGGAAGGCCCTCCTATGAAGATCCTAACTGGAGATACACCGGATATTTCGCACTTAGTCGAGCACCGTTGGTACGATCCGGTTTGGTATTCTAATCCAAGGTTTGAAGGAAGAAAATTGGGGCGGTGGCTAGGACCGAGTGACAGTGTTGGCCAAGCCATGAGCAGTAAGATACTCACGGCCAAAGGAAAGATCGTTCACAGAACCTCTGTTTGGCCTCTGTCAGTGGAGAAATCTCACGATGAGACTTTCACCGCATAGAAGGAGCAGTTCAACGACTCGCTCAGAGAAGCATGAGGAAACAGAGCAGATGGATTACCTCCAGGGGACGAAGACGAGCCGGACGAATACAATACGGCGACTCCCCATTATGAGGCCTATGAAGACGACGAACAAGGAGACGTGCGTAAACCCGACATGGATGAGCACAAGGTTGACTCGCATGATAAGCTTATCTCTGCAAAGGTAATGCTTCCTCTGGGAGATTCTTTAAGATCAGGCCAAGTCAAACGACGCAAAAGAGATTCCGAAGGTAACTTGGTTGGGCGTGCATCCTCTAATCCGTTCCTCGACACCTCCATGTATGAGGTAGAGTTTCAAGACGGACATGTGGAATCTTATGCAGCCAACTTGATAGCGGAAAATATCTACGAGCAATTAGACGATGAAGGAAACAAATATTGTCTCATCGATCAAATCATAGATCACAAGAAAGATGCATCGGCGATTCCCTTATCCAAGGGCACTATAATGCTAAATGGAAGGGAACACAAGAAACGTACGACGAGAGGATGGTCATTCTGTGTGCAGTGGCGTGACGGTACAACCAGCTGGGAGTACCTAAAGGATTTGAAAGAATCAAACCCTCTGGAAGTAGCAGAATACGCAGTGGCAAACTTGCTCGATAAAGAGCCAGCTTTCGCATGGTGGGTCAATTTTGCTCTAAAGCGACGGGATCGATTGATTAAGGCAGCCAAGACAACGCGATATATGCGAAAATGGCAGAAGTATGGGATCGAAATCCCTAAGACAGTCGAACGGGCGTTGGAAATCGATAAGGAGACAGGAACTGATTTCTGGGCTAAAGCCCTCCGTCTGGAAAAGTCGAAAATTTTCCCGGCCGTCAAGATACTAGATGAAGGTGCTCAACACCCAGTTGGGCATCAGATGATTCCATACCACATCGTTTTCGATGTGAAAATGGATTTCACAAGGAAAGCACGCTTCGTGGCAGGTGGCCATAAGACTCAAGAACCAGAGACCCCAACGTACGCTAGCGTGGTATCAAGGGAAAGCGTCAGAATTGGGTTTCTCTTAGCTGCTTTGAATGATATCGAAGTAATTGCCGCCAATATTGCTGGTGCTTACCTTAATGCGCCGTGCCATGAGAAGATCTGTTTCAAGTGCGGATTGGAATTTGGAAAGGAATATGAAGGTCGGTTCGCAATAATCACCAAAGCCCTTTATGGCCTCAAGACTAGTGCCTTTGCTTGGCAAGAGCACCTATCAACTACCTTACAAGAGTCCCTCGGGTTTAGCCCTTGCCGGGCCGACCCAGATGTTTATCTAAGAGCAGCGACGAAACTGGATGGCACAAGGTACTACAAGATGGTCTTCATTTATATAGACGATGTGCTCGTACAATCAAACCAAGGGAAAGAGATTCTTAACATGCTTGACCAGCATTATCTGCTAAAGCTGGATTCCATTGGACCACCGAAATTGTATCTTGGAAACCAAGTCGAGACCTTCGACATTGACGGGGATACTTCAAAGCGGTGCTGGGCTTTAAGCTCAAGACGGTATGCCAAGGAAGCCATCAGGAATGTTCAAAATTGGATGGAGTCAAGAGGAATGCAATTCAAAACGAGAACAGCAGGTGTTCTTCCAGCAAACTATCGTCCAGAGCTTGACACGAGTGCTTATTGTGATCATGATTGGATGAATTTCTTTCAGCAACAAATGGGAGTGTTGAGATGCTTAGTCGAGTTTGGCCGTATTGACATTACGGCTGAAGTATCGATGTTAGCGGCATTTTTGGCTGGACCAAGGGAAGGACACGTACATGCGATGCTGCATATTTTCGCGTATATTAATACGCATGATCGTTCGAGGTTGGTCCTTGACCCCAGTTACATTACACATGGGGAAGAACCAAACGCAGACTGGAATTCTTTTTACCCCGATGCAAAGGAGGAGATTCCACCAGACTGCCCAGAACCACTGGGTAAATCTGTGCAAATGACAGCATTTGTCGATTCTGACCATGCTGGCGATTTAGTGACGAGGAGATCAAGAACAGGTATATTGATCTTCTTAAACAGGGCGCCTGTAAATTGGTACAGTAAGAAGCAGACCAGTGTGGAGACATCCACTTTTGGGTCTGAGTTCATGGCCCTTAAAGTCGGCATTGAGATGATCAAAGGTTTAAGGTACAAGTTGAGGATGATGGGTGTTCCCCTAGAAGGGCATACACATGTTCGAGTGGACAACATGTCTGTGGTGCAGAATAGTTCAAAACCATCTTCGACACTGCGAAAAAAAATCGAATGCAATTGCGTATCATTTCGTCCGTGAGAACGTTGCTAACGGAACATGTCGCATTGCTTACGAACCATCACGTACTAACCTTGCCGACCTTTTGACAAAGATCCAATCAGGAAGTGAGAGGACAAGGTTGGCCTCTTTGATCCTATATTAGTGCGTTTCCCACTGTAATGATTACAGGGTCGGGTACGTCCTGTACTTGTTATGGAGCAAGCTTTAAACAGATTGAGTAGGAATGAGATATACTTGGACACGATTACCCTATCAAATGGCCAGTGAATCGCGAGGGGACCGAGAAATGGTCGCGGTTATGGGCGAGAATTTAGCGAAGGATAGGCCCTCTAGGATAGAGGAATGTAATAGTCACTCTTTTAAAGATATGACCCAACATCATGACCGAATTTTGCTCATGCTCACCAAAATTTCTTCCAAATCGCGTCGCGCTTTTACAGTCCATTCTATCGATCCGCGATTTTGCGATTTGCGCATTGGGCGCTCAACATGACTATGTGCGACCGGGCTCATAAATTAAAGATAGCAAAAGTAGCTTTTGCTCCAGTTACCTCCATCTCTAGCTCCACGGCCTCTTCATGAGACCTTCCCAGGGCAATATAAAAGTAAGAAATATACGGCAAAGGCCGTAACAGGGCTTTTATCATTGTCTTCTTTGATGCCCATTGTCAAGTGAAGTTTCTCTCGTCCGTCGCCAAAAATTGTAGCAATAGTGTGGAGGCGCGCATGTCAATCTATATGTTCCCCATGGTATTCATCAGTTTGTATACTCCGAATGAGCCGGCCATCCCCCTGTAGCTTTGTACCAGAGTCTACGGCAAAACTTTATGCGACTGATTTTGGACGAAAAAAACGATCCACTAAAAGTTTCAGGAGGGAGTACTCTACTAGGTGGTTGATATACGATCGTCCCATATCGTAGGATATGCAAATGACGGGACAGTTCCGGGTACCAGCACAGATAGAACATCCGATATCGTTTCTCTAAGCATCCAGCAAGGGTCGAACCATGCCAAGCCAAGGGAGGAAAGTGTTGAGGTTGTTGTTGTCCTAGCTCATGGCCCTCATTATTTTCAACGAGGACAAACGACTCGAGATTGAGAGTTGAGAGCTCGATTGCCATCCGTCATGTTGTCATCCGCCATATGATAGATCACATCTCGTGCGAGTGGCATCAAGTCGAAGCGTCACTTACCACCACAATACCACGAGCACCTCTTTGCATATCGTTGATTGTTGAAGTAGTGGCGTAGGAGGAAGCCGAACAGAGGATTCGCATGGCCGCCGAAGAGGTTGTGGGTTGAGGCACCTCTTAACAAAAGACGAATATGATGAGTGGCGTGCAGCATCCGCAAGGGAACAGACCCAAAATTTACAATGACCTACAATGACCGACACATTTGCTTCCGAATCGCAGATGCTCACGGTGAGCAAATCGCATTTGGTGAGCGCTTACCCTCTAACTTATCATCGGAACATTGATGCGGGTGAAGGTGCGAGTGCGGGGGCTTACCCCCCGCACTCGCATCAACGTTCTTACTAGAAACTTAACAGTTATCCGTAGTTTTGTCATGCGAGTGTGCTTCAACGGATAGAATGACAGACGATTGTCGGATCCACAAATCCACAATCCACACACTCCATATACGACGGCAACGACGACAGCTCTACGATCTACGAAGAAGAAAGACAATCTTACGATAGCACAACTACGGATAATGTATCGAGGCGACGGACGTGATAAAAAAATGTTTTTGCTAGTATTCACAAAATTGCATTCGTGCTAATGGGATCGGGGTTCATTCATTTTTTCGTTTGACGACATTTCACAGGTGATGACGAATGTGCTGATGATCCGCATTGTCATTCCGTCCTGCGATTGTATATGCTAATGTAGTAGAAACATAAAAACTACCCATCATGCTCATAAATTCAAGACAGCACTGTCTCGTCTGAGGAGACAGCCAGATTGACGTGGCAGCTTTGAATATACAAATCTGGAGAGAAGATGTTTGATGTTTGGCTTAGGTGGCCACGTTCATGCCAAGTCAAAGGAAACAAAGCAGAGTCGATGTTGTCACTTTTCAAGGCAAACTACTTGTAGCCAGATAACATTTTTTCTTGCAATGGACGATTGGATTATTGATGCCGTGTTTGAAGAAGAGCTTGAGCTTGTTCTTGTCATCCATTTATTCAATCAAAGAAAACGTCTCCGACTCATGAAATGGCAACACCGTCGTCTCGATTGGGATGAATATGTTGCGATGCTTCTCCACACAAATGAGTTTGAGAACACTTTGCACATGAGTTATGAAGCATTCTCCATTCTAGTAGATTTGATACGTCCTGGCATTTCCATCGATCCGATGCTCTCCAGCGCCGGCAGTGGCGGCAATGATCCAATCTATCCGGAAATGGTTGCATCAATCGGTCTACGTTGGTTTGGTGGAGAACTAGAGAAAAGTTTGAAGCATATCCATGGGGTATCGAGAGATACAGTCCGTCGCATGATCAACCTGTTTCTCAAAGCAGTAAAGGAATGTGAGCATCTTGCAATCCAACTGCCTACCACCGAGGAAGGTTTGAAGGAACTTGCCGATGGTTTTGGAGAAGTGAGTGAATCTCAAGGCCTCATGTATGGGTGTGTTGGAGCCATTGATGGGTGGCTCTGTACCCATGAACGCCCGAGGTTTGAAGAAAATCAGGCTGACTATTTCTCTGGCCATTACCATCGATATGGATCAAACGTACAAGCGGTATGTGATTCGAAACTCAAATTTATATACGTTGCGTACGCTGCTCCTGGGAAAACAAACGACTTCAACGCGTTTAGAATGTGCACTGGTCTCCACGAGTGGATGCATGCGCTCACTCAAGAAAGAAAGTATTACCTTGTTGGCGACAACGCATATGAACTTTCTGACCAATTGTTGATTCCGTTCTCAGGCGCCAACATTTCAAGACAAAACTCAGACTTCAATTTCTTTTTGTCGCAAATGAGGATACGAATTGAAATGGCGTTTGGGAGATTGACAACGAAATGGCGAATCTTCAGACGAGACTTCCAGTACGATGTAACAAAAATACGTGACACGGTAATGGTAGCATGCCAACTGCACAACTTTGTAATTGCGCATGGAGATTCCATAGAGCAAAATGAAAATCAGAAGATTTTATTGAAGCCCTAGAACAAGCAAGAGATGGGCTCGGGTATTATGAAACTACGCAAGAAACAAGTGCAGTCGAGGTGGGCCATTCTGCAAGGCAAGAGTGGTTGTCGCAACAAATTCAACTCGAGGGTATTGGCCGTCCAACAGCCAACACCCTATTCATCAATCATTGAATAGTAGTAATGGTAGTACCACTGTAGTATCATTTTCCTCTTACTCCTCATTGTCCTTTGATGCATCCTCCATTGTTTTCATGACGACTTTGTATCGCCTATCGATCACATGGAACTCACGTTTGGCCTCGAGGAACGCTTCACCAAACTCGTACCGCTGTGAATCAGAGGCAATAGTGCTTGTACTTTGTTGCGACAAAGGAATCTGTGGCTGAAATCCATCCAACTGTCCTCGCATTTGGTCTAGGACTCCATCATAGAGGTGCTTCTCTCCATCAACCTTTTTTGTTGCCTTGAGGTTTGCTTTAGCCGTCTTCATTTCATTTTTCTTTACGGTATGGAGTGGGGTCAATTGTTCAAGTTCAGCCATCATAGCATTGGAGGCTTGAGTCTTTACAGCCAAGGCTTGATGTGCCACTAGCTTCTCTTTCAAAGCATTACTTGCTTTGATGGCTTCGACCAATTGTTTGTTAGACTCGTGGAGTTGCTTCTGTTTCTTGTAAGAGCGTTGTTTCTTTCCATCCGATGGGTTGGTCGACTGAGAGAAAACACTTGGATCCCGAAACAAACGAAGGACAAGGTCAGAAAGGTTTGCTTCTTCGACAAAGTTGTGAAAATACATCAAATAATACTTTGATCGAACAAAATGAATGAATGATTTCTGACTTTCTTGGTCTGTGGGAGGAGAGATCTCTTCATTATCTTCGTCGACATCTGAGTATGCATCACCATGGTTCCCAGAGCGTTTGTAGTTATAGAAAGACGTAGTGTAGAGACGCCGCAGTTCCGCGACTGCCTTCTTTGCTTTCTCTTTGTCAAATCTTCCACGAAGGAGTCCTGGATTGACTGAGGTTTGATTGGGGATTCCTCTCCCATATTTATTTGCTTTCAATTCACTGTTATTGGCTTCATTGTATAGTTTGGCTATTTCTTCATGAAGAACGTCTGCAGGCAAGCGTCGGTCATCAATCTCACGACGAGTGGCTGTCGAACACAGATTTGGGAGCAGTGGCTTGATTCTATCATGGGAAAGAACATTGACAAGACGGAAATAGTTGGTATACACGACTGTGCTTGTTGTTGGTATAGTAGTGTTTGACTGCGGAGGAGCACTATTGGCTGTACCAGAACCAGACATACGAGCAGCTGCAATATTTTGTGCAAAAACTTCTTCGTTGCTTTTCTTCCGCCGTGCATCCAAAATTTTGTCGACGAGCTCTTCGCAGACATCTTGTTTCTTCTTCTGGCGAAGGTTGCGAATGCCAAAGTGGGTGCCCACTGTACGGATTTGCTCGTATGTCAAGTTTTTTACCAGGTATCCCCGAATGTGATGAATACGGGAGAGAGGAACCTGTCCTTGGTTAGACTGAGTTGTCACCCTGTAGATTTTGGTCGTCCCAAAAATCACATCATCGTAGGTGATGGCCTCAACAATGTGCTTCCATTCTTCAATGGAAGAGGGTTTCCAGTCATGAAATGCAGGTTTGAAGTCAGGTAGACGATAGAAATTTGAGTTTGGAGCGACGCGTGGATCATTTTCTTCTACAAGCTGGGCTTTCCCGGCTACATCACCACTAGCAACACCTCTGGAAACACCACCACCTACATCAGATTGAGTTTGTTGTTGAGAGGCTTGGCTGTACTGTGTGACAATAGGGACAGAAGAGGTGCTCATGATGATGGTCGAACCCAACAAAAACAAACACTCTGCTTTTTGTTGCTCCGAGTAGCATTGGCAGCAAAACGTTGCCCTCACAGCCCTTGCATGCCCGCAGTGACTTGCAAGCAATTTTTGCGAGCGCCCGCGCTAAATTTTTAGATTTGGAGTCCCCCCTCGCACTCGCACCTGCCCCCGCACCAAAAAGTAGCCTGATAAGTTACCGTCTTAGCAGTTTTTTTGCTTCCGAATCGCGTTTTGGTGAGCATGAGCACCAGAATCGCGCTTTTGCTCGTCGATAGAATGGGCCCTGAGTCTTGTCTGCGGTGTGTTAAGTGAATCAACCTCAAGAAGTTGTACTCCTTATCGAGACGAATCGCGTTTTGGTGAGCATGTGCACCAAAATCATGCTTTTGCGCGTCGATAGAGTGGGCCCTGAGGTTCGGTCTTATCGGAGCGTGATATCATCTCATATCATAAGTTTTGCACGCTGGAAGATTACCCCCAAGCTGAGGGTGAGTATTTAGTCGCATATAAGTCGTACCTAAAGGTACTTCCTGTTACTCACCAGGGTTTGGAAGTCACGTTACCAGGCATACGAACTTGACTTTTACAGCTAAAGTCTATAATAAAATGTACTCTGACTTAACTTGTACTTTCAAAGTCGCTATCTAACAACTAGGAACTTGACTTCAACTTTACAGTCTTCCAAAGTCTTTCCCGCTCGCACAAGTTATAGGTATCCGATCGAGTCGTCTCGATAAGGAGTACACCTTCTTGTGGTTGATTCACTTAACACACCGTAGACAAGACTCGAACTATCATAACTAGTTCTCTAGGTATGCTATAGAAGACGAGATTGGCGCCATTGACCATGACGGGACTACCAACATTGGCTTACATGTGAGAATCAAAGATACATGTGAGAACCTGTGGTCATTGGGAAATGGACAATCATCCAAGGATACGTACAGGATACGTAGACACGGTACATTAGAGATATGACCCAGTAGATCCTCGTAGCCTTAGTACATTTGGGAAGAAATGCACGTAGGATCTCTGTACCCAGTACTGGGGATAATAACCTAATGTGGCAGCAAAGACAGCCATGGGGAAAGACATACAAATCTAGAATAAAGCTCACAATCTAAAATCTCACCATTCATCACATCTCTTTGTGTCCTACCTACTCTCCTAGTAGTTGTTGGCCTTTTCCTTGACCCGTGGGGAACTGGCTACGTAGTTGGTGACTCCTGATTGTCCTCTTTGCTCTCTGTCTGCTGAGGCTTTGGTACAGCCTCTAAAACCTAACACTCACCACATTCCTGTTTGGGCAGACGCCCTTTAACCTTTGCGACCCGCACCCCCCATCGACTTGACTTTACGTGTAAACTCAACCTGCATGGAATCCTGAACTTGACTTTGACTTTCATCCAAAGTCAAAGTCTCTGTCTCGCGAAAGCAACTTGACTTTAGGCTCTTTGACTTTACAGACTTTGACTTTAAGTCTCAGACTTTACGACATAAAGTCTCTATAACACACAACCACCATGGGTATTTGTTGTTTAGACTTTAGACGTGAGACAGTAGTGCACACTTGCAACACTGCCCAATAGTCAGCAGTCAGCGTTGCCCAGTGCCCAGTAAAGAACCGAAGCACCTCCATCCTCCATCACTCTCCAATTGCCGTGGACCATGAACCATCGACACTCGACACCCTATAGACCCCATCTTTCAGTATGCAGTTCTTGCAATATAATCATCTCCCTAGAACACACTCCATTCTCTTTCTTTGCGCTAATGAAGACACAAGTCGATGTTACCATCAATGACTACAAAGCCAGACTTGATTCCATCTCTGACACCATTTTCCTAGTGGGTTATAGGGTTACTAGCACTGTCATTTAACTTGTGTGGGTAAAGTCAGCGAGTACTACTACTGTGACTTGACTTGTGTGGATAAAGTCGGAAGTGGTATGATATGAACTTGACTTTGGGCGTTAAAGTCAGTGTTCTGTATGCTATGACTTGACTTGCTATGACTTGACTTTACTTGGTGGGGGGCGTGAAGTCGAGGCGATGCGGAGGGCTGACTTGACTTTGTGCGTAAAGTCAGTGCTACGAAGTTGAATGACTTGACTTTGGATAGTCCTAAAGTCTTAAAGTTGGTGTTAAAGTCTTAAAGTTTGGTGTTGTCCAAAGTCAGACTTCCAAACCCTGTTACTCACCCCCTTGGCGCGAGGCCCAAGCTCTCGATTCTGATACAAATTTCACATTACCTCCCTTCATTCATCACGGTAGTGGAGGTGCAGTGGTCTGTAACACTCCGAATGTCGACTTCTTCTTCACACAAACGGCACCGTAGTTCCCAAAAGGATGTCAGGAAAGCCTTTGCGGCTCATCGCATTTTCGAAAGGTCCACGGCGTCCGATAGAGACGGTATAGAGAGAATAGAGAATCGCCAAAAGCCATCCGACCTCTACATTGCCGAATGACTCCTCCTCTCTTTTCCCTCTACCTTCTTCCAACAGAGGTGATGCGACCCTTTCCAATTCCCCATACAGGACCCCTTTGGTGAACAACCCCCCGTATCAAGCTGCCGGCACCACGGGAAGACCGGAACCGTCCATCTTTTTGGACGCTGCTGCTGCCACCTCTCTGCCGACCATCCCTTCGGTGCATAGCAACTCCACAAGACCTCAGATTCGTGTTACCTCCCATCCTTCTTTTCCCCACGCGGCTCCCGCCAGTCTTTCCTCTGCTACCGAAGCAGCTCCCATCAATTCTTCCTCCAATCCACAGCCTGGACAGACAAGGCTCTCTTCGACATTCTTTGAAACAGACGTGGATCCTTCGGTCATGTGGAGTTTGGCACTCAATCTTCTCCTCCAAAGGCAATGCACATCCTACCATCATCTTCTGTTGCAAAACAGCAACCACTAGCCAATCCCACTGAGACGGCCAACAATCGTTGTGCTATGGGCAACCAGGGAACCGAACAATCAAATGCGAACAATCCACCTAGTGCATCCTTGTATACCATTCCAACCCTTGCCCCTTCTCCCAACACTCTTCTTCATACTGATCCCCGAGGACCACCACAACAGCAATCCCCTCGTCCTGTCGCTGCCGAGCAACACAAGAAACCAGCAAGCACAAGAACTCCTCAATTCCCCAGCCAGTGAAGAAGATCACAGACTCGTTGTACAAATTCGATGGCATCCACCTCTATCATGCAAAGTACCGGCGACTTGTCGAAATTCAATCCTCCATTGACTCTTGTGTCGTCATCGTCGGTGTCCCCTCAATCTTTGACTTTGACATCCGATACAAGCTTTTTCAGAGATTGGAAGCAACGGAAGATGATGGAGGCACATTTGGGTTGACAAATGGAAACGACGATGGAACAGTAGGGAGACAAACTGGACCGAGCAATAAATTATTTGGAAGCATACAAGCAATCATTGAAAAAAAAAATTCGTTTAGTATTGATTCATATTAATTGACCAAACGAGAAGGATGGTTGGAGGGATGCAAGGTGACGATGGAGCACACCTTCACAGGCTTGGAGTTGCCACGGACGGGCTTTCTTGCCATGCCAGTCAGAAAAAGTCTTCGGGGTAGACAGACATGTTTTTCGATTGGATGCGGTTTGTGTCGAGTGTAGTAGAATGGGACGTGAGATGACCCAGAAGGTGTTGTTAGGGGTATCGGACTTGGGTGTAACCTTTGGATCAGCTCGGAAACCAGGATGGGTGGTGTAATGAACCTCACTCATTGGTGGCCGTGGTGACTGTGTTGAGGTGCAATGAGGTTTGTATCAGAATCGAGAAATCGCCAAAAAAGGACCTCGCGCCAAGGGGGTGAGTATTAATAATTCCCGGTGTCGAGTCCTTTCAAGGAGGGACCGCCCGGCGCGAAGGGTAGAATGACGAGGAGGGCAATGGTCGCGGAGGGCGCATGTCCGACAAGACAATTGCCCGTCGAGTCATTCTCCCGACAAGCCGGGCGCGCCCGACGCGAAAGGACGGCCAGACACAGGGAATTAGTAAACTTACTCCCTATCAGGCTGTGTAGTTAGTGAGACTTCCTGGAAGAAGTGTCACACAAGTGTCACGCAAGTGTCATACAAGTGTGTTGGTTCTCGAGGAGGGCAAACACAATCTTCAATCTTCATCAACGCCATGCAGATACATTCCATCGGATTGTTCGCAACTTCTTGGATAGCAACATGACTGCTCAAGAGGAAGAGATCAGCGAAAAGGAAGAAGAACCAAAGATTGATGAGATTGCCTATCCCTTTATGGGCAAGAAAGCGTTATTTTCAGGACTTCGATCTGGCGTATTTGATGCCATTCATGACGCAGTTGCTGCTAATGAGAGCGACAGCTCGAAACGACCGGAGGTATCTTTTGAAAGTATAGAGAAGCGGTGTAGCGTGAAGGGAGAACGCTTATGTACGTTGCTCTCAGCGTGTGTGGCCCTATCACTTGTTCGTCGCCGATATACAACGGATGGCCTGGAGATGTTTTCGCTTCCCAAAGCATCGGCTCATCAACTGGTTCGTTCATCCAAGCGATACTGGGGTGATTATATCTCCGGACAGGTGGACGCACAATTCTACAGCCGCATGGCAGATTTACATGATACATTAGAATCAGGGAGTACCTCATCGCATGGGTATGACGCGTGGTTTGAATCCGATCCAGAAGCGGCGGAACGATACACAAAAGCACAACACAATGGATCATTGGCCACGGCATATGCACTCCATAAGCGACTGCCAGAACTGGCCCAGGAGCGCAGCTCACTGCGCATGTTGGATGTGGGTGGGGAATCGGGTGCCTTTTCCATTGCCAGTTGCCCAAAGCATTGTGAATCGAGAACCCGACATTCCGGTGCGAGAACGAGTATCGACGTTGGCTCTTTCGGCGTCGGCTCCTGGAGACTGGGAAGGAGTGGTTGAACCTGAATCCTTTGACGTCGTATTGATGAGCTTTGTCAGTGGGTCTATTCCTCACCAAGCTCTCGAAGGATTATATAGAAATGCTTTTCGAGCCCTCAAGCCCGGTGGATTGGCAGTCCTTCATGACTTCTTCGTCGACAATAGCGGCCGTGGTCCACAAAATGCTGCGCTCTGGCCTTGGCACATGTAACAGTCAATCCGGAAGGCATGGGACTTCGACCGAATCGTATCATCAAGCTTCTATGTGGCAACGATGAGCATTGTGGAGCCGGATTTATTGCACCGAAAGTCCTCGATTTGGTCCCAGAGACAACCCAAGTGATTGTGGCTACCAAACCGGAAAAACAAAATCCTGCATAGAACGCGACTGGGAAGAGTTGGACCAGTGGGAATCCGGGGCAAGAAAAGAGGCGACGACCAATGTCATCGAATCTTCAAGATGGGAAAGCACTAATCGGCTACGGTTACGACCCCTCACAGTCACAGGCCAAATTTTCTTGAAAAGACACCAGATGGAGTACCGAATCGAAAGGACTTGTCGTTCAACTCGTCGCGGAAGTGGTGTGGCATTTCTCTCCTTGAAATGTTCTCAGCATTATCGGCCAATTGCTACCGAGCGGGCAAGATCCCTTTGATTGGCCATTCTATCCCATCCAAAGGCATTGTCCGGCCTCGTCCGACTTGCACTGTTCCAGCAGACAACCATAGTCTGTCCACTGGACAATCTCACAACACGGGACACGCCAGACATTGATTCGGCATCGTCGCCCGTCCAGAAACGTCCGATTGTCGACTATGTAGTATTGAAATTGAAAGAAGAATCGCCATCACATCCAATCACTAGCCACTTTCAACAACAAGAAACCAGAAGAAACTGAGGACTGGATACATCTGCATCGGATGTCGCGGTTTCTTCAACTTTGCGTTGAGAAACCAACGAGGCGTCTTTCAATCGGATCTTTCCCGAGCGTCTCTTCTATCGAGTGATCCGACCGTTGCGGGTCAAAACTGACGACGTCTCCGTGCTCGAGATGGTTTGTTGACCCGGAAATGGAAACACGGCAATCAGACGGGTGGTTTTGAAGCATCAACATTGCGAGAATCTTGACAACCGCAAACAAGGAAGTGTCCGTGAGAAGACAAAGACAATGCTTCTGTTGCCGCTGATGATGGTTGTGGTGGTGGTGCTGTTGCTGGTTTGAGTGAAGAAGGAGTGGATGGCGGCAGTCGAAGATCGCGTGGTCGCTCTCCTCCTTCAGCCTTGCGGCAAACGTTGAGTCACACAGCGTCGTTGTTGACGAGCGGCGACAACGACTACGACGGGACGAAAAATGGCTATGCCAAAGGCTGTGCCCAACGTACGAATGCAACAATCATCTCCACGGAACCAAACGAGGCAAATCGGAAACAAGCGCCAACAACAACAACAACAACAACAACAACAACATACTCAACAATCCATTCCTCGTTCCGGCCGAACGAAACAACAACAACAACACACTCAACAATTGGCAACTAGACGTAACAACAGCCCCTAAAGCAACAATCCACTCCTAGTTTCGGCCGAACAAGAACAACACCCAACGCAACCCAAACGCAACAATCAAACGCTGACAACAAGAGATGAAGATAGAGGAAAGATCGACCCATGGACTAACCTATGCGGCAATCGACCTCTTTGACGAGCAGCGACAACCACAATGACGAACAAACAGACCCATGGACCAACCAACGCAGCAATCAACCTCTTTGACGAGCAGCGACAACCAGAACAAGCAACGACAAGGAGGAGCAACAAGATCACGACAAATGACTCTACGAGTACGACGAAGCACAATAAGCTACTCGTCTAAACTTCCTACTGCGAAAGCGAGCAGCGCACATGGAAACCAGCATGGCTTGCAAGCAGCTGGATCCTCTACCACGACAACCTCGACCGACGAGCCACCCACAGCAGCAGCACCATATCCATTTTTGCATACATTTCCTGCAGCAGGCTTGGCCGAGGCTGGGTCACAGGCGGTAACGGAACCGTTGGATTTGATAAGCATTCGCCATCAAATTGCTCCACCAGGTGGAGAAGAGACGTGGGATAGGATTTAGTCGACCTATGGCTACGTATCAAAGGGTCTGGAAGGCTCGCTACTGCAGCCAGAATGAAAATAAATTATGAACGAAAGCAAAATGGAGAAAGAAAGCAACAATCAACTACGGTCAACTAGACAGAATAGGACGCGAATTCTCCCTCTCTCAAACGCATGTGGCCATAAGTACCATCAACATCAGCAAACCAGTCTCATGATGATCGTCAAAAGTGTGACCGTCTCCATTCCAGCTGCTGTTCCATCCTCATTGTCGGTTGGTGAACAACAAGACGGGTTTGTGAATGAAGGTCTCTTACTTAAAAAACCGTTGAAAACAGACAAATACAGCGGAATGTCTGCTTAGTGATAAGAGTTTCATGCTCATTTCAGGCCCGCAAGCATCCACCAGAAATATAGACCTATATCCGCTAGTAATCATGTAGAGAAAGCTACTCCTACTATACCCACTGGCTCCTGAATACTGAACTCAGCCGTCATACCGCCTTGGCGGTTCAATCTACCTAGATGATTTGCATGTACTTTTATGTTGCACTGAGAGAGGGGTGAGCGATCACGACTCTCATCCATCAATGACCGCTATTGAGCTTGACCATCTTGCAGCTGCGTGAGCCAAAGTCAGGTACAGCCATGTACGATCCAACCTCGGAACGGGGGAGTCCAATGATACCCGCTCGTTCCCCCGCACGCACATTGATTGGTTCGTATTCGTCACCGGAATCGGAATCGTAGCCCACAATGAATGGGACATAGCGACCCGATAATCCGTGTCTTTGTCCTTGACTCGAAACGTACATGGCTCCATCCCATCCCAGATCCATGAGTTCGTCCATGCTGTAGCTGGCAATATGGCGAAATTTGCCAGTGGTTGGCTCTCGGGGCAGCTTACTACCTTCTTCCACATAGGGGGATTCGGCGTAGTCTCCGTCCTCGGATGGTAGGTAGGGAGTATATTTACCCGGCTTGATCAAACGCGCGACTGCTTTTCGCTTCTTGCTGTACTTGAGATGCATGAATGCTTGCAAAGGATATTGCATGGATCTACCAGAGCGCATGCTATGATATGTTCCTTCCAACGGATTTCGTCGAACCTCACCACGACGAGGGGGTTCGGTGCTGCTGTCCACAAAGAACGAGAAACGATCCTTGGGCAAAGAACCAAAGAATTCCTTCATGATCCCGGCGATACGTTCGACCATATCCCCACCCCCATCTCCATCAGGTTGATCCAATGTTGCAAGAAACATACCGACGAAATGGGAGAGTCCTTGCATTGTAAAATTCAAATCGGACGCCAAAAAGCCTCCTGGTTTCATTTTGCGACCTCCCATGGTCCTTCCCATGCGTACCTCGTCTGGTGCTTCTTGCAATGCTTGTGAGATAATCCTGTTCCAACCCTTTACAAGCCGTATCCATGATCCCACCCATGAACGAAAAAAGAAGTGAGACTACGATTGCCACGAATTCAAACGCATTGAGAATACGAGGGAGGAAAAACCAAACATACCATGCCTTCTCCAAGTACATGGAGAAACTCTAGTAAAATACCGCTCACAACTGGGAAATTGATGGGGAGTACGTAATCTTCATCCTCATCCATGCTATCTCGCAACGTGTTGATCTGGACTATAATTTGTTCGGTGGAGGCCAGATTTTTTCGTTCTTCTTTGGACGTTTTGTGGGAAACCGAGTACGCCACGACGTCGTCTTCACCGTCTAGAGTATCGTCTGGCGTCCAATCGCGCAACACAAGTCGACGGTACGACGAACAAAAGTCTTCCGGCTTGATTTCTTCCAGTGTCCTGTAAACCAATGAAAGTACCGTTGGTTTCTGTGAGTGTTTTACAATACTATGTACACATGTCACTCAAGAAAGCACCGAAAAGTGGAAAAAGGGAAAACGCAGCATATCTCATCATCATCATACCTGAGACCTTGGTCCGGCAATCGGCTATTCATTTGTGCACGTCGTTGCAGAGAGGCAGCAAAAGGCTCCTGCTCGTCACCACCCAATACGGAAGAGGCCTGCTGGGATGCCTGTGTCGAGCTCATACCCCAGGCCATCCAAAACTGTTTGGAAAAGGAACCCTTTTCTAGGGCACGTCCTGCTACCCAGATTGCCTTGGTCTTGGAAAAGACCTGGTCGAGATTCTCCAGAAAGGGTATTTTTAGTTCATCCATCTGTGATGAAGACAGTTGGGATTTCATTGCATGATACAAGTGGAGGGTCATTCGAAGTTGTCCCAAGGAATCAATGGTAGCGGACCCAAGAGCGATGGAGCACATGTAGGTTCCATACAGCAGGTACTCTCCACCCACTACCGGGTTCCAAAAGGCCAGTCGCTCCGTTTCGGAAGGATCCAAAAAGGCTAGTCGAGCATCGTAGTTTGTGGCAGACACTGGCTGGGCAAAATGAACTACATTGCCAAACAGTTGTACATTGGCATAAAAGGTGGGCGCATTCTGTGTTCCAGGTGACGATGATGAGGATGATTTGGAAGGATCTTCCTGTATCCGCTGCAACTGCGAAAAGAGTTTGTTGTAGGATTGTTTGGTGTACGAGGCCAACCGTGCCAAATCTCCATTGCCTTGAATGACCAAAATGGCGGTGAGCATGGCATGCAGACCAAACGTGAGAGCGACTGGAACGGGCGCTGTGCAGTCCTGGCCACGGGTTCGGACCTGTTGATGCAGCATGTGGAGGACTGGGAGGAGTTGTGGGACCTCCGGCAATTGGTGCCAGGGAGCGGCCCACGCAATGGCAATCAATTCGGGTAGAATTTTTCCCGCCAAGGTTTCGTCCAAATCTCCCCGAATGCCCGTGGCCGGACGGCGGAGTTCGTCAAATTCAATGCCCCAAAAGCCGGGTCTCCCAATGAGCTTTTTGTTTGGTTCCACAATATCCAGGACCATTTGCACAATTTTTTGTGTATTCAAAATACACCGGTCTTGACCAATATGGGGACTGGGTCCAAACCAGGAATGGGGTGGAGACGCACCGGCTTGTTGCAAATCCTGAATGAGCAAGGTATTGTTGCCGACTTCAAAGGCCAACATGTTTTCATAGGCCATGGCTTGAAACACGACACGGGCAATTCGCTGCACAGCGGCATGTGGCAAACCCGTTTGTCGCACAAAACGTTGGACCTTTCCCGAAACTCGGTCGGCACCTCGATTGTGAAAGGCACATTCCACAATTTCGGCCACAAAGTTCAAGACCCGCACATGATGAGTGTCTTTTGAATTGTTGGTGGTTTTGTTCTGTGTCTGCGGTTGTGGCTGTTCTTGTTCCAAGGCTGCCACAGAGTGGGAAAAAAAGACGAGAGCCAGAACGTGATAAAAGGTCGACAAATGTGGATGATTGGTGGCCAGCAAATTTTCTTCGACGCGGACCGTTTCAATGGCAAAATTGGTCACGGCCGTAACGTCCATGAGCAAATACATTTCACTCTCCTTGTACGTAATATTGTCCTTGTCCTTGTTGTTGCTATGTCCTCGAAGCAAATCTTTCAACAACTGGTAATGTCCATCCACCAGGTCCATCATATATTCCATCGTTCGCAACAAGGACATGGCTTGAAACTTGTCACTGCCCTGGATCAAGTGCTCCTCAATGTCCAAATCTTGCTCCGGCGGTTCGATTGGTGGGGTTGGCATGTTGCCCTTTCGAATGTCTTGTTCGAGTGTTTCGAGTTCCTCTTCGTCTTCTTCTTCTTCTGGTTGATCGTCATTTTCTTCCAAAAGAAGAGCCTGAAACCGACCACCAATTCCATCCAACTCGTTTTGGTTCTTGTCTTCTTCTTGCACTTGTCGTTGTCGGTGGGCAAGGGCGGCGCTTCGAGCCATGCGGCGTGCCACAGACAAGACGGATCGACAATGTTTCAAGATTCCAATCATGTATTCATGACCACGATCTCCTTGTGTGCCTGGATATCGTTCGGCCGTCAAGAGTTGTCGATACCGAATACTCGTGTCCAAATCGTCCAAAATGTCCTTGGGTGCCACCACAATGGTGGTGTTGTGGTAGTGTTGTGTGTGATTGTGGCTCGCCCTATCATGGTTGTTCTTGTCGTTGTCGTTGTGGTGATTGGCGTCCACCGCCACCATTGAGTGGTGAATGGTTTGTTCCAACACCCAATCGGCACCCTTTCGTAAATCATTCACCGCTCGAAACCGCCTCCCCATGGGACCCAACTGTCGCTTCATCCACTCACAAAATCGAGTGGTTGCTTGTTTGTAACGGGGATAATAGCCTCCCACCACCACATTGGCAGTATCCTCCTTGTGAAACGATGGCAACTGGGTGGAACCAAGCGTTTGAAATGGATCCTTCTTGTTGTTGTTGTCATTGGCCGTTTGTCGCGTGGATGGTGGGTGTGCGTTGGTGGGTGCTGTTTGGTGATGCTTTTTCTTTTTGTTTGTTTTCTTGCTATTCTTTTTCTTGTTGTTGTAGGGTGGCATTGTGTTTTCTCCCTCTCTCTCTCTCGTTCGCACGCGATCTCTCTCTCTCTCTCTCCTTATCTCGATCTCTTTCTCTCACGATCTCTCTGGCTGTCTCTTCCCCAATCACAAAAGGAGAGTGTCTCTTTCTATTCTATCTTCGTTGCTGAGAGTTTGTGAGAGTATAGTTGGTCCTCTCTCTCCCATTTCTGATCTCGGTTCGAGAAGTATACGTGAGAAGTGTGAGAACTTCGCGGCGCTGATCTTCTGCTCCCGTTGTTTGCCTGCGCTGAGGAGTATACCCATAACTCGCTTCGTCAGTTTTTCGTCAAGATTTCGCTACAATAAGCGACCTTGACAGAATGACAATAATGATGACGCTTTTGTCGTCTGATGTGGGGAGAACCCAACTAATGTTGTTGTTGTCGTTGTTGTTGATAGTTCTAGAATGACGGCCGGATACTGTTTTGTTCTAGATGTCTAATGCAATTCCATGGAACGGCGCTTCTTTCTTTTGCGTCACATATATATGCTGGGAGTAGCTAGAACATCACTTCTCTACTCTCGGAGCTCTCTAGGAGTATAGGAGTAGCTAGTGGAGTATACTGAGGTTACCTTGAAGGGGTCATTGAATTGACTCCCACGGGTTCACCCGGTGTCCAATGTTTCTATAGTCTACACTATCTTTTGCCTCTACAGAAACGCTGAGGCGTATACCATGTTGCTTCGTCACGTTTTTCGTCAAACTTTCGTCACAAGAGACCTTGACACTATGACAATGATGATGATGCTTTATATGTTGTTGTTGTTGTAAGAGTTTCAGAGTGACGGTCGGATACTTTGCTCTAGATATAATACTCCTACTATTCCCAATGGAACACCGTTTCATTATGTTCCGTCATATATATATGCTGGGAGTAGCTATAACTAGAACATTTCTCTAGGAGTAATAGCTAGCATAGTAGATGTGGCCGTTTCATTCCCAATCTGATCTGGTTTCTGTGGTGGCCTTGAAAGGGTCTTTACGTTGACTCCCACGGGTTCACCCGGTGTCCTATGTTTCTATAGTGCTAGGAAGAAACGGTTACGGTTCACATATGTGGTCCACATCGTCGTCTCGTTGGCGGAGGTGACGGCCAAGACGCGACTACGAAAATGTTCCGCTACGGGAACATGTTGTGAGTCTTCCAATACTTGTACAGTGGAATACCTCCTCAAAATAAGTTGATCCTATCGACATTATCAACTATTATAGAATAAGACGAAGAGAATGCTCAACTTCGCTCTCCTTCGCATTCTAGTGTTCCAGCACACCACACAAGTGCTCTTCTCACGGGCCGAAACGAGCTACCTTGGTACCAGTTGTTGTTGTCCAATCATCGGACCAATACTACTAGAATCACACCGAATCCACGGGCGACTCCTGTTTCTCTTCCATCAAAATGGCCAACTGCTCCTCGACAATGACTTGCAACTTGTCCGGCACTGTGGTGTCCTCTTGATGCTTTTCGAGTGATCCCAAGCCACTCAGAAATAATTCGCCGTTGGAATCTACGAGCACGTTTCGCCAGCGATTGTAAATATTTTCATATCGAAAGCCTCGTTGGGCAAATCGATACAATTCTTCTTCCAACCTTTGTGCGATGGAATCGCGATCCTGGACCTGCGTTCCATAGGGCATGACCAAACAAGGGCGTCCGGCCAGATCCACCACAGTGACATGAGGAAAGCGATCCTGGTAGAGCTGTCTCCAACGGTCCGCCTCTGCGTTTGCCACATCTCGACGAATTTTTTCAATCGCCTCGTTTTCGGCCGCTTCTCTGGCCCGGATGGTGGAAAGATGGGAAGGATAAACGTGGTAACACTTCAACGCGCAAACGCGGCAACTGGAATTGCAGGCAAGAATGACCGCTGCCTGATTTCCAACTCCCAGTTCACCCAAAAGATAGAACGTCTGCGACAAAGGATCCGGAAAATCCTGGAGATTGGCAGTGAACGCTTTCTTCTTTCCCCCCGTCGTAGTGTACAAAGGTGTCTTGATCCAAGTGAACAAGTTCTTGTCCATCTTGCACACAACCCTATTTCCCAGACACTCACCATGGCCAATGCGTGGGATATCGGTAGCAAAGATGGGCCCAACTTTTTGGTAAGCCATTTCAATGGCTTGAAGAAGAAAGGGAAAGACATGTCCATTCTCAAACACCTCTGAGTAATAAACAACTCGGTCCACCTCTTTTTCTTCGAAAGCCTCCTTCTCAGTATCATCGGCGTCTTGCTTGAAGTGTGAGACAGAAACGATCTGGCGAATTGGGCTAGCGGTCTGCTCTTGGCACTCTTCAGGAACTTGGTGCACTCTGTAAGGCGGCGCTTTGTTGGTAGAAAGTGTTTGCTTGACATTTTCCAAAATATCCGAATGCGCAGTGTCATTCTCAAAGCTGTCCAATGATGCGAGAACCATCTTGTTGTACGTCATGACTGCTGCAAGGGGTTGCTGGATGCCTGTGCTTTTCATTGCCAGCAAGTAGGACCAGATCTGACCGCTCGTGCTCTCTGACGTAAAGACCTTATCGTTGCGGTTTCCATCCTGCACATCCGGACTCTTTACGAGAATGGCCATTACGATCTTTCCCTTGAGTCGAAGCACAACGACACTGTCCGGCTTGATCAAAAAGATGGAAGGCTCCGTGTCCGACCGAACGTCACGCAGGTTTAAACAGCAGAGAGCATCTCCAATCATACTATCGCAAAACCGTTGAACCCCGCATTCGTTGTAGTAATCGAACCCAAATGGTTCGCCATAACGTTCGGCTCCCAAGATACTTGGAATCAGTGCCTCTTCGACTCGGACGGGAATGCGAACGTCCGCTGGATGCACATGGTGCCCCGTACGGACCACAATCTTGGCTTGTGGAATTCTTAGATGCCCTTGGACTTGTTGTTGTTTACTCTTGTCAAAATAGTTGATTTTTCGAGACTTTCCCAAGACACTGGGTGTTACGGCCTCGTTCAAGTTCAGAGGAGGAAGCCAAAAGTTTTTCTTCGCATCAAGGTACGTTCCCTCAATAGACCATTGACGAAGGCCTCGGGCTAAATCGTTTTCTGCTTTCAGTTTCAAGTTTTCCTCCTCTTTCGCTTTCTGTTGCTCATCTTTTGCTGCATTTGCCGCTTTCAGTTGTGAGTGTAATCTTATTTTTGCCGCCAGCTCCGCTTTCAGTTGTGAGTGTAATCTTATTTTTGCTGCCATTTCTTCTTGACGGCGCAATAGAAATATTTTCTGATCTAGTTCCAGATCGTCAAGGAATTCACGAATCTCACTAGTGAGCCACCCCCGTGTCTCTGCCTCGTCCCAGAGCTCTTGATAAAGTTTCTGTTTCTTTGCCATCTCCTCCTCCGCTTCGTCGTCGCTTGGGTTGTCTATTTGCTTGCGCTTGGCCCTACTTGTTTCGCTCATATTGGCAGTAGTTTCGTGGTGTGCTGTTGTTCTTGTGCGAGGCTCAACCTCCAACCGGGTTGGGTTTGCGGCGGAGAAGAAACAGTTGATCCATGATTGCACCAAAACTCAGTTTTTTGTGTGTATGGCGGGGTGTTTGTTGTTTGTGGTATTTGCGTCTTTTAGCTCCCAGCGGGGGTGAGTAGAGGTCGCTTATGAGTCGAGTTCTCCATCCGAATGCATCGAAGATGCTGACCAACCTGCGACCTAGACTCACCCTTTCTGGGGAGTAAACCAAATCCGGCCCGGCCCGCACGGATTGGTTTTGTTGAGCTGAAGGAATGGCCTTACATATGCATTACGCAAAAAATGACTATCCGACCAATTCCCTATAGTAGTCTTCCTACCGAATATAGTGTCTTTGTGGATCGCCGACCGGTTTGGTCTGTGGATCTCTTCAATGTCGGTTCTCTCTATTCTACTACCTATTAGAATGTTCCGTTTGCCGTAACGCCTTCCTTTTGTGTGGATACCACCAAAGGTTCTTGTCGAAAGTCGTTGATGAAATGAAACAATTCCGGATTGTTCATGGCAAAGGGATTGGCCGTTTCATTCTTGTCCAAATAATAGGCTCGTGTTTGTCGAATGGCCTCCGTGGCAATCCGATTCACGCGGGGTTGTCGTGTGGTTTCGTAGAGTCGCAAGGCACGAGCCGTCCATCCATTGTCTTGAATGGCATGGGCCAATGCCACGGCATCTTCCATGGCCGTGGGCGTTCCCATGGCCATGTTGGGTGGCATGACGTGGGCGGCATCGCCGACCATTGTGACACGTCCCCGTCCCCACGGCTTTCCCGGGGATCGCATATAAATGCCATGTTCCAAAATCGAGGCGGTGGCTTGTTGGCAGTGCTGGCGTAAAAACTGCACAATCTCGGAATCAAAATCGTCAAAGGCGTCCAAGAATCGTTCCCACCGTTGATCGTTGCAAGTCGTTCCACCAGTTGCGGCACCGTCCTCCTCACCAATGTACCGTTGTCGATCCAACAGATGCAAGTTCTCGACCGGCCAGGCCGCTTGTCCCGAGACATAGATTCGATCCTCTTGCATGCGTTGGACGGACAAAATCTTGCCATGGGCGGACCACACATTCAATTCGCCCACGGTTTGTAAATAGGTCGGCAACGACGAAGACGACGACGCCGATACTGGAGGGATGGGTACAAAAAAGCGCCAAATGCAAGATCCGGCAAATTCTGGTTCGTCATCCGCACGCGATGATGAAAACAAGAGGGATCGGACGCGAGACAAGTTGCCATCGGCTCCAATCACAGTTCGGGCGCGACAGCTTTGTCCATTGGTAAACTGCAAGACAATACTATCGTCGTCGTCGTCCTGCTCTGTGAGTTCCACCAACTCATGGTCCAGCTTCACATCCACTGGAAAACTATCCTGATCGTCGTCGTCTGTCGCCGACAAGCAGTGCAACAAGGACTGTTGCAAGTCAAACCACGAAAGGACTTTAGGAGCCGTGTCGGGATTGTCAAAGGGAATTTCTTGAATGACCTTTCCCGTCAGACCGTCGAATCGTCGCAGGATGCGCCGAGGGACGGCCGCTTGTTGGACAGCCGTACAAACCTTGGGGTCCAAGGCTTGAAGGGCTTGGAATCCCACCGTCATGAATCCGATTTGACCACCGACTCGTCGAAAGGCCCCCGCACGTTCCACCACGACAATCTTGGCTTGGGGCAGGACCTTGTGCAACCCCAAGGCGGTCGCAAGGCCCGCAGGACCCGCACCCACAATGGCACAATCCACCTCCCACATATCAACAGGGTCCTTCTCCCGATGATGGTGGTTGTCCTTGTCATGGATACTATGGTCCACGCCAATACGACTGGCTAGTAGACGTGGAATGTCGTGGCGTTTGCGATCAAGGGTCCAATCCTCCTGGACCCTCCCGCGAAAAGCCGCACCTCCACCGTGCCAAAAGCTTTGTGCTCGTCTCGTCTGGGAGGAAGATGATGGGAGAAAGCTTGCTTCCGCCACAGAGCCAATCAGAAGAATACAGGAAAGGAAAAAGACTGCACGAACAACGCCAACTCTACCCGTCAATGCCTTGGGCCAAGCTGGAACTGTTGAATGTGGTGTCATGGCGTTTGTTTGCTCTATTTGTGGTAAGCTTTTTATGCTCCATATTGGAAACGAAATAAGACTGTTTCCATTGTGGGCACGGATATTTCAGAGGGGTCCCAATTGAGTTCGTTACATAAGACTGGTCTGTTCAAAGGGAGGGATCAAATTGTATGTGTCGGATTCGAGATAAGCCCATAGATCGAATCGTCTTTCAGCGCTCTTTCGATTGAGCCTGTATATGTCTTGCGAAATTGAGATATACATCGTTGAATATTTGGTTAAAGTTTGCCCAACGAAACTCTAGTACTGAAAACCCTAATGGGGTTTGTGTGGCACAGGTGTAAGAAGACTACGTGAGTCTCGCGTGTGAATGACCTTAGGGGTACGAGCCGCGCGCAACCATAAAACTTTGGAGCGCGATATCTCGAGAGAAGGATTTTTGAAAAATCCTTCCGTTTGAACAGACCAGTCTTACATAGATCAACTCGTCTTTGAATGCTCTTTCGATTGGTTCAATATATGCCTCGCCAAATTAAGATATACACTTTGAAATATTGGACTAAAGTATGGCCGTCAAAATTTAAGTATTCAAAACCCTAATGTGAGATGTGCTAAAAGGTACGTTAAAACGGTACTGCAGTCGCGCACGTGAATGACAATAGGGGTATATCGCGCGCATACCGCGCAAAACTTTCAAGCTTGATTTCTCGAAAAGTGGATTTTTCAAATATCCCTGGTGATGATGGAATCAGTCTTAAATATTTACATTCCCTTGGCGGGTGGCACTGACTTTGAATCGGGAAATCTTTTCCGAGGGACAACACAGATGGATGCTCCTGACATCAGAGCAATGCAGATTCTGTGACGCAGTTGAGCATCGGAGACCGAAAAAGTGAATTGCATATTAGAGGATATCAACACCACAATTTGCTTACATGGCCCCACATCTACATTGGAACATTATTTGGTCTATCTCTCGGGAAGACGGGAGTTCTTTTTTCCGAGACAGGCGGCGATTTTGATTTTGTGGTGTAAGGGCTGGGTAAGCCGATCCATGTTCGGCTAGGTAGGTTCAGTACAAAAGCTACGTATTGTGCATAAAATCCCATAGTACACGTCATACCTGAAATGGTTGGAAGTCCGAAAAAATGCAAAAACACTCCACGATGACGGCGAGATCCGGTGATGCCGTATGCATTCACTCATGCATCGCATCAACATCCGACTACTGTAAGTTGTTTGAGTTTGCTAGGTAGTATTACTGCGTTCTGCAGCTAAAGAAGATTTGTCGCGTTGGATCAAAAGGTAACCCTCCGACTAGATGTCCGCTTCTTAGCTCGTCTGTTCGGGCAAAACAAACCCAATCTCACAGACAAAAAATGAATGGAAATTTCACATCCATCGGTGGAAAGGCTGGCGTGCTGTGACAGTTGGAAGATGGCAGGCGTTCTGCTCAACAAGACTCAAAATAGTGTTCTCGGTAGGTTCACAGGCCACAAAATCGATGAAGGCAACAAAACGAGGCAATGACCAAACCAACACCAAAAACGGCATGCTTCGTCCCTGGGCATCTCATCTCATCTTTGTCACTGCACATCCAGCATGGTAAGTTCTGGAATGACTAATAGTTGCATTGGAATGGACAATGTTTAGTTTTAGGCTGTCACTACGTTGCCATAGTGTGTCATTTGTTTGTGCCTAATAACATCCATTTTGGTCGATGCTGCTGGCATCATTTGTAGGATTCTTATAGGACAAAATAGAGCTATAGACCTCAATTAGGAGTAGATAGGATAAGTGGAGGAAGCCATCCATTTTTCCTCTGTCGTCTCTAGTCGATTGTGATGTCGACCTGCTCCTCTTATTCTTTTTTTATTGCCATGAGCATGACATGTCTTTCCCAGCAGTGCAGGGGACTCTACACTCAACATACTTCATAACGGAACTCGAAAGAAACGTAAAATAGGACTGTAGTAAGTCAAGTGGTTGTAAAGAGACAAGCCTACGGCAACGGCACGGTGTTGTGGAGGAGGGTTCACTTTTAAACGGACACTAACACTAGAAACAACCACACTTCTCCTAGAAAAAACAAAGAAAGGATGGCGGTAGAGCAAAACAATATCTATGGTCTATATGTCAAATGTCCATGGTGTGCAGATGATGGAGAATGCATTGTGATGGTGCATATCCATTGTCAATGGCAAAAGGTGCGTGGTGAAAATAATGTGGGACAATCAAGAATGGGGAAGACCAACGGTCAAAGTGCGCACGCCTGCTCACAAAATTTTGAAAGTGTGATCTAGAAGGCCGGCGTGGTCTTTTTCATTTTGACCAGAAATTTTCTTCTAAAACGCAAAAAGACCAAGATAAAAATGGTTGGTCGCGGAGAGCGGCTGGGGGGCTAAGAAGCGGACACCTAGTCGGAGGGTTTTCTTTGGTGATGTATTCCAAAAACCTTCCTTACTTCATCATTTCTCAACGGTGACTGAATCAAATTGAAAGCATAGTTGATCTAGTGGAACATCGCGAAATTGCCTTTTGCGCCTGATGTTAGCAACGTCGGCCACGGACACTCCTAGCAATGGCTCGTAGCAGGTAGAGCTGTAGCTTGCAACCTGTTAACCTACGGATACAAACAATTGGCATACAAATAGACAACTAACATTCCTTAGGCGCTATAAATTAATCTTTGTAGTCAACCTGAAAGAGTTGTTCACCGTTGTTTATTGTGAGCTGGCAAATTACGGCAACAGCTCTGAAAACATCTCCGTGCTGATCGAGGTCGTGTCGAAAGGTTTGGGCGAGGCAGCCCCAAAGCTTAAACCTCTTGTTAATTGTCTCCTGGCGACTACGAACACGTTGTTGCATTCTTTTTGTTTGGGGTGGATTGGCGAAGCCCTTTGGGCATTTGACTTTTTTCGGATGCTCTCCGAGATACCCATCATCTGCTTCCACGCGTTCGTTTGGTTCTCGGTGCGAGAGTAGGGAGTTGCGGAAGATCATAAGATCATTCCACAACCCACACTCATACGGACCATTGATCCACACAATGTCTCCAGTGAGGATGCAAAGGCCTACCTCGTACCGGAGACCACTCTTTTTGAACTTGAACGAAAAGAACTTCCGGCCGTGCTCCGGTATGCGAAAGTCTGTACCATCCACTGACATAAGGCAGTCATTGCCAACATCTCTCTTAAACCTATTTTCAAATATTATCTGTAGCAATGGGGTTAGATAAGAAAAGACCGACATCCCTTTCACAACAAGTAGCACCACTTACCACTAGGGGTTCTAGGTTAGCAATTGCCGGAATGAACAACCACGTCCACTTGCGGAAGGTTTCCGGGTCAACCCCACCTACAAGGGCACACAATGACTTTGCATTTGAGTAGACCTTCAGAAATAGAAGGGTCCACAACAAATGAGTGATTGTGCCCCCTTCAGGTATGGTGTCGGTCGTTCCCAGCAAGGACCACAAAGACAAAAACACTGCCACCGAACACCCAAAAAAGCTCCGAAACTCCAGATCCTCGGTCTGGGTGGAACGCTCTCTAAGGCCATCGCGTCCCCAGATCCCACGCACAATCCTCAGCACATCATCGGCGTGAGGTGCTTCGGACCGTTGTCGCTTTCGATCTGGCAAATCCATTCTTCTGTGACACGAGAGAGGAGAGGACTCTCACATAAAGATTTGAGTGTGTGGCTCTCGCAGTGCGGGAGATGGATCGTGTGAGGTGCACCAACGGAGACTCAACAAGTTATGCCCTTTAGATACTTTTTCCCGATTTTTGATGTAATAGTAGTGTAGTTATAAAGTTACAAGAACAGCCCACAAGAACATGAGATGCATTGGAAATTTCTGAATGGCTTCCATTGGCCGATATCTAATAGGGAACATGAGAAACTCGTAAATGATTCGATTGAAAATCACAGAGTACAACGAGTACACGCAGTCTCTGAGTAGCTACAGAGTCTAAAAATTTGTCCAAGACCCAAGACATCGAGTTGGTGTGATGCGACTCGGGGATCAGCACATAAAGAAGACAGAATCATTGCTTGCTTTCCATAAGAAGGCTTAAGCTAAAAAAATTCAAACTTCCGAATATCAGATGGTGATGGATCAGTCCTACTTACGACGTGCTCTACCGTTTAGCTCTGATCTGTCGCTTAGCTCTGATCTGCCTTTTTTCTCCGATCTGCCGTTTAGCTCCGATCTGCCGTTTAGCGCCTTTCTGCCGTTTAGCGCCTTTCTGCCGTTTAGCGCCTTTCTTCCGTTTATCGCCTCCTAGTACAAAATCCTACGTGTTTTCTCGTAGCTCCTTCCGTTTTTCGCCTTTCTTCCGTTTTTCGCCTTTCTTCCGTTTAGCTCCTATCTGCCGTTTAGCTCCGATCTGCCGTTTAGCTCCGATCTGCCGTTTTGAGTTTTCAGCTTATCTTCATTATTTGGTTTAGCTTCATCGTAACTAATCCTATGTTGTGTGTGTGTCGTTTGTCTCCATCAAATTTTCATTTATCAGTTCTTGGATCCATTGTTCCATTGTGGTTTGTTGTGTCACGTAGCACACACAAAGGGCTGAGGATGCACACCGATCACCGATCCATACAATTGCCTACATAGATAAAGAATAACATTGCCCTACATCAATGAACATGGATCACATATGCCATGGGACACGAGTCTTCAAGTAGACCCGATCCATCGTGTCCGATCAAAGTCATGTGTTTCGTCTCCCCATGTGTGATCTGTCACACATCAAGTTGTTCTTGTAGAAAACAACGAGTCTCAAATCTCTCTGATAAACCGGAAAACCGGAAAACATGCCATAAAACCACAAAACTGATGTCGGACACCGGTAAATGGGGCAAGGACAACGACGCCAAGCTTCACGTGTTGTTCAGCAAGCCTGTGTCTAAAGGTGGGGTCTCGACCACAAATTTAGACCAAAAGGCTATTGAACAAGTCCGCCAGCAGCACTTTCCGAAGCGAAAGTACCGTAACTTTGCTCCCCTCTTCCGAAAGAAGGCACGACAGTGGAACGTGGATCAGACGTTGAGTGGTAGTCGGAAGCCTCAAGGTAAGTACCACGGATGTGAGTGTTTCAACTACTGCATGTCTAACTCATTTGTGTTGTACTAGAAGAGGACACCGGCGCTGCTGAACAAGAGGAGGACGACGAAGCAGAGGTGGACGGCAGTGACAACGGTGAAGAAGTCAGTGAGGACGAGAACGAAGACGAACAAGTGGACGGTATTACAGAGCTACTGGGAAAGATGAGTGTCGGTAAGGCCCCCACCAAGAAGCCTTTTTCCATGGATGTGGCGTTTCCCTACTTCCTCTACGAGTATGAAGAAGCCGACGAAAAACACTGCAGTGTTGACTTTTTGGTCTATGGCCTGCCAAACAGTGCCTACCGCCCCAAGGTCAGTCCCGGTGGTCAAGAGCTTCAACTCGGAGTTATAGTTCCTCCATTCTTTGTGAGCGATGACCGTCTATTTGTTGCGAATGACGAGATCAACGAAAACACCCACAAGGCCACTGCCTACAAGATGGCAGTCGACAGCATCAAGAAAAAACACGGAGATGGCTCCGTGGAACAACGTCTGATGGGCGACCCGCAGAGTGTGAAGCTTCCATTTCCAGTTGAGGAACAAATTTCTTGCTGGGAAGTCCAAGCCTTTGGAAACAACGACACCGACTTTCATCTTGGTGGAGTGCAGCAGATGGTCTTCATCCTTGCCGTCGATCTTGTTGCTAAGGAGAAGCGTTACAAAAAGAAAGAGGGTGGGATCCGCGTGTTTACCACCCCAACTACCCGACGCCGCAACAACAACAACAACAATAACCGCAGGGGCAATGATGATGACGACTATGACTATGATGACGACGATGCCACCCATATGGTTCAGGACTGAATCTCATTCGAAGAACAACAACGACCACTATGGCCTGACGGTGCTTTCAGTTATGATCTTGACAGTAAATATTACTCCTAGTTAGTTCTCCAGTATTTCACTACCTTCTATTTCACTTGCTAGGAGTGTCCGTGGCCGACGTTGCTAACATCAGGCGCAAAAGGCAATTTCGCGATGTTCCAGTAGTAAAGAGTCTTATTCTAGAAGTGATTCAGTCAAGCCCAATTATCCAGGAAGTTATTGCCATGGGGGTGATGGCTTCGACCATTGTCTAATGGTGGCTTCCGGATTGCATTGTTTCTCGTGGCGCCATGTTTTCGATTTGCGACTCGGTGTGACCATCCGCCCCACTTGTTACAGTGATGAAAATAGTACTACGTAGCTTAATGTACTGAACCTACCTAGCCGAACATGGATCGGCTTACCCAGCCCTTAGACTTAGAGGTTGACGTGGTTGAGACAAATTTCTGTGTTTGTGTAGGGGTCGGATGTCGGATGACAAAAATATTGTAGTGGAGAGTACTTTTCATTTCACAGTGGTGCTTTGTTATCCGTTATCTCATTTCGAGGGGACGCCCCCCCTTTTTGATACCATCTTCCCCTTCTTCGACATCCCTCTGCCCCTACACCACATGTGCGTACACATAGCATTCATATTCATATAGTTACCATCTCTCGTTGCGTCACGAACAACCTATGGCGTCAATCTCCCTTACAACCAACCAAGAAAGGTGCTCGGCATCATACAAATCTGTTCATCTTTCTGTGCCACTGCGAGCAATTGTCGCACATGCTTATCAATTGGGTCATCCGACGATGGTGACGACTTGCTCGCAGTGCTGCTGGTTTCTTTGGAACGATTGGGGGCACAAGAGGCCAAACGAGCTTGCGCAGTAGAAACATTCTTGGAAATACGTTCCAACAATTGTTTTTCCATTTCTTGGGTTTTCACGTCCGGCTTGGCCAAGGATTTTGTATAAAAGGCAATCAGATCGTCTCGCAAGAGAAGATGCAAAATGGTATCCATGAGCTCCCGTTCACTGGCAATGGCATCGGCAATGGTCATCATGGTATGGAGAAAGGGTCCTTGGAGCAGAGGGAATCCGATGAGAGTGGACAGATTGCGCGTCATGCGAAAAGGGAGGAGTGTTTTGTCAAAGAGGCCATGACTGTTGTACAGAATTCGGGCATCGCACGACCGTGTCGTTCCGGAATTGCGGAAAAACACCACTTGATCCGGATTTCGTTCGGCAATGGCAAACACGTACTGGAACAAACAGTCCGCCGCCCATTGTTGGGCAAAGGTTCGTTTGAATTGGTAAAAGAGTTCGGTGCTGCCCAAAAAAGACAAGATTTGATTGGTCAAGATTTGAGGGCTGGACGCCCGGCAAATGTGCCGAAAGATTTCGGTTCGCTTTTCGCGTTCCAATCGGGCGCGATCTGCATCCTTGAGGGCATCAAATTCGGACCCCGATAGAGCCTTACATAGTTCGTCATTGAACCGGACTGCCAATTCATCCTCCTCCACGCCACTCGTGTGGCTGTTGTTGTTTTGAGAGGAGGCAGTCAATTTGTAAAGCTCATACTCATGTTCCATTGACGTCCAGTCGTCCGGTTCCACAACCAGTCGGAGACGCTGGGCCACTGGAATCACTGGTTGCGGTTTGACAGCTAAATGGGCCCGAGCGCTCTTCATTCCCTTGCGCAACAGTTTATCCACCACAAAATGTGTCTGAGTCGTGCGTTCGTCGGTTCGAGTCCAATACGACAGGGCACATTGGAGGACAAAGTGATAGGTCTTGCCATCGTCTCCCACCATTCCAATCCGACGGACGAGATTCTCCTTTCGTCGAACAATTTCTACCACGGGTTCAAAACGGACAAGTTTGGGATGAAGCTCGGGATTGGGTCGGCTATCCGTCCAGGAATAATTCGGCATATAGTTTCCAGGGATCTCAATAATCGCAGAACTGCCACCAAAATCACCACCAAACCCTTCTCTCTTTGCCGCTGCAGCGGCTATATTAGCAGCGTTGGCGGCCGCCTTTTTCGCGGCAGCGGCCGAAGAGGACGTTGTAGATTGTGCAGCTCCACCTTCGGGGTTGAATTCGTTTTCGGTAGTTACTGTTCGTGAACTTGCGTAACGGGGATCACAGGCACCGGGCCACAAATCGGGAGGATGTCCCATGCCGTACATGGCCAAGGCAGGAGACACATCTACAAGTTTCAAGGATGAAGGACCCGCGTAAACTTGGAATTGGAGCTTTTCGCGCCACTCTCGTATCTTGTTCAGCATTTCCTTGGGAGTTCCGGACGGAGTGGGCGTTGTCTCACCTTTGGTATCATTGGACGAAACACTGAAATCCGCTTCAAACTGTTTTCTGTAGCGTTCTTTAAAATCATTGTTTTGACGCGTTCGTTCGTCATTTCGAGAGGTGGAATCACTTGGTCGAAAATACTTGACTGCAATTCTTCCTAGAGTTTTCCAGCACGACTGTGCCATTGTCTCTTCCTCTGATTTTCGAAGGCCCACAAGCTGACATTCCAACCTTTCTTCTAGAGCTATGATCGTTCCGAGAAAGTCCTCTTCCGTCGATGGCCTGAATTTGACAATCAGTTCCTCCAGAATTGTTTCTAGTTGACTACATAGCGAGGCATGCGAGCGCCGCAACAAGGTCAACAGCTCCTCGGAAAATTGAACCGAAGGCATATGCTGAGAGGAACCCGATGGGACCGGACCTCTTGCGCGTTCCACATCGCGTCGTTCGAGATAGAACGCTCGTAGGGGATAGTATATCGACTGAGGGTATGTTCTGGCCACCATGGAGACCAACTGTTTCAAACCAGAGCCCTCGGGTCGGTGAAGGCCACTCAACAGTTGAGGTAGCCATGGAAGCCAAACCCAACTGGGTAAAAGAGCACCACGGCTCTCAAATGTAGTACAAAGAACAGCAGGCGTGCCCCCATCCTTGGAAAGCATCCACAGGCATTTTGCAATATGAAGCCGCGCCCATTCATGTGTATCCAGACGAACAGCCTCGAGGTAGCAACCGATAGCTTGGGCGAGATACTGAGCAACTTTTTTCGACGAAGCTGCCTTGTCCTGTTGCTGCTCCGCGGTTGCCTTTTGAGCTTGCTGTTCAGCCGCATCGCCAAGCTCTGCACAAAGATTGCCCCAGTCCAACCACGCACGGGAGTGATACGGGCAAATCTGGACCGAATGACAAAACGCTTGGTTCGCTTTGGAGCGACTTCCCAATGAAACCAGAAGTTCCGCCTTCAAACGAAACAGTTCGCTTTTCTGTGATGGGTCAAAGAATGAAAGATTGGTTGTGTTGACAAGGTTAAGACCACCCTGTCGTTCCCTTTCTGAGCTTGGATTCATGTATGCCAATATCTGTTCCCTTAGCTGAAGATACGCGTCTAGAACGTTCATAGTGCTTTTATCGGAAGCTCTACTGATCAATCGCAAGGAAACATCTCTCAAATCATGCTTTCTCGCTGTTTTGGCAAGTCGGATAGCAGTCCAAGGTCGATCGTGGAGGGTAGCCAATACATTTGGCTCGCTCCAATGAAATATCTTCGTGATTGCTCCAAACATGTGGGTCCGCCATGCAAGGATTTCATCCCACATTGTTAAAGGTTCACAGGGGTTTGGAAGCCGTCCACGCCATGCATTTAAAAGATTCTTGAGGTCAGGAACAGTGCGTCCCTCAGAGTGATTCCCAGTCTCAACCATTATTTGCCCGGATTCCCGTACCTCCACAAGTCGATGAAAAAAGTGAAACAAGGATGCATGAACAGGACTACCACTAGAGAGGTGGGGTAAGAGCTGCCACTTGTATAGACACAGTTGAGCTGATTGGGCATGAAGATTCTCAACTTCACCAAGCTTCCCGTCCGCTACAGCCAGAAGAGTCTCGCTCAACTTCACAGTTGCATCCCCGCTCTCTCCCGCAACAAGTAGAGAGGGAGCTCCACAGAGTGCTCTTACTTTGACCCAATCTTGGGTTTTCCAAGCACAATCAAGTTGCAAGCGATGGTTTGCAGAGGCGTTTGCAAACTCAGAAACAACTTCCAGTTGACAAACCTGGCGCTGTATTTCAACCCATCTCTCCTCCCACAAATCCATTTCAAATTCTGAGGGAGCCACAGCTGCGTTTGGAGCCTGTACAAGGTCAATTAATTCCAAATAAGCATCGGAAGCATCTGAAAGGAAACCTCCAGTATCCATCGACACAGCTTTCCAGCTCTTGGGAAGTTTACACGATTCCCGAGCTAAGCTCATCCATATCTTCTCCTCCGAGAGTTGTCGGTAGCAATGACGCATGGCACTAATGGACTTTTCTCCTAAAGGGAGCATGGGGGCAGCCTGGTATTGCAACTCGAGGATCGACAAAACTTCATACCAAGCATTGTAGTTCTCTGCCAAAGACACCAGCAAACTAAGATCGAACACCGGTATAGGTCGAAGATGAAGAACCGCATTCAAGAAGGCTCTTGGTGAGTTCATCGTTGACCTTTCTGTTGAACACCGATGCCCTGGTTGTAAAAATTGCGCATGGTACGGCCGAGAGAGCAAAATCTCCATTGCATATGAAAGCTTCGCACGGGCTTTATTTTCCTGTTGTTGCCAACACAACGGCAGCATCGACTCAAGAAGAAACTGGGCCATGCTGTCGTTGCTGTGTATGAGAATCCGAAGCGCCGCATTCAAATCCGGATCCTCGCATTGCACTAAACTCAACATGGCTTCAACTAGGACAACAATCCAGAAACGCCCACAGATGCCCTCGAAATCGCTATGAAGAAATCTCCAAAGGACATCAAGCACAGACAAAGATGATGCGTCTGGACTTGAAAGATACTCTCTGAAAAGCTCTGTTCGCGCCTCAACATTGGCATTGAGCAAACATGCCACAAGAGATCTACCAAAAACCAAGTCGCCACTTTGCCCGAGATCCGACAGACGGAAACACTGGATAAAATGTCGTATCAAGTCCGCAATAGGTTGTGCCACAACATCGTTCGGTAAGCATCGAAAGTCAACTGTCGATAGCTTCCAAAGAAGACTGTTTCGTTCCTTAACAATAACTGGTGAACCCGAACTTGGTTCCAGCAACAGCTTTCCTACTATCTTGGTAGCCATCATTAGCACCATCACGTTGTCACTGTGATCCAAGAGAGAGCTGATGATATGGTAGAACGTTTTTCGGTTCGACGAAAAGACGTAAAATATGTCACCCTTCTCCAAGACAGAGAGAACCAAGTAGATAGATCGCAGCAAACTGCTGGTTCCTGTGGTCTTTGTAATACGGCTGCGACTCATTTGGTGAACAGCATCCTCACCTTCTCGCTTCAGTATCTCTGAGATTATTCCTTTTGTTGGCGTGTGGCAAAGAATCCCCGTAAACTGGCTGTTGGTTGTTGATGAATAGGCTCCTTGTCTCTGTTTAGCAACCGCCTCCGATACATGTTCTTTCGTCAGGAAGTTCGTGAGGATAAGAAGGGTACCCTCGAGCCGATTAAGGAAACTCTTGCTCTTTTGACACAAGCACTTGACAAGTTCTAGGCCGAAGACAAGGAACGACAGGTCAGCCTGTGAGGACGCATCTTTCGGTGAAGTCTTCGAGCGCCTTGGTGAATCACTCGACTGATGACTTGATGATGATTTTCTCTGTAAAGACTGTATTGCTTCAAGAAGGATTTTTTCAACGGCGGTCGCCATCACATCGCTTTGTCCAAGAACATGAACGGCATGAGGAGCTAATTCGTTTATTTTTGTTCGAAATATCGCGTTCTTCCTTGCGCACTCAAAAGATGCGGAAACAACTCGAGCCACCAATGATCTATTTTGCTCCATAAACAAGACATTCTTCGACCGGCTCACAACCACTAGAATGTCCAGTGATGTAGCGAGTACAGCGCTATCGGGTTTCGCTTGGTTGACCTTCTCGAAAGGTTGGGGGCGAATCGGAGCACTGAATCTACGTAGGACGTCCTCTAACAAGAATCTCAAAGACTCTCCAAGATTCCGCACTCCTTGGTCCGTTTTTAAGGCGCGAACATCAGGTTCGGCGAGTTGAAGAAGCTGGCGGACGATGAAATTCAAAATCAATTCTTGATCTTCATTTGAAAGAAGATGTTGCGGATCTGATGTTCCTAAAGAGGAGGCGTCCCATTTCAGCAAAAGATGGATTACTTCCGCAGCGAGTATTTTGTTCTCGAACGGACCGCTGGTCGAAAGTCCGAGCCGATTCAGCGTGCCAACCAGTAAACTCGAAAACTGTTTACTGTGGTCTTGGAAGATGGGTGCACCCTTGATTATTGTCAAACAGATATGTGCTAATTGCGGTGTCGAATTCGATTCTTCCAACATTATTTGAGCGGTTTGGTCAACGAGGCCTTTGATATCTTGCGCCGACAATCGATGTTGCAGTGTAGGCAGTAAGATATCAAGCGCTGCTCGGACAAGCTCTTTTCCTTCCTGGTGATGGGAACGAATCAAAGCTGTATAGACTTGCCGCGTAGTCTTTTCTGATGTCCCAAACCTCTTCGTGAGTTGACATATACATATGTACGCCCAACTGGTACAAGCTATGTCTTCACTTTTCAGCAAGCTTGAACAGTATCGAACTATATCCTTCTTGTAAGACGCAATGGATTCTGGAGCACCATCAACAAATACACTTAGCAGCTGAAGACATTCAACGCGAAGTCTATCGCTGCAAACCGCCGGTGATCCCTTCTGAAAGAGGACTTGATGGACAAATTCATTTATCATGGTCGGTTCAAGAATGTCCGCGAGAATTCCTTTGCGACAAGCATCGGTGAGCAACGGCAATAGAAGAAGTTGGATACTCAGGACCTTCGTTTCTTCGTTGTTTTCAGCCATTAAACGTCTCATAATCTTGTTCGCAAAGTGTTGTTTCTGGTTGGATCCAAGTAACAAGAGCGGTGCTTCTCCCAAGAATCTCCTAACCATGATGAAATTTGCTGTGACGGCCTGAAGGAAAATACAGAGCAACTCAAACATGACCTCTACGAAAGAGTCAATGTCCATGCGTGAGGCACTACTTGCATACACCATCAGAAAGGACGCCATAAGAGTTGATTCATCATGGAATCGATTTTGAACTTGTTCTTCGTGTTGCAATCGTAAGAAACGACCTCTGCTCCTCCAAAGCAGCCGCATTGCTCTGACAATATCAGTTTGCTCCGCGAAATAGGACATATTGTGCTCAACAAGACTTTTCAAGACCCTGAGACCATGCAACTGAACTTCCAACGCATCGTTTGTCATCGGCCAGGGTGGCCCGTTCACATCTAACCTTGTAATTCCGATACCATGAAGAGACGCTTGTCCAGGACCTGAGGTATTCACCCCTTTCTCAGATCTCATGATAGCAAGAGGGCGCTCGAAGCAGACATTGAGAAGTACCAAGGAACTCTGCTTTGAACAGAGAAATTCACGAAGAGGAGAGCTGTCATGACGCTCCAAGATCGACTCAAAGAGTTCACTGTATACAGGATACTTTAGACGCTGGAAAAAGAAATCGACCGCTGCCTGAGGGTGTCTGTTCAAGAAGCGGGCAATATGAGGACGGAAAGGTGAGCTCGTGTAGCACACTTTGAATTCAGGAAGGACACGTTCAATCTTCAGACAAGTCGCAACAAGGGGCTCCACAAATTTAGAGGCATGTGGAAGCAGCCAAAAGACTTCCACGATCGCCGCAGCAACCAGAGGCTCTTCACCTTCGTTCCAAATCCCGAGGCTTGTTATTCTTTTCGGCTCTGTCCATTTCTTGAGATGATCCAATAACTTCTCGCCCAGTGTCTTGTTGAACCAAGAGCTAAGCAGGGACAACAGCTTTGACAGACCACGAAGAAGAGGAATGGATAACCTCGTGTAGTCTCTAAGGTTCAATAGCACAGGGCGAATACATGTTTGAAGGAGCTCTTTTGGGAGACGAGAATGAGACTTCGAATGCTCTCCTTGGCTCCCCGATACCGAACTTAACGCAAGTACATCTCGCAAGGCGTTGTGACTTGCAACAACAGCTTCACGAGGGTGTGAAACGAGAGACCGGAACAAAAGGCTAATCATGTGAGGACGTATGTTGCCAATGCTAGTTGATGATTCTGCATCGAAAAAAACATCTGTGTAACCACGAACAACCGAATGAAGGAGCGAGATAGAAGAAACACGAAGTTGTACGCCAGGAGGAAGTTCTTTTGGGATGACGACTCTTGCGGATTGACCAGCGATCTCAAGAATCAAGGATCGTCGAAAGAACAATGCAGACGCATGAGAGGGAAAATGAGTTCTCTTGTCTCCAATATTTGATGTAAAGCCATTTTTGTCAACGGTACAACCAAGCAAGGGCTTGTCCGACATTTCCCCATCAGCAACCGAGCACATTTTCAATATTTCCGAGAGCAAGTTCAACAAGTGTGTGTCTGTCAAAGGGAAGAACTTTGGTGCCTCTGACAACAAAAAAGCGACTGCTTCAATCACACCGATTTGATGAGGCAGCGGGAGCGAGCGAAGGTGGCGAGAATACAGCAACCTTTTCAACGTAGAAGCATGGGTTGAAAATATTTCTGTCGGCTTTCCTGGGAGGAGGACAAAGTGCCTCAAAAAGAAGCGAGCACATACCCTGGGATAAAACGTCGTCGAACATCGGGTCAGATAATGACCGAAACCCTAAATTGCTAAGGTCTGCACGCTCGTCCCTTACCTGACCAAATGCTGCGGATAAACCAGTTCATGCAAAGATATCTTGACAACTTCCTCCATGGGAGTGATGCGTATGGAGCTCGCTCTGTCCTCTGTGGTTCGTATATTGGTAGGTGTCTTTTCATTCATGTTTTCTTTCTGTTCACGGGGATGGCTGTCGCGGGCCTGCTTAGACGAATAAAGAGGATCCCATATTAGTGTCTGTGTAGCTGAAGACGCATCATGATTGTCAACAATCGAATGATCAGTCCAACACCTCGTCCCTTGGCCGTAGAGGCACGTGCATATTTGAAAAAAGAACTCAGTCGCTCGTGCCGACGTTGAGGCAATCTCGCGAGGCGCAGTCTTGACGCTCACGAAGGCAGCAATGAACAGTTCCATCTCGTGATGATGAGATTTCCACTCTGGTAGCGCCGTTCTTGAATATACCAAGATGTGTACAAGAATACACATAACAACCTCACGATGACATGCCCCGCATAATGATTGAACGAGGCAGGAACAGAAATCAGAGGGCGCTTCAGCTAAACTCCAACTAGCTGAGTTGAAAAGTTTTTCGATCAATTTCTTCGTAACTGCAAAAACAGGTAGGGACTTGCTATCAGGGATTTCCTTTAGCGTGTCAACCAGGGCTTCCGCAGCGGGGCTGGGTTTTAGTTCAGGAAGAAAAGTGCAAAGTAGATCGAATGCTTTTTCCTCGGAGGGCTCGTTATCCTTCGCTTCTTCTTCTCTCAGTGTTGCTGCATACAGTAATCCCGCCACAACATTAGCTTCTTCGGCTCCTGCTGAGTTTCGAAGTAAGTTGTCCAGTGGTTCCTTCCGTACTTGCTGACTATCGTGTGAAGCGTCTCCTTCTGTTACCCCCTCTACTTTGGAAGTGCTTCTGTCTCCACGACGAAGATAGCACTTCATGGCCGACTCGACAACAGTTAATGCAGCAGAAGCTTGACTTGCTTTGGTATCCACCATCACTTTTTTGGAATAGGCGTCGAAGTCAATTTTGTCAAAATCCGCACAATCCCATAAATCCTTCCCCCCTTGAGAACCCCATTCAATCGCCTTCTTTCCTGGAATTGCCTGCTTGGGCGTCACGTTCTCACTTTGCTGGTCGCTGTTATCGGGGTTGCTATTCGGTGCCGATGCCCCGTTCAGCAGTGGTTCCGTAAGAGCCAGTGTCTTGAGCATTCTTACTGCATGATTCAGAGGGATGGGAAGCGAAAATGACTCCATCCCACTCTCGTCGGTGTCTGATGCAACTTTCCAAGAACAGTCTGTCACTTGTAACCAAGGAACAAACAGGTCGTTACGATAATACTTGACTTCGTCTTTACCAGTCACTAGCGGCAGAAACGTATGGTCTCGAAGAAATTGACGATTCTTTCCTCCCAGTTTCCCAAGCAGTCGGAGCGTGAGTAGTCCATATGGATACGGTGCAGGTTGCAAATGACGTGAGAGCGATCGCATCAGCATAGACAAGAGATCCACTTGCTTCGAAAGCTCTGGGTATAGGAACATGGGATTCAAATTATCCACCCAAAATTCCAGAGTCCGCAATCTTTCAACAAAACGACCACAAAATGTGAGAAAGCAGCAACGAACTTTGCGATATCTCGTCTTTTGCTGTCCATCACATGAGTACAATGCGTGTTGCGATCCAAAGACTTACCCTAAATTTACCAAATCTCCGGAATCGGAATCCAATGCCGGAACTATAACGCGCAAGAGCAGATTTAAATGGGGCAGCAACGAGGACAAACGAGCCGGGATTGTCAAGCACAGTTCAATGGCTGTGTGGGCAATGTTGCTATTGTTGTTTCCCGTGGACGTGGTACCTGGGGATGACAAGGCTGCGGACATGACTCGATAGAGACCATTCAAGACGGCTGGAATCAATGGTAAGAGTTCTCTGTACGATTCCTCAAATTTTCCGGCCGAGATGGAACGGAAAATGTACCGTAGCAGCATGCAATTGGCATCGGGCCAATCTGGTACATGCTCCATTGCTGCACGGAAGGAGACCACCACCATACGTTTCAATTGTTTTCGTATCACATACTCATTTTCTGGGAAGGACGCCAAAGACTTGAGCACACGTTCAAAACACTGCAACAACGATAAACTCGCTTGCTGACGGCGTTTGTAGGACTCGTGTGGCCCTGCCAACACCCGTTGAATCTGCCGTTCCGCTTCTAGACCAAGGCTACCGCTTTCATTGTCATCTTTTTCGATTGATGGCAAGTATATTATTTTTCTCATGTAGGTACCACCAAAGTCCCTGGCTTCATCATTCTGTAGACGTTCATCGTACTTATCCACCGAGAGTTCCTCCATTCGGTTGACCAGATATTCCAGAAAAATAGAGCAAACGTGGTAGCTCGTCGAAGAATTGCAGGCCAACCAGTGACGGGGAATCACCATGGCCATGGAATCGTCCATGATTCCATCCACCAAACAATCCATCTCTTGACCCAATGTTAACCGCAGCGTTGTTCCATCCAAACGGGCAAAGGATGCGGCAAAGTAAGTGAGTGCATCGCGATATTGTTCCTGATTGGTGGTATTACCCGTGCTGGCTCCGACCGTGGCGGCGGCTTTCGTGGGGTCCATGACCGCCGGTGTCGTGGCTTCGGTCGTCACTGGTTCTTGCAAAATCTCGGTCACGGGAAGAATGATTCGAATGTATCGCCGTACAATGGACATTTCGTAGAGTGTCAAACATGTATTGGTTGGTTCTTCTGTGGACAACAAGACCATCCAGTCCGTCGGTTGTGTCGTGGTGGCAGCTTTTGTTGTTGTATCAGCCACAGGCGTCGCCGTGGTGGAGGTTCCAGCGGTTGCTCCGGCTGGTGTTGCCATGGTGGTACCCGAGGGTTTCGAATCGTCTCCCGGCGTCGTCTTGATGGTGGTGCGAGGCGAAGCTACGGATGGATGGGTCCCGCTTTGTTCATGGCTCGTGCTAATGTAGGTAATCACCGTCTTGAGATTCACCACAATGGCTCGTACCATGGACTGGATTTCTCGAATCGAGTCCAAACGATTGGCATTGTAAGAGGAAGAGGACAAGGACGACCAGGATGACGACGACGATGACGAAAAGTTGGGATGATTGACTTGCTGTTCGGCCACAATGTCAAGAATCATGCGACTGGGTCCTTCCTCCGTTTCCCTTGTCGTGGTGGTCGTCGTTTCGTGTGTATTCGGACCCGTTGTCGTGGTCGTCGTTGGGAATGGCACGGAGGAGGTAGTACCACTGGTGGCTGTTGCTTTTGTTTCGGTAGAATCCGGCAAAGATTCGGAGAACGACGATGACGCATGGCTCTGCTGCAACACTAAAGATGGATAGGACTCGACCAAGGCATACAGTTTGTCGACCAAGGTTCTCAAAATGCGAACCAAAATGGAACGACCCGTCTGATGGGGTTGTGATTTGGGTGCTGATGCAGCAGGAGTCGTTGGACTGCTGCTGCTCGAATGGGTTCCTCCTCCGGTCGCCGCCGGACTGGTCGTCGTCGTGGAACTCTTGTTGTTGTTGCCTTGTGACTGTTTGGTCTTGTTGTAAATGATATCCACAACCGAAAAGAGCGTTCGGACGGCCGCATATTGCGTCGACATGGACGAAGAGGAGAGAGAGGAGGAGGACCCTCCAGCACCACCACTACTACTACTACTACTGCCCATTCGTCTCCCGGCACTCGTGTGGTTCTTGGGATGATAATGACTGGGTGATGGAATCCCAATCCAATCGTGCAAGACACGGGAAAAAATGAGCACGACCCGTGACAATTGTCGCATTGTCATTTGTGCCGAAAACTGTTGGACCAAATCCGACAAGGTCGTATAGGCCAAGGGACGTAGCAAGGTTTGTTCCGATACGACGACAAACAACCGAGACGACGATGACGAGGAGGATGGAGCGTTGTGTGTTGGCGACGACGACGACAAGGACGATGCACTCGTACTCGCACTACTACTGCTTCCTCCTCCTCCTCCGACGCCCAAGAGAATGCGTTCATCGAGGAGGGCATCCAAATGGGAAGCGAATCCGATTCGAAATTCGGCATGATTGAGCAAATGTCGGGTGGCCACCAACAATTCCTTGCGCGTCGAGACGGATTCCTTGGGACAATGGGTCATGAGGGAAACGACATTGGTGGCCAAGGTTTCGGCATGGGGTTTCAAATGAGAGCTAAAGCCCCGCAACAGGTAGGTCAAAAAGCTCAACGTCTTGGCCTGTGCCGCAATCAATTCGCGATACCGATCGTAATACAATCGTTTCCACACGGCTCGAAGTTTGGCATTCGTGGGTTTGGCTGCGGAGGATTGCGACGAATCTACGGGCGTTCCACTCGAGTCGTTTTTTGTTGTTTCTTGTGCTTGTGCTTGTTCTTGTTGTTGTTGTTGTTGTTCGAGAACGACGAGGAGGGCTTCCCATTGCGGGGGTCGCAAGGCCAAGGCATTCATCATGGCCCCAATCATGCTGGGAATATTGGTTTTGACAAATTTGGGATACAATTGAAACATGAGCATGACAATCAAGGGACATTCCGTCAAGACTCGAAAGGACAAGGTCGAAGGCAAGGGTGGTTGTGGTTGTTGAGAGGAGGGCGACACGGGCAATACTACGGACGGGGACAAGGAGGAGGACGACAGTGGGGAAGAGGACAAGGCAGGAGCCGCAGCCGCCATTCGTGCCGTGGTGGGAGCCGTAGGACTGGGAGTCGTGTTGGTGGTGGTGATGGCAGTGACACCCTCGTTCTTCTGCTTCTTGGGAGGAGTCGTTCCTGGAGCAGCATTCGACGTGGCTGTGGCAGTCTCGGTTCCTGTGGTTGGAGGAGTATTCTTCGCAGTGGTGGTGGTGGCACTGCGGGGAGCTTCTCCTACCACGGGTTCGACTTCCATGGGAGTCGTCGTAGTAGTAGTAGTGTCGGTCGTTGCGGTTCCTGCAATGGTGCTTGTAGAAGCAGCAGTTGTAGCAGCAGCAGCACTTGTTGTGTTTGTCGTTGTTGTTGTTGTTGGCGGAGGACTTGGTCCCAGTGTCGATATTGCTGGTGTTGGTGTTATCGTCGTTGTTGTTGTTGTTGTAGAATTGTTGGTGGTATTGCTGCTGGTCGTTGTTGTTGTTGTGGACGATGCCGCCGCCGCCAGGAGGGTCGAGGCGGCAAAATTGTGTTGGACGGCCCGGGGCAAGGAGCGATACAAGTCCACGACAAAATCCATAAAGGGTTGGACATCATCGGCGGGCAAGGTCCGATAGACCTTGTACAAATCAAACAAGATGCGACAGGCCATCAAGGCTTGGTCTTGCGAATCGCGTTGCAAGACGGACAAGGCCACGGCGACCAAATGAGGGGCATGTGGTCGCACCACATGGGTCAGGGGAAATTTGGAAATGAGTTCCAATACCAACAACCGCAAGGAAGGATCGGATGATGCGGAGGAGGAAGAGGATTGGGAGTGGAGGGGTGGTGTCGTCGTCGTCGTTGTGGTTGTGGTGTTCGGTGGTGCGGCTGGTCGAGTGGTCGTAGTCGTGGTTAAAATGGTACACAAACTGGGCAAGAGGGCGGACAACAAGAGTGGAAAATCGGACGAATGCAAAACCTCCAAGGCTTGTCGAACCTGTCGAGCCGCCTCCAAGGCACTCTCTCGATCACTTCCCAACAAGCGTTGTCGAATGGGTTCCCAATTCATACTTGAAGTAGTAGTAGTAGTAGTAGTCGCAGCAGTATTCATTCGAGGAGTGGTGGGGGTGGTGATGGTTGCTGTTGGGTTGCTTGTTGTTGTTGTTGTAGTTGGTGTCGTTGTAGAAGGAGGACAAGTGGCTGGAGGATGGCTCCTCGTGTTGTTGTTGTTGTTGTTGTTGTTGTTGTTGTTTTTGGTATTGGCATTGGTATTGGTGGATTCCATACTTGCCGTCGTCGTCGTCGCCTCCTCTCCAACCCAACGCTATACCTAGGTACAAGTGGAGAAACGAGAATAATCTTGATTCGATCGTTTCTTTTCTCTCTTTTTCTCTCGTTTGGTCTCTCTCTCTTTGTTTCGTACTAGTACCAAAGACCGACGAGACGAATAAGGGTGGTGGTGGTGAACGAGAGAAACGAATCGAGAGGTGGTGAGTTCGGAGACAATAGGTTTTGGGTGCGGCGGCGCCGCGGTTCATGGTCGTCGTCCGAAAAAGAGGTGCGACCGATAAACGCGACACCAAAGCGACTACACACAACCCGAAGGGATTCCAATAGGATTCGGGATAGGGAAATGCACCACAAACATATGCGCCATGCACACAAAAAACTGAGTTTTTGTGCAATCAACATGGATCAACCGTTTCTTCTCCGCAGAAGCAAACCCAACCCAAAGGTTGAAGGTTGAGCCTCGCACAAAAGAACAACAGCACACCACGAAACTACTGTCATTATGAGCGAAACAAGTAGGACCAAGCGCAAGCAAATAGACAACCCAAGCGACGACGAAGCGGAGGAGTAGATGACAAAGAAACAGAAACTTTATCAAGAGCTTTGGAACGAGGCAGAGACACGGGGGTTGCTCACTGGTGAGATTCGTGATCTCCTTGACGATGTAGAAAATCTACATTGCAAAATATATACATTGCGCCAGAAAATAGATATGGATCGAATAAAAGCGGAGCTCTTCCGCGTGAAAAAAGAAAAGGATCAAATAAAAGCGGAAAATGATCAAATAGAAGCAGAGATCTTCCGCGAGAAAAAAGAAAAGGATCAACTAAACTCGCAACTGAAAGCGGAAAATGCAGCGAGAGATGATGACGAAATGGCAGACCTTCGTCGAGCGTCCCTCGAGCAAACGTACCTTGATACGAAGAAACACTTTTGGCTTCCTCCTGTGAACTTGAACGAGGCCGTAACACCCAGTGTCTTGGGAAAGTCTCGAAAAATCAACTATTATGACAAGAGTAAACAAAAACAAGTCCAAGGGCGTCTACGAATACCACAGGCCAAGATTGTGGTCCGTACAGGGCACCATGTGCATCCAGTGGACGTTCGCATTCCCGTCCAAGTCGAAAATCAACTGATTCCAAGTATCTTGGGAGCCGAACGTTATGGCGAACCATTTGGGTTCGATTACTACAACGAATGCGGGGTTCAATGGTTTTGCGTGAGTATGATCAAAGATGCTTGCAGATGTTTAAGCCTGCGTGACGTTCGGTCGGACACGGAGCCTTCCATCTTTTTGATCAAGCCGGACAGTGTCGTTGTGCTTCGACTCAAGGGAAAGATCGTAATGGCCATTCTCGTAAAGAGTCCGGATGTGCCGGATGGAAGCCGCAACGATAAGGTCTTTACATCGGAGAGCACGAGCGGCCAGATCTGGTCCTACTTGCTGGCAATGAGAAGCGCAGGCATCCAGCAACCCCTTGCAGCAGTCATGACGTACAACAAGATGGTTCTCGCATCATTGGACAGCTTTGAGAATGACACTGCGCATACGGAGATTTTGGAAAATGTCAAGCAAACACTTTCTACCAACAAAGCGCCGCCTTACAGAGTGCACCAAGTTCCTGAAGAGTCCCAAGAGCAGACCGCTAGCCCAATTCGCCAGACCCTTCCAGTCTCACACGTCAAGCAAGACGCCGATGATACTGAGAAGGAGGCTTGCAGGGATAAAGAGGTGGACCGAGTTGTTTATTACTCAGAGGTGTTTGAGAATGGACATGTCTTTCCTTTTCTTCTTCAAGCCATTGAAATGGCTTACCAAAAAGTTGGGCCCATCTTTGCTACCGATATCCCACGCATTGGCCATGGTGAGTGTCTGGGAAATAGGGTTGTGTGCAAGATGGGCAAGAACTTGTTCACTTGGGTCAAGACACCTTTGTACACTATGAGGGGAAAAAAGAAGAAAGCGTTCACTGCCAATCTTCAGGATTTTCCGGATCCTTTGTCGCAGACGTTCTATCTTTTGGGTGAACTGGGAGTTGGAATTCATGCATCGGTGATGCTTGCTTGCAATTCCAGTGGCCGCGTTTGCGCGCTAAAGTGTTACCACGTCTATCCTTCCCAATTACGCACCAACCGGGACAGAGAAGAGGACGAAAACGAGGAGATTGAGAGTCTTCGAGATGTGGCAAACGCAGAGGCAGACCGTTGGAGACTGCTCTACCAGGATCGCTTTCCTCATGTCACTGTGGTGGATCTGGCCGGACGCCCTTGTTTGGTCATGCCCTATGGAACGCAGGTCCAGGATCGTGATTCCATCACACAAGAGTTGGAAAAAGAGTTGTATCGATTGGCCCAACGAGGCTTTCGGTATGAAAATAATTACAATCGCTGGCGAAACGTGCTCGTCGATTCACAGGGCCAAGTATTTCTGAGTGGCTTGGGATCACTCGAAGAGCATGGAGAGGACACCACAGTGCCGGACAAGTTACAAGCCATGGTAGACAAGCAGTTGGCCATTTTGATGAAAGAGAAACAGGAGTCGCCCGTGGATTCGGTGTGATTCTATCTATTCCTATGGTCCAATGATTGGACAACCACAACAACAGGTACCAAGGTATCTCGGTTCGGCCCGTGAGAAGAACACTTGTGTGTGGTGTGCTGGAACACTAGACTACGGAGGAGAGCCACGCGGAGCATTCTCTTTGTCTTATTCTATACTAGTTGATAATGTCGATAGGATCAACTTATATACTGCGGAGGTATTCCATTTACCACCAACGTGCCCGTGAGAAGAACACTGTGGTGCGCAGGAACACGACCTAGAATACAAAGGAGAGCCACGCGGAGCATTCTCTTTGTCTTATATACTAATCGGTAGAAGAATGGATACGATCCACTATTCCGTTTCTCGGGAAGAGACTCACCATGCTGTTGCGTCGCGGAATAGTTTCGTTGTCGCGTCTTGGTACTGAACCACCAAAGAAGGTCTTTTGGACAGCGTTTCTCCTCGTCCTCTCCATCACACAACAAAACCGCGCCTCTTCTACTTAGTTGGACCCGGCCCATCCCTTTTTGCCAGGAACCATCCGGAATCCGGAATGGTTTCCATTCCTCCACGACGTTGCGTTGGTGGCATTCACACACACTAGTAGGAGAAGGAGATGCGGTAAAACTGCAATAGAGCACAGCTATTAATAGGATGCACATCCTCCAAAACGTACAACCGGCACTCGGAATAAAGCATACGGGAGTCCAGAACGCGACTGCGATGCGTCCCAGTCCTGGAACGACTGATTTGTGTCTCGAATTCTTGTGGCGTGCCCGCGTGTACGGCCATCCAAGCCAGCGTCGCCCAACGACCCAATCACACGTGTGGTTGTCGTGTGTATGTTGGTCCACGGGAGAGCGACGGTCGGTATACTACTCATATTGTATCAATAAGGATATACAAGATGGATATATCATATCATTACGAGCGTATCTGCTATTGTTACCTTACCCCCAAGCATGGGGTGAGTCCAATCACGCGTGATTGAATGCACTTCGTGCATTGAGTTGACTAAGGGAATGCACATAAAAAGTGCGACTGACCAGTCGCCCCATGCTTGGGGGTAATTGTTACCTGTAACTGAAGAGAATAATATGGATATTGAATATTGCTCTTCCAGATTCCTATATTATGACACGGCTCTGTACCATATATACATGTGGGATTCAATCTTGTAGGTGCACGAATCGTCCTCTCCGTCCCAACGATGCCAAAACAAGTTCCAATCCTCAAACGACTCGACGACGAGATCTCCATCTGAGAAGATTACTGTGGTGAGCTTATTTCTACAACACCACCATCTATTTCTGGTTCATCCTTCTCCTCCTCATCGTGATCTGCATGGAACAGCAGTAGTAGGAACCATTATTACCCACGAAAAAGGCTTGAGTTTCCAATCGAAAAAAGCCACTCTTCTTCCAAACTTGTGTGTGTGTGTGTGTGACAGTTTGGGAAGCAATACGAACAGAGGGGTGTGTGTGTTCCCACTATATATCTCTCTCTACGAATCATTACAAAAGGCACACGAGGATCATGCCACGGTCGTCGCTCCTCCTCCTCCTCCTTTGGGTGGTGTCGTGTTTCCCGAATGCTGGTTCGGCCGGTACGCAAGTTTCCTTGGGATTGGACCATACCGTCGATGGCAGCGATACGAATAGTCCCTGGTCGCCCCGCGAAATTTTGGTCACTCTGTTTCAGCAAACGGGGGGTCTCTCGGCGTGGCACACTGCTCAGGGCTGGTCCAGTAATACGGGCAATGTGTGTGACTGGTATGGCATTACGTGCTATCCCGAAAATGATGCCACCATTCCGTCGGATCGGTGGGGACACGTGCAATCCCTCGTGTTGACGGCCAATGGGTTGCAGGGCACGACGCCGCCCCATCTTTGGCAATTGCCCTATTTGCAACAGGTGGCACTGGATTCCAATGCCGGCTTGACGGTCGATACCAGTCAAGTGTCCAACGCCCAACATTTGCAACGCTTGGCCGTCAATGTCGATGCCTTGTCCGATTGGACGACCCTAACGACTCTGGCACCGTCCTTGCAAGACTTGACGTTGACGCCGCCCACGACCGATCCCGGTATCACGGGCATGGCCGTGCCATCCCAATTGTTTGACTTGACGCAATTGACGAGTTTGCAAGCCGACGATTGTCGCTTGACGGGAAGCCTATCGTCCAGCAGTCGTCCAGCAGGAGTGGGAGTGGCCCAATGGGAGCACTTGCAATACTTGAATTTGAATCGCAACATGCTCCAAGGTGCCCTGCCGGCCGAATTGGGCTTGCTCGTCAACTTGCAAGCCTTGCACTTGGGACACAATCATTTTAGTGGACCCCTTCCGCACGACGAATTGAATCAATTGACCAAGTTGCAAGTCTTGGACCTGAGCCGAACGGCCGACGAACAAGCCGCGGCGCGTCCCCAATTGGGCTTGGTCGGACCCGTTCCCTCTTTGCACTTGTCCTCGAATTTGCGTCGCGTCGATTTGCAACATCAAGATTTGGATCACAGCCTTCCTGCCGATTTTTTGCTCAGTGTGCCCAGCGATCAAGCCATTACGGTGGATTTGCGGGGCAATCAATTGACGGGCACCAGTTTGCCACCGTTGCTCTTGACCAAGACGCAGTTGGACTTGTACTTGGCCGACAATCGCTACAGTAGTTTGCCGGCGCAATTGTGCCACGATGCGCCGCCGACCTGGTTGAATGGGCAAGTCCAACAATTTGAGGATTGTCGTGGATTGCTGTGTCCCGTTGGAACCTTTGCCTCCAATCCCGAAGGACGACAAGTCAGTGCCACGCAACCCTGTCAACCGTGTCCCTCGGCGCAATTTGTGGGACAAACCACATGTGCCACCACCGCCACGGGTCAAGTCCACGAAGGGACCATTTTGCAAGCCTTGGTCCAAGCCACACAAGGCATCCATTGGAAGCAATCGCACGGATGGCTCGGTACTCGGGGAGACGGCGGTACCACCATTCCCTCGGCGCAAGAGTATTGCACGTGGCATGGCATTACCTGTGAGTCCCATCACGTGGTGGAACTCCGATTGCCCAACAATGACTTGGTGGGGACCCTTCCTCCGTCCGTCTTTTCGTTGCCCAAGTTGCGCGTCTTGGATGTGAGTGGCAATGCCGTACGGCTCACGGGACAAGGTGTCGAACAAGCGACGCAATTAATTGTCTTGGATTTGACCCACACGGAGTTTGCCGCCACCAACAATGCTGCTGCCGTGTCGACCCTCTTGACGGGCTTGCAACAAGCCACCAATCTTCAAGTCTTGCGATTGGGATCCAATCAGTTGCAGGCGTCGACCTTGCCTCCGCAAGTGTACCAATTGTCCTCCTTGCACGAATTGGACGTGTCCCACAATGACTATGGCGGATCGCTGAGTGCCACCAGTATTGGCAATTGGGGCCAATTGCGCACCTTGTATTTGCAAGGCAATCAATTGACGGGTCCCATTCCAACCCAAGTGGGACACTTGCGCCAATTGCAAGAATGGAACGTGGCGGAAAACCAATTGACGGGCAATCTTCCCACTCAATTCAATACCTGTTGGGACCTGCAAGTCTTGAATGTCCGCAACAATGCCGTGACGGGAACCTTGCCCGCCTGGCCCTCCTTGGTCAACTTGATGGAACTCAATGTCGCCCACAATGCCCTTACGGGCCCCTTGCCCGACAATTTCTTGCAAGCCGTCACGTCTGCCAGTAGTCGTCGCAAAGTGGTGTTGGCTCACAATCAATTGACGGGTGCCATTCCCACTGCGTGGAGTGTCCGCTTTTCCAATCTCTTTTTGGATGTGACGGACAATGACATTACCCGAATCTTTAGCAACAATAATGATTGTTCGGGGACACTGCAATGGATGGATGGATTGGTGGCCACGTATGGATGCGACGCCCTTTTGTGTCCCCGAGGAACGTTTAGTACCATGGGTCGTCAAACCGATGCGGATCATGCCTGTCTCTCGTGTCCCAGTGCCACTGCCATGGGGAGCACGTCCTGTGCGTCTGACGGTGACAACGACAAGGACCCGAATGACTCCCGCAAGGCTCGAGAATTGGAGATTTTGACCGCCTTGTATCAAGCCACTCACGGAGAAGATTGGATCCGCAACGATGGATGGACTGTCACGGCCAATTATTGTACCTGGTATGGCATTACGTGCGATCCCGTCCACCAGTGGTCCGTGGAATCCATTGCACTGCCCCACAATGGTCTTACGGGGACACCACCCTCGTCGCTGTGGGAATTGCCGGCGCTGGGGGAAGTGGATTTGAGTGGCAATCCGCTCGAGTTTACCTTTGCCGGCATTGGTCAGGCCCAAAATTTGGTCTTGTTGGATTTGTCCTCCACCAATCTCGATTCGGTGGTGGGCCTCGATGCCCTTCCCAGTGCTCTCTTGGAATTGAACCTGAATGACAATCGCTTGTCCGGTGTCTTTCCACGACAAATCTTGTCCCTTCATGATTCCCTCCGAAAATTATCCTTGAATTCCAATCAATTGTCGGGCTTTTTACCCGGCGACGATTTGGCGCAATTTCACTTTTTGCAAGAATTGTTCTTGTTTGACAATCAATTGGAAGGACCGCTCCCGGGAGCCTTGGGTCAATTGGGCAGTCTCGTCTATCTGGGTTTGTCTGGCAATCAATGGACGGGACAGATTCCCCCGCAGTGGAATAATTTGCGACGACTCGAAACCTTGGCGTTGCAAGGCAATACCGAACGCGGGTCGGGACGTGGTTTGACGGGCCACGTGCCATCCTTTCAAGATTTGCCCAATCTCAAACAAGTCTATTTGGGCTTTCATTCCCTGATTGGAACCATTCCCGAAAACTTTATGGGTTCCGTCTCGGATCTGGGTGCGCCCATTACCATTGATCTGTCCAACAATCGTCTCACGGGTAGTCTGCCACCCGCCTTGGCTCGATTTGAGAGTTTGGAATTGTATGCTTCGGACAATGAATTCACCGAGCCCATTGCGACGGGAATTTGTCGTCAATCGGGATGGATGAGAGCTCAAGTGGGAGAATACGGATGTCAAGCCATTTTGTGTCCACCCAATACCTTTCAAACCAGTCAAGGTCGACAAATGGGATTCAGCAACGCCTTACAGTGCCAACCCTGTCCAACGGGACAAACTGCCGAATTCTACGGCTCCACGTCCTGCTTGTCGGCGCAAGAACAGGCCCAACGAGATCAACGACGGGCACTCGAAGATTTGTACTGGAATACCAATGGGGATCATTGGGTCGACCGAGGTGGATGGATGGACCCCGATGTCTCGATTTGTGACTGGCACGGAGTGGATTGTAAAGATTCATCCGTTCAGTCGATTCAGTTGATCCACAATGGTCTCGAAGGAAATCTTCCCGAAACATTTTTTGCGGCACTGCCGAATCTCGTGGAACTCGACTTGTCCTGGAACGAGAATATGCAATTGTCCTTTCATGGTCCGGACCTAGCGGAAGCCCGATCCTTGCAATTTTTGAATTTGGATTATACCGGCTTGACTTCGGTGGCCGGTCTGCAAACGGCACCTACGTTGGAACTTCTTCGCTTGGTGGGCAACCAATTTGGAAGCGGCGTCTTTCCAACACAAGTATTGCAAATCCCCAATTTGCAAGCCTTGTATCTGTCCAACAATGACATTGGCACGGCCCTACCTACCTCTGGATGGTCTACTGGCTTTGTCGGGTTGGAATGCAAAGGCTGCAATTTGCAAGGTCCATTCCCAAGCTTTTTGGGAACATTGGTCAATTTGGAGTACTTGTACGTTATACTTTCCGTGTTGACTTGTCATTCAGAACTGTTGGAATTCATGTCTTACACGTCCTCATTCTTTGTGTTGTGAACAGAAACCTGGCCGACAATTTCTTGACGGGGAACGTCGCTGTCGCTCTGAATGCTATGACGCAAATGAAAGTGTTGGATCTATCCAATCAAGCAAACGCTGGAAACCCAGGACTGGGGGGTAATCTTCCCTCCTTTGCGTCGGCACCGGAACTCCGCGAAGTCTACCTTCACAACAACGGCTTTTCGAGTGCGATTCCCAGCGACTTTTTGGCGTCCGTATTGGACGGATCAATCAAGGTTGACCTTCGATTCAATGCGCTCACCGGTGTCGTTCCAGGAAATCTGGCTCGGTTTGCCACCGCGGAGTTCTACGCGGCAGGAAATCAGTTGACTCAAGTCGACCCCAGCCTTTGTGGTCTGAACTGGAACAATCGCCCTCAAGGTGCGAACGATTGTGACTACATTATGTGTGGTGCGAACGAATACAGCGGACTTGGACTTGCCACTCCGACGTTGCCCTGTGAGCCGTGCAATGACGGCACTGCTACAAACACTCTGATTGGACGCACGTTTTGCATCCCCGGGGAACGAGAAATCCTCCTGGAGCTATATTCTGCGTTAGGCGGAAGTCAATGGACACATCAGGACGGATGGGAGGTTGGTGCTGATGATGTCTGTTCTTGGTACGGCGTGAAATGCCATGTTGGTTCTCTTCGGCAGGGCACGATTGAGGAACTTGATCTCAGCGACAACAACTTGAAAGGAACATTACCAGATCGCATTTGGGTGTTGACTGAGCTTTTGAGCCTAGATTTGTCCGACAATGACATTGTTGTGAACTCGTTTTCAAGAGTGGGAGAGGCATCCTCCCTCGTGAAACTGAACCTTTCGCGGAATACTGTTTCGTCGTTGTCAGGGATTGGCGCTGCGACATCCCTCATTTCTTTCCGTTGTTCCAACTGCAAAATCACCGGTCCCATGCCAAGTGAAATGACCAATCTGCGTGTTCTAGAGGAGTTGTTTTTGAACTCGAATGAAATGACTGGCCCATTGCCCACAAATATGAATTTGTGGACCCAGATGAAAGAACTTCATTTGAAAGATAACAGTTTCAACGGCACAATTCCTAATACGCTTGCGTCGTTGTCGTTTGTTGAAGTAATTGACTTGGGAAGGAACAAACTTCACGGTGCCCTCCCTTCCGATATCAGCTTCTTGGCAAACTTACGGGTGTTGGCCATTGACCATGAACGACCGGAATTTACACCGCTATTTGGACTTGTTGAGTCTGGTGTCATTGGCAATCTGCCCTCATTCAGTCATAATCCAAATCTTCGAGAACTATACCTCAGCTACAACCACATTGACGGTGAAATTCCTGGAGATTTCCTGAATGCGGTGGACAAGAAGGCAACTATTATTGTGGATTTAGAATCGGTACGTGTCTTCAAATGCGTGGAATGTCCTGCTTACGAACTATGCCATACTAACATTTGGTACCTATACTCTCTCCCAAATTGCTTATTCGAATTCAGAACAATATTATCAAGGAAGTTCCTGCAGCATTAGCCCGATTTGATGATCTACGCATTTATCTTGGAAACAACCGCATTGACGGCATTCCAGATGAAATTTGCGCCAAAAAACAATGGATGGATGGACTGGTTGGATCTGGTTGTGACGCCATGCTTTGCCCTGTTGGTACCTACAGCACTTTGGGGCGAAGGACGCAGGCAGAAGAATGCCGAGTATGCGATCACGACACCATGACAAATCTGTACCTGGGAAGCACCAGCTGTCGCGCTGTGTTCCCTGAGTTCCGGGAAGACCGAAGCATGTTGGAAGAACTCTACAAGCTTGCAAATGGAGATGGCTGGATCAACAGGGCAAACTGGAATAGTGGTTCTTCCATTTGCAACTGGTTCGGCGTAACATGTGACAGCGTGAACCAAGACAGAGTTGCTGAGATTGCACTTCCATCCAACAATCTCGATGGTAGTCTGGGTTCAATTGTTTTCTATTTGCCACGATTGCGTAAGGTCGACGTTTCGGGGAACAATATCAAAGTGACGTTCCGTGACATTGGAGATGCAAATCTACTTGAATCTGTGAACGTCAAAGCCATTGCTTCTGCGGAGCTCGACGGCCTTCGAAACTCACCGAACTTGAAGGAACTGAAGTTGAGCGACAATTCGTTCTATGGAAAGACCTTCCCCGAAGATTTCTATGAGCTTTCTGGACTGCAAGTGTTGGAAATTGACAATACTGGATTTTCGGGATCATTGGTAGCATCAGGGCTCGCTCAGCTCTCCAATCTTGTAACGTTCAATGCCAGTTACAATGACTTGGAGGGCACCATCCCTGATGTATATAACAATTTTGACTCTCTCGAGGTCCTGGACCTTGCCGGAAACCACTTTCATGGCCTAATACCAACGAGCTTGGAACGCGCCAGATCCTTGCAGTTTTTGGATTTGAGTGGGCCTGAGACGAGTGGCGCCACTGGTTTGAGTGGACCCATGCCCGCTTTTGCAAATTGTCCATCCTTGGTCCATATCGATTTGGGAGCCAACTCGCTGACCGGAACTGTTCCTTCTGATTTGCTGGAAAGCGTTGCCATTTCCATGAACACAGAAGTAACCATTCTTTTGGATTCAAACATTTTGCATGGCAACTTTCCGAGCGACGTGAGCGATCGATTTAGAAGTCTCAACATTGACCTGGTGGACAATGAGTTTGAGTCTCTGCCAGCAAGTCTCTGTGCCAAAAGCGAGTTTGGATGCCAAGGAATATTGTGTCCCCAAGGCACATTCAATGAGGACGGTCGACAGACATCTGCGGAAAACAAGTGCCGTGATTGTCCCGGTGAAACCAGCAATGCCATGGGTCAAACGTCTTGTCCCTCCATTGAAAAGGCCCGAAATAGAAAGATTCTTGAAAAACTCTACGAACAGACTGGCGGACCCAACTGGAAGAACCAAGAAGGCTGGTTTACCAACCCAGACATTTGTAATTGGTACGGTATCACATGCCGGGACAATGCATTTGTGGAAACCATCAATCTTGCTAGTAACAATTTGGTCAACACGCCGCCAAAGGAACTTTTTGAAATTGGAGGGCTCCGGAAATTGTGGTTGTATTCCAATCCCATGAATTTCAACTTTGAGGGCATTGAAAATGCCAAACTGTTAGAGAACCTACAGCTCGATGCCACCCATCTCAAGTCCTTGGAGGGCATTGGAAAAGCCCCGGCGCTCAAGCACCTGAATGTTGGCTCCAACGGCTTGCAGGGTACACTCCCCACGGATGAATTCGACCAACTCACGACGCTGGAAGAACTGCTGATTTCGGAAAACAAGTTTTTTGGTCAACTTCCACATTTCATGAACAATCGCAAGTTGACAACCTTGCTGGCCAGTGGCAATGCCTTTGTGGGCCCATTGCCAGCCTTTGACGTGCATCCCATGATTAAAAAAATTGACGTGGCGCATAACCAACTGTTTGGAATGGTACCCAACAACTTTTTGCAAGTCGCAGATACGACGAACCGAATGTTGGTCGATATCTCACACAATCGATTGCAAGGCAATCTACCAGGCTTTTTGACCCGATTTCCGGACATGACCCTGTACGCTCAGGGCAACCAATTCACGGGTTTGGATCGCAAGCTTTGTGAAATGGACCAATGGAACGGAGGCAGTGTGGGACTGTTTGAATGCGACGCTCTCTTGTGTCCACCGCAATCCTTTGCCCCACAAGGACGAGCTTCGGCCGAACAAGGAGACTGCGAACCCTGTCCCAATGCCAAGGATGCTCCCTTTTATGGCCATACGACGTGTGGAGGCGTTAGCAGCTCGGCATCGACAAACAGCACACGTCCTTGTTGGTTGTGGGTATGGATGGTCCTGACCACCATGACGGTCGTGTGGCTCGTCCAAGGTGACGACTACTAGAGGAGCTGGTGATGATGATGCATGGGGCAGCTACCTATTTTTTATTATATGGTGAACGTGTATGCATATTAGGAAAAGAAACACTGCGAGGGGGTCTGTTTGCGATGGAACGCGGCCTCATGGCAGCTACATGTAGTACGATATATACATAAATGTATAGAGAGAGAACGAAGTTAGCTTCACAGCAATGTGTATTCGCCGCTTTTGAAGACCAATGCCGCTTTTCCAGTACTCTATCTCTATGTAGAGCCATGATGTCGATAGCGGGATAGGTGAGAAGGGTCTTCCTAGCTCTTTTTCCAGTCGAGCGAATAACACGCGACTTCAACCATACTTCCTAACGTTCTCATGGTTGCATTTCATTCTCACTTCTTCACGATGGGGAGTCCTTCAGAGTTGTCGGTTCGCGCATTCTTTGGGTATCCTCGTCCATCGTCGTCATTGTGAAAACAGAAAACAGGGAGAGAGACTCCCTTGTTGTTGTTGAGAAGAGAGAGACAAAAGAGAGCAAGACAGAGAGGACGGATTTCCCACACTGTGCTTGAATCCTTGACCCATACAACAAGACGAAGAATCAAGAGTCTTTGTCCAAGACTCTACGAACCAACGTTCCATTCATTCCTCACGATCCAAACCACCACAATCACCAACCAAAATGGCTCAATTCCTACCAACGGGAGGCGGGGACGCCCTGGGCGCATCCGATGCTGGCGATGCCGCAGCCGCCGACTCGGGTCAACCGTTGGATTTGATTCCCAAATTGGACAAGTCCCAGTGTTATGCCAAAAATGAAGCGTCGGGGTTTCCCCTCGACAATTTGTTTGTCGGCGATTCCCGACTGGCCTTTCGGACCGATGCCGACGAACAAGCCATTGTGCATTTGGCCTTTAATGAATTTGTCAAGATTCATTCGATTCAATTCATTGCCTACAACAATGGCGTCGATCCCGAATTGAATCCCAGCAAGGTCCATTTGTATGTCAATCGCGAAAATTTGGGCTTTGAAGATTGCGACGATGTCGATCCCCAACAAACCTTGCATTTGACCAGTGAAGATTTGAAAGAAACCGCGTCGCCCCTGTCCCTCAAATATGTCTTGTACCAACGAGTGTCGTCTCTCACACTCTTTATTGAAGACAATCAAGGTGGGGAAATTACCGCACTCGGTGGCTTGAAACTCTGGGGACGACCCGTGGCTGGAACCAACATGGCCGATTTCAAAAGCCAACAAACCAAGTAGTTGTCGTACGTCCCACAACGCCCAACACTCGAGCGACCCGGCTTTTCTTCTCGCGCATGTCCAACAACATGGCGCAAGAAGGAATGTGTGTGTAGGTACAACCAACACGCCATGTCGTGTTGGGAAACTTCCTCGTTTTGAATATAGAATGGTGGACCTACCACGAAACTGTCAGCTCTAGAAAAGTAGGAGTTGATTCCAACGTGAATGAAGGAGATAGGATTGTAGTCTTCTTGTGTTTCAGGTCCAGTGGAACTGTGAGAGAAGGGCCCCGTATATCTATTATACAGACAATCTCATTCGTAGGATGCAAGATGGGAGAGTCGTCGTTGCTTTCGTGGCTCTTTTCGGGGCGGCTAGTAGAATAGGGGGAAAGAGACCCTCGTGGCGAACACAAGGATGATGAACTCTCTCTATGCCGTCGAACGGAACCTACATTCAGTTTCGCGTCCTCTGCTCTTCCCGACTACCTAGGTAGGCCACATCATCTCTCTACAACAAAATAGGGAGAGACCATCTTGGCGACGACGATCTAGGTAGGTAGATGTCATTGCACGTGAACATCCATAGTAGACCATAGAGTCTATTCTTTCACACTCTATCTACTATCCAGAAACAGGACAGAGGTAGTATTAGAATCTAGGAGTAATACCAATAGAATCCGGCCATTGCTACAAAAGCTGCATCCATCCAATACCAAACAACGGTCCCAGACCATTGTAAACGACTGGATGGCAATGGCCAAGGGTCGAATGGCAGGAAAGCAAAAATGGTAAAACTTCAAGCTGACGCCCAGGATTGAACTGGGGATCTTTTGATTACAAGTCAAATGCGTTACCACTGCGCCACGCCAGCGTTCCCTTTGCATGGTTTTTTGGTAATTTATTCTTTGTTTTTTTCATTTTGGTTGCATTTTCTGTGGCATAATTTTCTGGAAAAGCGGTAACACAAACGGATTTGGACATCCACGACATAGTTACTATCGACGAATCAGTAATTTCAAATTCAACGGTTGGCACACTGATTTCGGTCCGTTGCGTTTTCGCTCTTGTTCTGAGAAAACGACGTGCTGGGTGCGTGCCGCAACAAGGAAATCTTTCTTGGATCGTTTTGTACCGCATTGTTGGATTGCTTCGTGGAAAGTTGTTGGCACAACGCATCGTATATACACAAGAGTGTGTGCATTCGTTCACCTTTGTTCGTTCAATTCTCGTTGTCGAAGTAGCACAGCAATAACAAGAGCAATCTTTCAGAAGGAAAAAAGGAAGAGCGCATTGAACTCTGAGAAAAATCCCTCTCGATTCTTGCCTTTTCTCACCGCGTGTTGTTACTTTCTCGTCGTCGTCGTTGCGAGTGTATTATACATACAACAACAACTATTCCGATTCCGAGCAGTATTGCCATTCAACTGCCTTGATTGTTGAATCCACGAGAAGAAGAAAAAGAAGAAGAAGAACATTTCTTCGTATTATTATTCACCACCATGCAAGCCAATCCGTTTGATCAGTTTGCCACCGACATGAGTGCCGCTGTTCCAGGCGCTCCTCCTCCATCCTTTGCGGCACCACCACCGGCCGCTGGACAAGCACCGTCCTTTGCCATGGGGGGAGCTCCACCACCGACGCAACCACCTCCACCCGCTGGTGGCGGCATGTATGGAGCTCCTCCTCCTCCCATGGCGCCAGGTGGTGCTCCTCCTCCTCCCATGGCCGGTGGTGCTCCTCCCTTTGGTGCTGCGCCTCCACCACCAGCCGGTGGTGCTCCCTTTGGGGCCGCTCCTCCTCCTCCTCCTGGCGGCATGTATGGTCAGCCACCTCCTCCGGCCGCACCAGCTCCTGATCTAGGAGCTCCTCCGGCCGCTGCTCCTCCCAGTAATGATCCCTTTGGTGGCTTTGGGGCCATGCCAGGAGCTCCTCCTCCAGCTGCGGCGGCTCCCGAAGTGGCGGCTCCTCCTCCAGCAGCTCCTCAAGACAATCCCTTTGGTGCTGGAGCTCCTCCTCCTCCAGCCGCAGCTCCTCCCATGGGGGGTCCTCCTCCTCCGGGAGGAGCTCCTCCAGCCTTTGGAGCACCACCGGAAATGGGGGGACCTCCACCACCAGCTGCTGCTGCCGATCCTTTTGGCGGCGGTGCTCCACCACAACCCTATGGAGCTCCACCTCCTCCGCAACCCGGTATGGCCCCCGCTCCGCCGCAACAACCCGGCATGCCTCCTGCTGCACCGGGTGCCATTGTTCCAGCCGAGACGCAATCCAATCCGTACGCCATGGCACCACCTCCACCACAACAGCAGCCTCAAGCAGCTCCCTATCCGGCCCAACCCAGTCCCTTTGGAGCTCCTGGGGCTCCTCCTCCTCCCGCCTATCCAGGGGCACCAGGATATCCACCGCAACAACCAGCGGCACCCCCGGTCGATCCCTTTTCGGTCTTTGAAGCCCAATCGGCGGCACCACCGGCCGCCGTCGATCCCAATGCCGGTGCCATGGTTCCTGTCGGTCCGCCCGGATCCTCCGTCTTGACGGCTGCCCCGGCTCCGGCCGCAGCGGACGATGATTTTTGGGGTGCCTTTTCGGCCACACCGGCTCCCGCCGCGGCGGCCGCCGCCGCCGACAGTGTCCAATACAATGATGCCACGACGGCGAATGCTGCTCCCAGTGCCAGTGGCGGCGCTGCGCCCCATTCGGACGAATTGCCGCCCGGTGGGGAATGGTACGATGCCCGGATTTTTACCCCCACTCTCGGCGTCATGTTTTTTAAACCACAAGAATTGACCGATTCGCTCTTTTTGAATACCGACAAGTCCTTGGTTGATGGCTTGAGTGAACGACCGGTGGTGGCCTTTATTGTCGAAGGCTCGTCGGCCCGATCCGCGGGCGTGGAATTGGGCCATGTCTTGCTCAAGGTCAATGGCGTGGATGTCAAGAATCCCAAGGAAGCCTCCCGGCTCATCAAGGAAGGACCACGACCCTTGCCCCTCTTGTTTTATGTCCCCAATACCGAAGTGGTGGTGGCCGAAGGCGAACACATGGTCAAGTACGATACCCGAGAAACGACGGCGCCCAATTCTGCCAAGGATTGGAAACCCAAATATGTCGTGATTGGAGGCATTATTGCCCAACCCTGGATGATGAACATGTATCGGTCCAAGGTATGTGTGTTATTATTGTTGTTGACTTGTTGTGTCGAGGGAGATAGTCTTGTTGTGTCGGTTGTTTGGGAATGGATGCTCACGTAGTATTATTGGTTTCCTGCGTTTCTTTCTTGCTTCAGTCCGAATACGACATTGCCGTGATTGAAACCCAAGCTCGTCGACCCGTTTCCGTCAAGGTGAAGCAATTTTCCTTGCAAGGCGCTCGGATTCAAAACGATTGGCAAGGTCCGCAAATGGTCAAGTACAAGAACAAGTTGCATCCCTGGAAATACATTGTCGTTTTGCCCGTGGCCCGAAATCCAATCAAGATTTCCAGTCCCAATTTGGCCTCTCTCAAACCCGTCCACGAAGGCATTCGCCGCGTCTTGCTCGCCCAACAACGGGATCGAGGTGCCAAACCACGGGATCATCATCATCACCAGCAGCATGCCAATGGGGGTGCACCACCGCCACAACAACCACAAGCTGCCTATGGCGCTCAACCCAATGCGCAATATAGGTACTAACAAGGCACTCTCTCCCCAAACCCCATCACCCACACCCACACACAATAGTACCTCCTCATGACTCGCGCGTCATGGTTCACACACCCTTTCTCAAGAATACAAAACGACACGAAAGAACCCATTCCCTCCAAAACGGTTTGCCGTATGTGTGACTCCTTGGTTGGACTCCACACAGACCACCTTTTTGGTGGGGTGAATTCTTTATCTTTTTGTTTGTACACGTCATTCTCATTACAGTAATACGAATACTACTACCTAGGACATGGAAAAAATCTCAAATGCACAAAAAGTTTCCATTTGGGGAGAGTCTCGACCGTAGAGTCCTTGTAGGGTCTCGCACCAGTAGGTGGGTCGCCTCGAGAGATGTACGCGTGTGTCGTTGTTGTTGTTGCGCTGGAGAAATTCAGGCGATTGTTGCATGTGATTGAGAGTCGAGTATCGTCTCTCTGGAGAGGTGTTTCGCCTCTCGACCTTTACTAGAGCGGAATGACGAGGAAACTATAATTCATCGTCAGCATGACAACAACAACAACAACAACACACAGCGTACCAGTACCATCCCTCTCTTGCTTGCACTCTACCTATCGTATTATTTGTAATTTGTGCCTCGACTCTATAGGAGTAGCTATTCCTTGCTACCTACCTAGCTAGGAGTAGAACATTTCTCTACTAGTAATAGCTACTCCTAGTAGAATAGATGTGGCCGTTTCATTCCCAATCTGATCTGGTTTCTGTGGTTGCCATGAAGGGGCATTGAATTGACTTCCACGGGTTCACCCGGTGTTCTATGTTTCTATGGTGGTACAATAGAAAGAAACGGTTGCGGTTCATATGATATGGTCTATCGTCGTCTCTCGTTGGCGGAGGTGACGGCCAAGAGTCGACTACGAAAATGTTCCGCGACGCAAACGCGTTGTGAGTCTTCCCCCCAAAAAGGAATACTTGAACCTTCTCAAGTTGATCCTATCGACATTACCACCGATTATATATCCGTAATAAGACAAAGAGAATGCTCAGCTTTACTCTCCTTCGTATTCTAGTGTTCCAACACACACAAGTGTTCTTCTCAAGGGCCGAAACGACACGTTGGTAAATGTTGTCCAATACTCGGAATCACACAGAATCCAGGCGCTAGAAACTTTTCTTTTGCATCAACATGGTCAACTGCTTGCTAACAATGGCTTGTAACTTCTCAGGCGATCTGGTTTCCTTGTTATGCTTTTCGAGTGATCCCAAGTCACTCAGAAATAATTCGCCTTTGGAATCTACGAGCACGTGTCGCCAGCGAATGTCGTCATTTTTATACCGATAGCCTTGTTCGGCAAATCGATACAATTCTTCTTCCAACTTTTGTGTGATGGCATCGCGATTCTGGACCTGCTTTCCATAGGGCATGACCAAACAAGGGCGTCCAGCCAGATCCACCACATTGACATGAGGAAAGCGATCCTGGTAGAGCTCTCGCCAACGGTCAGCCTCCCCTTTTGCCATATCTCGAAGACTCTCAATCTCCTCGTTTTCCTCCTTTTCTCTAGCCTGGTTGGTGGACTTTTGGGAAGGACGGACGTGGTAACTCTTCAACGCGCAAACGCGGCAACTGGAATTGCAGGCAAGAATCACCGATGCATGGCTCCCAACTCCCAGTTCTCCCAAAAGGTAGAATGTCTGCGACGAAGGATCCGGAAAATCCTGGAGATTGGCAGTGAACGCTTTCTTCTTTTTCCCCGTCGGATGGTACAAAGGTGTCTTGATCCAAGTGTAGTAGTCCTTGCCAATCTTGAACACAA